>CM029474.1:38319794-38955404 GCA_017140325.1 Eucalyptus leucophloia subsp. euroa | reverse complement strand
GGAATTCTTGTTTTTGTTTCTATTCCAAATGAGTTCCTAGGAACAAAAAAATAGATTTGGAACAAAAACGCAAACAAACGTTTATTTCTTTTTTTTGTTCCATGGAAAAAAAAACAAAAAAATTTGTTTATAAACGAAACAAAGAACATTAACAAACATGCCCTAATTGTTCTGTTAATTTCTATGGTAATTTTTTGTTCCTCCAAGTGCAAGATCCGTTAGTTTCACAACATTTTTCTTAAGAATAAGTAACTTTCGACTCATCAATAATTAGTAACTAACTTTTCATATAGAACACTTTTAACCCATTATGAATTGCACACTGTGTAGTATTATTATTTATATTTATTTATTATAGTTTGAAATTTTTCATAAATATGTAGTTCGATAACTTAAAAACTTATCTACCAATAAAAATCCAAAAAACAAAAACTCTTGTATGGTATAATATGAGATTCGAATTGCTACTGCTCAATGAGAAGGATAGGAGGGTTGACCCTTGCCCGCACACGGGCAGCGGAAGTTGTGTCAATGGTGGAGGGGTGACATGGTCCCTACACATGCCATCCTCCTAAAATCTTCTTCGATCCTCTTAAATTGATCCCACATTATCTCAAGATGTTAAGAGTAAGTTGTAAAAGTGTTATCTAACAAATTATATAAGTTAAAATTCTTCAATGAGAATGGGATGAAAGATCTTGAGCTTGATCTCGAGGTGTCGAAATTTAGAGAAACTAGTCAATTGGTCTTGATTAGAGTCTAATTAACCTCACTAGTTCATCAAACAAGGCAACGGGGTTTTGGTATTGTTAATAAGTTTTATTGTAAATTTAATTTAGGAGGACCTCGTTAGGATACATACGTGAGTTATATTAGAAAAATTCCATCTCAGAAAACTAATATGGTATAGAATAGTTAATATATCTTAATTGGCTCATAACTCATTAATTTAAACTTTTGAGTAAATATCGATCCGATTGAATATATTGATGAGCTTGCACTTGAGCTCTTTTATGGTAATTTCTCTAAGTGAAGGTATTGGGTTTGTGCCGTGCGTACTCAACAAATGGTATTAAATCCTACGGTTGCAGTTTTTGGGTAGGTATGCGTTGTGGCGTAGGAAGTTGATGCAGGAAGGGAAGCATCGAGTCCACGTCGGAATGTCACCAATGGAAAGGGCAATAAAAAAAAAAAAGAGAAAAAGAGGGTAGGAGAACCAGTGGCCTACCGACACGCGGCCGGTACGGTATACTCTATCGTCGTGGGTCCCGAGGCCAATTGCTTCCTTAACTTGACGAGCACGTTGGCTCATGCAGAGCCGTCGCCACCTTCCCCGCGAAGCGATGGGAATCCTGGCTTTTCTACTCTCTCTCTCTCTCTCTCCAATCGTTACGGAGCAGTGACGGAGAGAATGACTGAGACTAATGCAATGCAGTGGTATCTTGCAGTGGGGGGTTGTTGACTGAGAGAGGTTGACACGTAGTTGACGACGAAGGAGACGCTCTCCTTCTCTCCGCCACTCTCCTTTTCTACTCCCTCTCCCTTTCTCTCTCTCTCGAGCACCGCTGAGACAGACCATTCCTTCCCCGCTGTGCCAGCTCTTCCGGGTAACTGCGCTTCTTCTTCTACTACTTCTAATTCTTGTCAGTCAAGCTTGGGTTTTCGATGATTGCTGTTCTCTCTCGCTGTAACTTGACATCATGTTCGAGAGTGCGAACTCCGTGCGGCTGTCTCTTACGATCGTGCGTGGATCTCGCGGTTTTCCGTGACTGCTTCACGGAGTGAGATGGTGCACGTTGAGAAGGGGTCTTAAGTACCGTGAAGGATTCATGATTATTAGCACGTGACGCGAGTCTCTTTAGGAAGGCAACTTCATTATCTGGAATTAGAATCCATCGCTGTCGTGCGTCCGGTATGGTTGCCTGAACTTGTAGGCTGTTCTGATGTTTTTTTCCGGGTGCCGGTCGCTCTTTCCCTTAAGTTGTACAATGGTGATTGATCCCGTTGCGCCTGTATATAGTTTTTCTGAGTGCTTTTCAAATAGCAGTGATCAAGCATTCATTTTGATAATCGATCACTAAGATGATCCGTGGTAGTTTGAGGCAACCATTACTTTATGTAAGTTCTCATGTTTCCTGTCTAATGGCCCAACTTGTTTTTGAAGGACCCTAGGCTGCAGACGCTGCTCTGTCACTGCTGGCGACCTCCTCGATACGGTGAAACAGAGCGCTATAAAGTTCTCGTCAGTAGAATGGGTAAGACTATACTCGTACGCGGATTCTCTTCATTAGTGACGAATGATACGGTCAGGAAATTCCTGGAGCAAAAGACCGGGAAAGATACTGTTGACGCCATCAAGGTTAGACCAAACAAACGTGGGGATGGATCCCATGCTTATGTCCAGTTTATCGACCCTGAATATGCTGAGTCGATTATTTCATCGGCTAGTCAAGGTTTGTGGTATCAGTGTTCTCGTTTGACTGTTTGCAAGGCTGATTACGATAGTGTACAGAAGCCAAGAACCCTTTGGCATTCGATGGAAGGTGTAGCTCTGCATTTTGGCTGCCAGGTATCAGCTAAAAGGTTCTCTAGACTGTGGACAGGGGCGAATGTCACTGTGAATTTCGGAACGAATCGGAGAAAATTCTGCTTTTTTGTGTCTCATTTCGATGCGGAGTGTAAGCTCGAGTTATCCTACGAAAACATCTGGCGGATGGAGCTACACCGTCCGAGAGGCCGTGGGGCAATGCATCTCGTGATTCAGGTGAGTGAACTTCATTCAGATCACGGGACTAATTTACACTAATATTGTGATTTATCCTCCGATGCATAATTGGTTTTTACATTTGATCAGACATCGCCTTGAGTGCAACCTCCTAATTCTAATGAACGTTAAAATTCTGATTTTTGGCTCTCTAAATGGGGTTGTTTCAGGCTTCCAGTAGTTACTTTTTGTCTAAATTTTATTGTATTTTCCAGACCTTAACAGAGAAATGGCAGGCAAACTCTAAACATTTTTGTTGGGCTCCGGTTGGGACTAGGAAAAGGGGTTCTGGTTTGGCCTCGTCTTATCAATGGGATTCAGGGGGTCATTGGGATAAGGTTGCTATGAAGGTCAAGGTAGTAAGTTTGTGGGAGTAAATGACGAGTTCTCAAGTATTTACAATCTGCAAGGAATTACTTAAAGATTGGACCAGTATAGTTAATGTTCCAAAGAGACCTGGGCAATAATAGCATTGTAAATTGAGTGAGAGAGAGAGAGAGATGGTGGAAGAGGGCTCCTTAGAAAAGATATGGTTGAAATGTTTTGTCTTAGGATGCACGTGGACCTGTTTGGAAATCGAAGAACATGTTATATTACACACCAATGACTAAAAAACGGCGTTTGGTAATATTTTTATTTTGAAATAATTTCTTTTCAAAAATAGTAATTTTCTATTTTTATTTTGGAATAATTTATGAGTAAAAAACGCATTTGGTAATAGAATAAAAATAAAATTTCTATTTTTGCAATAGAAAAAAATATGAATGCATTTGATATGATCCACATTTTTTTTGCAAATAGAATTTTCTAAATTTTTTAATATTTTTTAGATTTTCTTTTTTTCTCTTCTTCTTCTTCTTGCTCCTCCTCTAGCCGGTGGCAGCAGGTGGGGGCGACGGATGGTGGGGGCGGCGACTAGTGAGGAAGAAGAAGAAAAAAAAAAATGACTTATTTCTAAAAATTATTTTCAAGAGTAAAAAGTTACTTTTTTCTATTTTTTGTTTTTGTTCTAAATTTAT
The DNA here is from genome assembly GCA_017140325.1 of Eucalyptus leucophloia subsp. euroa. Lineage (NCBI taxonomy): Eukaryota > Viridiplantae > Streptophyta > Magnoliopsida > Myrtales > Myrtaceae > Eucalyptus > Eucalyptus leucophloia. The sequence continues at coordinate 38,951,621 of CM029474.1, read as the reverse complement.
TCTCCGACTACTTTTTATTTTGGGAATATAAAATTTAGTTGACATTATGTAACAATTTTTTTTTTTTTTTTGCTCCAAGAAACAAAAGGATAAAAAATTGACAATTTATCATGCGCATTCTAAGAGGCCGCCATCTCCTCCTCCCCTCAAATTCCAGATACGGGAAAACTAAACCACACGCCCAAGCAGCCATGATGGCGATGGGCTTGAGGTTTTGTGAGCTCCAGATTAGGTGGTTATGGCATTTGCAAGCTCGAGCTCGCTGGTGGCCATGGCTGCTGTGAGCTCAAGCTCAAGTGGTCATGGCCGTGAGTCCATGCTCCTCCCTCTCTCTCTCTCTCTCTCGTTTTTTTTTTTTTAATTCTTATATTGTGTGATGCTGTGCCTATTTGGCACCACATAAAAGAAAAAAAGAATTCCATGAATAATAAGGTGACCTGTGTACTTAGATGTCCAACTCAACAATTTGATTGTGCATGCAGACAAGGGAAGATATATAACAAAGGGATTAATGTTTAACATTTAAAAAAATTAAGGGATGCTTTTGAATTGAAAAAGGTAGAGGTATTTTGATTTTTGGGCAAAAGTCCAAGGACCATTGTGACATTACACCCATTGGAGATTATGTTAAGGGCTACCTTGTATTTATGTCGCATGCAATTTGATTAATGAGGAAAAAGTTGATCAGAAATCGTAAAATTTGTGTATTCAATGAATCAAGTTCTGAACATGTAAATTTGTGCAATCAAATTTTAGCCATTTTGAAAAATATCCAGTCACGTTTCCTCTAAAATGCATACCTGATAGCTTGGGATAGGCTGCCAAATAAGAGAAATAAAGAACGTTATAGCTAGGAGGACTTGATTGCGCCAATTGAAAAGTTTATCACCTGGTTACATTTTGTACACAAGATTTATGACTTTCAATACCATTTTCCGTAAATGATAGTGTTGTGGAAGCAAGCAATCTAATAGTAAAATAGATAGAATTGAAAAATAAATAGGACGCTAGATTTATGTGGTTCAGTTAGGTAATCTACGTCCATGGTGAGAGTAGCAAAAAATTACATTATAGATTAAATGATTTAGCAGAGAAAACAACCATACTCGAGTTGTTCAAACACATTCAATATTTTTAGTTGTCAATTACACCTAATAACTCATACAATGTTTAGTCATACAATTTCTCATGATAAACTCTTGAATTAGGAAAGTTTCCTTTTTAGCTTCAAACTGAGACATTTTCAATAAATAATTTCCTAATTAAAACTCTCAGCATATTAAGGACTTACTAACGCACGGTTAAAATCACAAGAAGACACGATAGTGTTTTTGTAAACTTCTTAAAGAATAAAGCTTGAAGGTTCATGGTCAAAATCTTTCATGAGGCTGTTGTTTCTTGATTTTGGGAATCCTGCATCTTGTTATATTAAAAAGTTCCAATCTTCTAAGGCTACGAGTTAATGCTAGATGAAGACTCTTGTCTGATCCGTGTATTATTAGTTGATCTTAACAAACTTCGGGGTCATGGCAAGGTTGGTTAAGCAGGAGGCTAAGCAGGGTACAGAAGTTCCCTCCGGTAATGGAGATTAAATTTCATCTATGCTGATCTTATTCTGGCATCTGGCTAATTTGGAACTTACAAACGTTTTAGAGCCTCTGCAAAGTTAGAGTTTATAACTTTATACTTTTGGCGTAGTGGAAAATTTTCCATGGACGTTCACATACTGATAGACATCATGAATTTTCCTTTATGTAGAGCCAGCTTTCAGGGCTTCAGCCCTTTTTGGATTCTGTATAAGAAAACTTTCACTTTCATTGAGATAAAGAGGCCCGGTCCTCATCTTTTTTTCTTATGCTTGCACAACCATGCATGCTTTTCTACATGGTATATGCTTCTTATGATAGAGGAGGACCTGATAAATTTCTGTAACTTTTGTTCTCGTGGATGTTAGCTGTATGGGGCTCCTTGTATTCATAAAAAAGTTCAGCATTCGGAATCAGAGAATATCTGGGGCAGTCCTCTCTACAACTTTTTCAAAGATGGTTCTGATGACCAGTGGGTTAGAGCGACTGATTTTACTTCATTGGCTTGCATTGGACAGTCATGTGCTGTCTGTTTAGAGATTCCTCGGGAATGCACGGTTCCAGATTTTCATGAAAACTTTGTCAATTATAAGGAAACCGATGGAACATTGTATATGGAAGTTGGTTCTCCTTTCTCCTCCAGTGCGGATCTGGTTCCAATCGTAGGCCCTCCCAGGGGACTCGACTTGCCGTATGAGATTGTCTTTAAGATCAATTTGTTAGTTCAGAATGGCTGTCTAGCAGGACCTTGTCTTGATTCTTTAGTTTATCGAATGGTTGATACTCGGAGGATAGACATGGACATGATCCTAGATGCCTTAGACAAACTGTTCCATATGAAAGAATGTTGTTATGAACCCTCAAAGTGGCTGATTAAGCAGTACAAGAAATATCTCACCTCCCGGCATTCTACGAAACTGTCTTCGATAACGTTAGATGCTGGCTTGGTTTATGTACATAGGGTGCAAATAACACCATGCAGGGTGTATTTTTTTGGTCCAGAAATTAATGTCTCAAATCATGTATTGCGGAGATATTCTCAGTACATTGACAATTTTATCCGCATTTCTTTTGTGGATGAGAACTTGGAAAAAATGCATTCAACTGATTTATCTCCTCACACTGATTCGAGACATGGAAGGACGGATATATATGAAAGGATCCTTTCTATACTCAAGAATGGCATAAGAATAGGTGGTAAGGAGTTTGAATTTCTTGCCTTCTCATCCAGTCAATTACGCGAAAATTCTGCTTGGATGTTTGCTCCAACAAATGGTACAACTGCTGCAACTATCAGGGCAAAGATGGGTGAATTCAGAAAAATAAGAAATGTCGCAAGATATGCCGCAAGACTCGCCAATCGTTTAGTTCATCTACTGAAACTCTCAATGTAGATAGACGTGAAGTTGAAGTCATTCCGGATGTTAAAGTCAAATCACATGTTGAGGATAAATATTATAACTTCTCTGACGGAATCGGGAAAATATCAGAAAATTTCGCTCGGAAAGTTGCAAGAAAATGCGGCTTCAACGGCTATACTCCTTCAGCATTTCAAATTCGCTATGGCGGATACAAAGGTGTTGTAGCTGTTGATCCGACATCCTCTGTTAAACTGTCACTCAGAGAGAGCATGTCCAAGTATGAATCGAATGAGACAAAGCTAAATGTCTTGGAGTGGAGCAAATATCAGCCTCTCTTTCTGAATCGCCAGTTAATCACTCTTCTCTCAACGCTTGGCGTTCCAGATTACGTGTTTGAGAAAAAACAAAGAAATGCTGTAGATCAGCTAAATGCTATTTTAGTTGATCCCTTAAGAGCACAAGAGGCTCTAGATTTAATGTCTCCTGGCGAGAATGGTAACATTCTCAAAGAAATGCTAAGGTGTGGTTATGAGCCTGATGCTGAGCCATTTCTATCGATGATGCTGCGAACATTCAGAGCTGCAAAATTGTTTCTTTTACGGACAAAAACAAAGATATTTCTTCCTGAAGGAAGATACATGATGGGATGCCTTGATGAGACCCGAACTTTACAATATGGGCAGGTGTTTGTGCAGTATTCTGGCAGAAGGAAAAAACAGATGTGGGATGAGTCAATCATGTTCAGAAGTTCTGACTCAGATCAAACTGTTGTACAGGGAAATGTAGTTGTTGCGAGGAATCCTTGCTTGCATCCCGGTGATGTTCGCGTTCTAACTGCCGTAGATGTGCCAGCTTTACGTCATATGGTGGATTGTGTTGTTTTTCCACAAAAAGGAAAAAGGTATGACTCGAACGTGCCTTGTTATTGGCTTACAATGATACAATGACCGTAGTTGCACTGGCACTTGTCAAGGATCTATCCTGTGCTTGTTTTTGCTTTTGGTTGTGGATCTTTGACTATTGTTTTGATTTGGGTTCAATCATAGTAATAAGGTCTAAAATTTCTGATATTATGTTTGTATTAGGTCTGAAATAAATGGTCGGATGTGTAACCCAATTTAATCTTTTCCTCATTTTCCATAGCCAAGGATGATTTTGACAGTTCTTTAGAAATAGTTTTGGGCCTTCTTTTCTATCACCTCTGAGTTTTGAGAATAAATGCTCAAATGTTTATCCAGTGGGACTTGATGGCTAGATTTGAACTCTTGTTAATCTTTCTCCTGGTGTCTCTTTCTTGAATGTGGTTTGAGTTCACTGATCCGAGGCTGATGAGTAAGTTTTGTGTCCAACCTTGCTAAGAAGCATCCTCTATGTTGTCTATGCTTCTGATAGTTCTGGTTCTGGATAAATCCCGTTAGTTTTTCCCCTGAATTCTACTAGCTATAAAAGTAGAGGCAAGAAATTCCTTCCCCATAATTTGGGTTAACTTTTCTACTTTTAATCTTCCCTAACACACTGTTAGTTGATAAAAGTAGAAAGCAAAACATGATATTGATCTGCACTTATTTTGATTCTCATCTCAGACAATTTCTCTTTCTTAATGCATACTCTCTTAATGCATCTTACACTTTTTGCACAAAATAGGCCGCATCCCAGTGAGTGTTCAGGGGGTGATTTGGATGGAGATGGTTACTTCGTCTCCTGGGACTCAGAATTAGTTCCACCTCTCCAGAGCGAACCTATGGATTACACACCTGCCCCGATTGAACAGTTGGATCACGATGTCTCCATTGAGGTAATGCTTTTCCTGAGCATTTTCAGGGAATTCTATACCCTGTAATAACTTTTTTCTGGTACCGTGAAACTTATATAACAGATTACAGTTATAGTAGGAAATACCTCTAGCATCCATTATCTTCACATTGTCTTTCTTTTCATTCGACTTGGCTTGTCCAACTTGATGCTTGGATTGCATTTCATCCTCGCGGAGGAATTAGGTGTGTGAGCATCATGTCATGTCAACCCTGCTATGTTCTTTTGTTTTCTCGCTGGTTCCTTCTGCTTCTAAATTTGTGTTCTTCTCTTTCTTCCTACCCTGGGTTGGAAGAACCCCTAAGTTTTCACCTTTGGCAAGCAGATGATAGCTTAAAAGATTACTTACTAATCATACAGTTGAGTATAACTGGGCTCATTGATTCAACCATTACGTTGGTAGGATTCATAAAGCCAAACCATACATCTTCTGTCCTAAAAGCTGAACGCCAAATTTTCTGTCACAACTTCAGACGCCACTTTAAACAAAGTGATAAGCATTTGTAGGGGAACAAAAAGCGATTATGGTAAATAATGAAGCACTAGATGCTGTGGTGTTATCTAGATGGCTAGGCAACAACGGAAATATCGATCATCTAAAATTGGAGGTGCCGTACATCGGTCCATTCAATTTCCTTATTGCGAAGAAACTCTTCCAGAGAACAGAGATTCATCATGATAACTCATCCTTGCTTTTGGGGGAAAAGGGCTGGGGCTCATACTTTGGTGTTGGCTATTTGCTTGTTTTAACTGTGGCTTCACTTAATTTGGGTTTGTTTGGAGGTTATCATTTACGATGGTGATGTATGGGTTTGTATGGAAAAGAATCTTTAGATCTTTATAATAAGATTTTGTTCCAGTGCAAATCTACAAGTAAAATTTCGGGATAATTACCCATCAGTTCTAAGTCTCTTATATTTTACCAATGTAGTCCCAAACCTTTGCACAAAATTTCAATATAGTTCATTTGGCCAATTGTTGCTAGAAATTGCTAAGGTGGAGTCCAATCATCACCGGTTTTCCTATATAACATGCTAACGTGGACAATTTGTGAATCGTGACATTAGCTATTTTGGGCGGCAATTGGCCATAAGGAATAAAAGTGTGATTTTGCACAAATGTTTAGAACTACATCGACAAAGTTGAAAAATTTAAAATTAAATCAAAATCCATACAATAGGTTTAGGATTTAATTGGTAATTATTCCTAGAACTTGGCCTCGATACTTGATTGTACCTTCTTGATGTTGGATTTGGGACCTGCTCTTCACTGCTGTTGAGAATTTCCTTTTTTTTTTTATTCAAGTGTAGTCATTATTAGGCTATACTTTCCCATGCATATTCGCTTTTACTAAGATGGGTGTATGCATTGTTCTTTTGCTATGCGGAACATTTCCTTTTCATGATGATGAAATGAACGGATTATTGGGAAACATTGGGAATGCTGGAACAGGAAATGGTCAACATGTACCTTGAATTACTTACGAGAAGAGTATATCCCAGCGTACCTTTGTTTTCATAAGGTAATCGATGATCAAATACGTGGGAGATCGATAAGTTTGCCTGTCTACCTTTATTTTGTAAGGTAATCGATAATCGATTATGCAGGAGATGAATGAGTTGCATCCAGTTTGAAATTCACCCCTTGATTTCTCTAGTAATGCTTTGTGGATGTAGGGGTTAATTCAACTCTTTTTGTGGTGTTGTTGCTTAAACAGGAAGTGGAAGAGTATTTTGTAAAATTCATGCTTAATGACAGCCTTGGAATTATTGCCGATGCCCACACCGCGTTTGCAGATGGTAAGCCTGGAAAGGCCATGAGCCCTGAATGTTTAGAGCTTGCCAGACTTTTCTCTATTGCTGTCGACTTTCCAAAAACTGGTGTACCTGCTGTGATACCTCCTAATCTGTATGTCAAGGAATACCCAGATTTCATGGAGAAGCTTGACAAATCCAGCTACCCATCCAACAACGTGATCGGAAAGCTTTTCTGGGAAGTCAAAGAGCTAGCATATGCATCGAGCTCTATTCGGAAGTTCACGCTGGAAATGGCGAGGCAATCTTATGACCCAGAGATGGAAGTGGACGGATTTGAGGAATATGTCGATGACGCTTTCCATCACAAGGGTAATTATGATTACAAGCTGGGTAATATGATGGAGTACTATGGGATTAACACAGAGGCCGAAATACTTAGTGGCTGCATAATGAAAATGTCCAAATCTTCCACCAAGAGGAGGGATGCTGACAGCATTACTGGGGCTGTAAAATCCCTGAGAAAGGAAGCTCGGAACTGGTTTAATGATAAGGGAAGTGGTTCAGATTCTGAGGCTGTCGACGAATATGCAAAAGCATCTGCTTGGTATCATGTCACATATCACCCGAGTTATTGGGGTTGCTATAACGAGGGTCTGAATCGAGATCATTATCTTAGCTTTCCTTGGTGTGTATATGATAAACTGATCCAAATTAAGAAGAAACAACGAGGTAGGATAACTGATAATATGTCCACTCTTGAAGACCACTTAACCCGTGGATTGTTCCTGACAAATCCTACTCAGATATTTTATTAGTTGGAGGGAGCGGAGTTATTGTGTTTTTGTGCCTTCTGCAATGTGCAGGCAACGTTCCTCCTAGACTCCTGCTTTTATTTAGCAAAGCTTGAATACTGGCTGCTGTTCGTGCATGCATTACATCTTTTACTACATGATGGTAATGCCTGACGGCTGTTCACAGTTTACAGTCTCTCTGAACGGGACTTTCCATGGTGTCACAATAAACGCTGTGTACCCCGTAAATTTCCGTGAATGACAGTTATTCTTCCATGACATAGGTTCCTCCGATTCCTAATGCTGGGGGATTTGAACGTTATAACATTTCTGTAATTTCAGATGACAGCTCTAGTCCAGATGATGCTGCATCAGATTTAGTTTGTCGTGGACTTTGAGAATAATATTATGCTCTTGCAATGTGTGATGTTGGAAAATTTTGCAGCAGTTTGTGATCACGGGAACGGTACGCTATGTAGCAGCACATAGGAGATTTTTGTTTTTTTTTGGTCGAAACAGCACATAGGGGATTCTTACAAAAAAAAAAAAAAAAAAAAACAGCACATAGAGGATTAGCATTGCACGGAAATCTGCAGTTCGAAAAACAGCTTCTGGTGAAGTAATCATTTAGGCACGCAAGTGTCGGTTTCACAATACAATGCACCTAGTTTCACAAATCTACTTAAAGAACTGGGATCATCTATCGAAGCTACCCCCTGCATGAGGACGAGCAACCTAATGCCTTTTGACTTTAATTTCTTGAAGAAGCACCACATTGATACTGGTCATTGTAAAGGTGATGACTTCTTGCTTATCGAAGCCCCAAGAGTACCAAAAGGTCAATACGTCCAAACTTCTTGAACAAAAGCAATACGAGTACTGTAAAGATCAGACCAGGAAAGATGCTGATCTCCTCACTGTATTCAAATTTTGAGTACATTTTACGCGACAAATGAATTAAAATTAGGGAAAAGAAATGTGGAACTCGCTCTCAAGGGCGCATTATTTACACTTTAGTATCTCTACTAATTGGCTTCCTTGAACGTAGACTTGAGGATAAGCCGAGACACTATATATTGTTGTGTGCTACTTTCTATCTATTCATTATTGCTTTAACCGCCTGATAGAAGTATCAGCTTACTTATTGTTGTTAATCTATTCTTGCTACTGTCAAAGTACATCATGTTATCTTCCGCGAGAAAAATTGTTTAAGTTTTTAATAAACCTATTCACTCTCTCTAAGTTGTATTGCTAGCCTCAACAATTGGTATCAGATCTTTTTTGTTTGTTATTTGAAGTAAAATCTTATCTATGTTTAACATCATTATTGGTTTTGGTGCTCCTCATGGACAAGCTCCCAGTAAGCTAGCTTACTTTGATGATACAGACGACAACTACTGGAAACAAAAGATGAAAGTGTTTCTTCAAGCTACAGAGATTCCTATGTGGGACGTCATTGAGAATGGATTGGTAAATCCTCCACGAGCAGGACCTCCTATTCCACCAGCTAGAGAAGAACATCCACTAGCTCCACTTGCTGCTAATCGTGACGAAATTAAACTTGCACTAAATGCTAAAACTATTCATCTCATATATTATGTATGTCTCCATCTATATTTAATAGAATTTCTTCTTGTACTACAACAAAAGAAATCTAAGATCAACTCCTAATTACATTTGAACGAACCTTGAATGAAAAGCAGTATCTTAACTCTTCAAGTACATAAAGTCACCAATTCCTAGAGGAAATTACCAAAAAAGTCCTAAACTTATTATACTTGTGCTAATTCAATTTTAAACATTTTAATTTGATCAATTTAGTTCAAATTCCGTTTTTGTTGCACCAATTTAGTTATAAACATTTTTATCATTTTGCCAAATTAATAATAAATATATTGACGATTTATTAATTTAGTCATATAAGCTAACTTTAGCTAGAGATTGTTAATGTGATAGTGCAGTCAATGCTAGTTATCCTAAGCAACATGGCAGCACTGGCATGGATGATATATCCAACTAAGTTTTAACATATACCAAAAGTATATTTACCATTAATTAGCAACGCTTTCACCATCACTACACATGTGATTGATATCCAATAATATTCCATAAGTGACTACAACGTATTTATTGCACAAGTAACTTATACTAATGGACCGAAAGAAAAAGAAAAGACAATAGCAAAAGTGAAAAGACGTCTCAAGAGTCGAGATATGCTCGTTTGATGCAATTCCGTCAGAGGATCATGGTAATATTTCCTACTTGGGCCTCTAAATTTTTAACGCAAAGGCTTAGATGTTTCTCAAATTTGAAAACTCTCTTCCATATGGGATGAGCTATATGATTCTCGACCTTATCTCCACGCTTTTGCTTTCAGCACTCTTTTCTTCTTTTCAAACTTGCTATTCTTCCTTTTGGTCTAGTGAACTTCTGGTTTGGCATGATCAGGTTTCCTGCGTTCGTAGCCAATTGCATCCTGATTTTTATTCTTATTTTATATTTGGAGAACTTCATTATCTTCAGAGGATCCCATTAGTCTCTTGCCTTTGAAGCTCCTTCCCTTTTTCTTGTGATGCTCTTGAATTTCCTTGTGAGTAGCGCCATGTCCTTGTCAAATGTCAATATGTTGCAGATTAACTTGTCATGTATTAGTACGCTTATGTTAAGAATATGACTTAAATTTGAGCCCAGTCTAAATAGGTTTCTTAGTTTATGTAGGTTTCCTAATTTGAGTAGTTTCAACAAGTTTCCTAAAAGTTTTTTTATTTTATTTTATTTTGGATACAAGCATCATGTATATACAGTAGATGGAATTCAAATTGGTTAACACTCTAGAGCAAATAAAAAATGTTTTAAGAGTTTTTCTGAAATTTTTTTAAGTGAATTCTATGTAAGAGGTTAGTGCTTAGGAAACACTTGACCAATCGAAAGATTGATAAATCTCTACCATGTGGATTCATAGTAAATCTCCTAGTGGCTGGCTTAGGTTCTGAAGCCCGAAGCAAAGTAGGTATCATTCATTATTAATTTCTCTTAAAATTTATTCTTCTCACATGATATTTGAATTGCAAAATTCATTAGTTTTTGACCACTTTCTATGGAGGATAAGTAGCTTTCAACTCATTATGAAAACACAATGTGCAAATTTTTTATTATTTTGAGTTTTTAATCAATATGGGTGATTAGTTCTCAATTGATCAATCCATGGCCTAGAATGGAGAATCAATCTTGTGCCTGCCAATTTCGAAGGTTAGAATTAGGAACCGGACCAAGTGGTTCTAGAATTGAAAAAAGGTTTTCGGTTTCGATTTGGTTTAATTCTTGATTTTACTCCAGAGAAGAACTGAGTAAAATACAGCTGTTCGTAACTATAACTACTTTACTCTTTTTAAATAAATCATTAAGTTAGCCAAAAAATTGAAAAGACAGGTACCTTACTACTTTTTTTTTTTTTAAAGTCCTCGTGGGACCAAAGCAACATTTACCTAAGAAAGTGTGCACAGAGGGAATTGACAAGCTACTAGGGAAATATTTTTATGGATGTCCCTTTTCCTTTTATTATTAAAACAGCCGCATCTCTCTCTTTATACTTTCCCTCTACTCTCTCTCGTCGCATCAAGCATCCAAGGGTTTCCACACGAGAAGCTTCGCTGTGATGGTGGTTGCTCGAGACCATGGTGGTGGTTGCACGAAAGAGAGGTGAGCAGCTCAGGGCGGTGAGAAGCTTTGTCTAAAAGAGAGAGAAATAGCTCTAATTTTAATTTAGTTGAAGATTACCAAATTGATCTTAGCTGGTTTATCTTAATTGATGCTGATTAGTCTATTTTGAAAATTAGAATATTGTGTATTAGAAATCTTTTTCACATATTCTGTATATTTTTCTTCCTTAGATATTTTTGATCGATTGTATTATAAATCGTACATCATTAACACCAATTTTTTAATTCCCAAAATTCTGACAACCTCTAGCTGGCTTTGACGTTTTGGTTCGGTCTAGTTTCACATAAGGGACCGAACACTAGTTTAGTTCTCGATTCCAAAATTGGATCGGTTATTCCCAATTTCACATTTTTAGAACTAGGAATTAGACCGATTCTCATGGAAACCACCTAGAATTAACTGATTCGATCCAATCCAATCTGATTCTTGGATTGGATTGGACCGATATACACTTCTATTAACTAGTATTCAAGTGTCATAACTTTCATACAACTTTTTAATGACAAAATTTTTTAAGAGATCACTTGAGTGCCACTTTGGGAAAAAAAATCACTTCATTGTCATTGGCGATTTGTATGATTTGAAAATCCGACATCACCTTAATTTACCAAAAATCAATTGATGTGGCTTGCCAAAGAAAATCCAATCAGCAAAAATCATAAAGAAAAAACGAAGTTGTTTAGGCCTTATCGGTAAAACTATAAAAGAGATTTGTTGCTCCGTTTGTCCCTCTTCCTCTCCAAAAACCAAAAAGTCATTTAAAGTTTGTGTAAAAAAAGAAAAAAAAAATCTGGGGAAAAGAGATTTTTTTTGTGTGCGATTTGCAGAAGATGTTCAAGCCATCTTGGATGCGGCAGGGCACGTGCCATCTCCGCGATTCGATTTATGTCCCAAAACCAGCAAGTTCTTTGTGATTCATTCAAATCAAGCGCAATTCCTTGTGTCACGTTGTCCCGTCATCATCTCGACCTCACCGAAGCCGATGAGACCGATCCCCACTTTGTCATCTCGTAAGCTCGAACCTCTCCACTGCTCATCTCATCTTGAATCTCTCCATTGCTTAAGCTTCTCGGAAGAGGAATCCCTTTGTAGAATTTAGGGTTTCGGTTTCGAATGAATTTGGGTAACAAAAGGGCCAAAACGAATCATTCTTTGTCATTTTGATTGAAGATTGTCCACCTTAGACTTTGATTTTTCTTTAGAAAAGCCACGACCGTTCCAAAAAATTAACTTGAAAAGTCACGAGGGACAATTAGCTAGAATAGATAGTGAAGTGAACGATTTCACACCGACATTACATTTAAGTAGGCGGTCAAAAAGTTTTGGCACTAACGCGAGCGCCGCACAAAAGTCATGACACTTTTAATATCATTTTTCAGTATTCAATTAATCTTATGGATTATCAAAATAATACTTCGTGTCATTTTATTTCATGGATGACATGATTTGAAAAATACCTTTCTAAAACTAGTAGCTTTTTCGACCAAATAATTAATCAATGAATTTTTTTATTATCAATAATAATTTTTAATGAAAATATCTTTGTGATTACAATAAAAAAAATGACTTACTCGTTCATTTATTTTTATAAATCATACAAGCGATACTTTTTCATAAAATATTTTTCAAATCATATATATTTTTTTGTGAAAGATACAGGAAATCAGGATTATTTTTTTTGCCAATTGATTCGGGGGGGCTAGGATTTCTTCAATAAGTCTCGGAAGTGGAAAAGGGAAAGAGAAAATTGAGAAAGGGAGGAGAAGCAGTCACCTCTCGAAACGTGGCAGTACGGCAAATATTCTTCTCTTCGTGCGCGTGTGGGTCCCGTCCCGAGGAAACACCTTCCTTAACAAGGAACTCGCTCCGCTTCATGCAGAGGGACCCTCACGTTCTCGTTCGTCAGCCAGGACGGAATTTGTCGCCTTTTCCACTTCCTCCCCCCTTCTCTCTCTCTTCCCCCACCCCTATATCAAATGCAGAAGAGCAGGAGCGACTGAGCGTGAGCGTGAGAGAGAGAGAGAGAGAGAGAGAGAGAGTGATTGATTGACTTTTTAGTGCAGTGTGGTGTTGTTGACTGATGGGTTGACTCGGGGTGGACGTCGGCGGAGGAGACGCTGCTCCGTCTTCTTTCCTGGGGCACTTTCCTTTTCTACTACACTCTGTGTCGCCGCAGAGACAGACCCTTCTTGCTTCCCTGCTCGGCGAGCTCTCAGAGGTAACTGGGTTTCTTCTTCTTTTCCTTCTTGTCAGTAAAGTTTGGATTTTTGATGATCGCCGTGTTTTTTTTTTTTTTGTTGGCTGTACTGGGACATTATATTCAAGAGTGGGAACTCCGGCGTGTGAAGAACGTTTGCGATCACGTGTGGATCTCACGTTTTTTTTTTTTTTTGGGGGGAGGTGGGTTTGGTTCGGATAAGCTACATTGTGTGGGAATTTGCTTCAGGAGTGAGATGGTGCTTGGGTATAGGGGAAAAGAAAAGAGAAAAAAACGCAAGCGTGTGCTTGCTGATGGTTTACTTCCTATTGTGTTGATTGGTTCTGCCGCTCAAGTGGCGTGTGGCGCGCTACATTCGCGCTCTTTGTGTTGACATGTGTCCTGTTTTGCTGCTTGCGCTGAAATGCTGAATTGTGACCCTGTCGTTGCCGAGATGGGACTTTCACCCTTTTTTGCTGTTTGATGTGTGTTTTGTGTGCAACTTCTTCGAAAGAATTTTTGTAGCCCCGTCTAAATATCATTAGAGAAGTCAAGTGATTGGAAAAGAAAAGCTCCGGACATTTGAGAAGAATTTTGACATTTTCTCCGATGATATTTAGATGTGGCTACAAAAGGGAATTTCTGCTTCCTTGTTCGTTTTATGTTCTAGAGTGTGAATGTTAGAATTGCAACCTTTTCTCAACTATAAAATATAAACATTGACTCGGGAGGAATTTTTCAAGAAGCATCGTGGAGAATCTAATTGCAATTTGACATAGTATTATGGACTTGTGGGAGGTATTCATCTTGGTACTTTACATTCCTAGCGGAATTATCTATTTCTTTTGTATGCCTGTCAAAATACCATGGGGAAAGGTTTAGGAATTCCTTCTGTTTCACCTCTGTAGCAATTTGTTTGTTGGAAAGCTCAGTTACGTCCTGTTGTTCCATTCACGAACGTGTTTGGACAGCATCCTGAGAACTTCTGCTGCTTGAAATTTGACTTAAGTTTAGTTGGGATCAACACATCTTGGGTTTTCGTGGATACTTTTATCAGCATGGATCCGAGATTGAAGAAACAATAGTTGCGAACAAGTGATTTCTTTCTGTCATTTTGATTTGTGCCAAGATACAGATTTGGTTCTGCTGCAATTGCTGGCAGCTGACATAAAGTGCTAATTACCCTTCAACAATAATTCTCCTCCAATATTCATTCTCTCCGAATGAGGTCCTGAATGATAAAAAAATTCAACATGATTTCACAATAGTGAGTTGGTTGCAGTTTCAACACAATACATTCTCTCCGAATGAGGGTTAAGAAGGACATGATTTCACAATAGTGAGTTGGTTACTGTGAATGTCCCTAATGATATTCTTATTTTGAATTCCTTATTTTGCTTCGTTGAAGAATTCATGATTATCAACATGTAGATCTTTTCGGGAAGCCATTTTTGTTAATCGGAAATAAAGTCCATCACTGTCATATGTTGATATGGTTGCCTAAAATTGCAGGCTGTTTTGATTTTTTCTGATGCTGGTCACTCTTGTGCTTACTGTGAACAAAGCTGTTTGAAGCCCTTATGCTTGTAAATAGTTTTCTTGAGATGGAGAAATCAAGTGTTCATTTGATGATCAATCACTATGATGATTTGTGGTAGTTTGAGGCAACAATCAGTTTTTATAAATTTTCATGTTTCCTGTCTAATTTTTTCCCCTCAGTACGGAAAACTTCATGCTTGGAGTTGAATGGTCCATGTGCTTTTCAAAGGCCCTAGGCTGGCAATCTTCTGTCATTCCTGGTGATGCCCTTGATATGGTGTAACAGAGTGCTATAAAGTTTGCATCAGTTAAATGGGTAAGACTATAAATGTACACGGATTCCCTTCATTAGTGACTGTAGATACAGTCAGGGGATGCCTGGAGCAAAGGACTGGCAGAGGTACTATTTATGCCATCAAAGTTAGACAGGATAAACGTGGGGTTCGATCATATGCGATTGTCCAATTTATGAACGCTGAACATGCAGAGTTGATTATTTTACTTGCTAGTCGAAAAGATTTGTGGTATGGGCGATCTTATCTAACTGCTCGCAGGGTTGAGCATGATATTGTACAAAGGCCAAGAACCCTTTCGCATTCAATGGAAGGTATCACTTTGCATTTTGGCTGTCAGGTATCAAGTAAAAGGTTCTCTACTCTGTGGAAAGGGGTGAACGTCTCCCTAAATTTTGGGCTTGGGATGAGAAAATTCTGCTTCCTTTTATCTTATCACAATACGGAGTATAAGCTCGAGTTATCCTATGAAAATATTTGGCAGATCGAGCTACATCGTGCAAGAGGCCATAAAACAATGTCTCTTGTGATTCAGGTGAGTGGACTTCATTCAGATTACAAGAGACTGATTTACTATTTTGTGCTAATATTGTGATTTATCCTACAATGCATATTTGGTTTTTATATTTGACTGGACATCGTTTTGGGTGTGATCTTCTAATTCCAATGAACATTAAAATTCTTCGTACTACACTCTTCCCAATAGTGTTGGGATTTGATTTTTAGCTCACTAAATGGGGTTATTCAAGCTCCCAGTTGATGACTTGATGTAACTCATTTAGAAGATGTTTTGTTTTCCTTTTTTTTTTTGTCCCTGTTTAATCTTCATGGTATTTGTGCCTGGATCAAATGTCTCATGAACATAGATAGCTTGCCAAGACCTTATCTTAACAGAGAAATGGCTGGCAGAACTCCAAACATTATTGGTCGGCTCTGGCTGGACGAGGAAAATTCTGGTACAGCCACTCATCTTGGGACCCAAGGTTCATTGAGCTACGTTGCGACAATGGGTCAAGGTAGTGAGTTTGTGGGAGTGAAGGATGAGTTCTCCAGTATCTACAATCTACAAGGAATTTCTTAAAAATTGGACCAGTATAATGGATGTTGAAGGGAGACTTAGACAAAACCAACTTTGTAAATTAAGAGAGAGATTGTGGAAGAGGGCTCTTTAGAAAAGATATGGTTGAAACTTTCATTGTAGGAAGCACACAGATTTAGTTTAAAATCAAGGACATGTTCTGCTGACACACCAATTACTAAGTGGTCACCATCTACTACCCCCCTCAAATCCCAGATATGGAAAAAATAAACCTTGTGCACGAGCAGCCATGGTGGCTGTAAGCTCAAGGTTTGGTGAGCTCCAGATCTGGTAGCCGTAGCAGCTGCAAGCTGGAGCTGGAGCTCCAGCGGCCAAGGCAAGCTCCAGAACTGGTGGCCATGGCCGCGAGCTCAAGGTTTGGGGAACTCCAAATCTAGTGGCCATGGAGGTCACGAGCTCGAGTGCCATGGTTGCATGCTCCGGATCAAGTGGCCATGGCCACGAGTCTGTGCTCCTGTCTCTCTCTTTTTGTTTTTTTTGTTTTCGATTTTTATGTTGTCTGATGCGGTTCCTTTTTGGCGCCACATAAAAAAATTCCATGAATCATAAGACAGTATGCGTGCTTTGACGTTCAACTTAAAATTCAATTATTTATGCAAACAAGAGAAAACACATAACAGAGGGAGTAATGTGGAACTTTTTAAATAAAGGGATGCATGTGAATCGGGAGAAAGAAAGTAGAGGGATGAAGCAAGTTCTGCAGGGACCACAGGTGATACACCTATTGGAGATCACATTAGGGGCTACCTTGTACTTAGGTTGCATGCTATTTGATTGATAGGGAAAAGTGTATTAGAAGTTGTAAAACTTGAGTATACAATGGAGCAAGTTCTGCACTTGTAAATATGTGCGATCAAATTTTGGACATTTTGAAAAATTATCCAGTTGCATTCTTCCTGAAATGCAGACGCGGTAGCTTGAGACAGGCTGCCAGACAAGAGAACTGCTAGACAAGAGAACTCAAATTGAGTTATGGCTAGGAAGACTTGATTGCAACAATTGAAAGGTTATGACTTCAGGATTTATGACATTCAATACCATTTTCCATGGTTGATAATTTCCTAACTGAAACTCAGTATTTGAAAACTCACTAAGGCACAGTATCACAGCAAGACATGATAGAATTTTGTAAACAGTCTTAAAGGATAAGGCTTGGAGGTTTACGATTATAATTTTTCATGAGGTTGTTGTTTCTTGATTTTAGGAATCGTGTGATTTGTTAGGTTAAATAATTCCAATCTTCTTAGGCTACATGTTAATGTTAGATGAAGACTCTTGTCTGATTTGTGTATTGTTCATTGAATTTAATGAACTTCTGGGTCATGGCAAGGTTGGTTAAGTAGGAGGCTAAGCAGGGTACACAAGTTCCCTTCAGTGATAGAGATAAGAGTTCATATCTGCTGATCATATTCTCGCTTCTGGCTAATTTGGAACTTTTGAATGTTTTAGAGCCTAAAAGGTTTAGAATTTTCACTTTTGGCATAGAGGTAAATCTTCCATGGAGGCAAATATATTGATGGACATCATGGAGTTTCCTTTATAAGGAGCCAGTTTCTGGGGCTTCAGCTTCAGCCCCCCAAACATTCACTTTCACTGACATGAAAGAAACCCAGTCCTTTATCTATTTTCTTATGCTTGCACTTCCCATTCATTCAACCATGCATGCTTTTCTGCATAATATGCTGCTTATGATACAGGACCTAATATATTTCTATAAATTTGTTCTTGTGGATGTTAGCTGTACGGGGCTCCCTATATTCGTAAAAAAGTTGTTCAGTATTCAGTGGATGTTTTGGTCAGTCATTTCTACAACTTTTTCAAAGATGGCTCTGATGACCAGTGGGTGAGAGCGATTGATTTTACTCCCTCAGCTTGCATTGGACAGTCTTCTGCTGTATGTTTAGAAATTCCTTGTGAATATCCACTTCCAAATTTTCACGAGAACTTTGTCAATTATAAGGAAACCGATGGAATGTTTTCTATGGAAAATGGTTCTCCTTTCTCCGCAGTGCGGATCTAGTTCCAATCGTAGGCCCTCCCAGAGGAGTTGACTTGCCTTATGAGATCATCTTTAAGATAAATTTGTTAGTTCAGAATGGCTGTCTAGCTGGACCTTCTCTTGATTTGTCCTTTTATCGAATGGTTGATCCACGGAGGATGGACATGGACATAATCCTAGATGCCTTGGACAAGCTGTTCCATTTGAAAGAATGTTGTTATGAGCCTTCACAGTGGTTGATTGAGCAACACAAGAAATATCTCACCTCCCGGCATTCTACAAAACTGTCTTCAATATCGTTAGATGCTGGCTTGGTTTATGTACATAGGGTGCAAATAACACCATGTAGGGTGTATTTTTTTGGTCCAGAAATTAATGTCTCAAATCATGTATTACGGAGTTATTCTGAGTACATTGACAATTTTATCCGTATTTCTTTTGTGGATGAGGACCTGGATAAAATGTATTCAACTGATTTATCTCCTCGCACTGCGTCGGGACATGGGAGAACGGATATATATGAAAGGATCCTTTCTATTCTCAGGAATGGCATAAAAATAGGTGATAAGCATTTTGAATTTCTTGCCTTCTCATCCAGTCAGTTACGCGAAAATTCTGCTTGGATGTTTGCTCCAACAATTGATACAACTGCTGCAACTATTAGGGCAAAGATGGGTGAATTCAGTGCAATAAGAAATGTGGCAAAATATGCCGCGAGACTTGGCCAATCCTTGAGTTCATCTACCGAAACTCTCAATGTAGATAGACATGAAGTTGAACTCATTCCGGATATTGAAGTCAAGTCACTTGTTGAGGATATGAATTATGTCTTTTCTGATGGAATTGGGAAAATATCTGGAGAGTTCGCTCGGAAAGTTGCAAGAAAATGTGGCTTCAAGGGCTATACTCCTTCTGCGTTTCAAATTCGCTATGCTGGATATAAAGGTGTTGTAGCGGTTGATCCAACGTCATGTGTTAAACTATCACTCAGAAAGAGCATGTTAAAGTATGAATCAAATGAGACAAAGCTAAATGTCTTGGGATGGAGCAAATATCAGCCTTGCTTTCTGAATCGCCAGTTGATCACTCTTCTATCAACACTTGGCATTCGAGATCACGTGTTTGAGAAAAAACAAAAAAATGCTGTAGATCAGCTAAATGCCATTTTAGTTGATCCCCTGCGAGCACAAGAGGCTCTAGATTTAATGTCCCCAGGGGAGAATGGTAACATTCTCAAAGAAATGCTAAAGTGTGGTTATAAGCCTGATGCTGAGCCTTTTCTATCGATGATGCTGCGAACATTCAGAGCAACAAAATTGTCTGAATTGCGGACAAAAACGAGGATATTTCTTCCTGAAGGGAGATCAATGATGGGATGCCTTGACGAAACCCAAACTTTGGAATATGGCGAGGTGTTTGTGCAGTATTCCGGTAGAAGAAAAGAACAGATGTGGGATGAGTCAATCGTGTTCAGTGGTACTGACTCAGATCAAAGCTTTGTTGTACAGGGAAAAGTAGTTGTTGCCAAGAATCCTTGCTTACATCCAGGTGATGTGCGTGTTCTAACTGCTATAGATGTGCCAGCTTTACATCATATGGTGGATTGTGTTGTTTTTCCACAGAAGGGAAAAAGGTATGACTCTAACATGCCTTGTTATTGGCTTGCAATTACCTCAGTTGCACTGGCACTTGTCACGGATCCATTTTGGACTTGTTTTTGCTTTTGGCTGTGGATCTTTGGCTATTGTTTTGATTTGGTTCAGTTATATTAATAAGGTCTAAAATTTCTAATATTATGTTTGTACTAGGTCTAAAATAAATGAACTGATGTGCAACCCAATTTAATTATTTCCGCATTTTACATAGCCAAAGATAATTTTGACATTTTTTCTTTAGAAATAGTTTTGGGCCTGCTTTTCTATCACCTTTAAGCTTTGAGAATAAATGCTAGAATATTTATCCAGTGGGATTTGGTGGCTAGAGTTGAAATTTTGTTGATCCTGCTTCTGGTTTGTCTCTTTCTTGTATGAGGTTTGAGTTCACCAATCCGAGGCTTGTATGTAGATTCTGTCTACATGTGATGCGACTTTGCTAAGAAGCATCCTCTACTATGTTGTTGTTCTATGCTTCTGATAGTTCTAGTTCTGGATAAACACTGATAGGTTTACCCTTTAATTCTACTAGCTAAAAGTAGAGGCAAAAAATTCCTTCCCCATAATTTGAGTAATTGGGGTTGACTTTCTTCTACTTTAAATTGTCCCAAACACACTTTTAATAGATAAAAGTAGAAAGCAAAATATGATATTGATCTGTCCTTTTAATGATTCTCATCTCAGACAGTTTCTCTTGTTAATGCATAATGCGATTCTTGAATGAAATAGGCCTCATCCAAATGAGTGTTCAGGGAGTGATTTGGACGGAGATATTTACTTTGTCTCCTGGGACTCAGAATTAATTCCGCATCACCAGAGACAACCTATGGATTACACACCTGCCCCAAGTGAGAGGTTAGATCATGATGTCACAATTGAGGTAATGCTTTTTCTCAGGATTTCCATGGAATTATATATATTGTAATGACTTTTTATGATGCTGTGAAACGTTTTGAACAGCTTACAGTTATAGTAGGAAATCCATCTAGCATCCATCATTTGGCGTTCTCTAACTTTTCACTTGACTTGGCTTGTCTGACCTGATACTTGGATAATTTTATCTTTGCTGAGGAATTTGGCATGTGAGCAAAATGTCTTGTCAAACCTGCTGTATTCTCTTGGTTTCTTATTGGTTCCTTTTACTTATAAATTTGTGTGCTTCTCTTCCTTCCGTCCCTGGGCTGGAAGAACCCCTGAGAAGCTAAAATTTGCACCCTCTGCAAGCAGATGATAGCTTAAAAATTAGTCAGGAAGCAAACAGTTGAGTATGAGTGGGCTCATTAATTCAACCACTAGGTCAATAGGATTCTTATAGTCAAAGATCTGTTTATGCCTTACATAACATGGAATTGGCTGTTTGACCAGGACTATTCTATGAGAAGTCCCTGGAAAGAACTTGCACTCAGAATTCTTCACATGTAGTTCATTAATTTTTGCTTGTTTGGAGGCTTCCCTAGTTTGTCAATGCCTCTATTCATCTTCTGCCCTAAAAGCTAACTGCCAAATTTTGCTCACTCAACTTCAGGCACAACTGCACACAAAGTGATATGAATCTTTAACAAAAAGCGATTATGGTAAATAATGAAGCACTTGAGGCTGTAGTGTTGTCTCGACTTGGATGTGGGTTTACCTATAATTAAGAGCCGCTCATCAAATGTATCTATAAAGGCTAGCAGAGCCATTTCACTGGTTCTGAAACCCTATTTCAACATTTAATATATTTTGCCAAACTTAGAGGTGTATTTGATCAGGCATTGTGCTTGGATGCAGTTCAAGTGACTGTTGTGGAGGGACATAGCTAATTTTTTAAGTAAAGATGAGGGAATGAAAAAGTAGGCTTACTGAAATGATGCATGGGTTTTGTTCAGCTGTTGTGAATCTGTTATGTTAAATTTGATTATTATCTAGGAAATATCAATGCAATAGGAAGTGATGGATTAAAGTGTGTGATCATGGAAAGCATCATTTTCATTACCAAGTGAAACTACCTTACTACTGTGGTATTTTTCCTTATCTAGAAGGCTGGCCATCATGGGAAATATTAATGATCTGAAATTAGATATACCATGGGTCGGTCCATTCAATTTCCTCCTTGTGAAGAAACTCTTCTAGAGAATAAAGATTCATACATGATAACTCATCCTTGCTATTGGGGGGAATAGGATTGGGCCCATGCTTTGGGGTTAGCTGTACACTTGTTTTAACTGTGGCGTTTCTTAAATTGGGGTTTGGAAGTTATCATTACGATAATGATGCATGGGTTTATGGAAAGAATCTCTTGGTCTTTATAATAAGTTTTGTTCCAGCGTGACTCTATACGTAAAACTTTGCATATGTTCTTGACCTTGGATTTCCCACTCTTCACTGCTGTTGAGAATTTCTTGTTCTTTTAGGTGGCAGTCATTACGAGGCTTCCATTCTCCGAATTGGTATTATTGTTTTTATTAAGATTGATTCTGCTGGAAATACCGTGGCGATAAGCATCTACCTGCAAGCCTATTCTTGCCCATGCATATACATCTACTAAGATTGGTTTATGCATTATTCTTTTGCGTTACAGAGCATTTCCTTTTCTTGATAATGAAACAAACGGATTATTTTGAATCATTGGAAACATCGAAATTGGAAGTGGCCAGCACATATATACCTTGAACTCTTAAGAGAAGATGTATATCTGAGCACACTTTATTTTTGAAGGGTTATTGATGATCAATTTGCCAAAATCAATGAGTTGCATTAGGAAATTCGCCGCTTGATTTCTCTTGTAATGCTCTATGGATATGTGGGTTATTAAAACCCTTTTGTGGTTTTGTTGCTTAAACAGGAAGTGGAGGAATACTTTGTAAATTACATACTTAATGACAGCCTTGGAATTATTGCCAATGCCCACACCGTCTTTGCAGATAGTCAGCCTGAAAAGGCCATGTGCCCTGAATGTTTAGACCTTGCCAGACTTTTCTCTATTGCGGTTGACTTCCCAAAAACTGGTGTACCTGCTGTGATACCTCCTAATCTGTATGTCAAGGAATATCCAGACTTCATGGAGAAGCTTGACAAGTCCAGCTACCCATCCAATAACGTGATTGGAAAGCTTTTCCGGGAAGTCAAAGAGGAAGCATATGCATCAAGCTCTATTCGGAAGTTCACACTGGAAATGGCGAGGCAATCTTATGACCCAGAGATGGAAGTGGACGGATTTGAGGATTATGTCGATGACGCTTTCTATCACAAGGGTAATTATGATTACAAGCTGGGGAATCTGATGGAGTATTATGGGATTGACACAGAGGCTGAAATACTTAGTGGCTGCATAATAAAAATGTCCAAATCTTTCACCAAGAGGAGGGACGCTGAATCCATCACTATGGCAGTAAAATCCCTGAGAAAGGAAGCTCGGACCTGGTTTAATGATAAGGGAAGTGGTTCGTATTCTGAGCCCGTTGATGAATATGCAAAAGCATCTGCGTGGTATCATGTCACGTATCATCCAG
This sequence comes from Eucalyptus leucophloia subsp. euroa, assembly GCA_017140325.1. Taxonomy (NCBI): domain Eukaryota; kingdom Viridiplantae; phylum Streptophyta; class Magnoliopsida; order Myrtales; family Myrtaceae; genus Eucalyptus; species Eucalyptus leucophloia. The sequence continues at coordinate 38,928,324 of CM029474.1, read as the reverse complement.
AGTATTGGGGTTGCTACAACGAGGGTTTAAAACGAGATCATTATCTTAGCTTTCCTTGGTGTGTATATGATAAACTAATCCAAATTAAGAAGGAAAAACGAGGTAGGATAACTGCTTGTTGGTCCACTCTTGAAGACTCCTTCCCCCGATTGCGTCTGAATTGAGAAATCCAACTTGGATATTTTCTCAGTTGAAGAAACAGAAGTTGTTGTATTTGGGTCTTCTGCAAATGTGTAGGCAACGGTACTCCTAAATTCCTGTTGTTTGTGTAGCGAAAGCTTAAATAACATTCTGACTGCTATTTGTGTGTGCATTACATCTTTTTGTACATAATGGTAATGTCAAACGGCTGTTCACTGTCTATAGTCTTTCTGAGTTGGAATTTCCGTATCGCGATAAACTTTGCATACCCCATAAATTTCTGTGTACGATAGTTATTCTTCCATGCCACAGGTTCCTCGGATTCCTAATGCTGGTGGGTTTGGACATAATAACATTTCTGTAATCTCAGATAATGGCTCTGGGCCAGATGATGCTGCATCAGATTCGGTTTGTCATGGAATTTGAGAATAGATCATGCTCTTGCCATGGCTGATGGGGAAAAATTTGCGGCAGCTGTAATCATTGGGATGGAACATTCCTTAGCACAAAGGAGATTAACAAGATTTTCTTATAAGGAATTTAAAGATCATATTGATGCCAAAAGTACAGTATTATCTTAAAAAGTAGGAGCAGAAAAATTTGCGACTCATTAACTCACTGCACCAAAATCTGCAGTTTGGAAATCAGCTTCCAGCGAAGCAATTATTTACACGCTCGATTCTAGGTCTCACAATACAATCTACCTAGTTTCTTTCTTCTTTTCTCGTGGGATAAATTGAAAGAAGTCATGCAGTCCAGCTCAGTAGAAAAGGAAGCCCAACACATCAAATTTCAAATATTGAAATTACTTATAGAATAAAAAATTTAGAAATATATGCCAAAGCTACTCCATGTATGAGGACAAGCATCGTAATGCTGGTTGACTTTATTTCTTGATGAAGCACCTTCTTGGTGCAAGTCATTGCGGAGGTGATGATTTCTTGAAGAGTACCAAAAAGTTCAATACATTGATACTTCATCAAAAATTGCAATACAAGTACTGTAAAGATCATACCAGGACAAATACTAAATATCCTCACCGTATTCAGATTTCGAGTGCCTTATATGGGACATATGAATTCGAAGAGGAAAGTAGATATCTGGAACTTTATTTGAAAAAAGTGCGGACCCCATTCCCAGGTGCGCATTATTTGCGCTTCAGTATTGCTACCAGTTGGCTTCCTTGACGTAATGCAGATTTTAAACGGTCGGAAAATTCATTGGTTTTCCCGAGAAAACGATCAAACAGGTCGTCAATTATCTCGCTTCCAAAATGTTTGCTGATGATGCCTTCCATTCCAGCTCTTAAGTGCAGCATGCAAGCATGCCCTTCGAATGAGACATCGATCTTCGATCCAGGAGCTGCTAAATCCATCCTCTCTATGCTAAAGCACCGATTGCTCTCTACTAGTGCCGTCATCTCGGCAGGAGAGGGAGCGTACACGGGCAAATTGAATGAATCCACCTGAGCCTCACTTATTATACCCTGTAGAAAGTTACTTTCATCAAGTCATCTGTGCAACTCAATGGGATTGCTTTGAATATAAGTGAACTAACGATGGAATGAAAGCCTTAAGAAATCCGTTAAAGGGTCCACATGCATATGATAAACACATTAAGACATGCACAAATGAGACATGAACCATGGATTATCTATATTTTAGCTAAATTCAAATTTGTGAGACCTGTAAGTGAACTATGCTGATATACACTTGCACATATATATAACTATTTTTGGTAAGAAAGAAAATTTTGCTGACAATGTTTCCAGTTTTTACCTCCTTTGCCATATCCATCAAGCTGAACCCCAAAAGGTCGAACATCATGCCCGATGGTACACGTGAATAAGGAATGCCATTAGCAATCCCGGGCATGACTAGAACCATGATGCCTCCACTCGCAATTTCCTCACCTCTAGCGTGCAGAAATGTCACCATGTCCTTTGCAAACTGAGATGTATAAGCATCGCTCACTTCACGTGGAGCACTTGTGTAGTGAACTCTCCCCCTGTTAAATGCTGGGGAATTTGGATCAACCAATTCTTTAGGCACCTTGCAAAGCCATTGAAGCGCATAAGACGAATGCACGAAATGGAGGGACGCCTTTGGGGAACAATCGCCCATGGAAGGATCCTGGCACACCAGCTGCGTAGTACGGTCGGTCAGATGGCAGGGAAGCGAAGAGGGTGTTGAAATCATTGGACGCGTGGTCGTTGAACAGGACTAGGAAATCAGGCAGTTGGGAGGAGAGGCCTTGTGATTCGTACTTGCGTCGGACTGCCTCTATGATGTTTTGGACTGCAAGGAAGGTGTTTGGCCCGATCGAACAGCCTAAATCCGCGATCTGGAATGTGGTCAGAGCAGGAGAAAATTGCTTTATGTCGAGCTTCTCTGCGATCACCTCGTTGATTGTCTGCCCGGGCGACGTTTGTCGCCACTCTCTGCGATGCATGTCAGAGTAGCAAGTTCGATATTTGATGATTTGATACTTGTCTTGTTGAAATTATAAGGGGTCACAAGAGATGAACAACCAGAGAGTAGTTTCAAAAGCTGAATTCAGGCAAAGCTTAGCGAAAGACAGAACAATTAATTCTATCATTTAGCTCTTATTCCATGAAATTTAAGAAATGGTTGCTTGGAAATGCATCTACTTAACATCAAATGAAGAACCTGCAAATTAGAGTTCTTGTTGTAGCTGAATGTGCCATCCCCACCGTTCATCGGGTACGATTCCATAACCGCCACCTCTTCCGTGCCGCTGCTGCTCATCTCTCTCTCTGTCTCTCTCTGTCTCTCTCTCTCTGCGAGTTAGGTTTTATGAGCTAGTGCTCTGGTTAAGTCCCCTTCTTTGTGTGCGTTTCATCTAAAGCCTGTATAGCCAAACGTGACGTTTCTTCAGTCCGCCCCCATTGGCCTTCAGTGGTTCTCCTTGTTTGTCTTCAGTTGGAAGTCACCCTGCCTTCTTTGACTCTGACATTTCTTTATCTCATGTCCGGCTATTCAAGGTTGCTTTCGTAATATTTGACTTCTCAAAGCGGTGCGAGCCGCCAAAAAAGAAATATACTTGGTTAACCGTACCCTTTGCTTAGAAATGGACGGTGAATCCCCAGCCACACATTTTGTGGACTCCATAAAAGAACACAAGCATCCCGGACCTGAGTAGGTCCTTAAACTGCTCCAGCCATCAGGCAGGCTGCCACTGCCAATGAAGACATGCCTGGGAAACGAAGCCCAGGGTGGGCCGAGGTGGGGAAGTGAGCCCTGACGGGAGAAAGCAAACTCCCTTACAAAAAACTCTCAGCAGGAAAAGTCCTGCCTGCTGAGTAAACTAATTGTCACAGGCGGACCTGAGCAGGTCCTTAAACTGCTCCCTCCTGAAATGACCATCCCGGGAGGACTCAACCCCACAAGCCATTTACAGGCAAGTGGGGGTGGGTAGTAAGGGATAAAGGTCCCATAAGGTTACCCGGCCAAGCCCGAAAGGGTTAAGGGACCCACCTTTGATCCCCGTGAAACCCTTCTCTTAAGCGTCTCAGTGGGTTCGGGGAGATGATAAGGCACAGGCGTGAGAACCGCTGCCCAAGCAAGACACGATTCTCCCCCTCTCTCTCTTCGAAAATATGGGGGATTAATCATATGAGGGTACGGTTAACTAAGGATATTCCTTCCGCCGCAAAAAAAAAAAAAAAAAAAAAAACTAAGCATATTCCAAACCAAAAAGAAGAAAACGGAGAAGGAAAGCAAAATTAGGGCACGCTCTTTATCACGTCCGGCCGTCCGGGGTTGACCTCGTAAGGGTGGTGAGACCCGAAAAGAAAAAGGAAAACAAAATAATAAAAGAAAAAAGGAGAAGGAAAGCAGAAACAGGTCACGCTCAGTTTTAAAAGGGGCCGAGAGCTCCCAGGGGAGAGATAGAAGAGAGAGAGAGAGAGAGAGAGAGAGAAATAGGGAAGAGACAATTGCTACGTTTGGTCGTCCGAATTTCTAATCGGGATAGGACTAGATAGATAGGATATGAAATCTTAAGATTTTTTTATATCATGTCTATTATTTAGTGTATCACTTTGATATTGTAAGTCGAGATATATTCATATCATATTATGTAATGGCACATTATTGTAAATAGAGATGGTGAAAATCTGTCGTAACACTATTCCTTAATTTATTTTTATTTTATTTTTCCTCTTTTTTATATTATTTTCTTTATTATTTCTTTAATCCCCTTTCATAATTCTTTAATAAAATTTTATCAAATAGTAGTTTGTACTAACATACCAAAAATACAAAAATACATAAAATATATAATAAATATAATATATAATTTATAGATTGAATGTTTATTATAAGATAGAATTAAAGTTGAAATATAAATTAAAATAAGATTAATTAAAAATAAATTTTTATTTTTTTTTATTTTTAATGTCTTAAATTAGAATTCAAATATTATTTATATTGAAATACAATTTCAATTTTGTTAATTTAATAAGTTTGTTATTCGAGAAAAATAATTTTTCTATTATGAACATTAGAAATCCTATCTACTTTTATCCCACCTCCCCATGAGATAATTTTATCCGACCTATATCGCCCTTATATCCGACTTTATCCTGTCCTGAGTGAGTACCAACGTAGGATATAATAAATCATATTCTATCTTGAATTTTATCCCGACTGCCAAGCACAGCCAAAGGGGATTTCATATGCACATGGCAATGAAACCTAACTAAGCCAATTTGACTACACAACGTAGCGCTTAAACCGCAAGTTTGACAATATGAGTACCTTCTATTGTTTGGTCGTACACGACAAGATCATAGTACTAATATCTTTTTTGATTTTGTAAAACCCATGTATTGAGGTAAGGATAATTCAATATATACATATATAAATGGAAGTGATGACATATTTGTTATATAAAGCTGAATAAAATGTTTGATACTTTTGAGTTATTGGGGATGGTTCGATAAACTATTCTTGAAGGGTCTCTTGAAGGGTCATGCGTGCTATTTTGTACATTTGATTTATGAGATAACTCTTGTAAGATGATATGTTTTGGGTTTAGAAAACTAATTGTAATGTGAACTGGTAAATGATTAAGTGTTACATGATAACGAAACTTCGTGTGAACCACCTTTAGAGCATTGTAATCAAGAGTTAAGTACTACATGGCAACTTAAGTCATGTGGGAGCCACCTCTAGGGTTTTGTACTATTAACATGCGTTATAAAGAGCTAAGTATTGCATGATAATGTATTTGTGGGAGCCATCTACGGCTATGTACCTTTGATATACATTGGGTAAGGACTAAGTACTACACGATAATGTAAATTCGTGAGTCATTTTTGGAGCCTTGAGTTAGCTATTGAGCATGGAATGAACCATTGATATGAGATATGACCAGTTCGATTATTGAATTGAACCAATGATACATGTTTTGATTTTATAGATGAAAGGGAAATGCTGCTATTAATATAGTTGGGTTGAAGTAATATAGAACTCTACTTATTCTTGTGAGTTGTTATATTTTGATTGGCATAAATGAGTCATGTCTTGAAGTTCTAAATATGTAATGTGGAGGCTTGATCTGCTTAGAAGTTATATATTACTCATTGAATTGTAGTTGTTCATTCTACTCATTCTTCATGTTTTTCAGGTCCCTCAGTTAACAGCAAGTAGGACGAGAGTACTATTATGGGAAACTTTTGGGAGTCATACTTTTGGGTATAGCTTAAGGAAGCAACGTATATTATTCTTTTAAGTTTGTTGGGAGAGTTTTGGTTGTACATATTCTTTGTGGTGGATTAAGAAAACTCTGATATTGTAACCAACTAGTTGGTTTATCTGATACGTATATATGGTTTGAGATATATATCTTGATATCGCGTTGTAGTTATATTTGAAGCTGTATCTTTCATGGGGAAGGAAAGCCATGTCATCCCCATTTTTTTTGTAATTTTGGGGCGTGACATCTTTTGGTATTAGAGTTTAAGTTTTAACTTTTACGAGTACATATTTCAAACAATGTGAGATCATATGATAGAATTTAGTGCTTAGGCTTTTAGATATTAAGATATAGTTTCATTCTTGGTTTCTGGTGACCATGCGGTCCAACTCAGAGACACTTGCCTTACTTCATAGGAGTTGCAAAGTTAAGGGAGCTGCTACCCCCCACACTAGAGATATGCCTCAAGCTTCTCGAGGTATAGCTTCAAGGAGGAGATTAGAGGACCGATTTAATGGGAGTCTCAACTTGCATGAAGCCCAGGAAAAGTCCCAAGAGTTGGTTCCTTTGACTAAGTTCATGCAGGCAATGATTCACTAATATAGTCAAGTGAGAATTAAGTGAAGATGGAGTAACTGGCTTATGCACCTTCATCCAATTGAGAATGGCGGACCCATCTAAGTTAAGCAAAATTGGATCCTTTCAAGGCCAACTGTTGGATTAGAAACATGGAGGGGATTTTCAGAGCCAAGAATGTTTGTGATGAACAAAAGGTCAACTTTGCCACTCGATGTTTTGAAGGCAAAGCTATTTGTTGGTGGGAAGGAACTAGACTGGCCTTCGAAGGTAATGATGCAGTCATTTCATGGAAGGATTTTAGTGAAAGTTTTAATGCATAGTTCTTTTTAGAGTCCTTCCAAGTAAAGATAAGAAGCGACTTTGTCAATATATCTCAAGGTATTATGTAGTACGTGACCCATTTTAATCAATTAAGTAGATTTGAGGATGGTTTTGCGACTAGTGAAAGATGTAAGGGTTAACACTTTCAATGCTACTCCGATTGGATATCTGTACTATGCTTATACCTTTTGAACTAACAATGTACAAAGATGTTTTCAATCGAGCAATTACAATCGAGCAAGAAACTTTGGAGCATGTCATACAAGGAGTGCCTCAATACAAGAGGTTTAAGCCCATTAATTACCAGGACAGTTGTACTAGCGGTAACGAAAAGTGAAGAGATTTCAATCAATCGAGAAGGTCCTAAAATCAAAGTAATCAAAGCCCTTATGCTACTTTTGGGAAACTTCAAGGTGGTCATTGGTATCGTAAGTTAAGAGCATGTTTTCTTTGCTGAAAAATGGAACATATGGTGCGCAAATTTTCCCACAAAGAAGGATGTCCCTACAGATAGTAAAATATGTTTTTTTGTGTGGAGAACAAGGACACGTAGCATGCAGATGCTCCATGTGAAAGAATGCCCCTTCAGTTGGTAGGCCTCAAGAGAACCGAGAAAGATAGAGGATAAGTGGGAAAGTTTTTGCAATGATGAAGGAGGACATGATGGCATCTAACGTAGTTGTTGCAGTTAATATTTCTTTTACCTTGCAATGTGCTTATGCGTTGTTTGATCCTGGTGCTATACATTCATTCATTTTAACTGAATTTACAAAGAAGCTTGATGTGTTGCTTGAGCCTCTTAGATATGAATTGTGTATTGATATTCCTATTGGTGATTTCTTGGTTGCTAATCATGTATTCAGCAGATGTGTGCTTTGGATTAATAATGCTGAAATGCCTATGGATCTAGTGGAGTTAAATATTCAAGATTTCGATATTATTATGGGAATGGATTGGGTATCTACATATCATGCTACTGTTGATTATTTTTCGAAGAAAATGATTTTTAGACTTTCGAATCAATCGGAATTCTCTTTTTTGGGAAGTTATAAAGATATCTTTCCAAGGTTAATCTCGACTTTGCAAGGGAGGAAACTTTTGAGAAAAGATTGTTATGGTTATCTAACATGTATTAAAGACACAAGTAAGGTCATAGTGAAGTTGGAGAATGTTCATGTTATTAGAGAGTTTCTAAGTGTGCTTTCTAAGGATTTACAGATTTGACTCTTGGTAGAGAAGTTGAGTTTTGTATTGAATTGATGCCTGGCATGGCACTGATCTTTAAGGCATCATGTCAAATGACACTTGCTGAATGAAAGAATTGAAAACACTGTTGCAAGAGCTTTTGGATAAGGGTTTCATCAAACCCAGTGTTTCGCCTAAGGGAGCTCCAGCTCTATTTATGAAAAAGAATTCCACTAGTGCTCTGGTTATGTCCTCTTCTTTGTGCATTCCATCTATGACTTTTTTATTATCTTGTCCGACTGTTGGTACAACAATCATAGCCAAACGTGATGTTTCTTCAGTCCACCCCATTGGCGTTCATAAATTCTCCTAGCTTGTCTTCCATTGGATGTCGCCTTGCCTTGTTGACCTTGCCATTTCTCTGTCTCATGTCTAGCCATCCAATGTTGACCGTTGTTTCTCTCTTTGATTTTTCCTTGTTAAAGGCAAAATTGAAAACTTAATGGCCAAGAAAAGTCTAACCCTAGAAGAAAAGGCTGGGCTTGAGGACAAAGATCTCAGCCTAAGAGACGGCCCCAAAGAACTGAATGCATACGGACGTGCCCGCCCATGACCGGTTTAAGACCAAGGAAAGTGTGAACTCAATTCATCTCATTTTATACGAACCTTCCTAACAATAAAAAAAAAGAAAAAAAAAGAAATTGAAATTCTTAGTTAGTATGATATGTTAGTGCCATAGGGACGCGATAAAAGTTAAAAATTCCTAATTGTTCTTGTTATATGATATAAGGAGATTTTATATGTAATCAACTACATTACTTTACTATTATAAGAACGCAGTGAAGATTATCAGAGGAAATATTTGATAGAAAGTGTTAACACTTAAAGTTGGTTGCACTATCATGTGCCGGTCACAAAGGAGATGGACAAGTTGGTTCAAAGAAAAAGGGACGAGTCTAAAGTTGGAAGCATTTACTATAAGAAGGAGAACTGCTTAGCATTTACCAAATTTCTGTATAAATATCCCAATCATCCAACAGGAAACCCCCTCTGGGGCCAAACAACACATCAAATGTTATCTCTTTATTTATGCATTATCTTAGTTTTCTCTAGCAATAGCTTTTAAATTCCCATCATTGATTAAATTTTGGTGAGTGTCTATATATTGGTGTAGCATCGTTGATTAAATTTCGACGTTATATCTATAGTGCAGCGTTATTGATTAGGTTCCAACATTATGTCTTATATCCAGTCACATTGTCGTTAATTAAATTCCTGCAACGTGTCATATTATCTTAAAGTTGTGCCATCAATTAAATTCTGGCATAGTTTGAGTTGGGTTGTGAGGCCCCCAGCACACCACGGCTAACGCAATTATTAAAGTCTTTTCACTATTTAAGCATGTAGAAATGTGTATGGTTAATAAACACCTAGGACATTAAATTTCAAAGGGACACATGCCGAAATGCAAACCAGGCACTTTCATTTCTTGTTTATACATATATTTTAGGTGACAGGGTCGAGATACACTAGGGAACAAGCAAAAGGTACCACTACTTCGTACAACACACCACGGCTAACGCAATTATTAGAGTCTTTTCACTATTTAAGCATGTAGAAACGTGTATGGTTAAAGAACACCCAGGACATAAAATTTCAAAGGGACACATGCCGAAATGCAAACCAGGCACTTTCATTTCTTATTTATACATATATTTTAGGTGATAGGGTTGAGATACACTAGGGGACAAGCAAAAGGTACCACTACTTCGTACTACACCCAAAAGCTCTAGTAATTATATCATCCCAACCTGGATACTATGTACGTACTATGTCATATGTCTGCCACCTGGATACTATGATCAACCACGAGTGAACATAAAGCTTAGCATGCTAATTACTAATCTGTCTACATCACGTAAGTCTATAACAGCACATACAGGGAAATTTAAATATAAAAGATAGAAGATCATTATGATATCGACTTACCCGAGACCTTTCTCAAAATCAGGATAGCAAATAGAAAACATTTTCTCTAAAAATAGTAATCCAGTAAAGCTTCAATGAAATGTGGAAATGCAATTGATCATCTTTACTATGAATTGACTTCCACCATCTTTTGAGAAACCTCGTTACCCCCCGGGCATCTCGTATCCATTCCGCATCGTGAGGACATCTAGGGGAATTGTGTTACACCCCAAGGCATTTGGAGGAACTCAGTTATCTCTCCAAGCATCCTTACTATCACTAAGGGTATTGTTGTCCCAAGGACCAATGGTATTCTCAAATCACACACTCAGCCCATGGTGTAGCCATTCTATAATTCAAATGAAACATGTCTTCCAATGAGTTAAAGCATACAGATCCATTCAATTCAAAATCATCCACCCGTTGTCCATTTGAAAGCCAGAAAAATGATGTAGGACGATTGATTATTTAGTATCCGCCAAAAGACAAGTGCAAAAAGGGAAATTCCAAAGTCTCAATTTCAATAAAAAGGGCAGTTCGCCCATCCTCAGATTAGTGGCATTTACCACGTAAATCAATTTTGATAATTGCTACACTTTAACACGACATGGACGAGACTCTAAGGAACATTTTTTTTGTGAAGGACTCAGGGTTTGGTTTAGCTTGTACGAGTCCCAACAATTTTCTAAAGTTCGGATCAAAACATAACATGATTCCATATTGCAACCGGGTCAGGAAGTTGCATTTTGGATGTCTAAATGAGTTCCAAAAATCATGGAAAAATTCCACGTTATAGGATGTGTTCTAAAACTTTTATGAAGGACGCTAGTCCAAATTGTTTGTCAAAAATTCGGTAGAAAATGGAAACTGAACAAAGGTTCGGAAACAGCTTACAAAATCAATTTCAGACCTGAATAGTTTGTACATACAAAGTTCAAAAAATAAAAAATTCAAGTATGTCGTAGAACAAGTCAAAACGGACAACTTTTGTGAGAAAGTCCCATCAAATTTACCACAAAAATCTACACAAAATTAGCAAAATTCAGCCTATAGTAAATAGACCCAAAAAATTGTCGTAACCTTGGATTCATCCACGATTCGTGTCAATTAAGTGCAAATCGATGCACACTTCAATATCCAGCATTCCAACAACATCTTAATATACTCGATGTACTAAAATATTAACATTGCTCGCAACACGTATATTCCAAAACCGTCAATGAACACGATTAAGCACAAAAACAACCGAGGCGACTACAATTCGAGGAAATCGATCTCAAAATACCAAAATCGACCTATGTAGCATAAATGGGCAGTAATTCACTTGCCTTGAGTCCTAAGCGAGCTGTTTTTCACGGCTTGGATGGTGGCCAAAGAGTCCTGAGTTTGCTGGTCCTTAGTTGAGTTGCGGCGGTCGAGAAAGACGATGTGGGCGACGGAACGACGGCACAAGCGTTGGCCGAGCCAAGGCGTCGCCAGTGAGCTGCGGTATTGTACACGCTAAAAGAAAAGAAGCTACGAAGAGAGAGAGCTGATGGATGGGGTTGAGGTGAAAGAGATGAAGAAGACTGCATGTTGCCGCTTTTATACTTCCTCGTTTCCATCCACCGCTTGCTGTTGATGCGGTCACTAGTTGACTCGGCAACAGGACCTCAAGCCAGCTGGTCTTCGTGCCGTTGATCGTTGACTCCGCATGCCCGAGCTTGCAACAGCTGGATGAGGACGTGATGTTGTCCGGCTGAGGCAGTGGCATGACGGGCACGGCGTGGCGGAGTGGTGCGGTTCGCGCGCTTGGGGCTGAGGTGGCGTTTTCGTGTGCGGAGGGTAACTTGGCTCGGGCGACTTGATCACACGGTCAGGTGACGTTGAGGGCAGTGCAGGCGGGTACGGTGGCTAGATGACGACGTGGCGACGCGGATGGTGCGGTCCGATGACGAGCTTCGTGACGTGGTTTGGACCATTAAGCATTCGAGGCTCACTATTCCATCGAGTCAAAGTCCGGATGTCACGTGGGGCTTGGAGTTAGTAGATTAATCATCAGGGTTGTACAATACTATTTGAAATTGGAAATTCAATCTTTGCATTGCATTTGATATCCTCTGTCCGGAATCAACACAAAACCTTTCTCCCTATCAAATAAAAGCTGAGACTAACATTCGGTGAAAGATATTTTGTTACGGGATTAAAATTGAGGAAATAGGAAGATTTACATCGATAATTTGCAACATCAAGGCTCATTTAAACCAATGGTATTGAATGAGGCGAGCACTTAGGGGAGGGGAGAATAAGAAAGGCTCCCCTTACATGGAAAATTATCGAAATCTGAAGTCTAAATGGTACTTAATAAGGATACTTGTAGAGAGTTCTCTATAATAATATGTTTATATAGATTGCAAAAATTATATTTGAGTGCAAAAACATCAATTGCTCTTCCCGCATTTAGTTTGAAAAAAATTACCGTAGTAGGAAAGAAAAGTATAGGAACGACGGTTTATAATAGCCATATAGGGGGTGGGTTCGCATTGATGGAGATTACTAGGTGTGTTTCTACTGTATAATGTGAAATTCGAGAAGAAGAAATCTAGATATATAACGTGTTCCTCTTGCTTTCAATTGTAGCATAATACAATATATAGAAATAACTTATCATAATATATTAAAAAGCAAGTATGCTCTTCATTGCTAAAAAATCTACGTTTGGTCGTCCGGATTTCTAATCGGGATAGGATTGGATAGGATAGGATATGAAATCCTAGGATTTTTTTATGTCCCGTCCAGTGTTTGGTGAATCACTTTGATATTAAAGTCGGATATGTCACATCATGTACATTTTTATTTTTTTTATATAATCGGCATATCATTATAAATGAACATAAATGTTCATAAATGAAGATGGTGAAAATATCTCGTAACACTATTCCTTAATTTATTTATTATTTATTATTTATTATATTTTTCCTCTTTTTTATATTATTTTCATTATTATTTCTTTTTTCCCTTTCATCATTCTTTAATAAAAATTTATCAAATAGTAAACTGTACTAACATATTTAAAATACAAAAATACCTAAAATATATAATAAATATAAATATTTAATTTATAGATTGAATGTTTATTATAAAATAGAATTAAAATAAGATTAATTAAAAATTAATTTTTATTTTTATTTTTATTTTCTTAAATTAGAATTCAAATATTATTTATATTGAAATATAATTTCAATTTTGTTAATTTAATAAATTTGTTATTAAAGAAAAATAACTTTCCTATTATGGACATTAGAAATCCTATCCACCTTTATCCCACCCCCTCATGGGATAATTTTATCCTGTCTATATCCCCCTTATATCCGACTTTATCCTATCCCGAGTGAGCACCAAACGTAGGATAGGATAAATTATATCCTATCCCGAATTTTATCCCGACTGCCAAACGCAGTGTTGAATCAAGGTGCATTGCACTCGTATTATAATTTCTATAACACGTTTGCTAGACACCAAGACATAAGGAAATGATAGGGAATAAAAACTAATGATAGAATTAATTATGATTGATGAGTGATGGCTAACTAAATAATTACATGAATCGAACAACTAAGAAGTTATCTAAGATTATTAAATTTTAGTCAAATATAAGTTATTCACAATTATTATTGTAGCATTTTGACTAAGTCAAAATGCCCCCAAAAATAAGAAAAAAGGACAAGGATTAGTGGACTTCAGCTTTATAAGGCCGAGAGCAGCGCTTGGGAGGAAAAGAAAGAAATAAGGAAAGAAAAGAAAGAAAAAGAAATGGGAAAGAGGAGTTGTGTTGTGTGTACATGCCACGAAGATTTCGTCAAATCGAATTTACTATATATTATGATGCTTGATAAGCGCCCGTACCCTATGGTCCTGAGTAGGATCTTAAAAGGCTCTGACCACCGAAAAAGTCCGGGTAGAGGTGAGTTCAAGTTTCGAAAAAGATTCTGACCCCATTGCTCCTCCAATCCATAATCCCATACGGGGGTAGGGGGCAGTCTGAATTCTTGCGACGCCTTCCCCCCTGAAAAACGGGGGTGTGAATTCTGACCCCATTGCTCCTTTCGTCCACAATCCCCATAAAATTGGTCTGGGAAAGAGGAGTTGTATTGTGTGTACATGCCACGAAGATTTCGTCAAATCAAATTTACTATATATTATGATGCTTGATAAGCGCCTGCACCCTTTGCTCTTCCAAATGGAATAGTTTCAGAAAGGGAAATGAGAGGCAGATGGTACGGTCACTCTACTAAGGGTGACCGTGCAGTCTGCACCTCATGTTTTCCCAAGGAAACGGGACAACTTGCTTGTCCAGATTCCCAGGATTGTTGGTTTCTTTTTTTTTCTTCTTTTTCTTTCTTTATGGCTTTTTATTCGTTCTCTTTTCTTTTCATTTTTTGCTAGGTATTGTTGATAGTTATCTAGTCCCGTTGGAGCTCTCTCTTCTCTGTGACCCCTTAAACACCATCTCTGCAACTACAACTTCTAGGGTTTATTTATTTTTATTTTATTTTTTACAATTTCCCCATCTGCGACTATGAGTGAGTGGTGTGCCAGATGTCAGAAGCAGAGCAAGCGCTGCTACAAAGAGAAGAAGATTTCCTGAAAATAACCCAAATTGGCGGTTCCTCTCTCTGTGCACATCAAAGTGAAGACAGCGTCCCCAGGCTCGTCCTTAAGTCCTTGAACATGATCAGCACGTTGGACAGAGGACCCTAAACCGGCTTGACCCGCTTTGCGACCTCAGCCTCAAGGGCAGCTCGATCTCCAGCAATGTCCTCAACCTCTCCGACCTCGTCAACCTCAAGTCCCTCGCGACAATTCCTTCTCTGGCGGCTTCCCCACCTCCCTACCTCAAGATCCTCGTACTCGTCGGGACGGCCTCTCTGACCAGATATAGTCAATAACTCCATGACTTTCTTTTTCTTGGAAATTAGTATATATGTTTCCTTGGACTATACAAATATGCAAAAGAGATTGTCTTGTACAGCAAATTAATGGTCTGGTTCCCTATTATGCACAAAACAAAATGAATGGTCTAAATTGCGTGGTTACTTGTAGGAAGTAACGGTGCTGTTCTCCTAGCGCAATCCATTTCAGAATTAACGCTTAAATTTGAAATTTTGTAAAATTTGAGCCATGAAGTCCAATTTTTGAGTTATTGAGTTTTGGGATTTCAAGGAAATGGTGGATTATGGTGTTATAGAATTGTGGGGTTTGATGCCAATTGAAATGGTTTTGTCCAAACCAAACTTTAGGATTTTGCGTATGAGTTTCATGTTGTGTTTAGGCTTGAATAATCGCTTTAAGTGAGCAACTTCTTGTTGCTTAAGAATCGCTTTGTTAGTGTTTAAACTTAGTATAACAGTTTCATAGTTGAGGTAGTATTTTTCTTGGTTTCAACTTCAATTCTCGTTAAAATTATGATCATGAGATCCTTTGCGCATGTAACTACGTTATTGGCATTCTCAGGTGAGTAGTACTTATATCTTCTTGATTTTATAAAAACTCATATCTTGAAATGGTAGAAGGATATATTATGAGTTAAAGAGGGATCACATGTTTAACATTTCTTTAAGAAGGAAAAGTATGTTTATGGCATATTGGATGCATAACTCTAGATTGGGCATTTGCTATTTTATTTGTTATCTGAAATGGTTTAAGAATAGTTTTGGAAATGAATTGCAAATGATATTCTAATGGATGAGTTGAGGTACAAAGGATTGTGCGCTTTGTTTTGTAAATCGATTTGTAATATTGATTCTAAATTTAGCTTTGTAAATTGTGGATGTTGTTGTAAGTTAATATTGATGTTTAATGTCTCTGTGAACCAATTGAGAGATTTATGGGTATGCATACTAATGTCAAGATATCCTTCTGGACTTAGCCACCTGCTTTGTAGGTGGAGATTTTCCCAAAAGAAATTTTGGTCATTTTGTCACCAAGCGTTGTTTGTGACTATGGTAGGATATTGAATAATAGATTGGTTGATGGATGGACCATTGATATGTGATTTAAGATTGATCGATGGACTTGACTATTGTGTTGTGTGGTGGAATTAAATGAGTATTTCCAATTTATATAAAGATATGTTGAAATGAAACAATATTTATTTGTCTCGATATATATATATATTATAAGGTAACTTTGGATAATGAGTTTCTAGTATTGTCTTATATATGCATAGTGGCTGCTCAATCTGCTTAGAAGAGAGTAGCACTACTAACCGAGTTGTAATTGTTCATCCCATTCCTTCCCAATCTTTTCAAGTTCCTTGGTTAGCAATCAATAGAACGAGAGTGATATCGATAGAGACTTTTGGGAGTTTAAGGTTGTGCCTTTCGAAGTGAAAGAATAGCTATGTCATTATCCCTATCATTGTGAGATTGGGATGTGACAGTATACAAAGCCCAACGCATCAAATGTCAAATAATTAATTTACTTGTAGAATCACAAAATTAGGATCATTTACCGAAGCTACTCCATGTATGAGGACAAGCAACGTAATGCTTGACTTTATTTCTTGATAAAGCACCATCTTGATGCATGGCATTGTGAAGGTGATGACTTCTTGCTTAACGAAGCCTCGGAGTACCAAAAAGTTCAATACATCAATACTTAATCCAGAATAGCAAAATAAATACTTTAAAGATCAGACCAGGAAAGTGCTAATCTCCTCCCTGTATTCAGATTTTGAGTACCTTTTATGGGACAAATGAATTCGAACAGAAAAGTACATATCTGGAACTTTAGAAAAAAGTGGGGAACTCGCTAACAGGCGCGCATCACTTGCGCTTCAGTATCACTACCAGTAGGGTTCCTTGAGGAAATGCAAAGTTTAAACGGTCAGAAAATTCATTGCTTTTCCAGAGAGAACGATCAAACAGGTCGTCAATAATCTCATTTCCAAAATTTTTGCTGATGATGCCTTCCATTCTGGCTCTTAAGTGCAGCATGCACGCATGCCCTCCAACCGAGTCATTGATCTTTGATCTAGGAGCTGCTAAATACATCCTCTCTATGCTAAAACACCCATTGCTCTCTACTAGTGCCGTCATCTCGTCAGGAAAGGGAGCGAGCGTATACCGGCAAATCGAATGAATCCACCTTAGCCTTACTTATTATACCCTGTAGAGAGTTACTTTCATCAGGTCATCTGTGCAACTCAATGAGATTGCTTTGAATATAAGTGAACTAATGACAGAATGAAAACCTCAAGAACTCCGTTAAAGGATCCACACGCATATGATAAACAACTTAAGACATGCGCAAATGGGACATGAACTATGGACTATATATGTTTTTGCTCAATTCAAATCTGCGAAAGCTGTAACTGCACTAAGCTGATATAGAGATGCACACATATAAAACTATTTTTTTCTAATTTTGTGCCGATAGTATTTCCAATTTTTTCCTCTTTTGCCATATCCATCAAGCTGAACCCCAAAAGGTCGAACATGAAGCCCGATGGTGCACGTGAATGAGGAATGTCATTAGCAATCCCAGGCATGACCAGGACCATGATGCCTCCGCTCGCAATTTCCTGACGTCTTGCATGAAGAAATGTCACCGTGTCCTTTGCAAACTGAGATGTATAAGCATCTCTCACTTCACTTGAAGCACTTGTGTAGTGAACTCTCCCCTTGTTAAATGCTGGGGAGTTTGGATCAACCAATTCTTTAGGGACCTTGGAAACTTGTCTCATTGAAGCCATAGAAAATCACAAGATATCGATTACCAGAGAGTAGTTTCAAAAGTTGAATTAAGGCAAAGCTTATCGAAAGATAGAGCAATTCATTCTGTCATTCAGCTCTTATTCCATGAAATCAGGAAATGGTTGCTTGGAAATGCATCTACTTAATGCGCAATGAAGAACCTGAAAGGAAGAGTACTTTTTGTAGCTAAATGTGCCATCTCCACCGTTCATTGGGTATGATTCCGCTGCCATCACCGCCTCCAAGCCACTGCTGCTCATCTCTCCCTCCCTCCCTCTCTATCTCTCTCTCTCTCTACTAGTTCAGTTTTAGGTACTAGTGCTCTGGTTATGTCCTCTTCCTTGTGTGCTTTCCATCTACAGCTTTTCGAGTATATTGTCCGACTGTCGGCACGGCAATCACAAGATATTGATGCCAAAAGTACAATATTATCTTAAAAAGTAGGAGCAGAAAAATTTGCGACTCATTATCTCACTGCACCAAAATCTGCAGTTTGGAAATCAGCTTCCAGTGAAGCAATTATTTACACGCTCGATTCTAGGTCTCACAATACAATCTGCCTAGTTTCTTTCTTCTTTTCTCGTGGGATAAATTGAAAGAAGTTATGCAGTCCAGCTCAGTAGAAAAGGAAGCCCAACACATCAAATTTCAAATATTTAAATTACTTATAGAATCAAAAAATTAGAATTATGTGCCAAAGCTATTCCATGTATGAGGACAAGCATCGTAATGCTGCTTAACTTTATTTCTTGATGAAGCACCTTCTTGGCGCACGTCATTGCGGAGGTGATGACTTCTTGCTTAACGAAGCCTCAGAGTACCAAAAAGTTCAATACATTGATACTTCATCAAAAATTGCAATACAAGTACTGTAAAGATCATACCAGTACAAATGCTAAATATCCTCACCGTATTCAGATTTCGAGTGCTTTATATGGGACATATGAATTCGAAGAGGAAAGTAGATATCTGGAACTTTATTTGAAAAAAGTGCGGAGCCCACTCCCAGGTGCGCATTATTTGCGCTTCAGTATTGCTACCAGTTGGCTTCCTTGACGTACTGAAGAGTTTAAACGGTCGGAAAATTCATTGGTTTTCCCGAGATAACGATCAAACAGGTCGTCAATTATCTCGCTTCCAAAATGTTTGCTGATGATGCCTTCCATTCCAGCTCTTAAGTGCAGCATGCAAGCATGCCCTCCGAACGAGTCATCGATCTTCGATCCAATAGCTGCTAAATCCATCCTCTCTATGCTAAAACACCCATTGCTCTCTACTAGTGCCGTCATCTTGTCAGGAGAGGGAGCGTACACGGGCAAATTGAATGAATCCACCTGAGCCTCACCTATTATACCCTGTAGAAAGTTACTTTCATCAAGTCATCTGTGCAACTTAATGGGATTGCTTTGAATATAAGTGAACTAACGATGGAATGAAAGCCTTAAGAAATCCGTTAAAGGGTCCACATGCATATGATAAACACATTAAGACATGCACAAATGAGACATGAACTATGGATTATCTGTATTTTCGCTAAATTCAAATTTGTGAAACCTGTAAGTGAACTATGCTGATATACACTTGCGCACGTATATCACTATTTTTGGTAATAGAGAAAATTTTGCTGACAACGTTTCCAGTTTTTACCTCCTTTGCCATATCCATCAAGCTGAATCCCAAAAGGTCGAACATCACGCCTGATGGCATACGTGAATAAGGAATGCCATTAGCAATCCCGGGCATGACTAGAACCATGATGCCTCCACTCGCAATTTCCTCACCTCTAGCGTGCAGAAATTTCACCATGTCCTTTGCATACTGAGATGTATAAGCATCGCTCACTTCGCGTGGAGCACTTGTGTAGTGAACTCTCCCCCTGTTAAATGCTGGGGAATTTGGATCAACCAATTCTTTAGGCACCTTGGAAAGCCATTGAAGCGCATAAGACGAATGCACGAAATGGAGGGACGCCTTGGGGAACAGTCGCCCATGGAAGGATCCTGGCACACCAGCCGCGTAGTAAGGCCGGTCAGATGGCAGGGAAGCGAAGAGGGTGTTGAAATCATTGGACGCGTGGTCGTTGAACAGGACTTGGAAATCAGGCAGTTGGGAGGAGAGGCCTTGTGATTCGTACTTGCGTCGGACTGCCTCTATGATGTTTTGGACCGCAAGGAAGGTGTTTGGCCCGATCGAACAGCCTAAATCCGCGATCTGGAATGTGGTCAGAGCAGGAGAAAATTGCTTTATGTCGAGCTTCTCTGCGGTCACCTTGTCGATTGTCGCCCGGGAGACGTTGGTTGACGCTCTCTGCAATGCATGTCAGAGTAGCAAGTTCGACATTTGATGATTAAAAACTTGTCTAGTTGAAACCATAAGGGGTCACAGGAGATGAAAAACCAGAGAGTAGTTTCAAAAGCTGAATTCAGGCAGAGCTTAGCGAAAGATAGACCAATTAATTCTATCATTTAGCTCTTATTCCATGAAATTTAAGAAATGGTTGCTTGGAAGTGCATCTACTTAACATCAAATGAAGAACCTGCAAGTAAGAGTTCTTGTTGTAGCTGAACGTGCCATCCCCACCATTCATCGGGTACGATTCCATAACCGCCACCTCCTCCTTGCCGCTGCTGCTCCTCTCTCTCTCTCTCGCTCTCTCTCTCTCTCTCTGCTAGTTAAGTTTTATAAACTAGTGTTGGAAGATATGATTTTGTAATCTGTATTAATAGGAAATCGAATGTATTTTAGGATAGGAAGAGATAGGCAAATATTCAATTTCCTTTATTATTTTTCTTCCTTGTAATTAAATACATGAGGGATGTACAGAATTGAATCAATGAAGTAGAAAACAATTTTGCTTTTTCGTTCTTCTTCTTCTACGAAAACTTCCATCTTCCTTTTCTGACATGGTATCAGAGCCGTTCCGGTTCTGAACTATTTTGCTTCCGTTTCGATTGCCTCATGTTTTGAATCCCAGAATAGTGTTGCCAAAGGAATCAAAATTCTTGATTGCCTGAAGGAACCTTATCTGCAAAAAAGGGATTAACAGAGGAATCAATTCTTTCTTTAACATGTCAACTTCACAAGATCTTACCCCCACTCCCGTCGATCAATCTGTTACAGAAGCTTCGGGAGATCAAGATTCGTCCGTCATAGTCCCTGCACCAGAACAACAAAGACAGATCCAGGGCCAACATCCGCACGTGCAGTGGCAACAACAGGCTCAGGCGATTACAGGGCAACCACTCACGGGTCACCCATACCAATGGATGCCATATCCATGGTATCCTAGACCTATACCCACCTCATCATCGCCTGGCTACCACAGCAACGCGCGGGTCGAAGAGGGTCCACCAACCATTGACGGGGCAAACCCTAGCTTCAGCCCGGAGCAGACGGGTGGATCAACTTTACCGGGTCAGAGAACCAATCCCTATTCGGGATTTCAAAATGCGGATTATGGATTCGGCTTCGGCAGTTCGGGTCAGGGAACAAATCCCTACCCGACTCTTGCACTAGGTTTCTTCCCATATCAAATTCTCGCTACCAGTGGCTGGCCGGAACCCGGCGACCCGTTATATACAACAAACGGCGACGGACCAGAATTGAAAATCATAAGTCAGCAATTGACGGGAGCAGATAATTATTCAAGTTGGTCACGTGAATTCGGCGGGCCCTCATAACGAAGGATAAAGAAGTTTTCATTGACGGATCTTTTCCGATACCGTCCGACGAGAGAATGGCACGGCTCTAGAGGAGATACAATCAACTGGTGAGAACCTAGATCAGGAACTGCATCACGCCCGAGGTCGCGGCCGGGCTTCCCCCAACGGAGAATTCGAAAAAGATGTGGGAAAACATAAGGGAGATGTACGGAAAACTCGATCAGGTTAAAATTTTTTATCTCACACAACAAATTTCCGATCTGAAACAGGGGAATATGAGCATCGCGACAGCATACAACAAGCTTTCCAGTTTGTGGAATGAATTAGAGGCAGCCAAGGAAAAATTCGACTGGCTCGATCATATCCAATAGCAATACAGGCGAATGCGTGAGAGAGAGAAGGCGACGAGATTTCTCCTTATTCTCAACGATGCATACCTGCCATTCCGATCCCATATACTCACCATGGAGCCGCTGCCAAGTCTCGACCATATCTATCAACTCGCCATACAAGAGGAGAGCCAACAAAGATTGGCGGACTACGGCAAGGAGGAGAGATCGCTTTGGAGCCAAGAGCCATTTCCGCTCGTCAGCCAAGAGCGGGAAGGAGAGAGGTGGATCTGGGATCGTTCTCGAACGAAAACCCTAGAGCGCTTTTAAGGAGAAGCATGGACGGTGGGGATCACTCCCACCATCAATCGGACGGCTCATGGTTATTCCAGGGGGCGAAGGGATCGGACGGTTCGCGCAGCATCTTTTCCCCTGCATCCGACGGCTCCCATACTATTTTTTTTAATCCATCCGACGGATTAGGAGGCGCCTACTTAATCGAATCGGACGGCACACGATCGCTCAGCGCAAATGGGCTGGATGGATCGGAGGCCCATTCCTAGGAGGGATCGACGGCTCACATGGGCCCATTTCGGCCCAGGCTTTTCAATCTACCATCAGGCCCACTTCAAATGCAAAAAATAATGGGCCACGAGGAAAAGGTAAATTGCACTGTGATTATTGTAAGTGCCCGCACCATACAACTAAAAATTGCTGGAAATTGCATGGAAAGCCGGAGAAAAAGAAAAAGGAAAATTTTCATCAATTTTTCAGGTGTCGGGTCAGCAAATGGGAAAGTCAATTACCCATGAACAATATCACCAACTGATGGAAACCTTGAAAAAACTGGATCCTTCTGATAAAGGAAGCAGCTTCATAGGTACATCATATTGTTTGATGACCTCAATTTCCAAAGATGCATAGATTATTGATTCTGGTGCAAGTGATCACATAGTCTGTGATAGGAATTTACTTTTAGACATTACAAAATTGTCCTTTCCTATATCAGTACAACTACCAAATGGAAATGCCACCAAAGTTATAATGACTGGGACTGTAAAACTTAGTTCCCTTGTTACTCTAAAAAACGTGCTTTACGTACCCAATTTCCATTTCAATCTGATCTCAATTGCTCGAGCCTGTGAAGAAAATTCATGTCAAGTTCTTTTCCATTCTGATAAATGTTTGTTTCAGGCCATTTCAACTGGGAAACTGATGGGCTTGGGTAGAGTCGACCAAGGACTATACTTTTGGTTGGATTTTCAGCATCCTTTTAAATTACCTCCTGTTGAATTCAATAAATCTCTTTGTAATGCTACTGTCAGTGACATCAATTTCCTTAATCATAAACGATTGGGTCACAGTGCATCATTTCCTTGTCCTAAATGTCCTATTTGTTCCATTGCTAAACAAACACGTGCTCCTTTTCAGAATAGCACTTCTCGAGCAAACGATATCTTTTCTCTTATTCATGCTGTTGTTTGGGGGCCTTATCATACTTTAAATCATGATGGATCTAGGTTCTTTCTTACAATTGTGGATGACTACTCCCGTGCCACATGGATTTTTCTCATGTAGTCCAAAAATCAGGTCTTTTCCCATCTAAAGACATTCATTTCCTCGTCTAAGACTCAATTTCAGAAAACCATTAGTAGGATACGTACTGATAATGGAAAGGAATTTTTTAATGCTGAATGTGCTTCCTTGTTCACTGTAAATGGGATATTGCATGAGAGTTCCCGTACCTATACGCCCCAGCAAAATGGCGTTGTTGAAAGAAAGCACCACCATCTTTTAGAAGTTGCACGTGCACTTAAGTTTCAAGGTTCTATTCCTGAAAGATTTTGGGGAGATTGTGTAATTACTGCAGCATATTGATCAACTACATGCCATCACGCATTTTGAAGGGAAAGACGCCTTTTGAGTTATTATATGAAAAAAAAGCCGAATCTGAATCATCTCAGAGTCTTTGGGTGTCTGTGCTGTGTGACTACAGTGGGCCATAAAGATATGTTGGCACCACGAGCTACTCAATGCATTTTCATGGGTTATCCTACCTTGCAAAAGGGATATCGGCTTTATACACCGTCTATAGGAGATTTTTTTATCAACAGGGATGTCGTATTTCATGAAGATGTTTTTCCTTTTTTCCTTACCATCTTTATCTGAAGAAGGAAAGACAAATCGGCAATTCTTGTTGGAAGAAGATTCATCACCTAGAGGAGCGCTTATTATTCCTACTCTTCCACGAGAAATTGACATCTTGCCCCCAACACCCCTTGTGAATACGGCTGACGATTCCATTGAGCAGCCACATACAGAAGGATCATTGCATGAAGAACCAGCACACTTAGAGGATACTTCAGGAAGCAACTACTACGAAGAATTATCCATCACACCACAGGTGCCACAGAGGCGTTCTCATCGAACCATTCGCCCACCAACTTGGACGAAAGATTATATATGCGGTTCTTCACGATCCTTAGGTACTCGTTACCCTATCTCCTCTTATGTCTCCTTTGATAGATTGTCGCCAGAACATTTATGTTGCATAAGCCGTATCTCTGAAGATCAAGAACCTACTAGTTATAATGAAGCCAAAAATGATCCTCGCTGGCAAAAAGCCATGGAATCTGAATTACATGCATTAATAGACAATCATACTTGGGATGTTGTATCAATGCCTAATCATCGCAAACCCATTGGATGTAAGTGGGTATATAAGATAAAATACAGAGCAGATGGTTATGTGGAAAGATACAAGACCCGGTTGGTGGCAAAAGGCTTCACCCAGCGAGAAGGTTTCGACTATCATGAAACTTTTTCTCCTATAGCGAAGGATGTCACGGTTCGTACATAGCGAAGGATGTCACGGTTCGTACTTTTCTATCTATTGCTGCTTTTTGTGACTAGCCATTGCATCAAATGGATGTCCATAATGCCTTCCTACATGGTGATTTGGATGAAGAAATATATATGGAGCTTCCACCCGGATTACGGAGACAGGGGGAGTCAAAGGTATGTAGTCTCCGCAAATCTCTTTATGGATTGAAACAAGCTTTTAGACAATGGTATGCTAAATTCACCAATGCACTCTTGGCTGCTGGATTCAATCAATCCAAGTATGACTATGCCTTATTCACCTGGACAAAAGGTATGTCATCTATTTACTTAATGATCTATGTTGATGACATCCTTATCATGGGGAATGATGATTCTGCTGTAAAGAAACTTAAAGAGTATCTACATTTGACTTTTCATATCAAAGACTTAGGGCCACCTAAGTATTTCCTTGGAATTGAGATAGCTCGCTCAGATCGGGGCATTTCATTAAGCCAACGAAAATTTGTGATGGAAATAATATGAGAAGCAGGATTATCAGGTTGTCGACCATCAATCATTCCTATTGAGCAAAATGCTAAACTGACTACTGTTGACTATGACACTGGCGTATCCTCCTCTTTTGATGATCCGTTGTTACAAGATCCCTCAGGATATCAGAGACTCATGGGTAAATTGATATATCTCACCATGACTAGGCCAGATATTTGCTATGCAGTTCAGACCCTTAGTCAGTTTATGCACAGTCCAAAGCAGTCTCACATGAACGCAGCTCTGAAGATTGTGAGATATTTAAAAGGCTATCCAGGTTTGGGAATACTTCTTTCTCGAAAATGCAACATGGAGATGAAGGCCTATTGCGATGCAGATTATGCCACATGTCCTATGAGCAGGAGGTCTATTACTGGCTTCTGCATCAAATTTGGGGAATAACTTCTTTCATGGAAGACAAAGAAGCAGTCTACTGTATCTTTATCATCGGCTGAAGCTGAATATCGATCTATGGCCAATACTGTTTGTGAGATAGTCTGGTTAAAGGGTTTACTTCTGGATCTCGGAGCTCCTGTTAAAGGACCAACTCTACTCTTCTGTGACAATGATTCAACACTCAAGCTTGCAGCAAATCCTATATTGCATGAGAGGACAAAGCATATAGAAGTCGATTGTCACTTTACTTGAGAAAAGATTCAAGAAGGAATTGTCGAAACAAGAGGAATCAGGACTTCGTAACAGCCCGCTGATATATTTACTAAACCTCTTTGTCAAAGACAACATACATATCTTTTAAACAAGCTAGGTGTCTTGGACATATAGAGACCACCAGCTTGAGGGGGAGTGTTGGAAGATATGATTTTGTAATCTATATTGATAGGAAATTGAATGTATTTTAGGATAGGAAGAGATAGGCAAATATTCAATTTCCTTTATTATTTTTCTTCCTTGTAATTAAATACATGAGGGATGTACAGAATTGAATCAATGAAGTAGAAAACAATTTTGCTTCTTCGTTCTTCTTCTTCTACGGAAACTTCCATCTTCCTTTTCTGACAGCTAGTGCTCTGGTTAAGTCCTCTTCTTTGTGTGCGTCTCATCTAAAGCCTTTACCATTATATATTCTCCGACTGTTGGCACAGCTGTCAACATTTCTTTATCTCATGTCCGGCTATTCAAGGTTGCTTCGTAATATTTGACTTTTCAAAGCGGTGCGAGCCACCAAAAAAGAAATATACTTGGTTAACCGTACCCTTAGCTTGGAAAATGGAAGGTGAATCCCAGCCACACACATTTTATGGACTCCATAAAAGAACTCGAGCATCCAAGCAAGACACAATTCTCCCCTTCTCTTCCAAAATATGTGGCTGGCGATTAATCATATGAGGGTACGGTTAACTAAGCATATTCCAAACCAAAGAAAAAGGTAGAAGGAAAGCAAAAATAGGGCACGCCCTTTATCACGCCCGGCCAGCTGGCCAAGGTTGACCTCATAAGGCTGGTGGGACAGGTCACGCTCGGTTTTAAAAGGGGCCGGGAGCTCCCGGGGGAGAGATAGAACAGAGAGAGAGAGAGAGAGAGAGAGAGAGAGAAAAGGGGAGAGAAAAAGGGGATTTCGTCGATATGACTATGCAATGTAACGCTTAAGCCGCAAGTTTGCCAATATAAGTACCTTTTATTGTTTGATCGTAGACGACGATGTTATAATACTAATATTTTTTTTTTTTTTGTAAACCTCATGTATTGAGATAAGGATAATTTGATACATACAAATATACATACATACATACATACATACATACATATATATATATATATATATATATGGAAGTGGGGATATATTTGTTGTATAAAGCTGAATAAAATGCTCGATACTTTTGTGTTATTGGGGATGGTTCAATAAACTATTCTTGAAGGGTCATGCGCGCTATTTTGTACATTTGATTTATAAGATAACTC
Organism: Eucalyptus leucophloia subsp. euroa; assembly: GCA_017140325.1. Taxonomy (NCBI): domain Eukaryota; kingdom Viridiplantae; phylum Streptophyta; class Magnoliopsida; order Myrtales; family Myrtaceae; genus Eucalyptus; species Eucalyptus leucophloia. Next base: position 38,901,390 of record CM029474.1, on the reverse strand, counting down.
TTGTAAGATGATATGTTTTGGGTTCAGAAAACTAATTGTAATGTGAACAGGTAAATATTACATAATAATGGAACTTCGTATGAACCACCTTTAGAGTTTTGTAGTAAAGAGTAAAGTACTACATGGCAACTTAAGTCACGTGGAAGTCACCTCTAATGTCTTTGCACTATTAACATGCGTAATACAGAGCTAAGTATTGCATGATAATGTATTTGTGAGAGCCATCTCTAGGGCCATGTACCTTTGATATATATATTGGGTAAGGACTAAATACTACACGATAACATAAATTCGTGAAAGTCATTTTTGGAGCCTTGAGTTAGATATTGAGCATGGAATGAACCATTGCTATGAGATGTGACGAATTCGATTATTGAATTGAACTAATGATACATGTTTTGATTTTATAGATGAAAGGGAAATGCTGCTATTAATATAGTTGGGTTAAAGTAATATAGAACTCTACTTATTCTCGTGAGTTGTTATATTTTGATTGGCATAAATGACTCATGGCGGACCCATCTAAGTTAAGTGAAATTGGATCCTTTCAAGGCCAACTGTTGCATTAGAAACATGCAGGGGACTTTCAGAGCCAAGAATATTCGTGATGAACAAAATGTCAACTTTGCCACTCGATGTTTTGAAGGCAAAGCTATTTGTTGGTGGGAAGGAACTAGACTGGCCTTCAAAGGTAATGATGCAATCATTTCATGGAAGGATTTCAGTGAAGGTTTTAATGCATAGTTCTATCCAGAGCGGGAGAAAATCGCTCTAAGTCGAGCTTCTCTGCGATGACCTCGTCAATTGTCGCCTGGGTGACGTTTGTTGCCGCTCTCTAAGATGCATATCAGAGTCGTGAGTTTAATATTTGATAATTCGAAACTTGTCTCATTGAAGCCATAAAAAATCACAAGAAATCGATTACCGGATAGTAGTTTCAAAAGCTGAATTCCGGCAAAGCTTAGCGAAAGATAGAGCAATTCATTCTGTCATTTAGCTCTTATTCCATGAAATCAGGAAATGGTTGCTTGGAAATGCATCTACTTAATGCCCAATGAAGAACCTGAAAGGAAGAGTACTTTTTGTAGCTAAATGTGCTGTCTCCGCCGTTCATCGGGTATGATTCCGCCGCCATCACCGCCTCCGAGCCACTGCTGCTCATCTCTCCTCTCTCTCTCTCTCTCTCTCTCTCTGCTAGTTCAGTTTTAGGTACTAGTGCTCTGGTTGTCCTCTTCCTCGTGTGCTTTCCATCTACAGCTTTTCTAGTATATTGTCCAACTGTTGGCACAGCAATCATAACATAACGTCATGTTTGTCCAGTCCACCTTATCGGTGTTCGAAGGTTCTACTGAAGACATGTAGTCCTTTGTGATCTTGTGGTGGCGGTGCCAATGTCTTCTCTTCAGCCGCCAAAATTGACAATAAAATGGCCATATTTTCCATACTCCAACGAGAATTCCCACCGACTTCTAGCTTGAACAAACATTGCCTCTGTCTGTCCTTCGATTTTCTTTTGTCTGAAACATGCTTCATTTCGTTTCTTTTTCACATGCGCACATGTGATTTTTTTTTTCCCATTCATGCACGTTTTTGCTTTGCCCTTTGTCATTTCCCTGATGTTGTGCTATGGACTGAGCATAGTTCTAGGGTAGAATTTGGCACCTAAGAACCAAATCGGTGAAAATATATCCGAGTTCTAAATTTTCAAGATATACAAAGTAGGTTTTGAATTTTGAACCTATTTATATGGGTAGGTTCCACGATTTAAGTATATGGAACTTAGAATCTAGGACCTGAGACCTGGAATAGGTTTTTCTGTTTTTGTTGGTATGGTGTTTGATGATGAGTTTATAATCTAAAACTACTAGTTTAAATTTCCATTTTATGTATGAGATTTTTACTTTGTTAATATTTCATATTATTCATGTGTCTAAATATAAAATGTGATTAGTAAATTGTAATAATAAATAGTGATTAGTCAATATAATCGTTCAATTAATAAACTTATGATAGGGTAGATTCCAAGTTCCAAAATATATAGGGTAGGTTCTAAATTCAAAAAAAATGATAAATATGTCCCAATGCGTAAGTTTTAAATTTCAAGTAAAACTTATACAGAGTAAGTTTCAAATTTCAAGTAAAACTTGTATGGAGCCCGAAACCGCTCATCTCTAATTGTGCTTACTTTTACATGTCAATTTATGCCTCTGCCCATGCCCTTTTTTTATTTTTTGTTTTAGCTTGCACCTACGCCTTTTCACCCTTTATACACACATATATAGTTTTGATTTCATCATTTTATTATGTTTGGGGAAAATAAATTCCAAGAAACTAATAAAATTTTAGAAATTATTCTAAATTTCTGAGTAATCTAAAATGCAAGAACTAGACATTTAATGATTTTTTCTTGCTCGAAAAAATAAGTTCCAAATTTCTTGACCTGCTCGGGTGTCCATCCCTCGTCCAACTGAATTTAATTGCGTCCGAATATCACCAACCCCTTCTTCTTCCCTTCTTCAATACCGTTTGGAGGTCACCCTGCCTTTGTTGACTCATGGACAGCCTACCAAGGATGCCCATTGTTTCCCTCTTTGATTTTTCCTTGTTAAAGAGATCGTATCATAAAAAGTAATGGCCAAGAAAAGTCTAGTCATTTCTTTATCATTGAGTTGGACGCCAACCATCTCCCACGGCACAATATGCACCAACTTGGACACTTTTTAAATTTTCTAAGTTTTTTAATAATTCTTTTATTTTCTTTTTTTTTCATTTTTTCTGTTTTTGTTTTTGTTTTTTCCCCAATTGTGGGCTGGCAAGGTCGTGGGCTCATAGTTGGGAAATTTTTTTAAAAAAAAAAAAGTAATAAAAAATTCAGAAAAATTTAAAAATTTAAAAAGTCTACATCAGCGACGAGTCAACAACTATACCACGTATTGAACCAATAATGCATTGTACTCGTGTTGCTAATTCTTATAACATGTTTCTACACATCAAGTGATGAGGTAATGATAGGGAATAACAAAAAATATTGATAGAATTAGTTCTAGTGATGACTAACCAAATACTTACGCGAATTGATCGAATTAGAAGTTATATGAGAATACCCCATATCTCGCAATATTCAAGTTAATTCAAACATAAGTTATTCACAATTATTATATACTATTAGCTAGTATAAACATCTATCTTTAGTGCCTTTCTTTTAAAAATCAAGTGACTATCTTTATTAATCTTCTGTTTATTCACATAATTAAAAATAAGCCATTCTTTAAATTATCAATAATGTTTGGTATGAATAGCATGCATTTAGGCTTAAGCTTAGGAATGGATGACAATGCAATACAACTATTGTTAGGATCAGATTTTTGAGTTTCTAAAATAAAAAATCACCCCTCCCCATAATTTGGATGAAGATGAAGAAGAGATTCAAAGAGAGAACTTGTAGAGTAGTTTCTCTTATTGAACACACTCACCAAATGCTCGAGTACATAGGTTATGAATAGATACCTAGATAATTCTAGGGTTCTCACTTACTACCTCACTAAATCACAATTGAGAACACACTTAAAACTTGGAATAGCTCTTCAATTACAGCATGCGTCTCTTAAAGAAATTAAACCCAAATGAAGACTAGTGACAGAAAGTTCAACACTGAATTGAAAATTATTAATCAACACGATCACCCTTCATGTACCCTTGAACTCGCTCTCGGCGGCCGCGCTATTTACGCTTTAGCACGACGACTAGTTGGCATCCGTGAAGAAAGGCCGAACTTATACGGTCGGATGATTCCTTGGCCTTCTCAAAGAACCGATCAAACAGTTCGTTGACAATCTCACTTCCGAAATGTTTGCCGATAAGGCCTTCCACTCCAGCACGCACGTGCATCGTGCAGGCATGGGCTGCGGCAGAGCCGTCGACCTTGGCATTGAAAGGGGTTAAGTCCATTGTCTCTATGCTGAAACACCCATTTCGCTCGGTTATCGCTGTCATCTCCTCGGGAGAGGGAGTGTACACCGGAACATTGAATGAATCCACCAGAGCCTCGCTTGTTTTACCCTGTTAAAAAGAGTTGGTTTAATCAGCATTTTATGCATACGTAATTTCATTATGCTGATATGCAGATATATTTAAAGCACAGGTAAGTAAAGAAACTATAGCGTATAGTTCTCCTGTTCTTAGCTCCTTTGCAATGTCCATCAAGCATGCCCCCAAAAGATCAAACATCACGTCCGAAAGTACACATGAATGGGCAATCCCGTTAGCTCTTCCAGGCAGGAGCAGAACCATGATGCCCCCGCTCACAACTTCCTTTCCTCGGGCGCTTAGAAACATCGCCGTGTCCTTTGCGAACTGAGCCGCATAGGCATCAAGCACTTGACTCGGAGCACTGATGTAGTAGATTCTCCCCTTGTTGTATGCCGGGGAGTTCGCATCAAGCAATTCCTCAGGCAACTTGCGAAGCCAGGAAGTGCATGAGCCGAATGCGCCACATGGAGCGACGCATCGGGGAACACCCGCCCGTGGAAGGACCCCGGCACGCCGGCTGCATAGTACTGCCGATCAGGCGGCAGGGAAGCGAAGAGGGTGTTGAAGTCGTTCGATGCATGGTCGTTGAACAGCACTAGGAAATCGGGCATTTGAGAGGAGAGGCCTTGCGTGACGTACTTGCGTCGAACGGCTTCTAGGATGTTCTGAACCGCGACAAAGGTGTTTGGTCCAACCGAACAGCCCAAATCTGCAATTTGGAATGTGGTTGGAGCGGGAGAGAATCGCCTGATGTCAAGCTTCTCCATGATTGCCTTCTCGATGGTGGCCTTGGCGACATCTGTCGCTGCTCTCTACGAACCACGTGTTAGAATTTTATTGCAAACTGACATCGATACTTCCTAGTTAATATGCTAAGAGCAGTTAATGAGACATGGCAACTGCCCAGAGACGCCTGATGAATGGCAAATGGAAATGCAGCAGCATCCAGTTTAATGTCAAATGAATGAAGTACCTGAAAGCGAGAGTTCTTGTGGTAGCTATATGTGCTATCTCCGCCATTCATTGTGTATTCCGCTGCCTCCGCCAACTCCCTGCCGCTGCTCATTTTCAGCTTTTCGAAATCTCTCTCTCTCTCTCTCTCTCTCTCTCTCTCTCTGTCTGTGTGTTTTAGGTTGAAGTACTCAAGTTCTTATATACTACTCTTCTTGAGTGTTTCATCCAAACTCCTTTAATGGGATAATTCTCTGCTTACTGGAACTATAGCAAAGGAAAAAGAAATGTCTAATTGACGAGCAAATATTATAGACTGATGTATAAGTGATATGGTGATTAGAATCAATTACAATGGAAAAACTGTAAAGAAACTGGCTTTTTTCAAGTGAATCTCGGTGCAAGTCCCACATTTTTTGTTGGGGAAATTTTGTCTAGTGAAGAAGATAGAAAAGTAGTAGCAGATCATTAATGCTTTGATGCGTGATGATGACCACTGTTTTTAAGGTATTATTTGCCCCCGCTATTATTGTTGTCGTGTTTAGAATAAATATGCCTCCAGGATATATACTAAAACTACAGAGAAATGAGTTCAGCAATTGCTCAATTCTCTCTTGGAATTTTACCTTGAATGTGTTAAAGTTACGTGTATGAAAAGAGAACAAAAGAGAATTCTAAATAAGAAGTATTTATAAACAATTGTGGTTATTATAAATAATATGTGAATTTGTCTCTATTCATAGATAACCACTCAACACATCTCTTAGGAATAGATATTTTATCTCAACCATCACCACTCTTCATTTCAAGAATAACTTCTATTAAAAACTACCGATAACCTCTTTTTGGGATAAAGAATCACATATTTTCATAACCAAGAGTCATATATTCTCTTAACTAAGAGTCACCTGTTCTCTTAATCAAGTGACACATCTTTTATGACAACAAACTATTTCAACATTTTTATTTTTTTTGCAACGGCATTTCCTTACTCTAGCAGAATTGATATTAAAGAAAGGAAACGCATTACAAGCTGTTTATTACAATTCATGGGAAGGACTCGGAGTATCTTCAAGCAAAAAGAAGGCTAAGCGCTCGTGACATTTAGCGCTTCGAAATGATACAGATCTTAATGGAAGAACTTGGCGAAGTTCGAACCAAATTTCAAAGCAAGAGTTCGTTTTACATGGGAAGTACTAGAACTTTTATTCATCGTTCAATCGAGCATTTTCTTTTTCATCTCGAGTTTCAAAATATTAGACGATTATGGCAGACATGTGCGTCGATGCGGTCAAGTTGCTGAAATGCATGCTATAATGTCCGTGGGTCGTATTCCAGTCTTGATTTTCCGGTCATCTCTTTCTCTCCCCTGCAAACCAAACAAAGACAGAGCCATCACAGCACCGTCAGCAATCACCGTCGCCACCCAAAGTCAGATGTTGCAGCAGTGTTGTGATGGAACGTGACCGAGCTCTTTGTGTCATGTTACGAACGTGACAGGGCCAAAATGTCCAAATCTTCAACCGAAAAGATTGTTGCTTCTGAATCTAGACGAAGCGTAATATAGTTTTCCTTTTGCGAAAGAGAAGAGAGCGACCTCTGAAACTTCTCTAGGTTCAAAGAAGACGAGTTTTCGATGATTGTCTGAACCCGCATGGTCTGCATCGGATTGCTGGTGCGTTACGCTTGTTAGAAGAGGAGATTTAACATGGTTTTTGCTTAGAGGACGAGAACTAATCTCTTACAGACCCTTAGTTCAAGGGGGGCGATGAGATCAACAGAATCAATCCAAGTGCGAGAAGAATGTGGAAACTCGCAGATCAGAACTATTCGTGGGTCATGCAGATTCTTGAAACGTGATTGACGCGGTAGCAAAAAATTTTATTCTATGCGATGCTCGCTCCGAAAGTACGCGGCTTCCTAAGCATAAAAAAATAAATCAAATCGCTGTCCTTTTCTCCGCTCGGTAATCGTTGGTGCAGCTAGTCATTTGCACGCAAGTTTTTGGGTCTCTCTGTGCGGCTACCTACTCTCTCTCTCTCTCTCTCCTTCTATGGAGATAAGTCAATTGAAATTTAATTGACAAGCAACGACCAAGAGCATAAAATCCCAACACGTCGATTTCAGAAGATAATTCATTTCCATTTAGAATCACGGAATTAGGATTTTGCACTGAAGCTGGCAATTATGTGAAAGATAAGCAATTGACTTTGGTGGAAGATATGATGTTGATTCGGGAGAATATCTCAAGAGACGCTGAAGATTTATTATAGTCAATTTAGGATTAGATCCGTAGATTAGAGAAATATAATCATTCTCTTTTATTACTAGTCATATGTATCATATAGGGATTCTTTTGTACATTACACAATACAATGAATGAATACAAAATTTCCCCTCGTCTTCTCTTCTTCTACTTCAGATTTTGTCTAGACTTTTTCTGTTTTCCCTAGGGGTGTGCAATGAGAACTGCCCTTAAAAAGAATCGGGAACCAAAAAGGAAAATTCTGTTCTAAAACAACAAGAAAATGTTTTAAAAGATTTGGGCAATTCTCACGGTGGGCAATTCTGTAAAAGTCTCATTTGGAGGAAACAAGAAGGGAAAAATTATTGGATTTGGAACTCAAAGATTGGAAATCTCACAATAAGTAACCGCTTAGTGTCGGCAGTTTGGTTCTCAAGAGGGAAATATGTTCCTAATCTTGGAACGGTGGCTTGGATGTGAAACTAAATGAATCGCAATGTTTAATTTCAATTCAAGACGAAGCAAGCTTATGGTCGGTCCGATTCCCAGTTCAAGGTGGGAACGTAGCAACCAAGTAATTGTAGATTCAAGTCGGACTTCGATCTCATCGGAAGAAGACTCGAACCCAGAGAAACAATTTTTTTTTATATATAATTTATATATATATATATATATATATATATATATATAATATATATAAAACATATAAACATTATAATTTATTGCAACCAAAATTGCAATTGATGTAGCAACCTCTTATGTGGCCAAGAGACCATCAAAACTCTTCTTGTTACTCTTTTATTTATAGAGAAAATCTACTTGTTAGTTTCATCTTCTACTCAATGTGGGGCTAGGGCTCCAAGAGACCCATAAGGCACTTCAAGCCTTCAAGAGTCTCACTTCAACTAAACATTCAAAGAGCAGAAGAGAGATTGTCTATAAAACCTAAGCCAAGTACATCCTTTAGCCAAATTGTTCACGGCCTTCATGATTAAGGTTACGTGTGAAACACACAAAGTGTGATTGATATTCACACAAGTGAACTTTGAATATATTGCACGTGGAAACATGTGTGATTAGTTTTGTTAAATGCCGAATTAGATTGATCGGGCCGACTTGGAGCACAGTCACTCTTTAGTACAAAAAAGTAGAGCCGATTTTGTTGGACCGGACCGGACCGGAACCGATGGTCCGGTCCAGTTCCCGATCCTAGGACCAAATGGTCCAGTCTTGGGAACCGGTGCTCCCGGTCCCGGTTCCGAGGTGGAACTGGACCGAACCGAGCCGATAACCTCTAGTTTTCCCTTGATAACGTACCAACAGGGTGATGACTTCTGGCTTCAAATCCTGACAGTACGCACTGATCAGAAGGCAACACCTAACCACCTCTGTTGATTATGCAATCGATGGCTACGTGAGGCAAACTTACGTAATGTTGCGCTAGTTTGCGTTCGAGAGCGAGACACGTCCTTCAATATGGGTCTTGGTGAAGATATCAGTGATCCGATCGATAGAGGAACTTGAGTAAAGTAAATATAACCATGAAGAAGATGCTCTTGCACAAAATGACCTTTGCAGAAACCCAAAAGAATTGTAAATATTTGACTTTTGCTTGCTTACATTTAGTAATGAAAACTATGCTTGCTTTGTCACCAGAAATGGAAAAGAAAAGACCAACTATTTCTGGTCATATATACATATTAACATCTTCATCATCAACTAAGGGCAAAAACAAATGAAAGAAATATGAATCACGCACTTCACATTTACATCATCGATCTCGTATCATCTCACCATGTTCTGAAGCATTCCCTTCATGACAGACATGGCATGATTGACGACTGCATCGACCATCCTTCATTCCACTTTGAATGTGGCCACTGCGGCATCAAAGAGAGCTGCTTTTCTCGTCTCCTTTAGTATATTTCCGTAATAGACTCAAAAAACTTCAATCTCGATCCTTTTGTTGTTCTTCAAATTCCAGTAATTAGGTACAACAAGGAGAACTTGACATGCACGCAAATCTTCCCCTTCTCCAAATCCAACTTAGCTCCGGTCACTAGCCAATGCCCCGGGCTATCTTGAGGCCCCTTACAACGTTGCGATGTATCCACGAATTTCAGAAGCTTCTGTGTTTGCACTGGCACGGGCGGCCCTGTCGGGTACACGCTGGAGTCCATATGTATTGCCGGACTTTTCTCTTTGGCAGCGCTATTTCCCCCGAGAGACGTGCTAATTGCCGAAAGCAACCCTGACTTTTGGGAGTGTTCGGGCCCACGGTCCCAGGTAGGAGACGCTAGGAACGAGTGCGAGACCTTGGAGAAACGGAGCCGGAGATGGAGAACGTTTTTTGAGTCGTGCTTCTTCACGTGAAGTTGGGCACCTGTCACGATGTAGGCAACGTCCTTCGCAGGGGGCGGCAAATATTCAATATGGGCAACGCATATGTGAGAGAACTTCTTCCCTTGGATGCCTTCGAAGTAGGCATCGCCGGTGGCAACTTCCTCCGATCCTCGCCATATCGGCGTGTCATCTACTAAACTCTCTAGCATGGATGGGGTGTTGGAGAGGTGTTGGAGGTGCAGGGCTAGCCTGTTGCATTTCATCCCCTCAAGGAAGAACCGCATCCCCGTGACTGGCCTCTTCCCTACTACAACCTGAAACCGAACGAAAACAATAATTCTCAGGGACCTAATCATGCGGTTCGGTTCGAGTTTGTATCAAATCTCCATGATCAATATACATTGTGATCTCTCTACTTTTGAAACATCCTAGACCTTATATCAAAGGAGACGTCATTGCAACATGTTTGGGTCCAAGCTAGCTCTAGGCGTGCATCCATCTTGCAAAGACAACTACTGAACGATCGTAAGTAGTTCAGCAGATACGCGATGTGTACCTGGGAAGTGTTGACATGCAGCTTTGGTCCCATCAAGCCGAAGCTGAGGGAAGGCGATGAAGTGGCTCTATTCGTGGTCGGACCGAGAGGTTGGTCGTTGTGCATGGGAGCCCAAAGCTTGTGGGTTTGGAACTCCAGGAAGGACTGCAGATCACGTAGCGGAGGCTTATCTGCAAAGAACCCCGAAAAAAGAAGGATGATTCACGAAAAACTGATGGGATTTCGAAGGAGGACAGGTGAGTAAATATGAGCTCGACCGAACGAAATTGAGTGCGAAACGTACAGCGGAGGTAGAGGTTGATGGCGTGGGACAAGAAGCCGCTGCCGGGGACGCCTTTGAGGAGAGAAGTGATGGGGATGAAGCTGAAGTGGATGGCTTCCGGCATCGAAGGCACGGTCAAGAGCCACTCGCAGTGGCTCTCGGCCTTCAGGTCCCCTCCTCTCTTCGAGCTAATCACCGTGATTCCCTGCAATACATTTGCCGGACCAAATTTTGGTCGTGAGAATCGTGCTTTGCAAGTTGTCGCGGCGATGAGCAGAACTGATCGCAGTATTGAAACATGCAGCAATGCACATCTACGTGACAGTATGAAATGGGTCTACTGTAGGGCCTTCAAGAAGAGGATCGTGATGACAATGGTAATTGGCTCTGATGCCAATGATGGTGCCAGTAGCTCGAAAGAGTTGATCCAGAAGCGATGACCGATGGTGGCGGCCTTTGCAATGGTTGAGCTCCGTGACGGCGGTGGTTGCGGCTACGGAAGAGGGGTTGCGGTGGCGGTGGAGGGATAAAGCAATGGACGATGGTCATGTCGAGAAGAAGGAACGGTAACATAGGGAGGAGAAGAAGGTATGGTAATTACTCAGTGGTAATAATTATTTATTGGAGATGGCTACTCAATGCTACGAACTAAATATATATAGTCATATATTTTCATGCGAAGAGAATATCCATATTATAACATGACGATGATAAATATTTTGAAATGCTAGAAAAGCAAATGGAAGAAATGCCATCGAGTTAGTATATAAGAAAAATCTAATTACTAAGAATTAGTAATTAAAATCTAATCTTATAAGGGTGAGTACTCCGATCTTGAATGTGTGAAAGGGAATCCAGTTCCAGTTCTTCATTTTCTCAAGATTCAAATCTTGCAATGATATTTTTTTCTTTTGAATAGTTAGTCAAAAGTGGCTTCTTTATTCTATGTGTCTTAGAAAGAATTTTATTTCAGTGATACCCTTCTATCCTGAACGTAGACATTCATACCCAAGCCAATGACCCATAATAGTATCCTTGACCAAGCTGTCTATTGAAGTGACAAATTACCGACCCAAAAAAAAAAAAAAAAAAAAGTGACAAATCCATTGTACATAGACGTACCCAAAATTCAACACTTGCTTAATTAATTCTCATGCTCTTTCTTACCAACTGTCTCTCTATTCATTGTTGTTCCGTGCGGAATTCTCTCCTCGTTGACAACGTGTACATCCAAATTCAATGCGAAATCGAGGAAACAGTTCATCATCATCATCATCTAAATCACGATGGGCAAAAAGAAAAATCACGAGGGACCAAACCTACATCTTTGGAGTTGCAGGTCGGCAAGTCGTTGAAGGCGATCGGCTGCAAATCGAACAGATTGAAGGCCTGCGGTGTCTGAAGGTCGCGACGAAGTAAAGGGCGAAATTAGAATCATAATAGTAATGATAATCAAACGATGCCCATTAAAAAGATTTCACCAATGAAACTTAAAAAAAAAAAAAAAAAAAAAAAAGAGGGTTATTCAGAGAGTGAATATACCTTGTGGTGTTTAGACTCCTTGGTCCTGGAGTGAAGAGGAGCCAATGCGCAAGCCCCGGTGAAGAGCTGGTCGCCCAGGTCGTCCAAGTGCTTCTTCAGATCCGACGGCTCCAAGTTGGATGATCTTTCTTGCCTCACCACCACCACGTCTTGGCCTCCCACCCCCAGCCCCACGATCACGTGGGTCCCATATTTCTCTACAAATCTGAAGAGACAGAGAGAAAATATATATATTAATTTCTCGCGAAATTGAAAATTTATTTATTAATCACGAAAATCTTCAAAAATTTGCGATACTAACGAAGCATTCGGAATTCCGATCAATGAAATCGTAATTCCAGATGAATATTCGTAATGGAAAAATCGATTGATTTAGTGTTAACATAAAATATGTGAGTGTAAAATAGGGATATGCGATTTCAAATTTTGAAATCGATTGATTTAATGTTAATTTTAAATATGTGAGTGTAAAATAGGGATAGGCGATTTCAAATTTCGAATATTCTGAGCGATCCATTGAAATAGATTTCTTTTTTTTTGAAACTCGAAACCTATCTCATCACAGGTTTCAGAGCCAGTTACAAATTCTATCCAAGTTCTACATGTATTATTAATTGAACCATTGCAATAAATTATCACATTTAATAATCATTATTTACTACCTACAATCCATTAACTATAATTTACATTCAAATACATGAATAATATGAAACATTAATAAAATAAAAGCTCAATCATAAAATGGAAACTCAAATTAGTGATTTTAGATTATTTAACTATATGGAATACCGCAAGATTGAACGAAAATATAGATCAAGAAAAATACAAAAACTTATTTTAGATTCTAAATTCTAAGAATATACCTTATATACCTTACAACCTAGCCTCATTAGTCAAACTCTTTGGTTCTAGATTTTATTTTGAAATCATGATCATCCCTAATATAAAATGGTGATTCTATATGTGGTAAAAAGAGTGAAACCCTGCGGCTACTTTTGACCATTTCCAAAGTTTCATTATACCTTATAAACTTCTCTATTATATGTATATATAATGAAAAAAATTGAAGTGTAAAGTCTCGATGGAGTGTCAAACATCTGTTGAGCGTTCGCACCGAACGCCAGCCCCGCAATCGCGATTCCCGGCGCGAACTTTCTCCACGGGCGGGATCATGGCCCAGCCGTCCGATCGGACCACCGTCGCCCTAGCGGCGTCCCTCAAGACCCCCCCCCCCTCCTAGGCCGTCGATTCCGTTGACTTTTTGGCGCCCGGACCGAGTCCAGGTCCCTACGCGGTCAAACTTGGAAAAATTTCTTTCCCGGGGTGCCTTGATTGGTACGCCGGGCCAGCCAATTTCCTTACGGGTGGGGCCCGCGACAGGTGTCGGTTTCGCTTATGCTTTTTCATATTTATGGAAGGGTCAGTCCTACGGACCACCTTTGACTTTGTCTTTACATGATGATCTGGCTATAATTTCTCCCCATGCCCTATTTCGCAAGTTAGGTTAGGCCACGAAGAAATCCAGAAATTTGTCATTTTTCTGGCCAGGGAATGTGTAAAGGTCTGGGAAGAAAGAACAACGTGCGGGGGCGGCTCGTTTCAGTACAAATGATGTTGGAATTTAGCATTCGGGATGTTACGTTTTATAGTAATCCTACCATGTGTACCGTCGAACACTGGGCACTTCGTTTGAAATTGAATGCCTGGGGACAAGGAACTCGGCCCGGAAATAATTTCTCCCTTTCACGACAGTGATGTGAATCTAGAAAATTGAATTTGTGCCCCTTGTTTTTCTAGGAGGGAAATTCATTGGAGGGTTGGATATGACCATTAATTGTACACATGACGTAGCTCCACCACCTAGGTAGTTTCTCAATTTTAAGGGATGTGACTAATGTTTCGTCAAAAGTCACGGGTTGGATATGACCATTAATTGTACACACGACGTAGCTCCGCCACCTAGGTAGTTTTTCAATTTTAAGGGATGTGACTAATGTTTCGTCAAAACTCACGGGTCAAGATTTATGGTCTTTTGGCCGTTCCTAGGAAATTTCATTAGGGAAATGTGGGCATTAATTGTACACATCACCTAGCCCAGCCGCCTAGGCAATTTCTCCATATTAAGGGATGTGGCTGATGTTTTCTCAGAAATTAAGGGTCAAGATTTATGGTCCCCTCTCCCTTTTTCCCTCTCTGACTATTATATAGACTTTGCTTGATTTGTTTCATAGAAATGAATTATTTGAAGAATATTTTTCCTAAAAATGATTTTTAGTATCTTTTGAAGTAATTAATCAATAAAAACTGTTTTTATTATCGACAAAATGTATACCTAAGTATTTTTACAAATGATGAAAATATTTTTATTCATTCATTTTTATCAAAAGAATATATTTTTTTAAAAATTATTCATTTTCTGTAAAAATAAATCAAGTTTGCCAGTTTGATAGATTCAAAGGTTTGTTAATATTTTAGTTTGGTGAGGAGGGAAATGGCCAAAGTCAACTAGAGGAGGAGGAGGAGGAGGAGGAGGATGAAGAAGAAGAAGAAGCAGCAGCATAGCGAGGAAATGCGAATGCCAAATCCTACTCTACTCATAAAGCAGTTCTGATCCTAAAACAAGGCCAACTTAACGTTCAAGAAACCATAGCAGACGTATGTCAAAATCACATACCTCGCGAGAGCAGAGGGATCCCAAGCTGCCGGAACCGCCTCGAGGACCTCGTCGGCGAGGACAAGCGGGTACCGGTCAATGTGGAGGTTGAACAGCACGATGAAGTAGCCGTCGAGGCCCAAGTACTTGATCTTCGCTGCGTCGTGTGCCCAGCAGTTGCTTTGGAACTCGAACATCGAGTTGAACAGACCAGAGGGGATCTTCCCCAGTACCGCCGATTTCTGGTTGAACCATTCCGACATCTGAAAAGACACAGAAATGCAAATAGTCACTAAAATCTGGCACTACATCTATCCAAAGCCGCCCCCCGAATCGCCCAGCGGGTGTATCAGATAAAAGTTCATGGTTCGAGAGAAATCAGAAGGCGAGTGGTTGGTTTTCTTTTCTTTACTTTTTCCCCCTTTTTACCTTGCTGAATTCGAGGATGTCGGATTGGTACCGGCACCGGTCGCCCTTGTCGCATCGTATGTCAGCGGGGACGTTGTGTACAGGTCCGAAGCCGGGGATCACCAGAGTCCTCTTCTCTGTTTCATTGAGCTGGACTAACCTCTTTCCGCCCTTGCAGAACTTGAGCCTGAAATCAGAGGTCAAGTCGAACCCTTTGCCGAGGCTGGCCACAGCATTCTCCGTTGTTCCATTACTCATAACTCTCTCTCTCTCTCTCTCTCTCTCTCTCTCTCTCTCTCTCTCTCTCTCTCTCTCTCTCTCTTCTGCTTTCTGTATATGGATTACAAGTAGTTGGTCGATGATGATGATTGGTGGGGCGAGAGAGATCCTGATGTATATATGAGGAGGAAGGAAGGAAGAGATAGGAGGGGGCCTTTGCGGAGAAATTTTCAGGGTTGGGCACGTTTTGACTTGCGCTTTAATAAATAAGCAGAATTTGAGAGAGAGAGAGAGAGAGAGAGAGGAGGGAATAGATTAGAATGACAGAGAGATCGTCAGGAAATTTCCATCTGTTAAGATGTGTTCGATTCTTCTCCTTGTCTCGACGACGATGATGAGTGTGAAACGAGAGACCGAGATACGAGGAAAATAAGATCCAAAGTGGTGTGTTCGATGCTCAAAACGTTCACACGGACGTACGAGTTGGAGTGCTGCTTTGTCCATTTCATATGTGCTGACCAATCGAGAATGAAGACCGAGATAATTTTTGGTATTTTTTTGCTTCCTAAGTAAAGTGAATCCGAGAGAGGATGAGATATGACTTTGACCTACTGATTGGAGTCCGCTTGACCGACGTCGGACCCTTTCGAAACTCTGCCTGCTAGGCTCGATGATAAGGGGATTTGTTTCAGGGAGGAGTAGTCGCCCAGCTCTTAAGATTTTGAGTCCGCTCTAGGCGTTACTTTAAACATTTCCTACCCATATTATGGAACATTTTGTTTCAGTTCAGGCTATCTAGTCTGTAATCTCATGTTACAAAATAATTATCCAAAAAGTCTTAAATCTATTGTATGACAGCCAATTTAATCATAATCTTTTCAATTGTGTCAATTTAATCTTAAACATTTTAACAATTTATTAATTTAATCTTAAATATTTCACTTGTGCCAATTTAATCATAAACTTTATAAAGATCAACATTTATTTTTCATTTTATTGGCGACCTCTGTTGGAGTTTTCATTTTGAGCCCTTTTGTGATGATACCCACACAGAAATTTCTTTTCTTGATTTGAGATGAATATCTTATGTGGACAATCGACGTGTAAATTTTCTTTACAAATTAGAAGCCATCTTCGGCATATTATATTAACTTATATAAATGGAACGATAATATTGAACATTGTCGTATAGCTTAGGGACTAAATTGATCATTTACCAATAAATCAAGGACTAAATTGAACAAATTAAAAGTTTATGGACAATATTGAAGATTGAGCTAAATGTCATTTTCCCATCATTAAATATATGTTCCCACTTATTTAGAGACCTAATCAAACTTGGACACATCATTTAGCATACATGCTTCGACGGGGAATCTTCCATACATCTAACGTTTTTCAAAAACTGTTCAAGTAGGACCTGGTGGAAAGGGAGTTCGAGTCGGAAATTAACCATTCTGAGTTCTCGAGTCTAAGTCGAATGTAATATATTAAAGTACTTGAGTCAAGAGGACTGCAGTTCTACCTAACCCGGTTTAATTTGTTACATACTTCAATCATGTTCATAAGTGTGTCAAATCATAATATTTGAAAAAGTCGTACCGCGTGTGAATGCAAAGAAACTAATCAAAGCCAATGCTGCCGAATGTATCTGAAAAGATAATACCAAATCATCCAACTGAGAGAAGTGTTTCCTTTTTTTCCCTAAATCTCAAATCCGTGTGCTTAAGGTTGCTTGCAAGGCAAAGGAATCGTTTGGATGCCGACACGCTTGTCCTTCGTCCCAACCCGATTTCCCAGCATTAAGGAATTGTTGTCGATAATTGTGAATCGATATCTACATATATAGGACATCCGATCTACAATCAAAATAATCAAATCAAATAGATTTTTGGGCGCAAGCGAGATGTGAGTTCATCTGAGCCTAGCAACTTTCTTGCCCTGCTCAGTCGATGAACATAGGCCATTGGCCAAATCACGGTGAATTACAGCCACATCTTACTTTCTCGGCGTACATAAACTCAAACCTATTTCATTATGAAGTCATGGTAGGTGACAAGTCACACCTTCGAAGAGACAGGCCGGCGAAATACTACAACCTCAGATCACATCAATCTGTTATAAAGGAATTACATGAACGTATTGTCTCCGGAATGTTAGGTTCTAATCAAGTTTGTCAGGTCTGGACGCTGTTGACAAGACTTCGTCGGATTCGCTTCCCTTTGGACGTATTTGCCAATTATTGAGTGGGCCTGCTTCGATGCGTTTTGCGAAGTGAGAGGATTTTCTACTGACGATGCGGTGTGAAATCGAGTGCTTGACTCTTTGGTCGCATAACACGCTTTCATCCACATCGGGAAGACGTACTATTGCACTGGACTAACCCGTCCTTCTTGTACCTCGTCGTTGCCTCCTTTCGGTTACTGTTTTTGGAAACTTGGTTCGCGTAGGATGCATCGGATGGCGACGGATGGTGTCGGAGCAGCCTGACAGCCGAGAGCATTGACCAGAACAAAGTGCTGCGGCGCGGGATTCTCCCTCTCGAAGCATGATGTAAAATGGGTTGGAGCCGTCTCTTGAACTTGTGGAATCACCTCTAGAATGTCATGGGTCTGATGCGATCTCGCCTAAGATTGACGCTGAGAAGGGCGTTACTTGTTATGAGGGGAGGTTCGCGTGACTGCCAATTCCCCCATAGGTGAAGGACATATGAATTGATTGATAAGTCGAGACATCCCCCAAAATTATGACAATTTCGTTGACAAAAATAGCTTGAATGTGTGAATAAACCTGCCTATTTGGATTTGGCTCTAGTTCGTTTAGAGTCAATCCGGCTCATATGCTATTTGCTGATGGGATATCAATTATGAATATCACTTACATATGAACTTAACAGAGTAAAATATCACTACCGTTCATAATTTGTAATTCACCAATTAGAAGACTGGTGATAAGAAATCACGAGAAATGGAGAAAAACACAGGTTATGGCATGTTGCCGTCTTGATCAGTTTGACTCAAAGCTAAAGCCACTTTATTTGATCCTAAATAACTCTTATAATTTTAAAGCTAGGGCACAATATGAGATACCATAATATGCCAAGCCACAGTTTCACACGAAGTGCAAACCATGAGATAACGCCTGGTGGAGCTAGATAATGAAACATATTTCCAAAACAAAGTCAAGCCAGCTCATACATTATTTGCTAATGGGACGTCATTCACACGTAAATTTCACTATCGTTCATAATTTGCAACCCAACACTCGAAAGACTGATAGGATGAAATTAAGAGGAATGGAGAACAACATGGCCCCTGGTACATTGTCATCTTGATCAATATGACACAAAGCTAAAGTCGATTTATCTGGTCCCGAATGACTCGAATAGTTCAAAGCTAGGGCATGATATGAGATACCATAATATGCCCTAATGACTCGAATAGTTCAAAGCTAGGGCATGATATGAGATACCATAATATGCCAAGCCAAAGTTTCACATGAAGTGCAAACCATGAGATAATCCCTGGCACAGCTAGATAATGAAGCATACTTCCAAAACAAAGTCAACCCGGCTCATATGTTATTTGCCGGTGGGACATCACTCACATGTAAATATTACTACCGTTCATAATTTGTAACCCAACAATCAGAAGACTGGTAGGACGAAATCACGAGGAATGGAGAATAACACGGCCTGTGATACATTGCCATCTTGATTAGTTCAACACAAAGCTAAAGCCGCTTTATCTAGTCTTGAGCTCTCCCTTCAACTCAGAATAATTTTAAAGATTAGGGCACAATTTTAGATATCATAATATGCCAAGCCATATCCGGTCCCAAACTCTCCCTTCAACTTGGAATAATTTTAAAGATTAGGGCACAATTTTAGATACCATAATATGCCAAGCCATAGTTTGACATGAAGTGCAAACCATGAGATAATCCCTGGCACAGCTAGATAATGAAGCATATACTTCCAAAACAAAGTCAAGCGAAGAGGACCAAACTGGGGGAAGACTTTGCCTTGACTTGGGCAAGACCCTTTTTACATTTGCTCCACTTTCCAGAAGGCACAGTTCCAGTGTGAAACCTGATAAAGAAATTAAAAAGCATAGAGCAAAAGCAATCATCCAACCCAGACGATAAGCCCCTCAAGAACTCCAAGAATCTTCCACGCGTTGGATGGACTTCAGTTGAGATGGAAGCAGGGTCCTTTGGCTGCTTCCCTACCCCCACCAATAACGTCACTGTCGCGTGGAACTTTGCGGGTGCGTCTTTCTTGGTAAAAGACAAGTCGTCGCACTTGGCTTCAAGGCGGTGACCATGGAACTTTGCGGGTGCATCTTTCTTGGTAAAAGACGAGTCGTTGCACTCAGCTGCAAGGCGGTGATTTTGATGTCATCCACAACCTTTCTTCGACTGGAAAAATGTCAAAACGATGAATCCTAAGAAATTGCCAAGATGTGTTCACAAGCGTGCCATGGGAGAAATCGCTGAAGTCGGTCCAATTGCAGAACAAGCTCGTGACAGATGGGAGATAGAGTGTAGGGACCTTACGTCAGGTCACAACCATCGAGTCCCAAGTCCTCAAGCCCTTTCTCTTTCGTTCATTGAAGGGTGACCCAAGCTATTGCTGTAATAAAAATATATTATCAGCCTCTTAGGATTCTTATGTGTTAAAAATGTGTTCATATGGTTGCGTGGTTGAAGGGCTAAAGTGTAAGACCAATTTGATGATTTTTCCTTGTAAAAACTTGCTGATTTCCATACGGTTTTTACGTGTGTTGACCACACCTCTTTTTCGTAGTCTTCCTTTCAGCCCCTTCTTCTGTTGTTTTCCGATCGGGCGGACATGAATACTTGACTGCTAAAAGGGGTTCCGTTGGTTGGTCAAGTCGAAGTAGCACATTGGACTTGACCACCAAAGCATCTTCCACCAACAGAACGGGCAGAAAGATCAGGCGGAGGTATTGAACATCAGCCTCTAGTTTGTCTTCTGAGAGCGAAACTATGAAGAACCTTATGTTAAGGGTCGATCGCGACTTGTCCCCAAGAGCGGGACGACAAGTTTATTGAGTGTATCTCGTCCTCAATTATGCAACAGACCAATCTTGGCTTGCTACGATTAGCACCAACTTAGGGGAAGCAAAGGTTCTATTGCCGCAGACGTATTTGCTAAATACTCTGTTTTCGGGCCACAAACCAAAACCATTCACAGTTCGGTCAATTGTAGTGAAAACGAAATCAAGTCCACGAGACGCGCATTGGGATTTGACATTTGAAAATCCACGTCAGGGGGATATGAGGGAAGTAATCCGGACATTCATCAACAATCCAGTCTTGTGGAATTTGGCATAACCATGCAAGTGTTTAAAGCCAGTCCACGACTGCTATGTAATATCCATCAAGTCATGCCTCCGCTCCGACCAAAAAATAATGCTGTATCGGGCTCATGTTTTAAGGACCATGTGCCTTGAGAACACGCAACAAGCGACCATTCACATCTGTCGCGTCTTGTGTATAAAAGGGAAAGCAAGTTGCAGATGAAACTAAGAATGGTCCCAGCTTAGAATTCAACTTTAGAGTTTCCACAAGACAGCAAGTTGCAGAAGGAACTAAGAAAAGTCCCAGCTTAGAATTCTATTCTAAAGTTTCTACAAGACACTGTGTTCATATACATCAACAACCATATTTCCACTCAACTTAAAACTTGGAAACTCAAATTTTGATCTGCATATCAAGTAATTAGTCTAAAGAAACATAAAGAGAAAAGCTTCAATTTCAACTTGCTTCAATTTGTTCCAGTCTCCCGTCAGTTAAGATATATCATCAATGTGCACAAAAACACAGAAGAAAATGGTAACCTGAACCACTGCTGACAAATTTGCTCAATAAGAAGCCGGTTGAAGCAGAGAAATTGAACAAAAAAGACAATAACAAAGCTTGACCAGAAAATATATTAGAAAGAAAAGATGGTACCTTGAACTATTCCAGGCAACAATGTTGCCCTCAAATTTCGCATTGCTAATCTAAGTGAAAACCTCAACCTCTGCGATAAGATCATTCAAGTAACTGCCCAAAATGAAGCTAAAAAAATATCAAATTGCAGATCCTGCAGTGCCTCCTATAAAGACAATCATGACAGGCCCAGACAACAAACTTGGAGCAGGATTCAGTTGCAGGGGCCTAAGAATCCCAGAGCGCAACATTTGCACCAATATGAGTGGCTTCAGATGTGCTAGATAAAGCATTCTGCTTATAATGATTACTTCAAATCCCCGAAATCATGTTAGTTAATTATAAAGGTTCAAAGGAATGAAGCTATCAGGAGTCATCCAATCTATCTTTATCTGCTATATGAAAATTCAGGGAACCGTGGTATGCCAAAGAAAACATGGACAACCGATCATCGTACACCATCTATAAATATGTCACTGATTGACATTGGCAGTTTTCAATAGAAAATACAATTACCATAATCAAAGGGTAATGTAGCTCATTCGCATATCAGTCACTTAATTATCAATGTCTTCACCACAGGTATTGCGGAGCAGCTCGATTATCCAACCATCGTACGCTTTCGACCTCTTTGCCGCACTGCACAAGTTATTAGAAAGTAAGGAGAAGAAAAAATGTAAATAAACTAAATCAGTCGCTTTTCCTCCTAAAGTGGAAAGCGAAGGGAGGATCAGGATTCACCTTGAGCTAGTTTGTTCAATGTAGACGACCACTGTTTCGAGGACTTCCGATATGCAGCAAGTATGCGATCCATCTAAATGACATTCAACATAACGCATTGTTCAGATTCTAGTTCCAAATGTATTTGTGCCTCACAACACATTCCCAAGACAGCCCCTCAAATTGAAGTCACTTTCAAGTTTCAAGAAAGGAGAGAACCAATCTCATGAAAGTCATTTCAACATATAATTATTTTTCAAAAACTTTGCAATAGTTATGCAATTCATGCAATGCATTCCCATTTTCAGAACCAATTCAGATCAGTCATGTTAGTTTTCATTTCAAAAGATGAAGCAATTCATAAAGACTGCAGCTTTCCAATGCCCAGCCACGGACAGAATAAACACCACTATAGAAATAAAAAAAGAAATAAGAAGACCACCCGGCATACCACATTTCCACAAGACGAGTGCATGGAAAGCAGCGCTCTCTCAAGTACATACAGATCAACAGCTTTATCTTCTGGAAGCGTTGATGTAAAGCTCAGACCAAAATCAATAAGGACCTGAAACAATATGACAGATAATGTGCAGACTGATGAGAACAATTTCTCGATGAAATGTCAACAAGAACTCTATGCCAGCACCAACGTATGGAAATAAATTAAAAAGAATGTCGAATGCCACTCAAAGCTGGACACCAGTATCTATAGAACAAAAACCGCAAAGGTAAAAATGAATAAAGATGCAAAGGCTGCTTCCTTGAGGAACACTCAGAATAGCATAGCTCAACATAACTAGCCTAGAATAGGTGACTGAGCATGATATATCAAGATTGTCGCACATTGTTTATTCTCTGTGTTCAACTGGATTTTAGTTTTCTCACAACTCTCCTACCCATTAAGGTATGAAGCTAAAGATTTTACCAGCTGATTAGTGCTGCTCCGGATCAACATGTTCGACGTGGTCAGATCTCCATGAACCAGACCTCCATCATGAAGCTTCCCAATTGCATCGCCGATCTGTGCAGCGATATCATCCAAACGCTCTTCCACAACACCATGCGACCCAAACTCAAGAAACACATCCTTGACCGAAGGGCCATCCACGTATTCAAACGTCAGAGTATGCAGCACCGGGTCCACACCGTAGAGAACAGGAGTGGCGACCCCCAAGCGCCTTGCTTTCGTCATGCACCTAGCTTCCTGCTCCATAGTTAATTGGACGAGTAAGGCGGATCGATCCAGCATTCACAGCAACACCCGCTTCACGCACGAGCTCAACACGCATACGAAAACACAATGTCTATCGAACTAACCGCATTCAAGCGCTTGGAAGTGAGTTTCGAGTCCAAGGACGGATGCCGGTACTTCTTCGAGAAGCGCTCTTTGACGATACACCTCCTCCCCACGAAATTGGACTCGAAAACTCTCTGAAAAATCAGATTTTTCCACCAAATACATTACCACGATGGGTATTTACAGCGGACTTAAGAATCAGAGCGCGGCTTATCGGCTCATATTAAACAAGCAAAGTTCTCAACAATCATACAAAATGATAAACTAGGAAATTCAGCAAATCGATGCAACAAGATCGGAACTTTCTCACTCACAGCTTCTGCACCTTGCTTCAGCAGGACGAGAGAGCCGCCGCCGGCGTCGGCATCCACCTCCATGGCTAGGCCCTGTGCGTTCTCGCACTATGCAAAAGGTTGACCGGAGGCGAGTCAAATGATGCTTCGAAATTGAGCTGGGAAACGGCTTATGCTGGAGAGAAAGTAGAAAATTGCAATTGCAATTGCAATGAGTACATGAAAAGGGGCCAAGGGATTGCGGAAATCAAGAACTTACCTGATTAGGGTTTTGTCTCTGAGTCCCAACGAACTGAGGCTTCCATTTAGGGTTTTGGGAGCAGCGCACGACCCGCCGTTTTGGGTTTCTAGGCCAGGCCAAGCTACATGCAGTTTCGATTAGGGGATCAGCGACCACACATTTGTCCTTTTTGTCAAAACGACGAGACAAATTAATAAGTGAAAATGGAAAATTAGCTCTGAATTTTAAATCAATATGTAATGTGATTTTTAATTTTTTTATTTGAATTTTAGCTCAATATATAATGTCATTTCTAAACTTTCAAAATTTATAAATTATTTATGTCATTATCTCTATTAATGAGAGTGAAATTTCAACATAACTACTTTAAATGCACCCTTAGATTAGCTTCCACGTTGCCATCATAGTAGTCTCCACATCTCTCTCCTATCTCCCCGCCACTTGTGGGTTCATCTCTATCCTCGTTTGACAACTCTCACTAATTTAAGTTCCAAGCCAATGCCACTACAATGGACAAGTTTGTAGACTGAAAGCTAAATATAGGCGTAAGTATCAGTCTGAGGTTGACCCTTAACTGATCTTTAAATCAGCCCAACTCGCCCATCTGGGTTTGAGTCCAATTACTAGAGGGACTGAGCCAGTCCCTGGTCCTGAGGCTGCTTGAATTTGCGTTGTGCAGATTAGTTCTTAGTTCTAAAACTTTAGAGTTAATCCTACCCAAACCAATCCTAAAATTTTTTTTTTCTTTTTCATATATGCATAAAGTCCTAAAACATGTCATAAAGTATAATTGAAAATTAAAACTTTCACTACATAAAACTTATTAGATTTGTGTAATTGAGTATTTCCATTAACTCTGTTTAACATGACTAACGGAAAATGCTAACGTAACTTTTTTGTAATATTTTCTTTCTCATAAAACGACATTGTTTTGGTCTAAATATGATTTTCAATATAAATTTTATTTAAATTAAATTAAAATTTATATTAAGGAAGAAGAAGAACAAGAAGAAGAATAAGTAGGCATCGAGGGCCTATAGGCCCTTTGCAAATCGGGCAAAAGTCATCAAGGCTCAATGATCTCGCTCACCATTCCCCCACTATTGTCAGCCCTTCCCAAAGATGGTGGGGTGGCACCCTCACTGCCTACTTCTTCCTCTCTCTTTTTAAATAAAAAAAAATTAGCATATTTTTTATTTAAATAAAATAAAATTTGTGTTACAAATCATATTTGGACCAAAACGACATCGTTTTGGCCATGTCTTGCGACATAGGAAAAAGAAAATATTTTAAAAATTTATATCAACATTTTCCGTCTGCCAAGTTAAACAAAGTTAACGGAATGATTTAATTCTATTAATTTGACAATTTTTAGCATTTGATTCCATTTTTTTTGTAAGTTTTATAACTCATATGCACTTTCCCGATAAGTTTTAAAATTTCTATATATCCTTTCTTCTTCTTTTTTTCCAAACCTTAGGTATATAACTATAAATGCCCCTCTTCTTCTTCCAACGTTTTCCTTTCTCAAGAGTCTCACTCTCTCCCTCAATCTTAGATTATTGCTCGAATCTTCAATTTACATCTCTTTAGAGGCAATCTCTTCATCTTCTCTCCACTCATTTGAACTCAGCAATCGATTCATTCTACTCATTCGAAACAATCTTTTACGAATGAAGAAGATATGAAACATTATAATTCATGTTCTATGTTATAATGTTTCATATCTTTTTCTTTTTCTTTTTCTTTTTTCATTTTACGTCTTCTTCTATAGTTTGTTGCTTTTGGCAAGTGGAGATTTTTGTTTTTGCCTTATCTTAGATTTATGTTTAATTTTTACCAATGTTCTCCATTTTGTTGCTCAATATCGCATTAGCACTGGAGATGTAACTTTAAATACTACGTTTTTTCTTTCAAGGAATACAAAAAAGAAATGAAACAAAATGATGAGTTTTTATAAAACTTGTTGGGCCAACCCAAGCCCGTCCACCCATGTTGGGCCAAACCTGACCTATGAGAGAAGAGCCTATAAGAGAAATGACAATTATTTTTAAGTAAAATAAACTGCTGTATAAAAAGAAAAAAAAAATGTTGAGTATATATGAAACAGTACATACGTTCTTTCTATTTTTGACGACAGTGTGTTCTCTCTCAAGAACGGAACTCAAAGGCTTCAATCCATCCCTCTTGAGATTGTAACAAATACTTAATCCGTGGCAAATAAGATACGTTTGTCTTAGTAATGTGCCTTTTGATAAGTGTTCCATATATCCTCGAGCCCGTTTCCGCGTTTGTTTTTGTTATTCGATCATTCGAGTATCTGTTCATTTTTAGGATCTGATTCTGTCATTGGTATCAAGCATAGTGTTATTGTTTCCCAATCGTTATTTTGGTTTTATGGCCAAAATTTGAGTATAATCTTGACAACCAACGTACTATTCACCCCCCCTTTTTGATTTTTTCGTATATCAAAATTTGTTTTTGAAAGTGTAGAGTTGAAGTTCCATTGAGATGTGACAACTGACGAGTGGCATGCCACTAAGGGACATCGAACGTGCCCCTATACATAGCCGGAAGCAACAAGGTGCCGGCATGTGCGTCGCACGTGGGCATTAGGCATAGGCCCCATTTGGTTCAGCATTTCCAAGGGGGTTTGAGCCCCCAAAGCCCCTTGGAAAAAATATCAAGTGTTTGGTCCAGCATTTTGAGGTGTCATTTGCCCAATGCCAGAATTTGGAATGCTGAAAGCCCAAAGCAAGTAGGGACCTCCTTTGGGCTTTCAGCATTTTTGGAATGCTAAATAGGGGTTTAATGATATATGTTTTGGACTTTCAGCATTTTCGAAATGCTAAATAGGAGTTTAATTTTTTTTTCCAATATTGCCCTCACTGATTAATTACGTTTTCCTCTTTTACCCTAAAAAATTATTGTTCATTGTCTTTCTCCTTGGACTTGTTGCTCCACCAATGAAGTTCAGCCGGCGGAGCTCAGCCGCGGGCTCCGTCGGCCAGATTTGGTCACCAAGAAGGGTCACCTAAGGTCAAGTGACCTCAGGCATCGACCCCACGCACCGCCATCGCCTAGGTCACGCGGCCTCAGGCAACGTCGCCTGGGTCGCGTGACCCACACACCACCGTCTCCGAGTCGCGCGACCTCAGGCAGCTAGGTCGCGATTCTTGAGGTCAGCGACCTCAAGCTATTGGGTCGCAAGACTTGCGCAACCTCAAGCGGTGATGTCTGGGTCACGCAACCCACTGCCTCCCCCACCACAACCACCAGCTCCAGCTGCCTCCCAATCATTTTGCCATCTGCTTCAGCATCTCCTCCTCCTTTTTCCTTTTCTTTTTTTCCTTTTTCTTTTCACCTCAAAGCTACTTTGCAAAATACACTAAAATGAGAGTATCCAAACACTCTTGCCTTCATCAAATGCCCATTCCTCTAAAGATACTTAGGAAAATGCATAGCCATTTCTCCAAAATTGAACCAAACGGGCCCGTAGAACCACTAGCACGTGCAATACTCATGCTGCGATTTTCACCCCACGGTCGTGCGACACACGTGCAAGCGGCTACCCATGTGCATGCACTGCACGCGTGACTGACATCATCGTGATGTCAGTCAATGGTTGCCTACGCACTGAGGCACATGCGGTTGACATCATCATGATGTCAGCTAGCCGTTGGGTCAGTCAATCCGACTTGACTTGATTAGATTGACCCAGTGACTTGTTAACTCCCAGCCCAGTCATCCGTCGACTACTAACCTTGACCATTGATTGTTGACCAGAGAAAAAAAACATAAAATGTGTTTTTCAATTCTATTCATTATGAATTATGTGTGATCCCTTTTGTCTTGCATTTGTTGCATGAATAATGCATCTCTGTCACATGCGTACATCTATTTGCATATTATCAGAAGAACAAAAGGCGAGACTTACAAGGATGATAGTTGAGTTGGCTGATTATTAATGGGAAAGTGATGATATAATGGAACAAGTGCTTAAGGTCAATAAGATGATACAAAGAATCGTTTGGAAGGGTTATCCCATGCCAGCTTTTGAGATGGTGCGATCCCTAATTAAAATTCTTCCATCTGGATGGCAAGTAGTGTTGAATTACCTATATAAGGTCAACGTGGTTTCGGATTATAAGAAACTTGTAATGGCTTTTTTGAAAAAATATTGTAGGATTGAGGCCACGAAAACTTCGAACCTAGGAATAAGTATAACTTGGTGGGAATGAATGTGTGAGGAAGAAACCCTAGGGGATTTTCATTTGTCTTCCCTAAATTACCAAAGAAGGAACTTAAGTTTACTGAGTTCTTTGAAAAGTATTTCCAGGTTCATAGGTTAGCTTGGCGTAATTGAATTGATGTTTATTTAGGATGTTTTATGGATATCTTATATAGATAGTTTCTTCAATGTTGATGTTGTCGTGACTCCTAATATATTGGTTACAATATGTAAAATGTGTTTTTTTTTTTAAGTTAATGAATCAATGTCAATTGCTTTTGTTATTATTATTTTTCATAAATAGTTCATAGAAGTTATAGTAGCTTCAAATGACTTATTTTGCATAGGAGATTATATTATGACAAATTTTAATTTAGGATTTCGATCAATGATTGAAAACAATAATGACCTTTGGATTCTAAAATCTTATTTGAATTTATTTATTAATATGATTAATTTATACAAAATAGATGCATAAATGATAAGCATTAATAATTCATGCATGTGTGTCTAATATGTTCAAATTCAATGGTTTCGGCAACTAAGAGCATAGCCATTGAATTGAATAAATGAGAGAAGCTGTATAGCGATAATTATGAAATATGGCATATGAAAATCTAATATATACTAGAAGAGCAAGAAACACTAGAAGCTCTTAACATGGTTATGGAAAATCTTGAAGATTGAAACACTTCACAACACAAAATAGATAAGAATGCAATTGCTACATGGAAAACAAAAAAATGTAGAATGATATCATGTGAGAGTTCATGCGTTTTGAGAATGCTAAAGAGATATGGGAAGCATTGGCAATGAGATTTAATCATACATCGATGACTAAGCTGAAATAGCTCACTATAAAGTTTGACTTGTACAAGAAATCTCATGGTCAAATCATGAAACAACATCTAAGAAAGATGTCAAAAATGGTTAATGAGTTGAAAGATGTTGGTCACGTTCTGACTAACTAGTAGTAAGTATAAGCAGTAATTTGTTTATTGCCTCAAAGTTTGGAGCATATGAAGGTAAACCTGACTTACAATAAGAACATCAAAACCGTTTATGATGTAGTGCGCCACCTTAAGTTAAAAGAGGACCGCCTCCTAGCCGTTAAGCTAGAAACTGATGTTTATTATACTAGTTCTAGCTCACAGAGGACTTTGAGCTCCAAGTGCAAGCATCTTGGTCATTCAAAAAGTGGAAAGGCAAGAGAGCAAGCTCTTCAAGGAAGAAACCACGAGTTAACCAATATAAAAGAGGAAAGCATCCTTGTGTGAAAAGGATGTCAATGGTGAAATGTTACAACTGTAGCAAGAAATGCCACTGTGCTAGCAATTATGGCAAACTAAAGAAGTTAAACACCCTTTATATTTTTAAGAGCTTTGTTTATGTATCAAGTTTTGTATTTTTAACTGAATATAATCCTTTGTGAATTGTAAATTTGGAGTAATAGATCATGTAACAAATGATAGAGAAGCCTTTGTAGAATTCTGATGAATACTGATTATAACAAAATGAATCTATGTAAGGAATAACTGCGTCGGGCGAGGGGTGCCCTCGCCGACATCCCCTCGCTGGACTCGCCGGCCCGAAGTTAAAGAAATTGGCACATTCCACTTAGTTATGCGTGGTGAATGCACTTCTTTCATAAATGATATACTATATGTTCTAGAAATTCTTCATAACTTAGTATCTATTTTAGTGTTGGTTCGACTTGATTTTAATTTGAATTTCCATAATAATGGTGTCAACTTATATTTATATACAAGTTACTATGGTTGTAAATATTTTCTAGATGACTTTATTATTTTGGATGTTAACTATAATAATGTCAATATTTGTTATTCCTCTCCACGTCTTTTGATTCATACGATAATAATGCGAATGTATTGTATGCTAAACTTGGTTATATTGACCAACAACAAATGAAAAAATTAACTAAAGAGAGTTCATTAGACAATATTGAAAAAGTCAATTTGCTCATATGCAAGCATTGCCTAATAGGAAAAACAATAAGAAAATCATTTGAAAAATGTAAAAAACTTAATTTTCTTTACATTTAATTCATTCTGATATCTATGGACAGTAAGGCATGAGACTATATATTTTATTATGTTTATAGATGATTATACTCGATTCGGATATATCTATTCAATTTATCATAAATCTGAGACATTGTTGTTTCAATAAGTTTATGAGCTTGTCAAAAAATCAACTAGATTGAACAGCTATGATTGAATGGCTTTTGCAAGGGGAACATTCAATAGTCATCCTCCTAACTTCAAAGAACTTCAAAGGGAAACATTCAATAGTCATCCTCCTAATTTCCACAATACTAAGTAGACAAACCTCTCCGCAAACTGCTAGTTTTATTGCAACAACACGGGCCTATGATTGAACGGCTTTCGCCATGCCAAAGGCAGCTGCCGAAGCGATGGCACCGATCAAAGTGGTTTGCAATGCACTTTTGAAAGGTTTATTGCCGGTGAAGTAGCCCTTGGCATACCCGAAGATCAGCAAGGCCATCAGTGTCAAGGTAACAGACGCTACCACAGCTTTTCCTGCTACTGGAATGAACATGTAGGGAATGAGAGGAACAAGCCCACCCAAGACGTAGGCAATGGCAATCGTGAACGCGCTTTGAAGTGCTCTCTTAGGATCAGGCTTCTCAAGTCCGAGTTCAAACCTGAAATCGCAGTATTTGGTTGCATTTTCAGTTGCTACATTTTGCTTCAGGCATTAATCAAGATTACCATCAATCATTCAATTGCCAACAAACTGTTGTATTCTCAACACATTCGGTTTGTGGACAACAACTGCAACCTTGTCACTCAGCAAAAGACCAACAATGTGCTTTTTACACACATTACACATCCACTCCTTTGAAGCCCGTTCACTTAATCCTTAATATGTGTGATCTCACGGCAGGAACATGCCAAATAACAGATGAAACTAATAGATCAATCAATCACTCATATTAAAATACCTCAATAATCTTGAGAGTATTACAATTCATTACATCCCTCTGCTTTCTTTGAATATTGCACTCTCAAAAAACAACAACAGGCATATTCTCCAGTTTTATTTCTCTTTGCAATTGTTATCCATAGACACCATATGGTATAACTCAACATGCTTCACTACATAGCATGGGCAATTTGACTCAAGTAGTTTAGTTTATGAACAATCTTCACATTTGGGGAAAAAAGAGTAAAAGATAGAAGATTCTTCAACAGTTGATCCTACTATTACTCAGATCCAGCCAATCATTCCTTCAGCACTCTTAACTATGGCAAAACGACCTGCGCCTCATAGGTAATTTTAGAAAGAAGAACTTTCAAATTTCTAAAGACTTTATCACCAGTAGGAACAACTTAAGAGCTGGGTTCATGGAGTCCCAAATAATGTGTCGAAGCATACAAAGAATCATAACATGCAGCAGAACCTATACATAGGGTAAGGTTTACGAAGAAACCATCAAAGGGAGGATCGAAGGGTTTAATATAAGAATAAAGCAATGAAGCGTTTCTCATTGATGCATTTTCATATGGCAGTTAGCAGTATGCAGAGCATATGGTCGAAAAGCTACACAACCCATTAAAAAATTGACATTCCTCTTTACATCATGTAAGAGTGTCGAAGATTTCATTGAAAGTAAATGCATGACTCTGTTATCTTCTCTCTGTTCTCTTATGTGGTCTTTTTTAAGTAAGGAGATTGTAGCCACAGCGCAATATTTTACTTACTAATATGTCAGCAAACTCTCCTCAAGGTTTTCCATTTTCTACTGACGACAGGGTCACCCACATAATTGGGTCAAATCCAACAACAGTAATCATAACTTTCTTGAGATCAAAACAGAATGACTATCTTCATACTATTCTCACATTTTAGACACAAAATTCATCACGTTAAGTAGTTCACTGGGATTTATAGCTTTGTTGATGTTACACATTCACAGAATTCCCTCATCACATTCAGATGTTCTTCTTGACTTTTCAGCCACCTAGGGGGCCAATTAACCATGCCGTATGAGGTATGTAAGAATTCAACTTACTTCATCATGAAATCAAGCCACGCCTGAGGTTTCTTCCTCAGAGCATTGACAACCGGACCATATTCATGGGGCTCTATACCATACTGTGCAAGAATCTCAGCTACCTCCGCAGCCTCTGCATTCAAGGAGCACTCTCCAAATCAGATGAAGATCTAGTGTCTCGAACAAGACGACAAGACCATATAGACCTAGCACGACTCTTGAATAGGGTAAAACCATATAGACCTAGCACGACTCTTGAATAGGGTAAAACATTATTGTAATGCAGAACTAGGATTTTTACTCATCCCATGTAAAAGTGGGGAAACCTGTGTCTGGGACTCTGATGATCTCTTCTTGTTCTCTCTTCAACTCCCTCGCATAGTTGTCCGCCTCGCTCTTAGCCGCGAGATACCTGCACCTCCCCTCATAAGCGTACTAATCAGAAGGATAACCTCCACACACTCTTTTACACCTATAAAGAATGTCAGTTTTACATGCTTCAATATTTTCTTGCATCATAATCACTTCCGCCGGGCTTCTGCCAAATAGCCATATACTCTCATCAATATCTATTAGTTTGTTTAACATCACTAGCATCTTGGCTACGTCTAAGACCAACAACGCTCGTGGAAAAACAATATTCAATATGAAATTCGCATTCTTGCCATGATCCAGCTTAGGCGCATAAGACCAAACCGGTCAGCTCAAAAAACTGTGATCTCCTGCGATATATGAAGTTAGCTTCTTGTCCACTGTCAAGAAATGGAAAATGGGGATCTCACGCTTCTCCAGACGAGCAAGAATATCCCGCGTCATGTGGACGCTGGTCACAGGATTCAGATTCACTCCGAATAAAAAAAAAAAGTCAACTTTTTTTTTTCTTTTTTTGGTATGAGCAGTTGAAGGGGAGATGCGAAAAGGAGCGACCTTTAACGATCTCAGAGAAAAGGCAAGCGCACAGGCTGGAGAGCGAGAAAAGACCAAAAAAACGGAGGAAGTACCCGCCGAGACCCATGGAGATGGCGCCGGCGGCGACCTCGGCAATGCCGGCGGTGAGCACGATGGACGAAGAAGCGTTGGCGCCGGACAGGCCGGCGGCGAGGGCGAAGGGGACGGTGAGGCCATCGGAGACGCCGATGATGATGTCGCGGACGATCTCACCGGCGGTGAAGTGGACCTCCTTGTGCTGGTCCAGGAGCCTCTGCTGCTCCTCTGCCCCCGGATTCCCCTGTCGTTCGCGCCGTCAGCCATGATGGATCACGAGCGATTCCTTCTTTTGGGTCGCGGCCGGTGGAGGCAAAACGGGACGACGACACGACCGAGCGTGCGACGGGGACAGCGTCGATCGGCTCGAAGCGGGCGATCGCTCTTCTTGTCCTTTTGTACATGAATGAGTGGAGGAACCGAAGGGCCAGTGGCCGATGCTGTTCGTGCAGGTGCTAAGTGGACTGTGGAGAGCAGTGGTGGCGAATCTCGTAAATATCGAATTCTAAGGGGACCCGGATGCAAACAAAGTTTACACAGTTCTCATCGGTCCAGGGTCAACCCTAGACCGATCCTGGATCGGCCTAACCTTTCCAGTTCTAGTCCTACTTTAGGGAGACTAGATCGGTCCTTGATCCTAAAATTTCAAGTTCAATATGTCTTGAAAGTTTCAGGTCGATTCAATCATTAGTGTGTGTATATATATAGAAAGAGAAAACATTAAAATAAACGGCATCAATAACATTAAATAGCTCTTTAGTAACAAGTTCAAGTAATTTTACATTATTATTTAATAACTTAGGTTTTTAATATCTTTACGGCGTAAGTAGTAATAATTTATGAACGAGAAAAATATTTTTGTGAAAAGTCCTCACGGCATTGAAAAAGGCATCTTATGGCATCATTATTTAGTATTCATTCTCTTTGTCTTATTTGTCTTCTTAGTCTTCAATTTACTAAAATTAAAAAAAAAAAAAAAAACAACAACAACTTCTCCGCTCGTCACTCAACACTCGCCTCGCTCGCTTTGGGTCACTTGTGCCACACTCCGCTCGATGCTTCCTTGGCTTGTTACTCTCCGCTCAACATTCAATACTCATTATGTTCGACGCTCACGTCACTTGACCCTCACCATTTGCCTTTCTTAGCTAACCTTGCTCATCTCAAATTCATTTGATCGGTACGATACTCGGTTGCCCTTTTAAGGAGTACAAAAAATGAAATAAAAAACTATTGTTTAGTTTTAGGTTGACCTTGAAATCGGACCGAACTTATTAAGTCAGTCCGGTCCTCAATCACTTTTTTAAGGAGTACAAAAAATGAAATAAAAAATTATCAGTTGGTCCTGGGTTGACCCTAGACCGAACCAAACCCATTGGGTCGGTTTGCTCCTCGGTTCCAAAAATTAAGAACCAGCACTGTGAGAGTTGATCCTAAGGTTAGAGGGTGGACTAGCCCAACTCGAACCGTGCTCACCCCTTCCAAACTAGAATGTTTGAGCAATTCCAAGATTTAGAGGGGCCCAAAATAAAAAAAAAAATAGATCGAATTCCTAGATGACCCAAGATCCATAGCACGATTTACCATTCTCTTTTTTACACATCCTTGTCATTTGATCACACATATCACGTGAAATGCTTAGATTAATTCTCATCGCAATAAATGTTAAATCTTTTTGAGATTACATTCAATTCAAGACGTGCAATACATCCACTTCGAAGCTAATCATTACGAATGAGTTTTGATGCTATCTTGTGTCGAACGCGCGGTATCATTAGTTGTATCATGAAAATATAGGCAATATCCAAACCTTAAATTATGCTACATAAGCTATTTGCAAGAATATAATTGTCTCTGTGCTTCGGATTGACTGAGCTTGATGATGGAAAATCCATCTTTTGTCCTTGGCATGGAAAAGGAAAGGGTTAATACGACAAGAATCTTTGATCAAGAGGTCCAAAGTAGTCACCTTTCTCCATTAACGCCTGACACTAAATACCATGGACACCCTTTTTCAAAGTAGGAACTTTTTAGTGTGCTAATTTGCAAGGACATCAGTACTTCATTAGCAACTCTTGCGTCTAGCCTATGATTTTATTGTGATAATTATGCATGACAAATGAGTTACTGGGCGTTTAAAAGAAAACCCTTTTCTTGTCCCGGCTATAGGATGAGGTATATACGTGGAGAAGACGAATGGGGGGGGGGGGGGGGGCATCATGATGCATTTCAACTCTTTTTTGGTGGGTCAAAAGCATCTTTCCATGATTCTGGGTAAGCTCGATAGGTGTAAAGTTAGATATGCATCATTCCAGAGAATAGTACCTTTTTCATACTCCACTATCCTCGCTTAGTTTAATAAGCTATGATGACATACTAGTTCTTCTCACTTATCATCTAGACATAAAGCAGAAGCCAAGGACCATTTTGACATTGCGATTAAACATACTCGGATATCATCAACTCTTCCAAACCAAGGTTGAAACAAAGAGTGAAAGAGAAAACCCAAGTCATATGGGGAAGCAAACAAGAGCCAAGCTATCCTCCATTTGACAAAAGCAAAGGTAAACATACAGAGAGAGAGAGAAAGAGAGAGAGAGAGAAGAAAAGGGGGTTAACGGTTTTGGACATGAGGATCAAGCTCTGAAGAGCTTGGCTATGGAGTAAGCGGCTGCAGAGGCAACGGCACCGATGAGGGCAGTCTGGAGGGCACTCCGGAGCAGCCGGTCGCCGGTGAAGTGGCCCTTGACGAAGCCGAAGATGAGCAATGCAAGGAGCGTGATCCCGACAGAGGCAAGCACGGCCTTGTCAGCGATCGGGATCGCCATGTACGGTATTAGGGGCACCATTCCGCCAACTATGTAGGAAAAGGCGATGGTCGCTGCGCTCTGCAGGGCTCTCAAGGGGTTTGGCTTCTCTAGTCCTAGTTCAAACCTGGGGGATTGCCATTATTAGTTTCAGGATTCAATGCAACCTGAGAGGGATTCAATGCAACCTGAGAGAGACAGAGATAGATTAATGGCTTACTTCATCATGAAATCAAGCCATGCTTGGGGGTTCCTCCTCAGGGCATTCACGACGGGCTCGTACTCATGGGGCTCGACCCCATATTGTGCCAATATTTCGGCAATCTCGGCAGCCTCTGCAGCATAATTCCTAGAAATATCAGTCCCCTCTTCTCCCAAAATCGTTTTCACCTCGTGATGCTAGCAATATCACGTAAAAATGCAAGAGGAATCGTATCAATAGACAAACAAATTCCATTCGATTTCACCTTCAAGCTAGTATAATGCTCTGTGTTGCATTTATTGCTTATTTTAAGTTTTTTTTTTTTTTGTCGGTCTTACTCTATTTCTATTTTTACTCTCACTCTCAGACTTTTATCACATGGGAGTCGAAATCCACACCCGAAATTAAATTGTCCTCACCATCCTCCGAGAAAAGGTGGGGATTCAAACTCCCCACCTCTTCGTTTCATGTTGAAAGGGGGTTTGTTTTGCTCATTCTAAGTTATTTGCCTAGAAAAGTGTGATTATATGATTATCATGTAACTGCAATATGAACGTGAAGAGACCTATGTCTGGCACGCTGATGATCTCTTCTTGTTCTCTCTTTAGTTCTCTATAGTAGTGATCAGTCTCGCTTTTCGCCGCCAGATACCTGCATAACCATTACATTCTGATTATACACGCTATTCAACTCACTAAAGGGAATACTAGTGTTAGTGGGGCATTTATATCATTAATCAGGTCCCAGACTACTCGAAAAGTACCCTCCAAGTCCCATGGAAATCGAACCAGCCACGACCTCAGCGATGCCAGCAATCAGGATAATGGAGGATGGGACGTCAGCCCCGGAGAGGCCGGCGGCGAGGGCAAAGGGGACGGTGAGGCCGTCAGAGACACCGAGGATGATGTCACGGACAACCTCACTCGATGTGAAGTGCTTCTCCTCGTGATCGTGCAGGAGCAGCCTCTGCTTCTCCAGGTCCGAATGCCCGTTCGGGGCCATAACGTTTCGCACCAGCTCGTTCGGCACAAAGAAACTATCGACAGAAGGAGCAACTGAATAAAGCTTTGAGAGTGATGAAGTGAAGAGTAGGTGTAGGGGCTTTAAATAGAGGCAGAAGGGCGTGTGGAGTTTGTTCATTAGTGCGTGTGTCCGGATGCAAATTAAGAAAGAAAAGTTGGTTCGGGCGTTTCTTTCCAGTAACATCACTTCCATTAGGCGCACTACATTCGTTTTTTTTTTTTTTTTTAAAAAAAAGTACATCACGTCGCGACAAAAAAAAAATTGAGCGAACTTTAAAATAAACGGTTCATATCAACAAACCATGGTAGCCCTTTTTTCATATTTTTCCGACCAGCTTGACCAAGATAAGGAAGGGCTAATAGTTGGACTAATCCATATAGAAATTGTCATAAAATATCGCATCATTTATGAAATCTTTAGATTTAAGATTACAGAAAGATTACCACTTGATGTCTATAGACTTGGAAACCCATCGGTTCTAATAGACTAAGTTTCACCATAATATCATAGCCCATTCACTAATACAAAACAAACCCATTTATCATCACACGTCATTTAATAGATTAAGCTCATATATGAATGATAAAGTTCTAGGGTTTCACTCTCTTTTTCACTACTATAAAACGAACCCATTAATCATCACATGACATTTAATAGATTAGGCTTGATATATGAATCGTAAAAGTCCTAGGGTTAAACTTTTTATTTTCACCTTCCAGATTCCTGGAAAAAGCAAGGCCAGGGCAATCGATTGATAGGGGTCCGCATGTTTTGCGGGCGTGGATCGGAGGGGATGCGTTCACTCTGGGGTCGTTTTGTCCTATCCTCTGTCAAAATTCCGATCTGGTTCGTCCACCAATTGAAAATAATGATGGAACTCAAAATTTTGGATATTCATTCGGTTCCACGAAGTCATTGTCACCGGTCACTAAAGGCGTGTGCCTAACACAAGGCCGCTCTCTTCCAAAGGTTGGGAGAAAAGCTTTGTCGGTATGGATGGAGAAAAGACATTATCTCCCTCTACCCTAAAAAATAAAAGAAGAAGAAGAAGAAGAAGAAATTTGAGATCACTTCAAAAAAGGAAATACTAAATAAGACCCACCATTTCTTTTTATCGAAATAAGATATTACCTTCAATACGTTATAGAAACACTTCTAAATAAATGGAGTTAACTGCTTGTAGCCGGCGAAGCTCTTCCCTTGTGAGTCCATGACTAGGGTTATGTGCTTTGGGTGTGACAAAGTTGAATAAATAGAGTTAGCTGCTTGTATCTGGCAAAGCTCTCACCTTGGGACTTCATGATTATGCTTTGGAGCATCACGTCGGTTGTGCTAAGAGGGCCCTTCTCGTACATATGTCTGGTTTCATTTGTAAGAGAGTCCATAATGATGGTGAAAACTAAGCGAGAACTTTTCCCTTTTAGTTTTTTATTACAACAAAAGCCTTCATCGGTAGAGAGTTGTAATTAACACTTCGACAACAAATTCTATGTAGAACTTGAAATTCTCTCTCAATAAAATGGAAGTCTAAACAGAGAATTTGAGACAGACGGAGAGACATCGAATCTAACTCTCAAAGATCTTCATTCTAACTTGAGTATTAGGTCGCATTTCAAAAGCGAAAGCTAGTTAAAGTTCCTTTTCAATCAATCCAATGAAGATCTACATTCACTTGCTTGTTTGTTTTCTAATCTACAAAGATTCGAATAATTCAACAAAAGTCATGGGGACTAAACTTGTTAATTAATGAACTTGAAACTGAAGAAATGACTCCAAACTCATGAAGATAAAAATAGAATTTTCGGCACGTGATGACTACTTTCTTTTTGTGATAAAAAAAGAAAAAGAAAAAGACAAAATAATTGCTGTATATTTTATTCAGATGCAATCAATAATTATTCTCCAAAAGCTCAGGTTCACACGCGTATGGATGGGAAATCATTCCTGCTATGCTTTTTAGACATGTGGGTTTCTTCCATTTGCCCAAAATATCTCCATCTGGGTCATCATAATTCATTATGCCTCCCCGTTCAGACAATTTATCCATAAAACCGTGTGCCTTGTTCTCGAATAATAATGATTAAAATTAGGTTAAGATTTGATTTGTTTCACAAAAAATAAATAATTTAAAAAATATTTTTTTGAAAACAATTGTTTATATTAATAGAAATAATTAGTCATTGAGAAATGTTCTCATTATTGACAACAAATTATGTTTCAATAATATTTTTCATTTGTTATGTCTTTGTACATGATATAAGTTATTGTTTTTAAGAAAAAGTTTTTCAAATCATTCATTTTTTACAAAACAGACAAAACCTAATATCACCAAAAATTTGAAAAAGGTATATTATACCATGTTTAGTCCAAACTAATTTTAGTGTCACAAAAAAAAAAAAATTGAGCTAGTTACACTCATAATAAATCAACCAAAATTTTAGTAGAAATTAGGGATTTTAGCAAACTTTTCAAAATGTGAAGGAGCTCTTATGGCGGATGTCCCAATTTTAGTTCACTTCCTTCAAATGTGGCGTCCCAAAATAAGGTTGTTTAGGAGATCATTTTACGTTGAATTTCAAAGAAGAATTCACGTCATACACCCACCATCAGA
Organism: Eucalyptus leucophloia subsp. euroa; assembly: GCA_017140325.1. Taxonomy (NCBI): domain Eukaryota; kingdom Viridiplantae; phylum Streptophyta; class Magnoliopsida; order Myrtales; family Myrtaceae; genus Eucalyptus; species Eucalyptus leucophloia. The sequence goes on along the minus strand of CM029474.1, from coordinate 38,861,776 downwards.
GTTGTTTGTAATATGTGTATACTCGCCAGCGTTATAACAAGAATATCATTCGGAAGCTAACGGCGTGTAGATTTATTACGAGTATATCTAATTTCTTTGAAATCTTTTTGTGATGTGAAAATTAACTTGGAATAAATGTGATACGAATGTATCGGTTTGATATTTTTATGGTACATTCCTAATAATAAAGTGTCATCTTTCTTGGATAATGTAGCTCAATTTAGGAGTTGATTAACGCCACGTGAATTCACATTTCATGAATCAGGGGACATAAAAGTGCAAAAAAAGAAGGAAAGAAAGATTTATTAGCTCATCTGAGTAAATAATTTGGGGGAAGCAATTATTGAAAAAAGAGTAAAGTGACATGCGCATCGAGCACCAAGTTTCTGACCCACATAATTACCCTAGAGTAATTTTTTTATTTAAGATATATATATATATACTTTTTTGAGTTAGGGTGGCATAAAGTTTCACTTTCATCAATGCGAAAGTCTGATAAAGTGACGAGAGAGGTCCAGAATCCCATTTTTTTCGTTTTGCTTTTCTAGTAAAGTTGCTTTGATGGGTCTGAAAACTCAAGAACATAGCAGACAAGTACATGGCATTTTTCTTCTCCGATGCCGATTAGTTTGACCAATTTTTCATTTGAAAAAATAATACAAGTGCTAACCCAACATATAATGTGATCTTGAAATTTAAATATATTCAGTATGTTTCCTAAACTTTAACTCAATATGCAGTATCATTCCTTTACTTTTAAACTTTTCAATGTAATTTTTGAACCTTTGATACATGTTTAATTTAATGTTTGATGTTGTCTCTAAACTTGAATTAATAGAAGAGCAATATTAAACATTCTTATATAGTTTATGGACTAAATTTAACATGTAGCAAAAATACATAAACCACGTTATACAATTTAAAAAATTCAGAGACCATATGGCATATTGGGATAAAATTTGATGACCACATTGCACATTCAATTATAATTTAAAAGTTATTCATGTCATTATCCCTTTTAATTTTATCTGATACATTTGATTTGCATTGAACAAAAACTCCATGAAAATGAACAGGTACACTGGCACCACAACCCAGCTGCCTATGGGTCAAAATTGTTTTCTTTTTTGAGAAAATGTCTTCCCAATAAATTTAAAATGCAAGCGTGGGTAGTACTTGGAAATAGATACTATGGGAGATCAATTCGACATGCGCGAACTAAAAGTTCTATTTACTTGAAGACCTCATTAAATAAATAGTTATCACGTGTTACAAAGCCAAATTTTCTGATAATCCATCAAAAAGAGAACTTCAATTATCATTATTGACACGTGATACACACAGCTGGGCTTTCTTAAATAATCAATCGTGCCCGACCATCTTCCTTCCCCAAATTCTCGTGTCAATCTCCATGTAGTAGGAACAAAGTTGAAAGTCCCATCCAAACTTTAGATATGTGATGAGTTCAACAGCGATGGATCACAAAAAAAAGAAAAATTGTTAAAGAAAGTCCCTGGAAAACCCAAAAATAAGTCACTCTCCTTCCTCTCCCCACACCACCATACCTTTTTTCCCCATGAATCCAGCTCGCGAATTGGAATCTGAATTCCTGGCATATGAGGCACGAGCCCACTGCGAAGAACAAAAGCGGCAGGAGCGACCTTTTTCCCTCAACGGTAATGGTGGTCATCACGTTCTTCCTGTCTGTTTCTTTACCCTTCGGCGGGTATGATTTGCCCCTGCTTTTCCGATTGCTTTTTTCCTGTCTTTTGCCCCTATGGCATGTGTTGTCCACACGCACCGAGAAAAAACTGGAAAAAGGGGGGATGACATTAGAGAGAGAGATGGGAACGAAATGGGAAAAAGGGAAGGCGATTCGCTGGCTTTCCCTGCTTTTTCTGTGGGGGGACTGGGCCTTGTGTGATTCCCAGTGCAGTGTGCCACACGCCACGCCGAATTGACCGCCGGAGACGTTGAGGGAGAAAGAAAGGAGTATATGATCGCTTGGTCTTTGAAAGAATAGCCGGCAAAAAAAAAAAAAAAAAAAAAAATCCTAAGCCTAGCATAAGAGTCTCAGAACTATTTTAGCCACAAATTTTTAAAAGAGCATATCCCATAACAATTAATAATTACTTATTATTTGATTTTTTATGGTATTATTCTCACAGTAAATTAAAGACTGTCTCACAATAAATTTTTTATTATAATTATGTCAATTTAATTCTAAAATTTTTTATAATTATACCAATTCAGTCAATCCAGTCAATTTTAATTGACTGACGCTAAAGTGAATTGACAGTATGATGTGGTAATTTTAAATATTTTTTTCGATTTTTTTTTCTTTTTCTTTTTTTTTTTTTTTTTTTTTTTTTTCCTTTTTCTTTGTTTTCTTCTTTCTCCTTTAGCTTCTTTTCCCCATAATGGCCAACGAGGCTTTGGTGAGACAGCTTCACCTAGATCTAGGTGAGGCTGGTGAATGCAACCAAGGCCTCACTAGCCATGGGCGAGGCCACCTTCACCCGCAACTGGCAAGGCCATGGCAAGGTTGGCCTTGCCTAGATTTGGGCAAAGCCACCTCACTTGAGGCCCCCACGTCTAGAGAGGGCGGCAACCCTCGTTGACGGCCAACGAGAGCTTTGTAGTCCTCGCCCAATGGTCAGCAAGCGTTGCCAGAGCCTTGCTAGCCACTACAGGGAAAAAAAAGCCAAAGGAGGGAAAAGGAAAGGAAAGGAAAATAGAACATAAAAAAATTGAAAAAAATAAATAGAATTATTAGAAAATTGCCACATCAGCGTTAGTTAGATGACAAGTGCTAGCCAGTTAAAATTGGCTAAATGAATTGAATTGGTCAAGAAAATATTTAAAATCGGATTGGCGTAATTACAGTAAGTTTATGACTTTTTGATAATTTTTCCTTCATCTTTTGGACTAGCTCGCAATGGCCTCTGTACATCTTGCTTATCTACTTTTCTTTTCAGGGAAGTGATGCTGCCGGTGGGTGGAAAAAGATGCAAGGCTTTTGACCCCTGAAACATCCCAATCTTCATCAATTTCTTAATTGGGAAAGTTTATCTCATTTTGCTTTTGCCTCCTCCACTTTCGCAACACGTGACGATTTGCCCCTTTCATCTATACGTCGAATATTCATCTTAGCCTGGATTCAGCTATGCTCAGAAGGACAGTGGAGCACGACGAATGGCGATGTTGCTTAGCTACGGTTGTCCTTATGACTCAAGAATGTTGAGTTTACTTCTCCGTTTAAATGAGTCGCATAGGAACGAGTGGCAGTCACTTGAGAAGTGTACTCAAAATAAAAACGTGAGACATATGGACCCGGATCGTGTATAGAAAAAAGGACCCAAAGTAAAATACAGAAGTGAGGAGGAGACAATTTTGGCGCTTAAGGGTGTACTTTCGCAAAAGTTCGTGCATCTTGCATCCATCATACCATCTCTCTCTCTCTCTCTCTCTCTCTAGCTCTTGGCTAATCCACATCTGACTTTGCTGAGATTGAATTCAGAGAATTCCCGACGACATCTGCTTTTGAAAGTTACTGAATCCCCTTTTTGTTTATGGTGATAATCATGAGGGTCTTTGAGACAGTAGAGATCTCATCCTCATCGGCACTGGAGGGCCACACACCCCCCACCTTTTAAGATCTCGCTTGATCTTCGCTGAACATTACTTTATTGCCTCATGTCCAAAAGTACAGGATTCTTTAGCAGTGCTATTGATTATCATTAAAAAACCGGAGACCTATTCCCCCGGTAAGTTATTTATAATTTTATCATCATTTTTACGAAATTATCAACTTTTTGATAGTTTACAAATCAGTAATTTTGTAATAACTTAACCCTTTTTATTTGCATAACTTACTTAATGCTTCAAATCTGCAATCATTTTTTTTTTGGTAAGGTAAATAAATAAATAGGAGCAAGGTCAACTACAAAAGATCGGGTCCATAACCTACACTCTTAAATCTGCTATCATTTATATAAGGAAAAGTGTCAAGAAAGTCCTAAACTTTTTGTATTTGTATCAATTTTGTCATAAGCTTTTTATTAGTGCCAATTTAATTCTAAACATTTTCACTTGATACTAATTTAGTCATAAACTTTTTCACTTGATATCAATTCAATTTTTTCAGCTAATTTTGGTTTGATTTTGCTAATTGGACGTCGGTCGACTAATGTGGCATGACTAACACTAATGTGGACAACTATTAATAATACGTTAATATTTTTTCAAAATTTTTATTTTTTTCTTTTCTTTTTCATTTTCTTTTTCTTTTTTCCTTCTCATCCTTTCTCCAGCCGATCGTCGAACCTCGAGGACGGCCAAAGGCAATGGTTGGCAAGGCTCACTATCGCCAACCATGGGCTAGGCTAGCTCGAGGCAACCCAAGCCGTGAGGTGAGGCTCACCCTCAACAAATCGGCAAAGGTCAAGCCTTGCCAACCATAAACGAGGCTAGCCTCACTCGACCATTGGCGAGGACTTTAGCCCTTGCAGGCACAACCTCTTGAACTCTAGTGAGGTTGACCTCAACCTCACCGATCATCGTCTCTAGCCAGTCACTAAGGTCCAGCAACTAGCTTGAGAAAAGAGGTGGAAAAGAAAAATAAAAAAAAATTAATTTTTTTTTGAAAAAATATTAAAATATTATTAAAATTTGTCAACATCAAAATCGTGCCACATCAACAAAATTCAACCAAAGTTAGATGGAAAGACTGAATTGGCACGAAACAAAAGGCTTAGGACTAATTTGGCATTAACATAATATTTAAGACTAAATTGACATCAATGCAAAATGTTTAGGACTTTTTTGACACTTTCCCTTTATATAAAATTTCAAACTAAATTAGAGTGACTTACGAAATTTTTTATCAATTATATATTATCAACTAATTTTGAACTAGTAACACTCACTTGAATTACTTACAAATGTTGAACGGTCTTTTTTTCTATTTACCAACTCTTTCGTTGAGTCACAAATTTTTAGCTTCAATGGTTAGCTACCCCCTACATTATGGGTAAGCAAACAAACCGGTTCGCAAGTTGAACTAGGCCTAACTGACTTTGCTCAACCAATTTATGGCTAATTCACAAAAGGATTGATCTAGTTCTCCAAACTAAAAATTGAAAACTAGCCTCGATTGATTCAATTTCCTGCACTATCAAGAAACCTCAAACCAAATCGATTTTGAACCAATTTAGCTATATATAACACTAAGTAAATTCTTTTACACTCTCTTTTTAAAACATATAATATTTGTTAAAATCGAATATATTTTGACATATTATTCTCAAGTAGAAAGAATTGTATTCATGTTTCCTACATGCATATGTATATCTAATCAAATGAATAAAGGAAAAGGATGACCCTTCCAATCGATCGTTCCTACCTTACATTAGCTAACTCTATCACCATACGAAATAAGTGTAGCCCATTATTCTCTCATTAAATTACAGATTAGTTTTGGTTACCAATTCTTGTTAAAGTTATTTATCGAGCTTTGATCTCTAGTCAACTTAGGTCAACACTGAAAAATCTTAGATCAAAATTGAGGTGTCCACAGGCACAATCACCACACTCAGTTAGTTCTCTCGCTGTGACCAAGGGGTAGAAATCTCTACAAAGTGCATATCATCCATCTACCAAGCATCACCACTGACACTAGCCCAGACCCTGTCACATCGCTTTATAGTAGTAGGCCACAGTGCTTGCTTAGGAAGAGCCGAATCTTGAATCCAAAATAGTCCACGATATGTACGGTGTATTTGATTCAACATTACAAAGAGCTTTCGGACTCCAAAATCCCCGAAGAAAATACTAGATCGTTTGGCATTGAAGTTTCCAAGACTGAAAGCCTAATAAGACTAACTTTGGACCAACGGCGATCACCTGGGTCACACGACATATGGCGCAGTTGCACAACCGTCGCTAGAGGTTGCTTGAGGTCGACCACCGTCAACACCAAAGCTAGCTGATGGCCATAGCCCTTCACCGGTCCAACAAAGGATTTGATATTTTTTCAAAAATATATATATATATATATATATATATATATATATATATATATATATATATTTCATTTTTTTAATTTTAAACAAATAAAAATTAAAAAACTAATATTAATTACTAAAATATTTTTCAAATGTGTTTTCTACCAAATAACATTTTTTTTAATTTACCAAATTGTTTTTGCATTTACCTAATTGGCTTTCAAAATGCTCCACCAATCGCATTCACATTAGCAAACCAAATTGATGCCTTGGACCAAATATAGCTAGAACTGCCGTCCTTGATAGGCTTGGGGTGCGTTTATTTGTGTTTTTGTTTAAAAATTGTTTTGAGGAACGTAAATAGAAAAAAGTGTTTGCATTTAACAATTTTTGAACAAAACAACGCGTTTGCAGTAAACTTGTTAGGGAATAAAAAATAAAACGAAACATGTTTGGTAAATTTGGATAATTTTTTTATTTCTTTTATTTTTTCTATTTTTTTCTTATTTTTCCTTTTTTTTTTTTTTTCTTTTTCATTTTTTTTTCTTCTTTTGGCCGGTAGCCGGCGAGGGTCGGCTCGCCTTGATCCGGCGAGGCCGACCTCGCCCGGCGGTGGGTGAGGCGCGCCTCACCGGCCACCGCCAGCGACGCGATTCGCCCAGATCCGGCGAGGCCGAGGCTCGCCGGCCGCCGGGCGAGCTCGGCCTTGCCGGATCTGGGTGAGATCGAGCTCGCCCGGAGCCGCAAGAGGTCGGCCTCGCCGGCCACCGCAGCGAGGCCGAGGCTCGCCGCCGGCGGCCGGGCGAGGCTCGGGCTCGCCGGATCGGGCGAGATCGAGGTCACCCGGAGCCAACCTCGCTGGGCCCGGCCGGCGAGCCTCGCCGTGGCCGGGCGAGGCCGCCCCCTCGTCGGTCGGTCGCCGCCATGGCCGAGGCCGGCGACCGGCCAAAAAAAAAAAGAACAAAAAAATAAGAGAAAAAAAAAAAAAATAAGTGTTTAAAAAACAAGAAACACAAAATTTGTGTTTCTTTGTTTGCTTCTTTTGTTCAGGGAACAAAAGAACAAAAAAGGAACGAAACGCGTCCAAACGTGTTTGTTTTTTTTTTTGTTTCCAGGGAACAAAAAAAAGAAAAAGTGTTTAAAAAAAAAAAAAGAAATACAACCAAACGCAGCCTAAATGAGGATCTCCGCACTTCAGTAGCGTTTTCTAAAGCACGAGCAGTCCTTCGAAATCGACAAAGACCAAATGAATCTAAACTCTTGCAAATGCCATGTTCAGAAGAGAAAACAGAAACTGAGAGCATTTACACAATCTCTCATCAAAGTAGCATAAAAACAGGAAAAGAGTGGCAAGAAACATTGACTACCGTGATTCTGTATTGTTGGAACATCCATGTATATCTCAGACATTCAAGAATCGCTTCAAATTCAAATTGCGATTTGTGTAATTCTGAAGCCCAATCAGATGACTTATCGGTGATGGGAGGGAGAAAAGAAAACAGTGGGAATAAGTGGGTTAATTATACAGCTGTCCTCTAGATTGAATCTGGGAGAAAGTTGCAAGTGACCGAGCTGAACTAGAAGCTAATTACAAAACCAAAAGAAACAATTCACAGTTAACCAGAGAATACTCGTGGAATTTGGCTGCTGCACAAATCCTGACTGCAATTTAACAAAGGAGAATCAAGTGAATGGATTAATATGAGCAACAATAGTTTTCAATGGTAAGGAACTAATCCCAAAAAACAAATTAATCTTTAAAGACCACAGTTATTGCTTTGTCTAAAGGGGAAAAATGGTTAAAGGTAACATCTAGAAGTACTTCTTGAAAGTACTGAACGAAGCAATCAAGCAAGAGCCCAAACTAGGACATTAAGTAGGAGCTTCAAATTTTCTTCACTGTCTGCAGTCTAAATTAGACTTTGAAATACGACCACAAAGACCAACAAGAGACGAACGCATCTGTTCATGGCTTGATGCAAATAAGCTATTGAAGAAATATAGCAATTGTACTATAAAGTAAAGGCCATCAATCATTAATAACTATGAAGTCCATCAATCATTAATCACTAAGTGAAATCACGCCTCTTCAGTTCAGGTCTCCAGATATTTTCCGCATGAAACATCTCGGAAGAACGAAAGTTCAGTCATAATCATCATCAGAGGCATAAACCAGGGAAGCCTTATATTGCCTTTCTCTCGTGTTACTAGTTTTTCTGTTCTTTTGCAGAAGGTGGAGGCTAAGGGGTCCGGTTGGGGTTAGCGGCTCAAACTTCACTTCAGCAAAATATGAATCAATATTCTCAAATCCTCATGACTACAGACCAAAGAGCAAATAAGTCAAGCAATCAAGAACACACAAACTTAGGTAAAATGAAGCCCTCAATTCAGACTCGCAAAAAAGAAACGAAAGGAAGTGTTGTGAACGAGAGTAACACCACAGAGGAGGAAAAGATGAATAAGATTCAATATGCCTCTTCAGTTCAGGTCTCCAATACATTTCCGCATGAAACATCTCGGAAGAACGAAAGTATTTTTACATTCATCACAAGAGGCATTGATTGTTACGTCCAAAATTGCTAGGGAATAAAGCGCTCAGCTGAGCAAATTGGGCCACTCGAATCTTGAAAGTCGAGGAGCAACAATTTGAAATGACAGCCTGAACAATGTAGCCACCAGACCACATCCAGAAATAAGGCATAAAACCAAAAGAAAGACACGAGGCATATAACTTCCGTTTTGGGAACTATTTACCTCTCACCAAACTAAGAGAAACTTGCAATGCCAAAAGAAAAAAACTGGAAAGAAAACCAAAGCGAAGCAATCAAGTGAAGCCATGATCAAGAACATAGACAGATGGTTCACGCCTCTTCAGTTCAGGTCTCCATAATTCTTCCACATGATGCATTTCGGAAGAACGAAAGTATTCAGATGTTCATCCTCAGAGGCGCTACACCTACTGTCTTAAAGTTTAAATGAGCAGATCACGCCCCTTAAAACCCACAAAACAGATCTAAGGTAAACAAAAATTATAGCTTTCTTGCGTCCTGTACTTGCAGAAAGCAAAACATACATAGATTAGAAGTAAAACTTTTCAGGTCTCCAAAACTTTTCCTCACGGAACATGTCGGAAGAACGAAAGTATCGCAACTTCATCACGGAGGCAAAACCATACAGTGGCTGTCCTTAAATCTATATGATGCCCGCAATCACGCTCGAATCCCCGAAATCAAAAATGGCATTTTCTCATCGAAAATGGAAAGAAAAGCGGCAAAAGAAAGAGACCCACAATCGAACCCCGCAAGAAAAAGGGGGAGAACGAAGAAAGATCCGAACCCAAGTCGTGAACAGCAGCGAAGAAATCAAGGGTATACTTGCATAGATGGATACAGCATCCGCAGCATCGAGAGTCGACACCGTTTCTAAGCAAGCAACGGGACCCGAATACGGTCTCGAGCAATGAAACAGCAAAGCTAACGAATGCAAGGTGGACTCGGGGAGGAACGGAGCGATTCGGCGGTATGGCCGACCTCGCTTCGGCCGAGGAGCTGAAGCCGACGGCTTTCTCGTTCGGTCTGAGGTGGTCCCTGTTTTTATAGAGGCGAACGTTGCGGAACCCTAGCGCTTCGTTCCTTCCTCTTAATCCAATCCTTGCTTCTAGATTCGGTTAATTACAGTTTTGGTCCTTTGACCATTAAAGTTTGTGCTATCTGGTCCTCCATTTTATTTTATTATACATTTGATCCTTGGTCTTTTGTAATTTGTGCAATACGGTCCTCTGATTGTTGATTAACCATCAAATTACTTATGACGTGGCCCAAAATTTTGGACATGAAGCGTTTATATTGGGCCAGATTCGGTTAATTACAGTTTTGGTCCTTTGACCATTAAAGTTTGTGCCATCTGGTCCTCCATTTTATTTTATTATACATTTGATCCTTGGTCTTTTGTAATTTGTGCAATACGGTCCTCCGATTGTTGATTAACCATCAAATTACTTATGAAGTGGCCCAAAATTTTGGACATGGAGCGTTTATATTGGGCCATATTGGGGATTGACAAGAAAAGGAATATGCAATCATGCAAAGTGAAAGAGAGAACGTGAAGAGGGTTGCTCAACACGACACGATATACCTAACCCCGCTCAAAAGGCGTTGAGGGTGCGGCGGTCTTCGATGGGTTCGAGTGGGGGTTGCCGGATCGAGAGACCGAGAGAGAGAGAGAATAGTTAAGAGTTGTAAAGGGTAGTAGACATGTGGGCATCATTGCTTCTCTTAGCCATCGCTTATGGTGGCGTGACTCGCTAGTGGCAGACAAGGGTTCTCTAACTCTAACCGAAGAAGGGCAATGCCGTATTGAGGGCTGTGAGACCCATCACTACAAATTACCACTAGAAACGGTGAGGGTCTTTTAGCCCTTGTTGGGCCGTCAACCTCACCGATTAGGGTTAGACAACACATACCTGCGAATTGATGAGGTGTTTCATCAATATTTGACTGGAAATTTGGGTGGATTTTAGTCAAAATATCATTTGCATAAATTCAAAGTTTGACTCCTTAAATAACAATGAAAGTCAAATGGTTGGATTGCAAACATCCCTCAAGTGTAGTGACCATTGCAAAATTCCCCAAATATTAGAGTAATTGATCACATTTTACAACTTCTAGAGATGTCACATAGAAGAACAATGATATCATTGCCCACGGCACTCCAAGCAGGTTGAAAAACTGAGCTGCATAACCATAAGGATGTGGGACTTTGAAGCTGTTTATACTAAAACTATCATGTTTCGTTTGGTTGTTAAGATAAGGATTAAGACTGGAAGATTATAAGATAATATGAGAAATGCGTTATATTGTTATATTTAATACTTTATTTGGTAAGTCTAGCTATTCTATTATGTACCCAACGCGATCACTGCCAAGGGCAATCACCATTTCCGACGGCTACCTCCATTGCAAGGGTCATCTAACCATGTCGACCACGGGTGGGATGGTCGCCTCACGGAACAGATATGGTTATCCCACATCTTATTCAAGCTGCCAAATGTGCCCTCGGGATGTAATTTCTTCCCTTATACTTCTTGTGCAGTGCAATCCGCCACTCAAATTGTAGCAATTATCCAAGTTCATGTAAAGAACTACCCTGTCTTTGAGAATCTTACAGTTCCTAACAATCCCCTACAGCATTGCACGGGTTCATTCACAACATTCAAAGGTACCAATAGTAATTCAATTCACCAATGCCACTCCAAAATCCACCAGACAGAAAATGCCTCATCGAAAGAGCACAATAAAACTAGAGTAAATGAACATGCTGAGAAGACTAGTAATAGGGTACAAAGATACATACGCGACTATAAAGTTAGCCAAACAACAGCAATTATCACCCTGTGACGGTAGACGGAAAAACCGAATCAGACAAGACAACTTTCAAGATAGAAAAACTTCACAAGATAATCAATATGGGTCAGGTTAAGCAATTAGGAGATGATGACAGCCCCCGATGATCATCAAGATCACTATTGTCAACGCAAGTGTCAAATACTCTTTTTAGCAGCTCAATAGTACACAACCCTAATGCACAAGAAAACCCATGTACCCAAAAAGACAAGTGATGAACCCCATGAACACAAGGGGAAAAGATGAAATAGCCCTTCCCATCATATAATCCCAAGTTGGGTGTCCTTAGAATCAAGTGGCACAATTGGAGCTCCTCCTGGAGACCCAACCACATGAACATGCGTAGCTGCAACAGCATCAGCCCCCTTCCCAGCCTCTCCCTCGCCCAAAATTACCGTTTTACCCTCCTCGGCCTTCTCGACCTTCTCCTTCGTCATGTTGCTCACGTCCTCGGCCACCTTAACGACTGTCTCCAGAGCACTCGACACCCATGATGCCCCGGTTGACACGTACCGGTTGCTCATGATGCTGGAGTTTGCGGCTGAGCCGCCTGCCTTGATCTGCTCGGCCATCGCTAGTGCTGATCTCGTCATCTCGGACACATGGAGCCGCTCGTCCATCTCCTTCACCTTGCCCGTGACCATTGTGGTCCCTGCACCGAGCCTCTCGCCCAGGCCGATCTTGCCGCCGATAGAGGCGACGGTGGCAGACGCGCTTGACGTCCAGTGGTGCTGCTCGTCGAGGGCCTTGGCCCTTGCCATCACATCCTTCCCGAGGACGAAGCCCGCTGCGAGCATCGAGCTCACCACGTCCTCGGCCTTTTTGATGGCATTGCCGCCGATGGTTGGTTTCTTCTCCTTCATATCACAATTCAAATCACATGAAAAGGAAAGAATTTATATAGACAAATCATATGCCCTTTTTGAAAAATCTTTTCCTAATCACATTAGTCTATATCGCTTCCAAATATATATGAGAAATATATTTAAGTAGAAGTAAGTTCAAAAAGACTGTTGATCTTAACATTATTTTTCATTGACTTATTTTCCCAAGCTATTTAATTGCATCACCATTTATAGCAACATTATACAAAAAAAGAAATTGGCATCCAAGAATTTGAAACAGAGCATGATCTTACTGGTGTGGAGGGAAGAGCTTCTGGGGGGAGCTGGTAATCTTCAACAGGCGTTATGCTGACACAAAGATCAGCTATGGTAGCGCCCTGAAAATCAATCTAATCAGTATTCACCCTCAATCGACATCATAGCATCTAATCACTCGACACGATCTTTCTTTCGCCTTCCACAAATTCGATCTAGCACTGAGCGTGGGAGAATATACATCCAAGTATTTCATCGAGCATTAAGCGTCGACAGAGAAGTGGAACACGCAGGTTCGAACTTAAGTTGTTCTTCCGTGACTTTTACAGTGCAGCCATTGAAATTCTGCTTTGGTTTAGAGTTCTTACCGAGAGAAGCATTGCTGTGTCTGCACCCTGCGCTTGTTTGAAAGTGACATACGCGAGTTGTGACGATTCCGATTCTCTGCAAGTGAAATCATCAGTCTACCGTATAGGATTCTTTCTTTTCCGACGAGGTGAAGTTATTAAGTTCTCGCCTTGCATTTCGACGTGTTGGATATCACTGGAGAAAGAAAAGAACTCTCTAACGTCTAGGTCCGAAACATTTGGAGATATGTTGCTGACCTTGATCGTCTTTATCTACAGAATGTGGAGGAGCATGATGAGCAGATGAAGAACTTCGAATGCATTAATCATTCGATAATGAGATGACATGCTTAAAAACTTCGATGATGTAGTAATAAGGCGTCTGGATATTAGCATATTCCGGCAAGTACTCATGTCATGCAGACGGCGAAATCTCGTGCGAACTAGCGGTGGAAACCGACCGCACCTCAGATACGTTGATTGTCCAATTCGGCGTCATGATGGATTCTGGGACTGACCCGTTTTTCCTTTCCGCATTATCCTCTGAGACCTGCATATTCAGGGGAAAAGCAGAACATTAGCATATTCAATTTCAGAGATGACAAGTGACGTCAAAATTATGCGACAAATTACATGATGGATTAGATCGCAAGCGTAATCGAGATTAATTGAGGAAGTGTAAGATGAGGAAGGAGTTAGAATCCGTTTAGGAAACGAGGGTTGAACATGATGGGAATGCTTGGAAAGAGCAAATGAATCATTCGAAACCAGAAGCAACAAAGACAGAGCACAAGAAATCAAGCACTCACCGACATCACGAATCGGCGTTCAGACAATCTTTTAGAACCGATTGAAACCTTCTTCAGACATGAGAGAGAGAGAGAGAGAGAGAGAGAGAGAGAGAGACTATGGCGTTCAAAACGACAGTTTCGCGCTCTTTCGGAGACTCTGTGGTTCACGTTGGCTTCAGCACCGCTCTTGCCCTGTTTTTCGGGGGCTCTTTTCGCATTGCATTTTTGCGACGAGTTCGACGGCTCGACAGATCCGCTCGTGACAATGTCCTTAAACCTGTCGAGCCATACACAAGCCCCATTTATAAATCGTTTTGCAGAGACCTACGGAGGGATGAGGAGAGGCGCGAGATCATCATGCCTAGCCTAGGCTTGAGCAACGATGTCCGTGATCTTTTCCAAGATTGGAATCGCGTCCATGCATCAGCAAGCAACCCGATTAAGGTGAGCCCCGGCCGCCGCCGCCCATGCATGCCTGGCCCCCGGTCTCTTTCTCGTGCATCGCCCTGCAAACCCGCCTGGTGAGATGCGACACTTGATCGAGAGAGGTCGCTCCTGACCATGGACCGCGTATGCATCCCCGACCGGGGTGAGAGACATTCCAATCTAAAGGTTTACTGCCTCAAGATCAGAGGTCGTGATCTTGATCCCCAAAAGAAGCCGCTGCCGCTGCCGCGCCACCGCTATGCTCATACGGGAACAGGACTCATCTCAGTCATTGGACACCAAACAGGCTAATCTATCCTCTTCTGAATGTGAGCGAATATAGTAATCTGCCTCCTAACTCCCATCTAAATATTTTAGAGCTCCAACCAATGGGATTAGATCATTCTATCGATTGGATCTATTCCTTAGAATATGTTTCAAAAGATCTCGTCTCGGATCTAATATCCCTGATCTCAAGAATTGCAAGACTGTTCTATAAGCAAAACACCATCGATTTGCTTGTTGACAGGACGAATTTATCCATGCTCATATTGGCCATTCAAGTCCATCCGAACACTCTACATTATACTAGGGGGAAATGGGAAAATTTTCAATGGGGCTCATATTTACCGGAATGCATCATCGCGTCTTTCAAGTAATTGCACGTTCTGACCATCCACCCGAATTCCGACGGCCTTATCTTTCTCCGACCAAAACTTGTGTCGCCGCGACAGCGCTAGGCCCGACCTAGACCACGACCGGCGAACGAAAAAACGACCCTCCGTGCCACGCATGCGCCGAAACCGCCTCATGAAAAATCTTCACGAAAGATGCCCACCGACTCGGCCGGTTTTACCGAATTGCCACTCCCCCCGTTCCCCTACAACTCCCGCCAATTTAGGGTTTCAATCCACATCCACAAAATCCAAAAAATTCAGCAACAAAAAAAAAATCCCAAAAGAAATAACAATAAGAGCAAAAAAAAAAGAATTTAAATGCCCAAAAAAACAGTGCAAAAAAATTTTCAAAAAAGAAATTCGCAAACATCTCCAAAAATATACAAAATTCAAAAAAGATCGCACACTTTCTTGATCTTGATCTTGATTTTTTTTTTTTTCTTTTCGTCTCGTCCCCTTGAACAAGAAAGACACTCGCTCTCTCGCACTGGCGACTCCTTCTCGATGGCAAGAACCGAGCCCGACCCCGGCAAGAAGCGCAAGAGGAGGCCGCCGCCGCCGCCGCCGCCGATCGCCTCCCCGCCGCCGCCCCCGCCTCCTTCTCCTCCCACTCCGTGGACTTCTCCGGCCCCTTCCGCGACAGCGTCCGCCGCTTCGTCCGGGAATGCGCCCAGCCCCAGGACCACGCCGCCGTCGGGGGCTGCCCCACGTGGCGCACGGACTTCGTGGGCGGCGGCGGCGGGGACGCCGTCTTCCCCTCTACACCGTCGAGGATGACGTCCGGGGCTCGCCGCGGCCCTTCTGCGACGGTTGCAGATACGTCGGTGAGTCGGTTTTCTTGATCGGTTTCCGGGAATCTTGTTATTTCGTGGCTGTTCGCGCACTGATCGGCGGTTTCCGCGTTCCGGATTCGTTTTTGTTCTTGCGGGGTTGGGTTCTTCTGGGTTTTCTAGATTCTTGTTCTTTGCGTAGGGTTCTTGAGTTTTTCTGCGACGTCGAGATCGTTTCGGAATTCGTTCTTGGTCCCGGTTTGGGGGAGGATTTCGTCGAACGTGGTCGGGGAAGGATTTCGAGTTTTGTTTCTTGATTTCTGAATCTGTAATTTACCGGTTTGTGATCGGCGTCTTGTTGGGCTTTGAAGGTTGGAGTCACCATTTTGTGTCCAAGAGGAGATACCACTTCATCATTCCCAGAGAAGGCGAATGGACTAAACCCATGAGTGAAGACATACTCGAGCTCGACACTCACCTCTTACATGGCATGATTCACTGCAATGGTTTCGGGCACCTTCTCTGTATTAATGGTAACGAAGAGGGGTCTCGTTCTATTCGTGCCGAAGAGTTGATGGACCTGTGGGA
Organism: Eucalyptus leucophloia subsp. euroa; assembly: GCA_017140325.1. NCBI lineage: Eukaryota > Viridiplantae > Streptophyta > Magnoliopsida > Myrtales > Myrtaceae > Eucalyptus > Eucalyptus leucophloia. The sequence continues at coordinate 38,845,670 of CM029474.1, read as the reverse complement.
TCGAATCTGTGCGATTCTTCGAGCCAGGTGAATTTGAACACTAGCCTTGCGAGCAAAAAATCGAATGTCGCATGTTATAGATAGGACAATGTAATGTTGCTTTTCCTAATGGGCTTTGGCTTCTACTGTTAGGAAAATCACAGTCCATGATATGTCAAGGAAGGGTTCGATGGACCTTCGGTTGCTGTATGGACTTGCATATGGATGCTCTTGGTTTGCGAAATGGGGTTACAAATTTAATCTCGGAAGTTTCGGAGTCACGAAAGACAAATACAACAGAGCACTTGAAGTTCTTGGTTCATTGGATCTCAATACCATTGTCCAAGACTTTTTCGACACAAGCCATGGCAGAGCAATTCGGCAAATCATACGTAAATATAAAGATGCTAGTGAGTCTCGATTGGTCACGATCAGCGACCTGCTACAGTTTATGCTTGCTTTCAAGCACAAACATCCAATCCAGAAAAAGACTACTGTGGAAGGATACCCTGCTGTATGTTCTGAATCACCAATGGTAACAGACAATCGAAAACCTCTTCTCAATACAATTGATGATATTGTGCCCCCGCTGTCTGCCAATATCTCAAGATCCTATGAAGAGAAGAGCCCAGTTGATGATAATTCTGCAGAAGATATGTCTTCCATTTCCGCAATACCTGTCGCAGAATTATATTCTAGATGGCCAACAAAAAGGTTGGAGCATGCAGCTAAAATTATAGTCAACACTTTGAAAGAACACCAAGCAGATGTTAAAGGACACAAAAGCATGTCCAGGCAAGAATTGCGAGATGCTGTCCGTCTATATATTGGAGATACTGGACTAATTGATTTTGTCATAAAAAACATAGACAATACAATTGTGGGGAGTCAGATTGTTCGTCGCAAGATGAACCCACAAACCAAAACTCTGGTATTTACTGTTCAAGAAGTTGGCAAGGAGGAAAAGCTTGAAGATAGAAATAGTTTGCGTTTGTGTTCTCCAGTTGTAGAGCAGGAGTTTGATATTTATGAGGACTTGTTGTGTTTGTATGAGAACATTTTGTTTGGCTACCCAGATTCCCACCCTGTGAGTTTGGCTACCCAGGTGATCCTGGATAGCAAGCATTTCGTCAAGGAGTGGAAATATGCAAACGCAAAGGACGAGAAGTTTACGAGAATCACATGCAGAGTCATGCCGACTTACGCTGAGTTGGTGTCGCATTTGACACGGCCACTGCCACCAGGCGAGTTGATTGTTGCCCCTCAGTGCGTGACAACCGGCGAGCTCAAGCTGGTGGTGCATAGAGCGCTGAGGGACACGTACGTCATAATGGACCAGTTCATCGTGAGGGAAATGAAAGCTTGCGAAATGCAGGTGAGAGATGATCAGCAAGTGCAGCATCGCGTTCTGGAGTCGCAAATGGAGGTGTTGGTCAGAGGCCAAGGGCTAGACTTGGAGAGTGAACTGAGGTACGAAGGTGGGACAGATAATTGGATGGTGGATTGTGTGTGTGGAGCAAGAGACGACGATGGCGAGAGGATGGTGGCTTGTGATGTTTGTCAGGTGTGGCAGCATACCTTGTGCGCCGGTATTGAAGATGACGAGGATGTTCCTTCGATGTTCATATGTGGTAGGTGCAATGCAGTGAAGCACAGCAAGAACTGACTGGTATATATGTTCCCTTTTGTTCCCTTCCTTTCTGGGGTCAGAGAACTGGTAAATATCTTTCAGTCAATTTTGTTTATGGCTCTCTAACTTTTAGTCAAGAAATGTTTTTGCTTGATCAGGATCACCATGTAGTTATGGTTCTGCAGATGAACTGAACAGGCATAGATCCGATTTTTTTATTCAACTTTGGAATTAGTGAAAGAGCTCTCATTTTTTTTTTTTTTTTTTTTTATCTTTTATATACTGAAGGGTTTCAGAGAATTTGAATGGTGGGTGTTGCTTTTCCTTGGCCCAAAAGATTCCTTCATGGGAGTATCCTAGGGCTGGACAGAGGTTACTCCCATGCAAATCGGGTAGAGAGTCAAACTGATAAAACGCTCTATGGGAAAGGAAAGAAGAAGATGGGGCCAGATCCCTATAACTTATTCATTCTGCTAGACTAAATTTTCTCGGACTGAGAATAATAATGCTACGCATAGCAAGGTTGTGAATACACTATTGTGTGAAATTGTGAGTAGACATTTAAATAAATGACATCTTCAATTGGGGTGAATGGTTTCATCCGGAGTCTACTCGTTTGAACAAGTTCTTTAATTTTTGAAATCTAAAAGCTACTTTATCATAAGATTTACGGTTGATTTCAAGGTCTATTCAAGGTTCACATATACTCTTAATTGAATAATTACAGTAATCATCACCACTAATAATCATTATTTGATATAATTTACTCACATTTAGACATGTAAAAATTATGAAATATTATAAAAGTAAAGAGAACAAATAAACACGGACTTGTCGTAGGTTTAAACTTACCCATAAAAACAAGTACCCCAATTTTTGGAATCTTGGCATATCCTAGAACTTGGAACCAAAGCGGTTCCCATCAGTCTGATTCTCAAGTTTCCGGTCCTATCCTAAAATTATACGCACTCCTAATCTTCAATGTCAAAAAGAAGTTTGTCATAGCACTTCGCAAAGCAATGTCGATATATCTGTCGTTTGCTTATTAATAGCATAGTGACACCCACTTAAAATCTCGTGGAGAGAGACAGGTTATAGCACATTCCTTGCAATTTGATGAATTATTTCCTGCAAAGCAGATCTAGGAAATAAAATTTTCAGATAATTGACTCATTTTCCTCCTTAGTTGAGGATCCAACCATTGACTTTAATGGTGCATGGTGATGTGATGAAGCGATTTTGGAAGAAATTCTCCACTTTGGTTCATCAATCCAGGATAATAATGGTAGAGGGATTACATTGCACAAAATAGACCACTGTGCATTTCGAAGACCTCCGCTTTCTTGTACTCTTAGTAGAAGGAACGCGTGGTAAATACGCGCCAAAGAGCATACGATTTTTCCCATATTCATAACTGTCCGAAATTATTGGTCATTTTGGTCGTCCAGCACATGCAACTTTTTCGCAAAAGTTTGAAATCCAGATGCCCTCGATTTCGTTTTGTACATAAGGCTTTGTAAGGCTGTTAATTTAGATAAAATGAATTGGCTTAGACATGTTTTTATCAAACTTTTATATAAGACTGCAGTAGCAGGCTTGCTAATCTCAAATTTTTGAATAGCGGATGATTTAGAATAATTATGATTTGAATCAAGTATATTATAAGGAGGGTGAGATCCTTATAATACTGTTGAGAGAAGGCTGTTACCGCCGATCAACTGCCCCCACTCTTTTGCTTACCAAAAAGTAATCTTTCATGGGTTTAATGGCCATCTCAAGACAATGTCGTTGTCCTTCCTTAGCTTTGGCTATTCTGCAGACCATAGTATTCTCCAAAAATCTCCAACGCCATGATTGCGGAGCCCCAAGATCACGACCACAAAAACAAGTTGGTCTTACATTCCGATCAATTACATGTTCCATGATGCGGTCCAAGTGATTCCTTCATGAGTGCATATGAGAAGACAAGAACGGATGATTGCTTCTTTTTCTAGGTCGTGTGAGTGGAGGACGAAACTCCCCTACAGGACCGACTGATCATTCCCAAAGGACAAGGATTCGGACCCTTTTCTTCAAGATTACATGTAATGAGCCTTTTCACGTCGGTGGACCGAACTTATGGAATCCAAGATCAGTCCCTTTCTTAATCAGCTGGGATATTCCTCTTTCAGCCCTCTCCTCTTCTCGTCCTATCTTAGGTTATCGTTATCGGGTGAAATGAGATAGATTTTCTCCGTCGCAGTCACAGGTATATTAAGCTGCAAGCTTGGATTTATCATCAAGATTATCTTCTGCTTGGAGTGTACGCGCTGTGGCCATGTAGAAAAGAGGAAGATAAGGATTAAAGTAAAGGAGGAGGAAGATCATTTTAGCTTAGGCTTATGCTGAACACAGAAGATGCTAGGCCTACTTAGCCAATGGCCTCGTACTGGCTAGAAGCTCAAATTGCAAGAAACTTCATCAGTTTCTTGTTAGTCCTTCGCGAAAAAGAAGTCTCATACCCTTCATGATCTCCTTCTGACCCATAGTCAGAGAACATGGGGTTGAGACTTTCAAATGATGCTTGGATATGTAAAAGCATTCCTAGGTCAAATGGGAAAACTTGGATGGTCGATAAAGCACGATGTAACCGGCCAGGAGAAGCTTTTCAGCTTTATCAAGCTCGACCTCAAGAAAACGTATTGGGGAGTAAGGACCAAGCCAACCACCACGAACATAAAAAGGCTATCGAATTCTAAGTAAGACTCCTAATCTCTTTAGCCACGTTCATCGTTGATCGGATGGATCGCAATAGAATTTCCGATTTCATCATGCTTTATGGGTCTTTTTACATCGTAGTCCCTTTCATGTTCAACGATAGTGGCTGAAGCCGAACGTTTACTATTGTCTTCCGCACGCTGGCCGGAGAAGTGGGAAAGGACGGACTTCGGGCATCGTGGGTTGGGCTGCCATCGGACTCCTCACATAGTCAAAGGAGGAACAGTGGAGAGAATGGACTGCCCGGGGATAGCACAATCACGCTTTCTCATTCGAGCCTAACGTGGACTGCTGTGACCAACGTTTACACTCCCATGGCGGCTATCCGTTTCTTCCCCAAGTTCATGTCGCCATGATATATGCCTAATTGATGGATATATGGGTAGATATATAGATAACGGAACACAACAGAAAAAAAAGTCAAGATACATCACTAGAGACTAAACCTAGTGACGAAACGGATGATTGGTCTCAAATTCCACTAGATGAGAACTCATCTCGTCCTTTATTTGGCACCCATGTCACGAGCTATTACGGTCTCCCAATGTGAATTTGGCTTTTGATTGGGGTCGGATGGATAGACATAATTTGATCGACAGAAGCTGACTATGAGCATCGATTCATGGTGACATTGTCAATCACCGAAAATTAAACAAAGAAAAAGGGGGAAAGTCAAGCCGTGCATGTGCTTCTTGCACTCACAATTCGTGGCTGCATCCCCACAATCTGCTCATTCTGTTCCCTCCGCAAACCTTTCGGAGGCCCCATCTTTTTTGTCTGCCACATTGGCTCTCGGGACATAAAAACTATAGATTATATTCCTGGCCATGATCTAAGGAAAAGGAGGGCCCAACATCACACGACTAAAACGAAGACCAGGACAATCCGAAGGGCCTGTTCCACCGAAAGCGATCGAGACAAGGATCTACTAAAGAAAAGAAGGGAGAAAGGGAAAACAAAGCAAAAGTCCAAATGCCAACACAACCAGAAACATTCCATCATGCATAAGGGACGACCCCCCATGAGCGATCAAAATCAGCAACAGAAGAAATTCGGCAGATGGTAGCTCGTTTTTATTGTGATTCCGGTACAACCATGATAAGAATACCCCCCTTCGAAACGAGAAAAATGGATTATTTTAAATAATACCCAAAAATAAGAGTCACGGCTGCAACCAACGTCGCCATGTCATTTCCTCTGTACAACCCCCACCCCCCAAAGGAAAATTTGACTCTTCTGAAATGCTCTACCCCGGGGCCACACTCACTTTTGCAACTAACCCAACTCAGTGAAAGCAAGGGGAAACTTTAAAAGTGAATTTTTTTTTTCATCGCACGATGTCCAAGCATACTGTACTTGTATTGGTTTTTATTCCTGTATTGCTCCTTTTTTTTGTGACCTGTATATGATGATGTATCGGAAAGAAGGAATTCTCAAAGGAAGTAGCTACACTCTCGAGGGGGATTTTATTGCAGGGGAGCCCTGCGAGGGAACCCTTTTCGCTTGTTCGAACGACTTCTTGGTTTCAAGCCAGAGCTAACCCCAAAAGGAGCATCCTCAGAGGATTCGGCCATGGAGGTGGAAGAATCTTTTTCGTCGCCATTACTTGATGAGCAGTAGTTGTCCTTCAGTGAGAGATCGGTTAGTTCTTCAATGGGAATGGTGATGATGTCGGGATTTCGCTCATTGTTTGGCTTCAGCGACACCACTGAGACCTGGAAAAGAATTTGATTGTTTTAAGAATTAAAGTTGATAATATATTGAAGATGCTTCGAAGGGGGGAAAAACACAACAGTTTTTACCTTGCAAGCAATTGAGCAGAAGCGATTAGGCAGGTCTTGGATGTATCTTCTGCAAGCTTCACAGGTCCCTCCATTCTTCGATTTTGTCGATGGCTTGGTGTCCTTGGATTGGGGCCGAGGATTTAGGTGCACTGCTTTTTCGCCATTGATCTTATATGTCTGCCAATGTCAAAATCATCAATAATTGTGGGAAACAGACCCTTAGCGCCATTGGCCTAACTTTCAGCAAAAGAGATATTAAAGACTCAAGACTTTTTCCTTCACATATCGCAAGAACAAACAAATTCATAGATCGAAGCAACTGCTTAAACTGAGCTTAGTTTTATCAGAATTTAAAGATCAAACCTTGCCCAACTGGAAAATATAAGAAGAAAAGGAGAAATGACAGCTCACTGATCTTCTATAGCAGTTTGCCATTATTAAATCGACATTCCGGCTTATACCGAAAATGAAATAACTAGAAATAAATTCGACATTGTATTCGCTGAATCTATAACCCGAGTCTACAAGGAACACAGGCTATAATTGTCCGACGCTTTTCCTAACAGATCCCTGTTCAATGATTCCTCAAAGAAGACCAACAGATAAATGCAAGATTATCATACTTTTCCATGTCTAGCTAGCTAATGATTGAATTGCATTTGATAGGCATAGCACCATAGGTTCACCTAACTAGATCATCCAAATTCGGTTGTTCATTAATGTGATCATCAATCAAATTTACGAACTGACAAGACAAAACATTGCAGACGCATTGCACAGATAAGCAATCACGTGAATTGTAGCGAATTGTAGCCTACACCAGGACTAACTTCCTCTCGAGCTGTATGATGAGATACCTGAATTTTAGAACAGTCGAGATGCTTCTGAACTTCCTGGAGGCGGACCACGTCCTGGTACACGTACTTGCAGATTTGCAGGCGGCGGTGGAGGCCGTGCGCCGTCATGCAATGCTTGCAGACCCCGACGTTGCAGTCGATGCAGAATATGTTCTTCTCATTCTTCCGCAGGTAGTGATGCGCGACGCACGAGCCGAAGAAGTTGCACCGCAGCAGAGTGCTCAGCCAATTACCATCCGACGACGGTCTCTTCTTAGCATAGAACCCGCAACCTATCTGCAAAAACGCACATTACAACGCGACGATCAGCCAGAGAAGGAGCGAACGAGACTCCAAACTACAGAAACTCGAAACTGCAGCCGAATCCGATTCCGAAGCAGATTCGCGACTCGCGACGCCGTTAGAATTAACTTCAAGTTCACAAGAAACTCGACAGACCGATGCGATTCCATGGAGCAGAAATCTAAAACAAGTCGAACTGAAAGCGACTCCTCCAAAGCAAAAAACTCGGAGCGCGAGATTCACGAAATCTTTCGCCGGCGACTGATAGAATCTCGATCGAATCTCGACTACAGAACGGATTAATAAACTCGAAGCAGCGGAACTCGAAAAGTTCACGACTCCTTCTCCTCGGGCGACGAACTTCCCGCCGACCGACACTCGTCCGCGACTTCTCCACAAGCCGAGTCGCGACTGACGAAGCGGTTCCTCAGAGAGAGTAAACTCGAACGACGTCGACCGATCCGGACCACCGCGACACGCGCGCGAAAACCGAAAACCGGAAACAGAGAGCTCGAACTAAGAATCGAGCGACGAAGCGGAAAAACGAATCCGGAGGGAGAGCAGGAGGGAAACGGAGTTCGGCGAGGGGAGGTCCCCGAGATCGTACCATCTGCTCGGCTCTGGGGCGAATCCGGCGAGGGACCGGGGCAGCGGCGGCGGCGGCGGCGGCGGTCGGAGGCGGCGGTTGGAGAGGAGGCGACGATCATGAAGAAGATGAAAATGACGATGATGATGATGGAGGGAGCAAGAATATAAGAAGAAGGAGAGAGAGAGAGAGAAAGAGGAGAGAGAGAGAGATTTTGGATACGAAGATTTTTCTCTTCTGTGAGAATCGCGTTTCGGCTTCTTACTTTAAAAACAAGAGCGAAGCGCATAGGACTTCCTACCGCACTTGCGGTACAGGCGGGAGGGAAGGCGCAGGCGCATTCGCTTCTGGCCGTCCGATCGAAGTGGGCCCCACCGATCGAGGCCAACCCATCCCGGCCGTCCGATCCCCCTCGTCCGGCGGCCTGCGATCGTGGGAGAGGGCGACGCGTGGTGGGGCCCATGGGATGGGATGGGATTGGGGGGTGTTCCCGCCAATGCGAGCGGATTTTCCGGTCGTGCCTTCTCTTTTGCTTTTGTGGGGGGTGGGGGGCACGGTGTTGATTTTGGTGGCGCCGCTGCCATTCGTTTGATGTGAATTTGTGGGGGATGTTTATTGCCGTTTTGCGGTCAATTATTTTCCCTTAAAAATTTGCAATTAGGGTTAAATGTTCGAAGTGTTGGATTTTTCGGTGGGTCCATCGCTCGGTTTGTCCTCATTTGAGGTGTTTGGTGTCGAGCTTATGAAAAAGGCAATAAAGGTGAGGCATATTGTAATAAAAAAGGAGGAGAGAGAGAGAGAGAGGGAGGAAAAATTGAGAGACACTGATTAGTCAACATTGTGGGTTATAAAGTAAACGAGATGGATTTGATTTGTGACATTGGTGCCGGTCAGTCGACATGTGCAAAGGCAGGGACAAATGGGTTTTGGAGTGTTTTGTTTTTTTGTGGCCAAAAGGAGGACGGGACGATTCAAAAGTTTAGCACAGCGAGATTCCCTATCACATTTGTTTTCGAGAAGTTACCATTTAGATATTTTGGAAGCATTGCCCAATCGAGGGATTATCATGCTTGACGAATGGAGCCTTGCGAATGATGAATCGAAAGGTGTGAAACATGCGAGATCAGTCTTCTTACGGTATCCGATGATTTCGTCCTTTAAGGGTTTTCCCTAATTTTTTGGAGTAGATTGATCGACTTTTTTCTGTCATTCGCGAAACGAAGGGAAGACTTTCCGGTGAAGTCTTCCCCAGAAACTTCATTATGCTCTGCTGCATGTGCATTGCCTCGTCCACATCCCTGGAAGTTGCCTAGAGATTTTTACTGCAAAATAGAGATAATAGTTGATTATCTGAATTTATCCAGGAGTATTGTTCGATATACTTTATGAAATTTTAATCCATCGATACATCATAACGAGTTAAAGGGTCTGCTAGGGATGGTTATATTAACATCTAAAGGAAAATTTATGATCGGCAATAAAATTGGCCAAACCATCATATGATCGACATGGTTGGTGAGAGGTTGGTGAGAACGATTCCGCCATTAAATTGAAGACAGGGTGTGATTATCGTTGGTTCGTATTCTATCTGGTATTTGGCAGCAACCGCCTCTTAACAACAGCATGAACTATGAAATTACACCAAAATTTTGAGAACTATGTCTACATGGTCACGGCAAAGAGGGATGCTCTCCAGGTATTGTATCCATATTTGTTGGAAAACTCATATCTAACCTTATGTCTCGTCCGCCTATGCTCCAGATGCTCCTAAGTCGAACTCGAAAGAGGTGGCTCTTGAATTAGGAGCAGTTCCGCACATGGGGATTTCTCTAGGCAGATAATTAACTGAAAATTCTCTATAGCAGGTTCCGAATCAATCGAAGTGTAAGTGGTGTCTTCTCTTCTGGCATCTACTGACGTACCAAGTAGCATGCTTCTGCAGGCCCAAGCGGACCATCACTTTGAGACTCACGAGCATGATGTATGTCACCGCTAACAAGAGGAGGATCCACAGAACTCTCCACGGGAGCAGATGGCAGGGAATAAGAGCAGCATATACTGGAGTCAGAACCCGAATTACCTGAACCCAAAACGTCACACAAAATTGCAGTTTTCACTAATTTTTTTACTACAGGTAGTTAATGATATTCTAGGCTTTATCTAGACAAATATTTCTCATGGCCTATGCCTTCTACCTTCTAGGCAAGTATTTCTTTTACTCCAGACAACGACCGATAGGTGGTTGTTATGGGGCTTTCTATGCTATTAAGCACGATGATCTATGCATGAAAAGGATTTGACTTTTCAGTAGCAGGCGCTTACCACACAAGCTGGTGCCAAAGGAACAAAGGTGAGACTGTTCTTCAGATCAGTTTGAATATTCAAAGTCTAATGAAAAAAACAGGAGGAGAAAAGAAAGTATGATTAGAAGCAATAAAATGATATGAATGTTAGAAAGCCACTTGCAGTGTCTCAGAATGGGGAAAAGAAAAGACAATTGAATAAGCAGTTGTTGGACAAAATGAGGTACCTGCTTGCAAAGGTCTTCAAGAAACTCAGAGTATGCAATGGGTTTGATATTGTTGAATTTGGCAATGAATGAATGTTTAATGATATCAATAGATATCTCACAGAAGTAAACCATGAGAGCATTCTGGAGAGTCCAAGTACGACAGAATAAGAAAATTGAAAATGGTGCCGCAAGAAAATTATCGACTTTAAAACAAATTATGCTGAAAGGTTCTCGAAAGAACTTACAATAAAAAAACTTTCAAACCATGGACCTTCAGCCTCCAGAATATTCTGAGCAAGAACAAATAATACAAATGCTGTAATGTGGAATCTCTCAACCGAATCTGTTTGGAAGCAAAGGCATACCTGTAACTCATCTAAAAACTTAACAGTACTCCCGAAAAAAGCAAAATCCCTAAGGAATGAATCATAAAACAACAAAATCATGCAGATATTTCCCTGGCAGACTTGATATGTTTGGATAGTATTAACAAAAATGCAAGTCACTACCATGTGACAGATCCACCACTCATCGAGACCCACTTATTGCACTGGTATTCTAAAGATACATAAGCTGGTTTATGCCAACTCATATTTTTCAGCCTATTTCAAGTGTAGAGGTAACCAAGCAAATCCTGCAGATGTGTGATCAATTCTAGTCAAGCAATTCTGCAGTTGTTAGATGAATTCAAGTGACAGTTTCATAGATGTTAATAGGAATTCACTGAGCTTTGCAAAAGTAGAACACAATACTCTTCCATTATTTCCCACTATTCCATGGTTTGGTTATAAAAAAATAAAGAATACCTGTGCAATGGAAATTAAGACTAAAATTAACAGTCGCTTCACACCATCAAAATATAACTACTAAATAGGCCTTTTCTATTGGGATTCTTTATAAACTCTATTTTAAGGTTATGTAGGTAATATTTTTCTTTATTCAAAGATATAGACCTATAATTTTCAGAAAGTACTTTATATTCGAAGAAATATATGATTTTGTGATACAACAGCACAATATTGATATAACTACACAAGAAACGGTATTTTACAGGAGCCAAGAGAAGGTTTTATTATGGTTCAGCTGGAAAATGAAACCATCGAAGTGAATGACAAACGTATTCTACAGACAACCAAACCAACAAACCAATAAACCAAAAACCAAGTGGTGTTAAACTACAAATTTCATATAGCTAGTTGCAAACATTGGTAGTTAACAAATAGATTTCCAAATTAAGTTTTTGTCTTTGACTAAAAATTGATTACTTGGTCTTTGTCTGGCAAAAGAATCTGCATATCCACAAGATGGAAGCATGGAAAGAAAACTAGTGAAAGGAGAGAATTGGCTAATTAAAGATACAGTATGAGGAAGTCAGAATACCAAATGCCTAGTAGTGGACATGTAAAAACTGATGGTAATAATGTCACACAGTCTAAAGATAACAGCAGTTGCACATCAAAAATGAAATTCCCAATCCCATAAACACTTGGAAGTAATTCTGAAAGAACAGTGGGAAGTGGTTCACTTACCAAAGTAGACAAGACTATGAATATTGTCTCTGCTGAAACGCTTGAAAACATTACTCTTTATCTCAGCAAAGTTATTTGATACAAGCAATGCCAGCAGCGCGTTATTGTGAGCAACAATACACGTTGACAAAGTAATTGCCTGAGCTAATAGGATAAATGAATGAACAAGTATCATTTGTAAAGGAACTTCAAACCTGAAAATGGAGGAGGAATACAAAGAAGCAAACAGAAGAGCTCTAATGAAGTAAATATAAATTACAATAAAAAAGGATATTTGAGGCACCCACGGCTAGTACCAAATCTGAAAGGAATCTCGTTCTGCAGATTATCATTTTTTCTGGTGAACAACCTGCGAGTTCTTCAGCAGAATTAAACAAAGTTTTCAGGACATCCCCACCAAAATTCTGGCATAGTTTATCGAATATCTGCACAAATGTCCAAGAAGAAGAACAAATTCATCAAAGTTTCTCCTAGGCATTACTATTACCATGGTATATAGTAACACCAGTCCATAAAAATGACAATGGCAGCATAAGAAGTAGTAGATGTTGCCTCCACAGGCAGATTTCCAACTTAAATACATTTCTCAGGATAAGACTGACTTGACTAGTGAGCTGATATGCCTGAACTCATACAGAGAACAACAAGGTTCCAAGCCCCTGGCTTACTTCCACATTGGAAGTCCTACGGAAGACATATACTTAAGAATCTCAGTTTAATAAGAGACATTCAGTCTTACATATCTTAAGAATCTCAGTTTAATAAGAGACATTCAGTCTTACATTCAACTTCCCACCAAGTAAAAAAGATTAACAACACTTCCAGACGTTGCTGACCATAAAACTAGGTAAGGTGCAGAGGTATTAGTCTCAAAATGTAATACACAGACAGCATCCACTGACTTTACATACATTACAAATAACTTCGAAATTTTTCTGGCTTTTTAAACGCACATAATCACCGATGATTTATGTGGCCTTTCAGACATGTTCTTCAAACTCTACTTTAAGACATTTATCGCCAAATGAAAACAGGAAAAATCTTCAAGTGCTATTAAGAAGAGAAATGCATTTGGACATTTTTATGAGAATTGTTTTCATACAACATGATGAAAGATTTCCTAATAATTCGTTCTTGTTACCATTTATCTCCTCACATAATAGAGCAAAGAAAATTGAAATTGACCAAACATATTATTTTCATGTTTCCAGAAACAAATTGTTTAAAAATAGCCGCTACAAAGAAATTGGATAAAGAAATGCATCTCCCTAGAATAATGACCAAAAAGTCCTGCAAATACATTAACATTTGAGCAACTCTACCAAACAAGACTGGTTCTGGAGAATTGAATTCAGATCCGATTTGCTTCTTCTTTGACAGTTCCCCAACTAGTGTATCAGGGAAAATTAAATTTCAACAAATACAAAGTAAACTGTAACGGTGTTCTGCATTTACATCAAGAGCAATAACTGAAATTTTAATCTAAGATTCTAACTTTACTCAAAATAACTGATTTCTCCTTTACTCAAGTTTACTTAAGGTGAAAGTCTTTAGTGAAGGAAATCAACTCACAAATTCGTCTGAAAGACATTAATAACTGAGAGGTGAAAATGGCTGTAGGGTAATGTAGCTCATTATGCTCTGACCTCTAGCACGTTGTACACAACATAGAGCTTGATTGTTCCTTGACCACGAATCATATGATATATTAAGCTTATATCTGAGGCACCAAAATTCAAAATAAGAAAAGGAAAGTTAGTACAATTTGCATCTACATGTTAAAATAACAACAGTCCACAGATAAATGTAAGAAGTACTTAGCCACACCTGTTCTCTCTAAGAGAATAACCCCGATAGTGAGCACAATAAAACACCCCAAATCAGAAAATTCCTCCGCAGAAAGCCTCTTTAACTGTCTGCAACAGGAACAATTAGGTGATAATTAGGTGATCTAGTATAAATCACATATTATGATTCAGGTTAAAAATATAGGAGGAAGAGAAAGAGAGCCAAGTTTCAAATTTCTTTGTTAAAAGAACTTCCTGCTTCATTACCAATAGCCTCCCCTCCATCTTTGCAAAATTTTCACCAAAAATTGCAAGGAAAGGAAGTGGAAAGTAACTTCGTTTTCTATTATGGCACAAACCTTTAAAAATATGAATGCTCGCATCAAACTGCTTCGTCAATCATCCTTAAAGTTTGGAAGGAAGTTGGAACAATAGCCAAGGGACATTTTGCAACCATTTCCATCCATATATAACAAGATAACCAAACTGAATATTCTTTCAATAGTTGGAAACTTAGGGTACAAAATAATCTCTCTATCATGTATAAGGTGCTAGTTGCCATGCTCAATGATTCACGCCTGGGAAGCTAAAGCTTAAATAACAAGTGAGTGCTCATGGTGTCTTCGTCAAAGAACCTGGTTTAAACTCTCAAACCCCCAATAGTATAAACAAAAATATCCACCAAAAAAAAATTGAGAAATAGTAGTGTAAGACAGATAAATAGTTGCAATGTGATTGCTTGAACTGCTTTAAATTGTTAAAGAAATAAACATATTACCTTGTACTCAGAAGCCTCCATAGTAATATGGCGATCCTTGTTGGCATGATTGTCAACAATGAGAGAAATGAATCAAAGCACACAAGAACACCAACATCTATAAGCTGCAAATGAACCATAGGTAAAGGTAAGTAAAAACGCATTAAAGGCATCAATCAGAGAAATAAGCATCAACCAATTATTCTAATACTTCCCAGACATACGCTAAAAGGAGCAAAGGTGAACAATGTCAGAAGTTGCAGGATGAAATGCACAGTATTTTTCATGAAACTGGCATTGCATGGAAAAGATATATATAACCATAATCCAACTACCATCAAGTATATTGCCAATTTTATCCGACCAATTTCCTAATAATTGGCTGAATGAAATTCTAAGCAATTTAGCACAAGAATGCAGCATTCTTCTCAATGAGTAATATACCATTCTTTTACATAATGTCATGCTGTGAACATACAATTTCTCATTTACATACAGATATTGTAACAACCCCACCCATTATACAATGTGTGATCCAGTGCATTGTCAGTAGTAACACATATCGCCCAGTGATGCTCCCTTATACAATGTGTGATCCAGTCCTTCCTACCCCCTCCATTCTCCTAAAGTCTATCAGAGGCCGCACCTGATCTAAGCACTCTTAAGTGGGTGATCACTCTCCGATTCGTCGAATTACGTATGGGCCTAATTCATCCACATATCACACATCAAATCTTAACTTGAACTCAAACCTACTTCTTCTGGCAAGTTCAAGGAATCTCAAAACCAATTTACTACATACAGAGCATGATGTTATTAGATTAAGGAACTGGAAGAGAACATCACCAGCTCACATCTCCAAGGCAATCGGAAGATAGTATCATATACTCTCTCACGTTCTTTGTCATTTCCGAGAGTAGTTGTATTCCTCAATGAATTTCCATTGCTCATTTCATCCAAAAAGTACCTCATTGGTGACTTCTGTACTGAAAACAGCACCATAGACATGTGTGAGAAAAATAGCAGAGAACAACCTGATATTCAAACAAAACCAGGAAAATAAGGAGAATAGAACTTTTTACAGGACAAACTAAAAGCTCCTCCTACTACTGCTAGAAAAAATTAGGAGCACAGACCAGTGAAACCATTTCAATTCACTGAGCCTAGAGACACTATAAACATATTAACCAGCTCAAAAAGCACAAAAACCATATTAGCTTCTATTGTCCCACTGGACTGAGGAACAGAAGAATCCACCATGTTCATGGTCTCCACACTGCAAAGGCGCCATGGCTCCCATGTACAAACTATATCTCACAAAGGCTATAAACCAAATGCCTTACAGCCCTCTCCCAATACTTAGGTGTTGCAAATCGAGAATTGTTCTTTATTGTAAGTACCGCATGCATATCAGTTAGCTTTAATAGCTCGCACAAATAGGTGAGAGCAAAGGCAAAATATGTTATCCCTTGACTGAAGACAAAGAGTCTTTTTTTCCAATTACCTATCCGATACTCCACTGACCAAAGACTACGTAATAACAAATTTTAGCATTCACCGATAGTATTTGACAAGTTCTGGCAGGGCCGACTCCCAAAATTCTAACCCATAATGAATAAGACTAGTGCTGAACGAATTCGAAGCAGCCTCGAAGCAAGTTTCTTCAGGCTGCCATTTGACAAGATTGTTTCCCAGCGACAATGACAGGACAAACTCAATACAGAAGAGAATCAACGACTCACCGAAGGAATCCTCCGCTACGACCTTCTTCCAATCCAAGGACTCCGCATTCTCCAACTTCCGCGGCACACTCCCGTTCGGCTCGCTACGCCCCTTCAAGACCGAGCTCGCCTCAATGCCGTTCTCCTCTCTCGAACTCTGCTCCCCTCCCGCCGTTCTATCCTCTCCGCCATTCACGGCTCTCTGCCTCAACTCTCCGCGCCTACACTCGTCCGCAAACACGCTTCCCTGACTCTCCGCATTCACCACCTGAGTAACAGAGCCCAGGCTCCCTGCGCTGTAGCTCTTGCAATCGAACTCCACGCCGTTCGCGCGCCCGCGCGAATCGACGCCGCCGTCCCGGGAGACCGAGCTCCCGTCCTCGCAAAACACGCCGCCCGCGCCGCGCTTGACAGCCTCCGGGAGCGAACCGGAACCGTTCGGTCGGCGGGAACCGCCGTCGTCCTCGGGGATGACCGAGCAGGACGCCTGCCGCTTCCTGCGGTGCTTCCGCTTCCGGCGGGCGGACTTGTCGCGAGGCGAATCGAGAGGGACGGGATCGGAGTCCGATCGGAGGACGGGGTAGGGCGACTCGCCCTCCGATTCCTCCCGGAGAAGGAGGTCGTCGCTCCAGCTCAGGATCTCGAAGGACAGCTTCCGGCCCCTCGATCGCAAATCCATGGGCGGCGGAGACTTACAACGGGACGAGATTCCGATCGCCGAGCGCGCGCGCGCAGTCGGATTCTCCGGCGGAGAAGATCGCAAATTCTCCGGAATCGCTTCGGAGCGTTTGCTCTTTCGGAGAGAATTCTCGGCGCCCGGAAGACCCCGGTTGGTAATTGCTGCCTTGCGCAATGCGCTTTGCCTCGTTTTTTTTTTTTTTTTTACAGCTTTTTATTAAGGATGTAAATCGGAATTACATTCCGAATTATAATTATATGATGGAGTAACTTCTAATTACATCATTATTACTTTTATAAAAACCGATATTTATTGTGTGAAGTGATATTTCATCATTGGATGTCCAACATGGCACACGTGTGTAATTTCTAAATTATAATTTATTGTGTCGATTTTATTGTGTTATTTCACTCTAGATCTCTAATGAAATAATAGTTGGATGGTCATTATCACGAGTTTAAGATACAAGCTACTATCAAACATACATTAAGATTTCTTAGTATATGTAGCAATCTTGATTTCTTTTTGGTTAGGAAAGTAATTTGGTTATTTCTATTTTCTTTCCCCACAATATTTTACAAATTTTAAAGTTTGCTATGAGAAAGTCGATTTTATGCAATCAATGCTCTCTAAGTTTTTAATCTGTACATGTGAAAAGAATAATTATATTGTATTTTATTAATAGACGTCACGTGTAATAAATCGTTCATGTCCTTAACAAACATAAATTATCGTCAAAAATTAAAACATGTTTCATCAACAAATTTTTTCTAACGATATGAATCATCATTTTTATAAATATATTTTTCAAGTTATTCATTTTTTGCAAAATAAATAAAATTAACATAGCCTTATTAAGCCTACTTGTTGGTCAAAAGTTGTTTAACAAAATTAAGCCTAGTCGTCTAGAACAGAGGACCTCGTTGAAGTGCTTTTGCTCCTTTTTAGAGTGGGGTGGCCCTCGCGATCCGTGTGGATCCAACATCAATCGGCCCATCCCAGCCATTTGCCAACCTAAGAAGCACATATTTTTAAATGTCTTTTTCGTGATATTTTTTAATTATATCAACTACTACCGACATAAAAAAAAATTAATTTACATATTCACCATTAAATGATTGACACATAGTGATGAATGCACGGGTGCTTCTTATATTGGCAATGGACATAGCAATAAACTTTTTTATTTTCCTCCCTCTTAGCCTTAAGAAAACTAGACACTTATAATATTCATTCAAATAATTACATATATTAAAACTTAAATTAAAAGAAAATCAACACTAAATGGTAACATAGATATACATATCAAAACCGATCCTGATTTTTTTTTTGTACATTCCGTTTCGCAATTAGTAAAGAACATGCTTGAGGTCACTTCATTAAGAGACACTTGGGAAATTAGTCATCCAAACCATAATTTTTTTTTTTTGCCTTCCTATAATGTCATCAATTAGCTTATTTTTTAAAATCTTCTGTCAATAGACAAATGCATAAATCAATAATTCGATTCTGTCTTTCATGTTCTTCAATTTTAAAATTTCAAATCTTTTCTAATTTGCAAACTATTTCGTCAAGCAAAATCTTTTAAATATCAATTTTTTGCTTACATGCAAAGCACTCTTATTTTGCTAATATTATATACGCAAGGAATAATGATATAAATGGTCAATGAAGTTAGATCTATAATGACATCCCTAAATTTTTAATTTATTCAATGTGATCTATAAATAATTAATAAATATTTATTCAAAATTTAGGGATCATTTATATCATTTTTTTTCATATGTGAAAAATCATTTTCATTCCCTTTCAATGTCAAATGTCAATCTCAATTAAAAAGAAAAAGAAATTGAGTTGTCAACGACTAGCAAATTTCTTTGTATCTTCCATGCTACTGGCTTTTTTTTTAGGTCGAATCTTCTCTATGCTACTTCAGTTATTAAAGTCTAGAGCTATAATCCTTCTTGGTCTATAATCCTTCTTGGTCCTGCACATCACCGTTGGGGTTTTTTTTTTTGGGGAGGGGGTGGGCACGTGGCACGCGGCAATCCTTTGTCATCTCCATTATTAGATGCATGCGGGCAAAATCGTATTTATTAAATCCAAGTTAAAATAATCATGAAAATACACAATTTTTTTTTTTTATCATTGTATAACTATAGCCTCATACGCCTCCGATTCTAAATTGAGGGACTCATTCATTTAATCTTGTGACGATGAGTTGTCATGGAAAAATATTTCCTTTTTATTAACTTATAAAACTGATTATGAAAATACAATCAATTTTTAAAACTTATCATTAAAGTATAATCAAATATTTTCACTAACTCCAATCCAACTTGATAGAAGAAAACTGACTTAATTACACTAATTTAACAAATTTTAAAATTCGATTACACTTTTTGGAAATTTTGGAATTCAATCACACAATATAACAAGTTATAGGACTTGATTATATATTTTAAAAAATTTATAACTCAATTACACCTTCATAACAAGTTTTAGAATTCAATACATTTATTTCAAAATTTTATATGCTTTTATATGGATGCAAATGACACTATAGGCTCCAGAGCATCTCAGCACGAACCGACTAGGCCATCTACTGATTCACTGTATACGCTTGTTTTCCATCAAACCCTACTCATCTCCTAAGTAGAAAATGGTGGGCTTCCGGGGCTCCATGATCTCCACCGTCCCTTCCAACATCTTGGCCACCTTCCCCATCGACGGCCTCAGCTCCGGCCGGTCCTGGAGGCACCACATCGCAGTCTTCACCATCCGGTCCACGAGCTTGAAGTGGACCTTGTCGTCGTATGCGTGCTTGATCTGGCGGTCCAGTATGTCCTCCACCTTCATCTCCTTGAACGCCTTGTCGAACGCCCACCCGGGGAAGTACCAGTCCTCGCTCTCGATCCGCGACCCTTGCATCTCGAAGTTGCGGACCCCGCTCACGATCTCGAGCAGCACCATCCCGAAGCTGTACACGTCGGCCTTCGGGGTGATCTGGTCCGTCTTGACCCACTCGGGAGCCATGTATCCCCGGGTCCCCCGGATCCGGGACATGCTTACCATGTCCTCCTTCTTCCGGAGCTTGGCCAGGCCGAAGTCCGATATCTTGGGACAGAAGTCATCCCCTAGGAGGATGTTCTCCGGCTTGATGTCGCAGTGGAGCACCCATTCGAGGCACTCCTCGTGCAGGTACGCGATGGCCCGGGCCACCCCGAGGGCAATCCGGTATCGCACGCCCCAGTCGAGCATCGGCTTCTCATCGGTCGCGGCGGCGGCCTCGCCAGTCTCACTTTGGTCTGTGGCACGGCTCGACCGGAACAGGAACTTGTCGAGCGATCCGTTCGGGACGTACTCGTACACCAGGATCCTCTGCCCCTTCTCGGCGCAGAACCCCCACAGCCTCACCAGGTTGAGGTGGTGCATCCGGGCGATGATGGTGACCTCCGCCCAGAACTCGGCGTCGCCGCCGGCCACGTTCTTGAGGCACTTGACGGCGACGACCCTCTTGTCGCTCAGCTCGCCCTTGTACACATCGCCGAACCCGCCCCGCCCTATCGGGTCCAAGAACCCTTTGGTCGCCGCCTTGATCTCGGCCAGCGTGAATCTCTTCGGCCCGCCGGCGGGGAGCAGCTCGAGCCCCAGGGTCTGCGCCATGTTCCTATACTTGATGTACTTCTTCAGGAAGGCCCAGAAGAAGGCCATCCCGGAGATCAGCTCCGCCGCGAACAGCGTGCAGATGATGGCGATGTTCCTCGCCGTCGTGCTCGACTCGTCCGGCGGGAACGGGAGCGTCACGTTGACCGGGCACGTCGTCTCGAGCACCGAGGTAAGCCCCGTGAAGTTGGTCTTGTCAGTCTCCGACTGGTCCACCATCAGGAACATCGCGTTCGCCGTCGCCCCCGGCGACCAGTAACCGTACAGGAGCCGTTCCAGCTGCAGGACGCAGAAGCCAGTCCCGTCGTAATTGAACATGAAGCCCTCGCAAGTCGGGTCCGCCAGGCACTTGGCCCGGCAATCGGAGAAGTTCGCCACCTGCAGGTTCGTCTGGTTCAGCCCGCCGGTGAAGTTGACGAAATCGAGGCGGAGGAACTTGGCTTTCTGCCGGCTCGCCACCGGGACCTTCCGCTCGCACTCGTAGTTCCCGTCGGCGGACGAGCGGAACCCCGGCGGGCAAACGCAGTAGGTGCCCTCGGCGCCGTCGCCCATGCAGATCGAGTTGCGGCCGCAGAGGCCGTGGATCTTGCAGAGCTCCGGCATCGCCTGCCACACCATCGTCCAATTGCCCTGGGAGTAGCTTAACAGCTGCAGATTGCCGTCGTCGCCGAGCTTGAGCCGCCGCAGGACGGACTCGCTGAAGTCGGCGGAGAGGATGGACTGGCCGTTCTCTTGGTTGATCTTCCCCGAATAATCCAGATTCAGGAATTTATTATTACCCGGAGCCGTCCAGTAAATCTCGGTGCCGTTGAACTTCAAATACTTCAAATCGAACGCCAGATTCTCCGAATCGAACGAGAATCGACCGTTCTTGGAGACCAGCGTGGTCCCGTTCATGGTCTGATTCGGCAGGAAAGTGTCCCCGGGGGAGCGGAAGCTCTGCCAGGCGCCGAACACCAGTTTGCCGTCGTCGCCCAGCGAGAGCTTCGCGGCGGCCGTCGCTGCGTTCTTCTCCCAGCGGACGGCGCCGGAGGAGTTGAGGAAGAGCTGCCCGCCGGGGGTGACGACAAGGGAGGCGGAGGCGTCGACGGAGGAGGTCGTCTTGGCTGACCAGACGACGGTTAGGGGGGAGATCCCGTAGTACCAGACGGAGAAGGTGTACTGGGCCGACGAGGCGTTGGGGTGGAGGGGCTGGAAGCCGGCGGCGAAGGTTGCTTTGGGGGAGAGGAGGATCTGGCCCTGGCCGGGCCCCCACGGGGGGTCGGAGGACGAGAAGGAGGAGATGTTGGCGGCCTGAGCAAGGGCCGACGGCGGCGGAGGGATGGCGAGGAGGAGAGGGAGGAGGAGCAGAGAGAGAGACATGGTAGAGAGAGAGAGAGAGAGAGACACGGCGGGCGTGGACTGCGAGGAGGGAGAGGGGGAGAGGGAGGCGAAGGTGTAACAATGGCGGCTTTCATGGGGGAGAGGAGAGAGAGAGGGAGAGAGAGAGATAAGGAGAAGGGGGGACGACTTTTCAGCGGCGACGGGCCGGATGGATAGCAGACTTCGGAGAGTCTCAGTCGATTTCTTTGACTGTGGATTGGACCCTCTCGTGGGTCCTCTCTCGTGGGGGTTCGTTCGTTACCGCGCCGGGGTTTGACAAAGTCAGCATTGGAAAAATACCTCCCCACCGCCCCGTTCGAAGTCGAACGGGGATTAGGAAACGACGAGAGATGTGAATTGAAACTCGTAAAACTTACGGCGAGAGTAAAATTGAATTTTAAAAGTCATAAATAGTGTAATTAAGTTTGAAAATTTGTCAAACTGATATAATCAAATTCTTTCATTAATTCTATCCATTTAGATTAATAGAAAATAGTGATGTGACCTTTTCTTTTAATATTTCCCTCCTCTTATGTGGTGATGATGTAGTTAAAATATGGAGCATGACTAAGATGGCATTGTTTTAAATTAAATTCTAATTTTTAATCAAAATCTTAATTAAATAAAATAAAAGTGTTATTAAAAGAACAAACAAAAGGGCAAGGGCAACGGCATGTCGCCCTCACCACTCTTGCCCCCATTGTTGGAAAGGGCCGAGGGGGGTTGCTATGGCCTCAGCCAAGGCTAGTGACTCTCACAAAGCATAGGCAAGAGCTCATCGACACTTGCCTAAATCTCGCACCCTTGCCAAGGGCCACCACAATTGGGTGAGGGTCGGCTACCCTCACTTAGATTTTGGTGGAGGGCCGCGACCCTCGCTTGCGGACCATGAGGGTCACGGGCTTTAGTCGAGGATCGAGCGACCTTCGCTAGCCCTTTCTCACAATGGGAACGGCAGCGGCAATTTCCTGCCACCCTTGCCTTTGGCTTCTTTTTTTTTCTTCTCTGTTTTTGTGTATTTTCAATACTTTCTATTTTTCAATTAATGTTTGGGTTAAATAAATTATAATTTTATCTATCATAGCCATGTAGGAAGTTAAAAAAAAAAAAATCACAGTTAGTATTTTTCATTCATCTAAATGAATGGAATTTATAAAATGATTTAATTATACTAATTTGATAAGTTTTAAAGTTTGATCATATCTTTTAGGACTCGAATATATTTTCTTGATAAGTTCAAGACTTTCGATACACATATTCCAAAATAATATTCAATGGACCCGGACGCACGGTTGAGGAGTCGAGGACACGGCTTCTTCGATTTCAAGGCAACACCTTTTTGGACCGGCTTCGAACAATGCCGTCGCATTAAAATATCTTGACAAAGACATAAAATAACGCAGGAATACATCCCTATCGATTAACAAGACGCGATTTTTGATAAAACGGCAAGTGGGTTTCGTCCTGGTCGTGATGCGGAAAGGGGACCGTGCGAGGGCATCGGGCCGAAACGTCCTCGAGGGCGTCGAATGTCTTCGTGCGTGGGAAAAGAGGTCAGATAGAAAAAAGGCCATTGTGGCAACTTGTCGAATAAGTCCATTTTGTCCAACGATTGCCCTCTAACAAATGACGAAACTATTGCAAAAGTATGCTAATGATGTAATAGAGGTATTAAAGTAGACCATGAAACCCATTTTTTGGATACCGTATCATTTGGATTGGGGTTGCACGTGGATTGTTGAATCATTAGAGGGCAGGGTAAGAGTGAATTTGAAAAATTAGAGTTCTATTGGATCGGGACCTTAATGGATTTCAACGAAACCCGCAACATCCTTAAATTAATTCACTTGAGGTGTTGTCCACTTTGGTCCGTCTCATACCAAGCCTCACGATTTTATATTCTCTAGAGGTTCCTATTCTTATAGTGCTCTAATTTGGGCTTATTTAACTTTATAATTCCAAAGAAAAGCTTACCATCAAAAGCTACCTTAGTGAGTTAATTCTAGTTTTCACATATATATTCTACAATTGCGCTCTCATGCGCAATTTGGTTCATTCATGCTCCATCTGCCATCCTAGAAGCTTGTTGAAAGCTGCGCTTTGTCTAGGCCTTCTTTGACCCCGGCGATCAATCTTTGCCCTTATTGAACCGGGTCGTTACAAAACCCATTTTTGGCCCGTGTGAATAATCAAGTTGAATAGGCTTGGGTCGGTCACACAACTTTTCTATGCATGAGCAGAACCACGCCCTCGTGGAAGCTCGGCCCTCGCGCGCAGTTGCAATAGTCATCATAACGTTGCGGTCCCCCGCCTCGACCCCAACCGTCGCCTCCCTCTTCCCCTGCACTTAAGGTTGGATCTGAGCTCATCTCCATCTCCCTAGGTTCAATCCTGCACTGCCTCCGCAACCTAGATTCGAGGTCACTAAGGTGCTTGACCAAGAATGGGGACTCAATTCATGGTTGCCGAAGCCCCAAATAGGATTTAGTCGAGCAATATAATTCGGTCGTGTCCAAGAAAACTCTTAGATTTTGAATTTGACAAAACTATCCAGTAAATTATATTGAGAATGTTAATTGTCTTGAAGAATGTTGATGTAAGTATATGTTTGAGAATTGGAAATGCCTCATATAGTATTTAGACAGATCGAAGTCAAACCCACTCAAACTTATTCTCAAGTTGTTAATCTAACCTTAAACAAAGGGGAAAAAGTTTTCTTATTCTCATCCTGACATGCTCAGGATGTAACAGCTCAACATGTGAACGTAACAAGTCCTAAACCTAGTGCTCATCCGGAAGGAAATAGGTCCAAAACGAGATCATTATAAATTCTATAATGGCTAGTAATCTGATTTAGATCTCACGCTAATATGAAATATTAATTCAATCAAATTGATTGACAAATCAATCCTGAAAATAAGTTTATTCTAAACGAAGGAACTCTTCTTATAGAAATCAAGACTTTGGTTGTTTGAGCGACCATAATCAAATGGGGATTCACCATTTGTCACTCAATGACAACAAAATTGTCTTTATACAATTCTATCCATCAATCAAATTGGAAGATGATCTTCTAAATTCTGTTCAACAGCTAGTTTGGAAGTAAAGACGTATGTAAGGAGACTAAGGTGCCAACAAGCAAGCAAGAGACAAGGAGTAGAATTTGAAATTCCAATGTACTTCGATCATATATTTATTTTTGAGAGTTTAAATATTTGTGATAGTAAGAGAAATACGAAAAGAGTAAGTTACTAAAATAGTGTAATATCACTAGGTGTTTGTACTTAAAATTGTAACATCTTATTGATCATATAATGGAATATGGTCAGTATGCTATCAACATGGGAGAGTGGACACGTATATTTGACCTAAATCAAATCACTATAAATTTTGTGTACAATTTTCTTTATACCCTAATCTCTTATTGTCATTTATTATAGTCCATTGCATACTTGCTAGTGTACACTTGCTGGTGTCTCAAAAATCTGTTCTATTGCATAACAAATTTTGAACCCTATTCCAAAATCTGATATTTATTCAGATTTTATTCTTGACCCATTTTATTCCTTATTATCTTGTCAAGATTCTATAGAATCATCTATTCATCCCCTCAAGGTGATTTGTGGTAGTTGCATCAAGTCGGATGCAAATATCATTTGATGGATGGAGCATGCTTATTATTGCCAAGTGTCCTGTAATATCTAGCAATTTTGTAGGATCGACAAAATGAGACTCCATAACCTGGTGTAGTTCAATGAGTTTCCTTCTTTGTTTATTTATTTTTTCCTTTGGTGGGGGGAGGGGGGGGGGGGGTGGGTGGGGGGGAATGTATTGCTGTTAGTTTGACCCCTCGAATTGGGATTAAAGTTTTCTTTTCTTTTCTTTTTTGGAGAGAGAGAGAGAGAGACGAACGAATGGAATAAAAGAAGTTTAAAAATTTATAGATTCTCGACAAGATGCGAGGACACAATTCATAAATAAGGAACTTATCATTAACGAATTCGACTCTGACCAGCACAATAACAAGACTCGCTCTAAATTAAGATTATTAATTTGGACTCACTCGTAATAATGTTGTAATAAAAAACAAAGTGAACGAACATGAATGGTTGGCCCTACAAAGGGAGAGAGCCACTTTCGTTCCTTCATATTAAAGTGGCAAAGCGTATGATAGGTGGGAGAATGCCATCGTAGCAAAACTATTTAATTTGATAAAATCTCTTTCTCTATTAAGCATGATAGTTGTCCAAAAATTCATAAACCTATTATATGGTGGCTAACTTAATTATTAACTTTTTAATTTGGCCAATTCAATTTTAAAACTTTGATAATTTTTTAATTAAGTCATTGCAATCAACTGTGGCTTAAAGTCGCTAATGTTGACAGTTCTCATTCTATATGGTACAGTCGACCTCGACATTAAAATTTTTTACCTTTTTTTTTATAAATTTTTCATTCTTATATTTTTTTTTTCTTTTCTTTTTTCATTGAATGGCCACTAGGGATCATTGGGGCCTAAACAATGGTCGGCTAACCTTGTTGGCCACAAGTGGGAGCTTGTATGCTCTCGCTGGGCCATAGTTGAAACAAATAAAAGAAAAAAATTAAGAAATATTTACGTCAATGAAAGAAAAAAGATTGAATTAGTCCCCTCACAATAAACGGAAGAGTTTTAGATATTTTTCTCGCTATTAAACATATACGACTGGTTAAGTGGATTTGTCCTGTTCAAGGCGCAAAAGGGACTTTTTAGGCGTGGGACCAAAACGTACACGAGGGTGTGGAATTTCTGCTGGCGTATGAAAGAGGTTGGAAAACAAAGCCACAGAAAATGCGACTGGCCTGTCAAGTTCATAGTCTCGTGGCCCACAAGAAAATAAATAGAAAATTCAGGGACTTTGTTGCAAAAAGATAATAATGGAGAGTTCTTTAAATATATACAAATTAGAATGGATTTATCCCCTCTTTTGTAATTATTGATTACACCACTCGATAGATTTATGGTCCACGAAGATACGATGGATAACCAATCGGACATCAACGTCATGTTTGGGTCCTTATGTGATTCATAAGGACCCATTCAAAGGGGCGAAGAGTCTATAGAAATTGTCTTACATGTGGTGCTATAATCTCACCCCATTTAGACTTCACCCTGTTGAAAGATAACCATGGCATCTCACTCTCCTTAGTGGGCATGTGTCTAGATTTAATATTATACTTGATATTGCCCTGCCATGGTCATCTTTGAAAATGACATTAACTTCGAAACGCGGACTTCTGGAGTGCTATAACTTTGGAAAAATGAATACTTAAGTGCCATAACTTTGCAGAAATGGATATTTAAGTACCATAACTTACGAAAGGTACACTTAAATGCTAAAATCACAGTAAAATGACTCACCTGAGTGCCAATCCGGCCAAAATCCGACCAAATTGTATACGTGGCATTTTTTTGACGAAACGAGTGCAAAACGGCGTCGTTTTGGGTTGACGTGGTAAAAAATAATATAAAAAATAATAAAATTAAATTTAGTTAAAATAATTAAAAATAATAATTTAAAATTTAAAAATTTAAAAAAAAATTAAAAAAAAAAAAAAAATGGCGGGCTCGGCGGCCCCGGCCAACCCTCTCCACCTTCTAGTGATGGCGGGAGGCGGCGGCGCGCGGTGAGGGCTCAGCCCTCAGCCACCAACAGCCTTCCTCCTCCTCCATTTCCGTTTTTTTAAATAAATAAATATAAATTACATTATTATTTTGTTTTAAAATTTAATTTAATTTAATTTTTATATTATATTAAAATTCAAATTATGCCAAAATGATGTCGTTTTGGTCAATTTAAGAGTTCTATTTTGGCCAACACCTGAAATGACGTCGTTTTGGGGTGAATTAGAGCTGACTCAGCTCTCCGACGAGCCACCTTAGCGAGAAATATTAATATTTAAATGTCACGTATGATTTCCGGCTGGCTTCGCTGGAGATGGCACTCAGATGTCCCACTTTTCTTCAAATGTGGCACTTAAGTGTACCTTTCGTTAAGTATACCTTTCGTAAGTTATGACACTTAAGTATCCATTTGGGCAAAGTTATGACACTTGTAGTGTACTTTTCTCCATTAACTTCTAACTAGTTTTTGCACGCGTTTGGACATTATTCACATGATATTCCGTTTATCACTATATTCTTGACATTGCGTTCTTTACCCCGTTGTATTAATCATCAATAAAAAAACTATTCAATGCACTAAGTTTAGATGGAGTTATTAGGAGAGATAAGAGAGGATGAGAAAAGCTTTTAAAAGAAATTTTTTTGTTTGGTAGGAGGCGTTGAGATCAAGGGATTTGGAGGCATTACAATCCCAAATTTCCTAACCTTCCCAAGTCTTCTCAAATCGCTTCAAACTTGAAGGGAACTGAAGGGACCGTGGGAGATGCAGAAAATTTCTCTCAATACTCCTTGTACGCCCACTAGTGTAAAATAAAATGACTTGTCATGGAACATTTGTTCTCTTTTAAAAGGTAAAACACACTTTTTCTTACTGATTTTCATTTTTTTCATGTACTTCTTCTATTAACTTGCCATGTTATAATCTTATGTTATCTGTCTTGGATAATGCATCTCTAATAGCTTCATCCAAATGTTTTATGCATTTTACCGGAGGCTCCTCCTCCTTTTCATTTGTTTGATTTTTTAAAGTACTTTGCTCTATAATTTGTTGAATCGTAAACTTGACTTTTTGAAAAAAAAAAAAATTGTTCTCGTAATGTGGTACCAAACGAGCGTTGTGGAGATATTAACCTCTCTTCACACATAACGAGATCTTAAGACTGCAATTCTTTGGTTTTTGCATATAACCCAATACCTTCACACATGTGTACTTAGGCGTCCAATCAGCCTTTTTTTTTAAAAAAAAAAATATTTATTGCTTGTGACTCCTTAAAAGAGCAGAGGGCAAATATATGCCCGATGAGGGTAGAGAGCAATCACTGGCAAATTTCTAGAATGATGAAGAGGGGGAAACGAGTCACTATACATTGAATCAGGAAAAATGTTTATTTGTTATAGTTGAAACTAATTCATAATGGGAACCTTTTAGTATAATGAATGGGTTTAGCATTGAAATTCCAATTTTAAGCTTTCTCAAGTAAGTACCATGATGGGTGATTTCCTAAAAAAATGTTCAGCAATATATTATCGTACAAAACTATAAGGCTTTTATATGAAACAAGTTAAACCAAACAAGTTCAGCCCATATGTCACATTGTGATGTTAAATCGCGATCCACTCTAGCAGGATTGCATTGGTACACCAAATGAAACTAGTGGATGTTTAACAACGACTTCCCTAGAAGTGGTCAAAATGTACCGGTTTTGTTCCGACTTTTGTTTAAAACGTGTCAAATTTGTGCAAGACTTTCACCGTATATATCAAGCAATGTTATTGTGTTGTTCCTTTTGCGGGGTTTATCCTAGAAAAGAGCTTCTTATTAGGTGTGTAGCCCATGTTGACTCTTCGTCTTCAACCAATAAAATCGAATATCCGTTTTTCTTACTAATCAATATGTTTTGGCCCTGGTTGGTCATACTTTGAAACCTTGTGCGAAATGAATCCAAGCTTAAATTGCCAAATGAAGTGAGAATTCTTCATTTCCCTCTAAAAATTGTGTGTAAAAGCCTTATTTTTTCCATACACAATAGGAAGTCTAAGAATAAAAGTACAGAGCGAGAGGGTTCGAACAAATGCGACTGCTGACAAAGACTTCTAGAATGATAATGCAGAGACAAACAGAATCACACACTGATCAAAGAGAGAGTATTGCCAAGTTAACCATGCGAAACCCAGATTAGATGCTCAGCATGATGTTGCGCTTTAGCATTGAGACTTCTTTGGGCTAAGATCAGTCAGAATGTGTGAATTCCTGAGAACCGATACTCTGAAGGACAAACACCTCGAGGCTCGTATAAGATGGGTTAAAACGGACAACATATTGAGTGAATTGGGCCGGAATATCGTGCTAAAATAATGTGAAACTCTCCTCTTACACGGCATCTAAGGTTTTGGCCCTTTCCTTTTTGTCCTTGCTTTTCATTGATCCGAACAAAGAAATTAGAATCTTGCAAACAAACAATCATCCATCGTAATCCACCAAGGTTATTGTCCATCGCCAACTCATTTCGTTGTTTCTTAGGTCTACCCTAAGCCTTATTTCATCCACCGAAGTTAACAATTTCTCCCTCTCTAGCACGCACACACGTCTAGCACAAAATGCACAGGCGATTCCAACGTTTCTTCACTTCCCTAAAGGAGCATGGCCGCGTCAGCTACGCCAAGATCGCCACGGCTAGCGGGTTCTGCGATGTCGGCCTCCTGCTCATCAAGGCGACCGCCCCCGACGACCTCCCGCTCCCCGACCGATAAGTGCACGAGCTCCTCAAGATCTTCTCCATCTCCCCTTGCTCGTTCCGTTCGTTCTCCCTCAGCTTCACCCGTCGGTTCCGCAGCACGCACTGCTGGCGTGTCGCCCTCAAGTGCTTGCTCCTCGTCCACCGTCTCCTCCGCTCACTCCCCGAAGATAGCCCTTACGGTCTGAACTGCTGTGGACCCGCTCAGCCCGATTGCTCTCGCTGAACCCGTGCCACTTTCGGGACGTCTCCTCCTCGGCCTCCGAGGACTACACCAGTTTCATCAGGGCCTATGCCGGGCTTCTTGACGAAGCTCTCAATATCTTCTCCATTGAAACTATACTCAGTGAAGATGGCGAATTGCCTGAAAATCTGTCCGATAGGATGAGGGAAGTGGGGAAGTTGCTCGAGATTCTGCCGCAGCTACAGAGCCTGATCGACCGTGTCATGGACTGCAGGCCGATTGGATCCGCAGTGAGGAGCTTCATCATCAAATCGGCGATGAAGCACATAATTCGCGACAGCTTCATCTGCTACACCACATTTAGGAGAGACATTGTGGTGCTGCTGGAGAACCTCTTTCACATGCCCCACAGGAACTGCATCTCCGCTTTTGGCATCTACAAGAAAGCGGCTCTCCAAGCCCAACAGCTTAGCGAATTCTACGATTGGTGCAAGGCGCGGGACTTGTGCGGGCCGTACGAATATCCGTTCATCGACCGAATCCCGCATATTCAGATCCAAGCGCTCGAAAGTTTCCTTGATAGGATGTGGCAATTGACGGATCAGTCGCCCTCGTCGACCACATCACCCTCTTCATCCATAGCACGGTCGAGGTCGTCATTGACTGAAGACGATGGCGAGTTCATGCCGAGGGGGGACGTCAACCTCGTCAGCATGCAGTGGGAGAAATTCGAGGACAATGCGTTGGTGGTGAAATCCGAGGAAGATGAAAGAGAGCCATTGATCAAGCTTGAAGATGGTGAGAAGGCCATTGGCTTGGAATGGGAGGCCCTTCTGGAGGCCTCCATCAATCTATCTCCAATGAATCAGCAGCAGACCTTTGAAGAAGCAAGAGAGGATCAAAGTGGGAAAGAGAAGGAGTGGCAATTGCAGATACACTACAACCCAGGAAGCCACAATCCTTTTTATTGAAGTAATTGCAAGAGGAATTGAGTTTGCTGCTAAAATGGGTTTTCATTAAATAGTGTTAGAAATTGGGGGTTTTAAAGACGCAATACACTTCATGACTTCGATTTTTTCCATACGATTTATTGTGTCGATTTAGAAACTACATACCAAGATCCATTTATCATAGCGAGCTACCGAAGATAGAGAGTCTCTCTAATCAATGTGACCGTCGGAGTGTGACAATGACAGTTGCTTAAGGCTCCAATATTTCCTAATACTATAAGAGTTTTTCTTATGTGAGTTACATTAATTGATATTGTAATTTACCATTTTACGGAATTGGTCTAAGATGAGATATAATTTTTTTTTTAATTAGTCTAATATGGAGTTAGCTAGTGTAGGCTAAGTTAAGTCTAGCTTGTAATGAAAAGGCATGACAAAAAACTCTATGAATAGTACTCAAGTTTATCCTCTAATCCTAATATAGACAATTATCCTTACAAAGGAGCTTTTACTAATCGTTAGGGGTGAAAGGTTGTCTTATTGAGCCAGTGATACAGAAGGTAATAGAGGAGAAGTTTTTGAGTTTAGATCGTCACCATTACGTATCAAGAACAATAGTCCAAATCAGGTGCATAAATCTCTTTACTTGATTACATATGTGTTTTTGGTTTTAGTTATGGAGAGCTTAGGTTGCGCTTTTGCGTCTAACATGTGATATCAAAGCAACCATAGCCTAAAACTTGGACATATAGATTTTGCCATTTTTCGTGAATTTTTGTGCAGCAAAAATAAATTTTGATCACATAAATGGAACGAGCTCATCAAGACGAGCAAAACTGTGGTCGGCACGTCGCTGCATGACCACATGTGGGTGGGTGGCGACGTGCATCGAGCATGTGCCCTCACATGTGGGCATTACCTGTGCTTTGCACACACAACGCTAATGTCATCATGACGTCAGTGACTGGAGGCATGGGTTCAACTTGACTTGTTGACCCCTAACCTGACCCGATGACTTAACTCAATTGACTGTTGATTGACCCATTGACTCGCCTGACCTCTCTCTCCATTCAATCGGTTGGATAGGATGTTGACCAATCTAACCAATTAGATTGGACGTTGACTTTCAAACCACTAGTTTAGATTGGTCCGAGCCAGCCTGCATGTGCACTTCACGCGCCACACACTCTGGACGCATGTGTGGGTGCGTCGAACCTTTGATTGTGGTGTTCTTGGAGTCCATGTGCTTGTGTGAAGATGGTCTATACTGTGGTATATATATATATTTTATGTTTGATAATTTTATGGATGTGAAAATACGTATGGAACATTAAATATGCGTATTATTAGGGTATTTTTACTTATTTTTCTGTATTTTTCTATAATTTTAGAAATACAAGTGTAAGCTCACATGTATATCATTACATAAAAAAGTGTAGAGCATTGATTCATTGATTACACGTATAAGTTCAACATGTAATACTTTATGGAGTAATGTAATTGGCATAACATATGATTTTAATGACAAATTACCCCTATCATCAGATTTAAAATCACATGTATAAGATAAATGTAAGACATAAAGTTTATATTCCTGGTGTGATTGTTAAAGTGACATACCTAATTGGGTTTGAGAAATATCGGTCTTGTATAATGATGGGATATCTTCTATCCTAATGCGTGGTCATACTCTCAAAGAATGTGATATATTAGTTCATGGAGAGATACATGAACAACATATAATGGAGGAGTAACCGATCCTAATGGTTTATACACTTAAAGGTGATGAATTCATGAAAGTTGGAATATATTCTCATAACTATTGTCATGTGGAGAGTATACAATTATATGTCATGTATTCTACCCAAAGGTAATTATGTGATAATGTGTGTAACTTTCTGGATGTGTACTTTTACGTTTGCAAGTTATTTAGTACTCACATGATACTAATTACATATATTGTTTGTTATTTTAGTTACCTTATCTATAATTAATAACTTAATAACCATTGAGGTTCTTAAAATTTTCTATTTGGGAAAAGAACAATTGGGTTTGCCTGTTATCTAACGGTGTCAACGGTTCGGTTTGGTTGGGTTTTTTTGAAAAACCGAACTGAACTAGATCGTTAGAAAAAACTTCCGAACCGAACCGAATCGTTAGAAAAAACTTCCAAATCAAACCGAATGAGACCCGAACCAAAATTTCAGTTCGGTTCAATTCGGTTCGGTTTTTCAGTTTTTGGCTTTCAGGTTTTGGTTTTCGATTTTTTTTTCGTTTTTCGTTTTTTTTCTAGTTCAACTCAAAATAATCTAAATTCAATATGTTACTGCACTTCAAGCTTAAAGGATTTTGCAATTTAGATCATATACTTCATTCCCTTTTCTAAGCATTGGCCAAGTAATTATATCCAATTTAAACAATTGCTTAACATAATCAATTGAGACTTGATTGAGACTTTTTTGAAACATTGTGAGTGCCCTTGCAAAGAACCTACTCGGGAGATCATACACAACAACGGATTCCAAGAAAGAAAGAGAAGAAAGTGAGAACATGGCATTTGAAAGTTGTAAAAAGTCATAATTTATGAGAAGATTACCAAAAAAAAAAAAAAAGCGAAAAGTGAGCTTCACTTGAACACGTGGCAATTAACTAATGAACTAGAAGATTAGCTAAGAGGCACTACTAAAGCCTGCAAAATTTTAATGCACGCATTAGTATTATCATCATATAACCGATAGATTGGTTGGGGTAAATGCTCGCCTATTTACTAGTCGCAACTAAATATTGTAACAAGTTTAAGTTAATGAACTACCGTGTCATTTTTTTTAACATGATATGATCTAAACACTTTTAAACACATTTAATATTAGGCTTCAAAGGACTTTTTCATTCCTAAAAGCTTTGCAACAAAGACCCATATGAAGAAAATAAAAAAGATGAAATCGAGAAAATATGGAGCAGCTTTAGGGCATAAATATCCGCCAAGTTAACCCAAACTCAAGAATCAAACTCTTCAACACTTCATAGCCTCTCAACTCCCGAGTCTCCACTAGTAGCCTCTCATGGTCTCTCAATTCCAGTTCCCAATTCACGGTTTCAATCAAATTATCATTTGGCAAAAATAAAAGCTCCTAATTAACTAATGGCCGAAACGTTCAATTTTGTTTCTACATTATAAAATTGGGGGAATGCCTTTCCACTAAAAACTAAACAAGCCCAGGTAATTTATCTCCCAATCTCCAAGAGCTCTATCAACAAGATGAAATTGCAAAATGGCCCTCCAAACTTTTAAAGAGAGAATATAAAAACCGGAAAATTGACCAAATTCCTGAGCCAGGTACAACTCTGCATTAAATTCACAAAGAAAATGAGAATTGAAGTATTAATTGTAATATTGAAAGATATAAATATGGATGATTCTTACATCTAAGTTCGTCAATCATCAAGAGAAATTGCTATTAAATTCAAGTCCATGGTCGTAGATGACAACTTTGTATTAAATTCACAATGAAAATGAGAATTGAAGTATCAATTGTAATATTGAAAGATATAAATATTCCATAATTATTTTTTTCTCACCTGACTCGAAATTTTCAAGTTCTTCTATGTTCTCCTCGATCGACTGTGAAAGTGGTGCGGATCGTAGCCAATTTTGAGTACATATAAGAGCATCTACCATCATTGGGGTCAAGGAGCTACGAAATACATCAAGTACTCGACCTTCAGTGCCGAATGCAGACTCGATGCCACAATGGAGATGGGCACGGCCAAAATATCTCAAGCAATGGAAGACAAGATAGGATATTTTGAAGAATTGACTTTCCATCAATTTAAGATATCAAAGGTGGAGCTATACCATTCATATCATTCTTCCAAATACTTATCTAATTCAAATTTTTCTTCCACATATTATTGTCTCATTTGGCTAAGATACATTGCAGTCATAATGCCCGCACCAACCACAGGAGACATTGAAACTTTCACTGTCCTTGTCTCCTTTAATCTCACGTTGCTTTGGGGGCATGTACCGGTGCGATATTACTCAAACAATAATGTCAGAGATTTTGTCACTCTATCTCACAAAATTTCTGCCCAGTTCCCTTAATACACTTGATTAATCATCCATTTCACATACTCCATCTTATGTCGAGGGTCAAGGATACATGCAATGAGCCATATCCTCATTCCTACAATATCTATCAATCATCATATAAATCCCATAGATATCTTTTGCCATATCATTGCAAGTAACGTAAGAAGAGCTCGATACTTTTAAAGTCGCATCATAGAACAACTTCAAGAAAGGAAGAAATCGATGGGCATAATCCCAATTATTATCAGTAGGCAACCCTCCTACCTTAGAAAGCTCTTCAGCAAATCTTCTATCCTGAATATCTAATGAGATAAAAGCATTTCGAAATTTCAAAGCCACTTCCAACATGTATGTTGAATTCCACCGAGTCTCCATATCCAAACATACAAGATTATTGGAATCAATATTTTTCAACATAATGCACTCCTTAAACCATTGCAATCTTGAAGGAGAAGATCTCACATAACGTACAACTGAGCGTATTCTAACAATGGAATCATCTATATCTTTCAAACCTTCTCTCACAATCAAACTAAAAATATGATCACAATATCTCACATGGAGTAACTTACCTGATAATATCAGAGCATTCCAAGAGTTAAGTCTTTTCTTTAAGTATTGAACTCTCGAGTTATTGGAGCTAGCATTATCAACAATGATAGAAAAAATGCCTTTGATCCCCCGACTAGTTAAGTATTTCTCAACCCATTTCCCTATAATCTTAGACTTAGAACTAGGGAAGGAAGAGTAAATTTCCTGCAGGTATGCATCCCACATTGGGCGAACAACTCCTGTTCAAGCTCTTCAGGGACAGCCTCTTAGCAGAAAACCACTCGACTCTTTAGTTCAGAGCCTAGAGACACCCAGAGATGCCAGGATGGAAACGTTTCTAACCTACCCAAGCTGCATTTCTCGAAGGATCATACCAGGCTAGAGAAGAAGAGGAATTTAGAAAGCCATGGAGGGGATTTTTACAAACCACACTCTTTACTTCAGGGGACTCTGCCCAGAACATTACACAAACCTTGCCTTATATAGGCAAGAGGAGGTAGGAAGACAAACAAGGACCAAGCTCATGGGTCCGGATACAAACAGAGGCACCCGAAACTTTCTGGAGGGAATTATTCACACACTATGAACAGTAACTGTACTGTGAACAGTACATTTCCTAGCCTAGTGCTACAGTAAAAGTGAACAGTGAATTTGCTACAGTGAAATTGTACGGACTCAACGGTCTCGTCTGTCACGGGCATTGTAGCTACAGACTAAGTCTGAGTCATCTAAGCTGTCTTCTAGGAGATGAGCCTCGTATTTTTGTTGAAGAGCTTCAAGATCTTCAGGTGAGAGGATTTGATTCAGCCTTCTTGATGAGGATGCTTGTACATGAGCCTAGTGGAATGCTTCTTCTTCTACCCAGTTTGTATTTTCACTTGTAGTGTTGGCAAGTATGCTTGGCTGAGGCCAATTCGATGGCTGTGTATAATACGATGTGTCCATGTTCTGGAATGAGGATGAAGATCCCTGTTCGTAGGGATCCTGGGACAGAGGTCTTCCAAAATGTGCATAGGGGTCTTGAGTGGACTGGACAATGTCATCTTCGCTTGTCATTTCATGCTCTTGGGACAATGCAACTTGTCTGTATTGCCTGAGTGCTTCCTTAGCTTCTAGTGCTAGGTCATAATGATCCCACGTAGTGGGTACATTATTCCAAATATCTTCAGGAATGGTTTTGTTTTCTTGGCATAGGATTCTCTGGAGTTCTCGGTACTCGTTTTCACAAAATCTAACAGATCTTGGATAAGATTTGTGAATTCGGGCTTCTCTGCTATTCAAGTGAGGTTTATAGGATGTGGTTCCTATTTCGAGTGGTGCATCAAGAATACTACCATTATTTCTGCAAAAATTCCATGGACGTCGAAAAAACAAGATGGTGTGGACTTCAGGTGTCACGCCCCGAACCTCGAGCGCGCCAACATCCCACCATGGTCATTCAAATGCGACGTTCCCAGGTTAAGTCGCCGACCCAATCTAATCTTTAACGCACATGCGGAAGCATATTATAAAACCTCTGACAATAAAATACGAGATAGAAAAGCAGGAAACAAAATCACAACATAACACTTTCATAA
Organism: Eucalyptus leucophloia subsp. euroa; assembly: GCA_017140325.1. Classification (NCBI taxonomy): domain Eukaryota; kingdom Viridiplantae; phylum Streptophyta; class Magnoliopsida; order Myrtales; family Myrtaceae; genus Eucalyptus; species Eucalyptus leucophloia. The sequence continues at coordinate 38,808,026 of CM029474.1, read as the reverse complement.
TTCAACAGAATTATAAACAGAGGTCTACGGCCAACGGTCTACAAAAGACCGGCTCTTAAAAAGAACTGTCCTACGACCTACAAGTCAGACACGTTCTCCAATCCTTATGACTTCACCTCTGCAACTCCTCAAGGCCAACCAAAGCTATCTGACCGCTCCATCCACCGGGGACCTGAAATTTTAATCCCACAACCGAGATGAGACGATGTCTCAGCAAGTTCAACCCCCTAAACCCCTATTAGAAAGAAAATACGCCCGGGTGGCCTAGCCACATCATCACACGAAGACTTACCTCGCCTCAGCCTTCATCTGCAGGTTAGCACAATTTATATAATTCAACCACGTACAATCATGATGACCAAACAACCATGGCACAATCACATCATCAGAACAATTCAACCACTTGGATCGTCTCAACGATCAATCGACTTGGCCGATTACATGTCATTCTAGCAAATCAATCATTGCTCTCAATCACGGCCTTATAGGAAGGTTTAACAACCAGTGGCGATCACGGCCTCACTCGGCACGACCTTTAATTAGGTGGTCCATCACAGCCTCACTGGGCATGACCTCTAATAGGTGGTCAATTACGGCCTCAATGGGCACGACCTCTCATAGGTGGTCCATCACAGCCTCACTGGGCACGACCTCTCATAGGTGATTCATCACGGCCTCACTGGGCACGACCTCTAATAGGTGGTTCATCACGGCCTCACTGGGCACGACCTCTAATAGGTGATTTATCACGGCCCTATTAGGCACGACCTCTCATAGGTGGTTCATCACGGCCAATCTCCCATCAATTTCCACATTTAGGATTTTATAAAGAATCCCTATTTATCGCAATCACACTCAATTTGCCACAACCAATCATCAAATTCAAATTCTAAATGCGCAGCAGCAACCAGCACGAAATTCTAAGAATTTACGGTCCCAAAATAATTTTCGAAATTTATTAAATAATTAAATTTCTTTCGAAAATTAATTAAATAATAATATCCATATTTTTCGTAATCCACAATCAATTTATAATATCCAACCATTAATTTCAAAATCCGAATACAAAGCAGCGATCGGCACGAAATTCTGAGCAATCGGGGTCAAAAATAATTTTTCCGTTTTTTTAATAATAATATTTTAATACTTTCGGAATATAATATAATATTATAATTTCCAGAATTTCGAAACAATTAAATAATTCAAAACTAAAACCCTATTATGTCCCATCAAGGTTTATTATTAAATAAACTATCTTAGCCTTTAATTAAACACACTTTAAATTAAACAAACCTTTTAATCCAAATCACAATTAAATAAACTAAAATATCTACCAAAACTTGCTTAATTTGGACTAAGCACAGTTATGGCATAATTAACCATCTAATCAAGGTTTAGTGAGCTAACTCACCGGATTAACGAGCCGAGCGGACCAAAATGACGAGGACGACGCGAAGATCGACTTTTCTCAAGGCGGGCCGAGCATCCGAGCTCGGGAAGGCGGCCAAAACGGGCCAAACATGGGTTGCCATACCCATTTTTCCAGCCACTGATTTGGGGCCGAGAAGGGTGGATCCGGCATCGGTTCGGGTCGGAATGGGCGGAGGAACGGCGAAGGAGCTGAACCGGACTTAGGCGGGGCTTCACGGTGGCCGGAGGCGGGCTGGACGGCTTCGGCGGAGCTCCACCAGATCTGAAATGGCCGCTGGAACTTGGCTGATGCAGGGACAACGGCATGAGGGAGGCGGAGGCGTGCGGCAGCAACGGCGCGCAAAGGCGGCGACGGGCGGTGGCAGAGGCTCCTCCGGTGGCGTGCGGCTTCGGACGGGGCTGCTCTGGTTCGCTGGTCTGCTGGGTGATGAACGGAAAGGAGCAGGAAAGAGAGAGCAACGGTGGTGCGGGTGGACGACGAGCAGCTCGGCGGTGCAAACGGCAGCGACGACGGCGTGCGAGCAGCGGCGGCGACGAGTGGCCGAGTGGGCGGACGAGCTTGGCTGGTCACATGAGCAGCTCCTCTTCCCCCCTCTCTCTCTTCCCAAGCTTGAAGATGAAGTGGTGGGGCCTTCACTTTTTGGGGATTAAATCCACCCCTCCACTTGTCAAGATCTCCACCAATTGGCCACCCACCATGACATCACTCCATGATGTCATCATCCACTAACTCATTTCCTCTTCAACCTATTTCAATGGGTCCAATTTCATTTTCCGCCGGGGCATAAAACTTTGTGCAACAATTTCTTCAATTCCCATCAATTTTCTTCTAACTGAATCCAATTAAAATCCACAAAAATTATCTCATGATCCTAATAAGATGTGTGACATAACCGAGCTTCTAACTTCTAAATTCAATTCCAATTTTTACGGTTGAATTCAATCTTGTGCGATTCAGCATGCCTAACCTACCTGGTAGTTTTCGGGGAAATTTTCTTGCATCCAACTTGAGGGTGATCAGTCCCCAAGTTTGACGCGTTAAAATCCCTTAATTGCTTCGTCCAATAGGCTAGTCCTCTCATGAGTGGCCAACTCAGAGAGACAAACTATATGCACAGATGAAATGCTGGACTCAATCAGCTGAAAATAGAATTAGAAAAATCGGGATGTCACATCAGGATTTGGTGTCATGGTTCTTAGTTCTTTTTCTAAGTCTTGTTTTCAACATGTAGGATGATAGAACCAATTAAGAAAGTCTAAGAGATTCTTATCACTTTCCTTTTCGATGTTTCTCCCGAGCATGAATATCCCTGTGAGGTTAGCAATGAATCTTCTGGTGGGGATTTCAATAGCTATTAAGTACTTATTGGTTAAGTACCATAACAGCGTTTTAAGCTGGTCAGGAAAATCATCTTCTTTCCAAATAAGAGGATGAATGAAAGGATAATTCAAATTTAACCCGAAAGGATAAAGAATCGAACCTCCATTGAATCTGAATATGTCTGTGTGGCATTGCCACATGAGGTTCTCCAGGTTCTCAGTAAGACTGTCATTCTAGATTTGCTGAATAATCTCTTGGGGAAATTTTTGGCTTGGCAAGTCTTTGATTTTCTCAATCTTGTATTTGACACCATGATTGAGCATATGGAAAGCAGATCTTTTGATGTACATGTTGATTTCAGCTTGTGCTTTGGGTCTTGACAGAAAGTTAGCAAGCACATTCTTTTTTTCAGGAATGTGTTTGGTTTCAAAAGAGTATTTTGAGAACCATTCAGCCCATCGAAGCAGTTGAGAATTTGGAATCTACTTCTATTTAAACTTGGTCATCTGAGGAAAAGATGCCATGTCTAATTCTACCAGGAAGTAATGGCTGATGAGATGAAACTCAAACTTTTTAATTCCATTTTTTACTGCTAGGATTTCTTTGAAAGTGGAATGCTTGAGAAAACTTTCCACTTTTGTGAGCACAGAGGTGTTTCTTACCATTAATTTCTTCAAATAGAACGGCTGCCTAGTATTCATCACTGGCATCAGTTTGAAGAATTCTTTTACCTGTTAATGGTATTTGCAATGTTGGGAGATTTTGCATAATTTCTTTAAGCTCAACTACTGCTTTAGTCTGAGTTTTTCCCCAAGGTAGGGGATTCTTCTTCAGCATGGATTGCAAAGGAATCAGGAGCTTTGCAATATTTGGGACAAAATCCCTGAGATAATTGATTATCCCAAGAAATTGCTGAACTTGTTTTGTCGTGAAGTTATCTTCAAGAAACTTCAATAATTCTTGAGCGATATGTGGCCCTGGATAGTATGTACCCTTGTTGAGGTGCATACCAAGAAATTGGATTTCTGTCTGGGCAATATTCATTTTCCTTTGAGAAAGCATAATACCATGCTTTTTCACGATTTCTGCAAATTGCTCAAGGAGTTGACAATGTGACTGTTCATCAGGACTGTAGAGCAGAATATCATCGATGTAGACTGCTGCACTTGACAAAATTGGTTGGAAAATACAACACATGGCCTTTTGGAAAAGGAATGGTGCTACCTTTAAACCAAAAGGAAGAACTTTCCACTGGAAGTGTTGGTTCGGGATACAGAATTCTATTTTTGATTTGTCTTCAGGATGGATGCCCAATTGCCAAAATCTGGTTTTGAGGTCGAATTTGGAATAGATATGGGCCTTAGTTAAACCAGTAAAGAGAGAATCTCTGGATGGTAAAGGGAACTTATCATCTTGGAGAAAAAGGTTGAGAGGTTGATAATTGATTACCAATCTCATTTTTCCTCTATTTTGCTCAGCACACTTATTGACATAAAAGGCTTCACAAGCCCATTGAAAATTGGAGATTTCAATAAGGCCTTGCTGTAATAGCTCTGAGAATTCCCTTTGAGCTAAAGCCAAGTGTTCTGGCTTCATTCCCGTATGACTCGCCTTGATCGGATTTATGTCTTCATTTTTCTTGAAGGGAAGGCGGACAAAGAACTCAGGATTTTCCCATAAGGGATGAGAACATTTTTGAGCGAATTCTAAATGGGATTCCGAACAAGATTCAAGCAACTTTTGCATGATTGGATCTAATAAACTCATCTTAATGGAAAAGAGTTTCTGAATATTGACAAACTCAGAGAATTGGTCTTTGTATCTAAGACCTTTTCCAGGAATAATGCGAAGCTGAGAGATTTGAGTCATGATATCCCACTCAATTATCAGATTTTTATTGGGAAGGCTTGATCCAAAAATCTTTGTGGTTATGGAACACTGAGGAAAAAACTGGACAGTGATTGGAGTGGTTCTGACATTCGTGGAGAAAGTATCTCCTGAAGCAGAATTAAAATATCGAATGTAAGGAGTCCAGAATTCTTCAGGAAGAACTTTAGTATCTAGAATGGAACAACTTGCTCCGGTATCAATAAGAGCAATGACATTGATGGGTTTGGCAAACTTTGAGGTGAGGATTTTTACAGGGAAATGGGGACAGTGAGTATGACTTGAAAATATGTCAGGATTTGGTTCTGAAGATGTGGGAGATATGTGAAAAATGTCTTCAGATTCTGAGTCAGTCTCAGTTTCACTGGAAGTTTGATAGAAAGGGATAACACAAAGAGTTTGTTCAGTTGGCTCTTCATCAGCAGAGAATAAGGATTCAATATCATCATTTTCAAGGGAAATACATGTTTCACTCTCTATTAGATGATTCTGACCTTTTTTTGCCTGAGGATAATTTTTGGCAAAATGTCATTTCTTATTGCAAATATAGCAACGGTTTGATTTCTTATGCCCTGTGCGATCCTTTCTTTTGCGCAGGTATTGCCATTTCTTCTTTTTCCAGGAAATGCTTGGAGCCATGTTTGGATTTCTTTATCGAATACTTCTTGTAGTGCTTTTTCTTCCGGGAATACTGGTCACAAGTACCATCACAGTCTTGTTTGGAGCATTTGATTTTTAACTTCTGACGAGAACAAGCTGATTCAAGGCACTTGTCATTTGTAATGTAGGTACGGACCATCTAGCGCTCTAAGCATAATTCTTCAAGGTATAGATGGATTTATTGTTGTATTTCTCCCAAGAGAATATCTTGTATTCTTCTTTGCTTTCCAAAGAAAGATCTTTCAACCATCTGGGATAGCTCTTTAGAAATAGAAGTGAGGAAGACATGCTTTAGATTTGGATCTGCGCCAATTTGATAAAAGAGCTGAAGCATTAGTTGATAATGCTTATCAAGATGCTTTTCCTGAAGGGAGCAGCATCTTCTCTCGAAAAATTCTCCTCTTTTTATCTCTTTGAGATCTCCGGGTGTTTCCACAAAAACATGATATAAGTAAGTAAGGGCATGGCTGAAATTGGGGGACATCAGAAACAAAATCTGGTCTTGTTCTGAGAGTGATTGCCACCAAAATTTAAGGCTCCCTGTGAACCTCGTAACAAAGTTATAAAGGACATCATTCATATCATGGTTGGTGATGGACTGTGTATTCAACCAAGTATGAAATTCTTCAAGTCTTTCTAGCCATTTCGGATAAGGAATATCGTCGATGGTGAAGAATTGTTTTGATGCCATGGACACATGCCTAGTAGGATTGTTCCTAGTAGGATTGCTTGTTTACCCCATGTCTGGCTCAGAATAGTTTGATTCCATTTCATAGTCTGGAGGAGTATCGCCATGAATATTTGTGAAGTTGGTGGAACAATGGGGGGGAATCAACTGTAGGATCCGAGAAGGATGAAGAAGAAGAAAGAGATGCTGAATCTGACGTAGTAGGGGAAGTTTGTTCAGCTGGAAACAGAATCTGTTTTTCTGGGATGGCAGGATCAAGCTCAGGCTGTTGGGTAACAAGATCGGGTTCCTGAGTACCCAAATCCTTTAGAAAGGATTCTAATGAATTTGATAACATCATCTGTTCTGGCATATCTCTTATAACAATTGAACTTGATTCTGTAGGTGAGCTTTTTTCTTTTCCTTTTTCCTTCTGCAGGGCCTTGAGGCGATTTCGTATTTCTGCCATATCTGGTTATCTTCTATAGGGATCTTCTGGAATAGTGGCAAAAATAGACGTCTTTGGATGTGGGGGTAAATACCCAGTTCTAACAGGAGGTGCTAATGGATTGAAAGGTCTAAATCTTCCTTCTTCAAGAAGTTGGATTTGCTTCTTGAGTTTGTCTATTTCTGGCTTTGGACTTTCAAGATAATGGTACCCAAGATGTTGTCCTGATTCCAAGACGTGAAGCCTTTTCTGGAACTCAGAAAGTATCTTCTTGGTACTTTCATCATATCTGCGGAGATCTTGTTGCACATTTCCAATCTTGAAATCAATAGCCTTGAAGGCATTGTTCTGTACCAACAGAGTCTCTGATTGCCAGTTTAGAACAGCTTCAGCAGCTGGGATTTTTTTCTGTCTCCCATGTTCATCCACATCAGTGGGGGTAGGAATCTTGGGAACATGGCGATATATGTTATATGGGTCAATAAACTCTTCTGTAGCAGGGAACGAGAGTTTAGAACTTTCCTTAACAAGAGGAGGAAAGTCAGTGTCCTGGAACATGGCAATAAAAGAAGTGGGTGGTGCTTGTGCTGGGATTTCAAGTGGGTAAGAATTCTTCTTAGCCCATTTGAGGATTGGTTTATAAAATGAAGAGAGAACTTGCCTTTTCTGAGGAGGAGAAGGTGGAGGTGATTTTGGTGGATCTGTTGAGACTTGGGACGTAGTACTGGACTCTGGTGGTGGAGGTGATGCATAAGAAACCATGAACTGGTATTTGTCATACTCACCTAGAGTATCAACGGAGGAATCTCCGTCTAAGTATCTTTGGTACACCTTGTCTTTTGATCTTTTCCGTCGAGGTGGAGGTTTTGCAAGAGGGTCTACTTCGTCGGGAGAATTTGTACAGTAGAAACATTGGCAAAAAGGATTCCAAAAACAATGTCCATAATTGTCTTTATAGTAATGAACAGGATGTCCATCATTATTGAAGTGTCGAACATGCTTTTTCGGATCTGGTTCGGAAATAAATTCAGGAATACATGGTTCAATCATGAAGAGGGTCTGGAAGATAGAAGGACTTTCTTCCTTTTCCTTGCCAAATTTGATGGAAACGGTTCCATCTTTTTTCCGTATAAATTCTGAGTCCGTAGACTGGAAAGGCTTGTTGTGCTGATGTAGCTTTTCATAGTTGGTGATTCAAGTTTCTGGAAGGAGTTTGGCCAACGTATCCTTAGGGATCTGTCTGGGGACATGAATGCAGGACGCCTGGTCATTCTACATAGAAATGAACAACGCATCTTCATTACCATTGTTGAAGTTGAGGTCGAGGGCATGGTTCTGCACTCGATAAACCATCTGGTAACGTAGGATTGCAGCTACAGAGTCAGCAGTCTGAGGGGCTCCAGTGAGCTGGACTTGGACTTTCAGAAAAGAGAGTAGTTGGGGGTCTGAAAGGGCGATGTTGAAGTTTGGGTACAGGGTTACAAAGACTGTTCCGGCATTCAAAGTAGTTTGAATAGTACCTATGCAAACATGCTGGTATTGTAAAAACCTGGTGTCTAGTAATGCAATTCTTGCCACAACTGGCAAACCTTTACGACCATGGAAAGTGAGAGCAAGACGAACAGCTCCATAATGGACATGAGAATATCCCTGTTGGACCTATTGTCTAGAAAATTCTGGAGGGATCTAGAGAGTGACAAAGTACTCTTTCTCAATAGCAGGAATGGGATGCTGGTCGAATTTGGAGGACTAAATGTACTCCTTTACTTGCTTTGGAGTTTGATGAATAAGTTGGCGGATGGAGCGGATAGGTGAAAATGATGAGTTTGGCTTGGCAAAAGCAGAATAAGGGTTCATGAGAGGAAGTTGGGTTTCAGAAATCTTAGTTTCATCACTAAGAGAGACTTCATAAAGATAATCTATCTTAAAAGCATTGGAAACACGAAATTCTGAAGGGGTTGAGGATGAGGAAGAAGCAACAAGAGAAACGGGTGCTTCAAGGTTTTCGGGTTGTGTAGACTTTGGTTGTGTGGTCATGATGCGAAATGATCTTCCTAGCTCTAAATTCACGTGTCAAGCACATGGAATGGGTAATCTCAAAAACGAAACCATGGCTCTGATACCATGAATAGACCTAGACTTAGAACCAGGGAAGGAAGAGTAAATTTCCTGCAGGTATGCATCCCACATTGGGCGAACAACTCCCGTTCAAGCTCTTCAGGGATAGCCTCTTAGCAGAAAACCACTTAATCATAGTAAATTCAAAATTTTCTTTTGCAACTTCTAATCAGCGTCTACAAAGTGAGCAATAAGACACATGTAACTTTGATTTTGACATGAAGTCCACGTATCAGTCGTAAGACAAATCCTTGGAGAAGTATCGAAAAAATATTTTTTCAATTTGCTTCTTTCCTCTACGTATAACTTATAATAGTCCTCCCTTAATGTGTTTTTTGAAGGGATTAAAAACTTTGGCTGAATTCTACTCACAAATTTCCAAAATTCCTCAAATTCCACAAACTTGAAGGGTAGTTCACCAATAATAAACATTGCCGCTAGATCTTTTTGACTAACATCTTGATCAAATTTCCAAGGACCAGCTGAAATAGAACTACCAACCCTAACGAATTCATTCAAGGCACTTTTTTGCCTTTTCTTCACATTCGCATATGGATAATTCTTACATCTATCTAAATGATTATGCATCCCACTAGTCCTTTGAGTACTAGAACAACCAATAATAACCCCACAATATAGACATTCGGTTTTATCTTGACTATTTTCTATCATTTTAAAGCATTCCCATACAACAGATCTCTGCCCCCTTCTATTTGTACCACTAAATTCACTCATTAAAAATTCGTCCATTGTATATTTGGCTTTGCAAATGATGTTACTGCCTTGACAGGGAAGTCTACAAATGGCTTATCTTGAGTAGAAAGAAACCCTTTTTTAGGTTCACAAATTTGAAAAGTTGTCTAAAGTAATCAATAAATTAGATTAAAAAAAGCCATGAGAATAAATATAAGACATTGAGCAACCATGTTTGAGAAGTAACATACCAAAACAAATAAGAACTACAGAAAAAGGTAGGACAAATAATCTAATATAAGTAGAAGAATTTGAAAAAATTAGTTGGTGAAAGAGCGCTCTACATTTATAATTCTCAATTTAAGTATGCTCATATGTACCTTAAAGGCTTTTTCAGCCCTTCCACCGATAACAATTTCGCTAGTTGTATTGCCTTTTTAACGTTTGTTCTGTTAGAAAGATGATCAACGACATAGATTCCCTCAGCTTGAAGGTGATTCCTAAAGGCTGTTCTCATATTCCTGCCAAAATAATGGAAAGAATGGGAGAAAAAAGAACGTTAGTTGAAGTAGTTCGGTTTTCTCCCTCTCCTACCATTTTAAAACTAGTATAAGTCATCAAAGTCATTTGTAAACAATTAGAAGTCTTGAGAGCTTCTTCTTAGGGAGGCTATTACTTAGCCTCCATGTCATATAGAAGATGATTGCAAGAATCAACCAAAATTAGCAGTTGAGGCTTCCGAGCCTACACTAGATATGATCCACTTCAACTTGACCTTTTGCAAGAGAACAATGAGACTTTTTTAAATGTCTTATGAAGTAAAAGTTCATTTATTATTATTTTAAGTAATATAAAAAATTATTTTTTTAAAAAAATATTTTTAAATTAGTCATTTTCCAAAAAATAAACAACCTTGAATGGACAGACAAATCCTTCGATCATTCCCAAGAGACTCTCCCCACCAATCTCTAATTGCCAACACAAGAACAAACCCAAAAAAAAAAATGCGGTGCCCTTTTTTGAACAACCACTTAAATAGCGACATGTCATATATTACTCTACTTTATCTTGTAAACCATCTAATATATTTTTAACAATAATTTCGGCGCCAACCAGGGCATTGGGGACACAGTAGCTGTCGGGTCCTAGGAATTTTGTATCTTTCGCAACTCCAAAACTTTCACGCCGGTGAGGATGCCAACGGTAAACGCCAGCACCGTCCGGCTTCGTTAGGAATTAGATCTGCCGGGATGGATGTATATACCCAGCACCAGGCTCGAAAGAAACCCATAAATAAATGCTCTGACTCCAAGCACGAGCTTACATCACCCTCCAACTAATGTCATTTAATGCGTAATCACGGAAGTGTTCACGGGCCAAATCGGCTGGAGTCTCTGCTTTTGATACTGGACCCTATCCAAATATGAAAGGCGTGCTTGCCATTGGAAATAACGTATTGAAGAAAAATTACGTAACACTGTTTGTCATAATAAGAAAAATAATAACTCCGAGAAAGGGATAACAACTTAGGTCAATAAGCAACTATATGGAATGAATCTTCTCAACAAGTGATGTGTGCACCAATGCAAACCAAATATAAACTAGCAAAATTACTATCAAAGTGTAACAAAATTAAATAGGATGTGAGGTATGGCTAACTGAATATTAAAGTGATTAGTTCCTATAAATAATGCTAAATAGTTTCATGAACTATGCATCCTAAGATATAATACCTTGAATCCGTTTGAGTTGGCACTACACAAATAGGACTCTGTCAAATACCTCTCAAAATCAATACACTTAGATAAAAATTGAAGAGAAGAGATATTTATTCATCTACTCCATACTCTATTTTCTCAATACTCCATATACTCTATCTTCCTTTTGGAATGAAGAATAATTTAATGCCATTTATAGAGTTCCAATGGATAACATGAATACAAGAGATGCATGAACTGAAGAGATTTATGAACTTTGGACATGTTTGGTTTGACTTTGAAAATGTGAATTAAAGAGATATGTCTTGTTTTAGAAGCTTTTGCCAATCCATTAATGCACTGTAATTACAACACATCAAACCTGAATTGAAAGAACGGTTTGGATTGGGTCAAGTTAGGTTATCATTTTTTTTATTATCTTTTAATTACTTTACCAAGTTTATGCATTTGCAGTCTGATTTTGTTAGAGGTGTAAGGAAGAAAACATTTGGCCATTCGTCCCTGTCGGTCAGCCAAAAAGAGCCAAATTCAGTCAAAAAGCATTAGGGAGGAGGGAAGCAGATACAAGGAAGTTTCCAGCTCTACCTGGCTCTCGATGGGGCCAGGACGGGGACAGGGCCTTTCGAGGACGACAGACTTTTCAAACCCTGGGTTCACATTACCAAAGACCTGCGTTCAACGTGTGGAACCCTAAAGTTGGTTCGAGACAATTTAAGATGGGTACGCAATTCTTAAAAAAGAAAAAACAATATCGACTTCAGAACTATATTTGGGTTCGATTTGAGTTCATGACTTGAAACCGAAAATTGAACCATCAAAAGCTCATTATATTATCTACTATTCAAATCGGAGAGGAGACCCGTCCATAACAATTCCAAAATTCTTTCTTACATTCCTTTATGTTATCATTACTTACAACGTGGATAGTGAGTACGAAAATAAATTTCACAAGCAGACTCCACCGTTGATTTGACGAGTTTAAGCACTTGTTCTCTCACTAATTATGAGATATCATTCTTCTTGAGTTTGATTTATGATTGTATCACAAGTTGGTCGATCAAAACTATGTTCTTGAAAAAATCTCCCCATCTCCAGGGAAACTGGTCAAAGAATAATCACCTGGGATTTAAGTGAAGGGCTACCGTGATATGCTACCATGCCAATTCCCATGCATATGGCCAATTAATTGCGGTTGCGCCCCTTGGTTATGAAGAAAAGCAAGGGAGAACTGCACCAAAAGTCCTATAACTTATCACAAAAGTACAATTAAATCATAAAATTTTCAAAAAGTGCAATTAAATTTCAAAACTTGTCAAATTTGTGCAATCAAATTCTTATCTTGTATAACCAAAAACAGAAGTTCACTAAGGAAAAATGTTAACATGTTCTTTTTATTATTTCATCTATCCTATGTGGTGACATAAGGCTAAAATGACGCCATTTTGATCCAAGTTTGATTTTTTTTTTTTCAATGCAATTTTTAAAATTATATCAAAAAATAAAAAATTTAAAAACACAAAAACGAAAAATAAAGAAAAATAAAAGAAAACTTTGGCAAGGGTTCTGCTGCCTTACCATTGTCAATAAGCATTGGTGATGGTGGGGTTGGGGTTGGTGGGGGTGGGGGTGTGCAACCCTCACCTTGCATGCGTCTAGAGGTGATTGGTTTCCAATCCAATCCGATTCCACCCAATTTTGGAAACCAAGCGCTAGACCGTTTGGTTCTAGAACTGAGAATCGGACTGGACCATTGGTTTTGATCCAGTCTAATGGAATCGACAACCTTTTATTCCACTAAAGGGTGGTTATGCACAACAAGAGAGAGTAACAAATTTTGAGATATTGACAAAAGAAACGATGAGTGAAGGGTTATTGTGCCATAACTCATGATACCATTGACCAAATAGTTCATATTTTTCTAATTCTTTTGAAGACATAATTTATAAAAAAAAAAGCATTTTTAGTCGGTTTGGTCCAATCCCTCTTGGAATCGTGAACCGGACCCTCTTGGAATCATGAACTGGACCGCCCATACACTAATTCCAATTTTAGGAACCGGGAATCAGATTGACACTCCCGAGAACGGGACCAGACCAGCCAATCCGGTCTGGTTCAATCTAAACGGTTCCTAGCTTGAGTGGTTCATTTACACACACCTACCCACATCTTCCTTTATATATATATATAATTAAAGTTAACTTATTTTTTAATATAACTTAAATAGAATTTGTATTAAAAAAATCAGATTTGGACCGATGTGATTTTGGCCATATTAACGCCACATGGGATATAAAAAGCCATTAGGCATTTTTCGCTAGCCAAGTTGGACGAAATTATCAGAATGAGTTGATTGAACAAATTTGATAAATTTTAAGATTTAATTGGACTTTTTGAAAAATTTTAAGACTCAATTATATTTAAGTATTAGGATATTTAGTGCACTCATCCCGAAGTAACTGAATAGGAAAATGTTTCCGACGCACCGAATGATTTCACGATGCACCTCGGCTTGTTTTAATAAAAATTACTTAAAAAGCATTCCAGGCGTCCGTCGTCGACACGATTACTTTGAAAAAGAAGCTATGAGTCGATGGCCGTCTCGTTGGAAGCGACTGAAAGGCCATCCGATGTTTTCCCTGAACAGTTATTTCCGTTTCAAGACAGCATGCGAGAGAGAGTTTTCGAGAGAGAGAGAGACGTTTCGAACGATCATTTTTTTCTGCTTTGGCCGACACTGACATCGCTTGAAAATCAAAAGGAACACCACTACATTAAAAACACACTTAATTATAATGGCCAGCGTGGTATGGACAGTACACAATACTCCCTTCTTTTACACAAATCTAATAATCTCGAAAAATCCAAAAGCAAAACCATCGCCCTAGAGCGTTCATTAGTATTACAACACGAATGGACATCATCGAAGCACGACCCCGGTGAGACTGGTCACTGGAATCTGCTAGGAAGAACGACGGTGAGGCCGACGCTCAGGGCGAATAGGACGATCAGCAGGCCGGTGAAGTTCACGATGAGCGCCTCCTGCTGACCCGACTGGAGCTTCAGGAAGGTGAACTTCTCGACCAGGCCGGACTCGGCTGTGCAGACCGCGAGGAGGAAGACGACAGATCCGAGGAAGACGTGCCATGGGATGAAGGAGGCTCTGGCGTAGCTTCTTGCTTTCGGGAACACGAAGGAGAAGAAGCCGAGCACCCACTGAAAAAGGAAAGAAAAACAGAGTCCCGACGGTCAGTGTTCCGATTAGCGTTTCTCCCGGTCGACGACGAGGCCGAGATCAATCGAGGATTACCTGCAGACCAAACAAGGAGATGGTGGTGATGCCGAGCCAGGAGTGCAAGGTGTACAGGTTGGGGATGTGCATCTCGTTATGGAACTTGAAGACTGCATAAACCCCCACGATCCCGAGCACAAGAGCGATCAAGTGCAGGATCAGGTGGATCGTTTTCTGAGCTTCCCTCTTCGCCGGAATCGTCTTGTACACCATGATAGCTGCATCGACCATCGAAGTTCGTACTCTATACCATTAAGATTCCAGGTATTTCGAAAAGGCTAACGTACACGCTTTGTCGCAACGCGGGCCAACATAAGGTACCGGTGAGAGTAATTTAATGAACGATTGTAAGGAAATATGAGAAGCGACTTGGCCAACCTCGTATCCACACGATTAATATCCCGAAGAAATAAACATACATATTTTCGCACGAAAAAACGTTTGCGATTGCCAAAAGAAACCCTGAGATATCGAGTATAGGCGGTGGTCCTCACCTTCTCCACCGGCGAGAATTAACCCAAACACCATCAGTAGCGGATGCAGCTGCACAAAGAACAGAGCATACGAATTAGTCATCTGAACGGAATGAATTGAACGACATCAACTTCTATCTGAACAGAGAATTCTCGAATTTTTCCCCTTTTGCCCGGAAAGAATTCCATCTTCGGTTTCGAGTTCATTTCAAAATAACTAATTTTTTATTCTATCAAGAGCGTTGGTTTACTGCTCCTAAACTCAGCCGACGCTTATACTATGACCGAAGCCTTCAGCAAAAGGAGTGGGAACCGCGGACTCACGTTGAAAATCTTCATTTTGTTGGCGGACGACAGGGCCACGCCGTCCCGGAACTTGAGGAGCCAAACGAGGATCAGGGTCGCCACCGCCACGAGTAGCAGATGCGCCAGCACCACCACCGGAGTCGCGGACAGCTGGATGCTCTGTCTCTTCACCATGGCTGACCCTTTCGATCGATCGATCGATCGAGAGAGAGAGAGAGAGAGAGAGAGAGAGAGATGGAGGGATTCTAGAGCGTTCAGAGGGAGAGAGAGAGGATGTGACGATCACTAGTAGAAAGAGACTTCAAATAGGCGAGCGTTGCGCACACAAGTGTGCGATTATAATTCGAGGTCGAGAGGTAGCGAGAGCCTTGTGCGCTTCACTATGCGCAAAGGGACGGAGCTTTATAGGAAATCTCTCTTCGGTCTCGGATTTTACAACCCGGGTTTCGGGGGGCACCCACTTTGGATTTTACACCCGCGACGGCCTCAACCCATCTCCAGCCCTCTCGAACATTACGTGTTGTTAACGTCAAGATTAGCTAAGGATCTCATAAGATTCAAGCACAAAAGGTAAATTGAGAAACAACTTCATTTTCTACGCATGATGATATAGCTTTCTGAAGAAAGTTTTTATATTCTTTGTATTTTGTACATTATTTTTTTACAATGCTTTTGAGTATATATATACACACACAGAAGAGAGTCAATCTTAATAGTCCTCCTAATCAGGAGATAAAATAGGAAGTAGAGTGACTCAAATTCCTATATTATCTCAAATCGACAGCTTGTACCAAAAATTGGTTTGGATTTTTATATTATCTCTAATTGACAACTAATGCCACCACTTCCCTCAAGTGGGTGAAAAAATATCTTTGATATCCAACTTGACAGTGAGCTATGAAAGACCCTGCTTGACACAGCCTTAGTGAGTATGTCCACCAATTGGTCTTCAGACCTAACAATAGGAAACCAAACCACCTTAGCCTCTAAATTTTGCTTACCTCAATGTGCTTGGTCCCATCATGCTGAACTAGATTGTGGGAAATATCAATTGCTGCTTTATTATCATAGAATAAACTCATTTCAAACTTTGGTGGGAAATCAAGTTCCGTCATCAACCTCTTAAGCCATAGTATCTCACACAACCCTTTAGCCACCCCTCAAAACTCTGCCTTAGCACTAGACAATGCTCCTACCTTTTACTTCTTGCTCCTCCATGCAACCAAATTTCCTCCCTTAAATGTAAAATACCTTGACGTAGACCTCCTATTTGAGATGCTACCTGCCCAATCCATATCTGTAAATCCCTCCACGTCAAGATAACCATCCTTTGCAAAGAACAAACCTTTTCCTAGAGCCAACTTTAAGTAGCACAAAATTTGACTCACGATGCCTACAGCAAATGCGATATCAAGGTGAGTATGTGACAAATAGATCAAGCTCCCTACTAACCTTTTATATCTATCCTTATTGGTTAGCACCTGATCCAAATACTCCCCAACTCTATAATTCTAAACTATAGGGATTTTAGCAAGCTTACACTCCAACCTTCCAACTTCGGCTAATAAGTCCAACACATATTTCCTTCGAGACAAAAAAATTCCTCTTTTCGATCTAGTAACTTCAATGCCCAAGAAATACTTCAACCCTCCTAGATTATTCATTTCAAACTCTTTTGCTAGCTTCTCTTAAAGTTTCAAAATCTCTTCACGATCATCTCCTTTCGATCTAGCCACTTCAATGACAGCAACCTCTTTGTCATCGAACATTGTGTGTTGTTGACGTCAAGATTAGCTAAGGATCTCCAAAAATTTAGATGCAAGGTGAATTGAGAAACAATTTCATCTTCTACACATGATGTCCTTGTGGCACATCAGATTGAAAAGCTCATGAATCCTCCAACTTCCATCCAAACAATATGCTTTATCACCCTTTTAATCTAATCTCGCAACACATAGACAAAAAAAAGGGGGAAAAAATTGAAGACCATTTTTGTGTGTTCTCAATATTTTCCATAGCTTTCTTCTTCTTTTTTGAGCCTGGAAATGAAAGTTTTCCAATTCAAATAAGTTTCCTATTTTGATTAGGTTTCCTAATTTGAGAAGATTTTTTCAAAAGATACTTCCTATTTTGAATAGTTTCCTAATTGAATTGGTATCCTAGTTTGAGAAGATTTCCTAAAAAGATATATCCTATTTTGGATCCAAGAGTGTTGAAGGCAATTAACTTCTTGTAGTGAGAATCTGTGTATAATTTCTTAGTGAAATTGAAAGATTATTTATTGAGGAATTGTAGGAATAAACACTGTGTGAGTTATTGAGTGTAATTAGTGCTTAAAAAACAGTGAAAGTGTTTGAGTGACTCGAATATAGTTGTAATATATTTTGTATCGTTTGATTTATAGTATAATTCATTATCACTTTGCCCGTGAACGTAGGTAAGTATGATCAAATCACGTAAATCTAGTGTCCGATTCATTTTTTATTTTGTCTATTTCATTGTTCGATTGCTTACTTTCCACAACAATTGGTATCATAGCTAGATTTGGCCGAGTTCAAGCAAATTGATGGCGACAAAAGAAGGAAATGTGAGAATTGATGGATTTGATGGGAATTAATTTGGTTTCCGGAAGATGCAAATTAAGGATTATCTATATCAAATGAAACTACACTTGTCCCTTTTTGGGAAGAAACTAGATATGATGAAGCAAGTTGACTAGGTATTGCTAAATAGACAAACTTTAGGTGTTATTTGGCTAACGTTGGTTTGCAATGTTGCGTTTAACATCATGAAAGAGAACACCACTACATTTTTGAAGAAAGCCTTATTAGATATGTATGAGAAACCCTCTACAATCAATAAGGTCTATTTGATGTGGTGTTTGTTTATCTTAAAGATCAATGAAGGTGCATCAATGACAAATTATATCAATGAATTCAATGTGAATGTTGGTTGATTAAGTTTCATTGAGATTGACTTTGAAGATGACTCATGTGCTTTGATTCTATTATCATCATTGCTCGATAATTGGAATACTATGATACCGCTATTAGCAATTCCTCTAGGACAACAAGCTTGACGTTTGATGAGGTTGTGATTTAATTTTGAGTGAGGACATCCATAGAAGAGAATCTAGTGAACTTGTATATGCTACTTTAGTAGGTGAAATAGAGGAAGAACTAATACACGTGTTAGCAAGACTAATATAAAAATAAATAGATGTAATCAATTGGTGGTGCTATCTGTTAGAGTTGTGACAAGAGGGGGTACTTTAGAAAGAATTACCTTAAGTTAAAAAAGGAGAAAGATAAGGGAATTATAGTTAAGTCTGCAGATGATGTTATAGCTATAGCTGATGATATTTGGATAATTTATTTATCACTAATTATTCACTGTTTGATGGATGAATTATGAACTTTGATTGTTTGTTTCATGTTACACCAAATAGAAACTGGTTTACAACTTACTAATGCATGGATAAGAGTAAAGTGTAGTTGGAGAATAAGGATGAGTATGATGTTGTAGGCGTTGGCAATCTTAGAATTAGAATATATGATGGTATTGTAACGACATTGACTGAAGTGAGACAAAAGAACTTAATTTCCTTGAATGCCATAGATTTAGCATGTTAATATATTTCAAAATGTAGAATTTTGAAAAAATTTCGAAGTGCTTTGGTGATAATGAAAGGAGTCAAGCATAGTAATTTATATGAGCTTCAAGGTGGGACAAAGTGACAGATTTCTCCATGAAGACGTCGGATGCATTTGCTTGAAAGTTTAAATTGTGGCATATGCACTTGGGCCACATTGACAAGAGAAGCGTGAAGGTCTTAATTGAAAAAATTTTGTTAATCGATTATGTAGTTAACGAATCGAATGATGCAAGAGCTATGATTTAGTTCAATGGCGAAAAGTGCAGTTCAATATGACAGTTAAAGATACCATGGAAATTACAAAGTTAATTCACTTGAATATTCACAAGTTGTCATGGTTTCCTTCGAGGAAAAAGGCTAGATTTATGCTAACAATTGTGGATGATTACTCGAGAATGACATGAGTGTTTGTGCATAGGCACAAGTTTGATACGATTGTTAGGATCAAGCAGTTAAGAGCTTTGATTGAAAAGAAAACTAATAAAATGATCAATTATGTGCGGACTATTAGTTACATGGAGTTTTGTTAGAAGTTGTTAAATGAATCTTTCACAAAGAAAGGTATAGTGAGACACCACATTAGTGCTTATAAAGCACAACATGTTGCAAAGTTGATAAGCAAAACATTACTAAAGACGGCCCATAAAATATTCTCTAGTGTTGATATGACTAGAGATTTCTAATTGATGTATTTAATAGAACGAGCTAATTGATGAGTAGATCCTCATTAACTATGATTGGATGTCGGATTCTCGAAAAAGTGTGGTCAAGTAACATTGATGATTATTCTATTCTTAGAATATTTAGTCGTCCATGTTATGTTCTAGTGAATGATGATAAGTTCGATAGAAGGGCAAGAAAGTGTATATTCCTAGGCTATGCACAAAGTGAGCGGAGCTATAAGTTGTGATATTCGGAATTAAATTCACCTATTGTTAGTTGAAAAGTTACATTAGATGAGTCTCCAATACTTATGACTATGAGTGATTATATCGGTGTTCATATAGGTTTAAACGATGTTCGGCTTAAGGTGAAGTTGTAATTAAAAACTCATGAGGTAGTGGGCATTAGTGAAGTAATCAACACAGATAGAGCTTATAATGAGGTGGAGCATATAGAGCCAACAATTACTATAACTGCTAAATTTGATAAGGTAAGTGTTCGATCTCCCAATATTTAGTGATGCAACAATAGTTTTGTTTTATTTGTGATAAAGAATGTTGTGTCAGAAAATCTTACACAATAGTTAAAAGTGCATGTGGAGTTGATGTTCTGATGAGGTCCTCGATTTTAGTAAAGTTTAAGTGAGACTTGGACTTGAAAAATATCTATGGCGATTGAGCTCATTAGGGATTATGGAAGAAGATTACATATCAATGTCTATTTTTCCTTTAATTATCAACTTTTCAATTGAGTTACCAATTTCATTTGCCTTACTTTACTACCCCTTCCATTTACCATCTCTTTTTTAGAGATTAACATGACTCACCAATTTTTCTCCCATTATTTCTCACCTAATATTATGTTACCAATTTTTATTTGAGCTACACATCAATAATTTCTTAATTCGTTTAATTTGCCAACCTTTCTTACCCTTGACAAAATGTTATTTAAATTTCTAAGCAATGTTCAAATTTATAATTTTTTTTAAGGAATAACGACTTAATTAGAGTAATCTAACAACTTTTCTATGATTAAGTTAATAACTAGTTACCAACTTTAATTTGAATTAGCTACCAAATTTACTTTTCTTTCAATACCAAATTTTCTCTTCTTTTACATATTTTTATTTATCTTTCTTAATTAGCCTAAAATTTACCAAGTTTTATATAAATTTATGATTTTAATTTAAATGGCTTGTCAAATTTTCTCCAATTAAGTTATCAACTAGTTTAGGTTACTAACTCCCATTTAAAATAGTTACAGATGTTTATTTGGTTTTTTCAATTTACCATTAAGTTGCTTAATTGGGAATAAAGTAGGTACGTCATCAAAATAAAAATTATTAATTTTATATAATAATTAGTAAACCTAAGGTGCTTATAGAAAAGTAAAATAAGAGTTGTAAGACAATAAGATAAATATAATTTTTCTTTTTGCTAGATATGTGAAGGTCGGTTATATTAAGAAAATAAACATTGGTAACTAATTCAAAAAAGAGTTAATAATGCAAAAGGTTGGTAAGTAAGGCAAACAAATGTCGTAATCACTGGAAAAAAAGTGATGAATTCAGAAAAATCAAATGGACGTCTATGAACAATTCAAGAAATGAGATTTGATAATTAACACGGGAAAGTTGGGATTCA
This sequence comes from Eucalyptus leucophloia subsp. euroa, assembly GCA_017140325.1. Classification (NCBI taxonomy): domain Eukaryota; kingdom Viridiplantae; phylum Streptophyta; class Magnoliopsida; order Myrtales; family Myrtaceae; genus Eucalyptus; species Eucalyptus leucophloia. The sequence goes on along the minus strand of CM029474.1, from coordinate 38,787,054 downwards.
CACGAAAAGGGTTAGTAATCTCATATAATATGTAGTTAGGGGCTTTTAAGAAAAGTAAATAAATTTAGTGAAAGATAAGAAATTTTTTCGTCACGTGTTAGAGAAGTTAATAAGTTAAATCTATCTAATTTAGGTTGATTTGTCAAGTATGGATATAATTTCAGTTATATTGCTTGATTTATAATTGAATCACGTGTTATTCTCTCATGGAGTAGGTTCTACTGGCCATACTGCATAAATTGGGAGTCTAATTGATTTTTTTATTTTGTTTATTTTGTCGATCACTTGTTTTTGAAAGCAAGTCTGGGGACTAAGAAGCATTAACCTGAGAGAAATGATATCACAAGCTTCTAGCGTTTTCGGGCAATCGCACTTGGAGTTTCCAGGCTAAGTGAGTTACTATACTCTAGGACTAAGAAGATCAGTTTCTCTTCATCGCGGGGCACTTTCATCTATTGATCTCGGTGGTTGCCACCTATGAAACACTAATATTTTTTGGGAGCCTGTGTATTATGTTGGATACTCTAACACGTGTCCGATACGTCGTGTCCGATACTTTTCGCCAACAACATTCATCGAATTTAGATATTCTACAACATGTGAATCCAACTCCCAATGGGTCAATTTAAAAAAAAAATCAATAAATAATAGGTCAAAATGTAAATATGTAAATATAAAAATAAAAATGTTAAATGAAGTAATAAGAAAAACCTAGTATTCTCTTCTCTCCTGACTCTCACTTTCCATGACACACAATTCACCCCCCAAATTTGTTTTTTCTCTTTTAATTCCATGCATTGTGACACACAAGTCCTAAATGTGGATTGCTTGTTTTTTTCCTTCAAGTTTTATTAATTATTTGAATGGAGTTGAATTTGCTACTTTGAAACAATGAATGTTGTTAACAAATGGTAGATTAATGTGTTAGTATAAATTCATTCTAAATTTTTATTTATTTATAAAATCATAATTTATCATGTATATTTTTAATATATGATGTATAATATGTCAGAATTTTTATTTTTTGATACATGACATATTAGTATGTCATGTCATGTCGTGCGTTGATGCTACTTAAGTTGCCACTAAGTCAAGAACAAAGATGAGAGGTACATAAAGAGAAGATAACCTTTTCCTCAATGACTTGAAGATTGGTGACTCTTTTGCCTTAATCAGAACCGCACCTTCTTTCTTAAGTGCGAAGTAAACTTAAGATAGGGTACTTATTGAGTTGACTTGGATTATGCAACACAAATGCCAAATTTAGAAGAGGTATGACGTGTCCGGGTGTCGCGCCGTATCGTATCACGTCGCATGTCACATGTTGGTACTATTTAAGTTGTCACTAAATCAAGAAAAAAGATAAGAGGTAAATAAGGAGAAGATTATCTTTTCCTTGATGACTTGAAGATTGATGACTCTTTCGCCTTAACTGGACCCGCACCTTCTTTCTTAGGTGGAAAGTGAAACATAAGATGGGGTGCGACGTCTACGGCATTAGCCATCATTATTGAGTTGACTTGGATATTGCAAAACAAATGCCAAATTCAGAAGACTCCAATGAGTTATCCGTGTTGGTTGGGCCGAACCTAGTGCGTGTTGGGAGGGTGTGAAGTGTGAACCACATGACAGATGATGAAAATTGAAATCACAAGTCTTTCCTCGGTTTAGATAGTCGGTTAACAAAGTCTTCGAAGGACGCGTTACATAAAAGTTAGCCACAGTAAAAGATAATTAAGAAGTAGCGACGTGAGATAGACGAATTGAATTACAAATTTAGAGGCGGACTTTAGCTTGATATTCCTGAATAAATTAAAAGTATGGGGTCACATTGAACAAATTCAAAGTTTAAAAATGATATTACACATTAAACCAAAATTAATAAACTCTTTGTGTTATTTTCTCAATATTAAATGAATCGAGATATCAAAAGATGTAAATGAAGTGTTGAGGAGACCGTTTTGTGTGATGTCTTATCCTCAGTTCATTCATTCTACTTTTTTGGATTTTACCCTATGATAATTAAGCAGTCGATGATCGACGGCGAGGCCGGTGACTAGCGGCAGTGGTAGACGGTTGGGAGTGGTGACAATAGATGGTGAATGGCGGTGATCAATGAATAGCGGTGGCGGCGACGGTGGCTAAGAGTGGTGACAACAGACAGTGAACAGCCTTTGGTGACAACGGATGAGCAACTAACTAATAGAAAGGACAATGATTGAGAAAAAATTTATTTCTCATTTATGTTCTACAAATAAAAAAGTAAAAAAAAAAAATTACTTTAATTTCTATTCTAAACCTATTTCTGAAATATAAATCTATTCTAGAAATAGAAAATAAAATTATTTTATCAAATGGATTTTATTCAAAAAACAAATCTGGAAAAAAAAAAATAATTTTAGAACAGAAATAAAATGATTATCATGCACCCCTTTAATTTCACTTTCATTGAGTCAACCAGAAAAAAAGGAAAGTCATCCAAACGAGGGAAACGTTTTCCTAGGTAACTTTTTCCCCACATTTCTCTCCAAACACTGTTTGTGTCGTTCGAGAGACGCCAGTCAACCCCGCATTTCTTTAACAAAAATAAAAACAAAAACAAAAACCATTTCAAACTAACGTACCCTTTTTAAAGGCACACTCACTAGAAATGTGGAATCGTAACGTGTTCTTTGTTTTTTCCCCAAAAAATTCACTTCCACTTGAGTTAATTACCAAATCAATTTTTTTTTTCTAATCACCAGCTTTTGTCATCTTTTGTCAGCCTTAAATTTACCTACTCGAAATTAGTAGCTTTAATTTAAGTTATCAACTAGTTTGGTTACAAACTCTCATTAGAAATAGTTACTGGTGTTTATTTGATTATTCTTCAATCAGACAACTTTTATATTGTTTACCTAATTGGGAATAAAGTTGGTAAGTCATAAAATAAAGATTGGTAATTCCATATGATAATAGGTAAATTTAAGGTGCTTGTAAGAAACTTAAATAAAAGTTGGTTAATAACAAAAAAAAAAAAAATCTTTTTGTCAAAGATAAGAAAGTAATCTTAGAAAAAATTAAGTTGGTAACTAACTCAAATAAAAGTTAGTAATGCAAAATTAGTTGGAAATTTAATCATATTAAAGGCTGGTAAGTAACGCAAATAATTGCAGTAAGCCAATAGAGACATTGATAGATTAAGAAAATAAATAAGAATTATTAAGCAACTTAAATGAGAAATGCTAATTCACACAAAATATGTTATTAATCTCATGTAATATTCGAAAAGTTTAAGGTGTTTCTAGAAAAAGTAAATAAGAGTTACTAAAAGATTAGAGGCTTTCTGTGTATGTATGTGTGCATTCTTGATAAGAGAAGTTGGTAAGGTGAAAACAAAATAACCAGGTAAACAATGGTAATTGTTATGAGCAACGAAAGGAAAAAAAAAATCATTAGCTAACTCAAATAAGAGTTATAAATGCAAGATAAGTCAATAATTTAATCGGGAGAAAAATTTATAACCACTGTAATTGAGATTGGTATTTTCTAACAAAGTTGGTAATATCCACACACGCCAAAAAAAAAGAAAAAAAAGGAGGAAATCTTCTCTAAAGATAGCACCTCAATTCATGACACGCGGGCCCATTCTTCGAATTCACCGTGAATAGAAGGAGCAAATTTCAGGGCCCAAAAGGTCCAATTTCCTCCATCTTCCAGCAATGCGAATGAGCCCTTTTTCAGGCATCATTTCCGGTCCATGCAAACCTCCTTTAGAGCGGTGGAAAAAAAAAAGACAGCCCGAAGCTTTGCTGATATGTGACTACTTATATCCAAAGGAGAAATGAAGTGATGTGAATGGTGCCGTACGGGACCGAGGTCCCTCTATTCACATATTATGCACTTGTGTATCTATATGTATGCACGGCCAAGACGATAATTGTGAAATAATCAAACACCGGTTTTTCCGATCAGGATGTAGACAAACCATGGACTACGAGCCAGACCCTCAAGGAATCACTTACTTATTGCCTGCGTGATGATTTCGCCGGCGCTGCTGCCTTCCAGCGTACCCATGGCGATTATGAATCGTGACACATGACCGTGGACTAAAGTTATACACTAGACCAACTTGCCAAATGCATGATTTTCGCATCCATAATCAAGCCCAGAGCACGAAATCTAGGGAACAACGAGGACCAAACAAGGCTTAAAAAGCAGACGCCGGGCGGGCGTCGCGGTTTTGTCGAGAGCCCGCGAAGCGTGATGCGAAAATAGCAGAAAAAACTGTCGAGACGACGACGAGGCAAAGAACCAAAGCATGCAGAAGAAACAAAGACGCAAAAGTCTCATCGTCTATGTTTTTCTAGGGTTTGGTCATAAGCTGAATCTAGCGAATCACGTTTGGTAAGTTCACGGGGGCCATTTTGGAGGCGAAATTTTCTTCCCGCAGATCAAGGCTCATCGACAGGCCCAGCACATCCTTGCGTGAACATCTCTACCTCTCGTGGGGACGTCAAAGATTCGGAAAGAAAGACAGTCCGAAACTTCCGAAGTCCAATCGAGCACTGTGGACGCACGGGAATGAGGGCTCGCGGCTCTGTAGCTCTAGACCCCGTCTCGAGCCCGCCTTTGAAAAATTCTACAGGAAGCAGACATTTTTGCGGCTCCATGGAAGAAACTTGCCCCGCGATTTCCAGCGCGTCGGTTCGACTTTTGACCACGTGCGAAGATGTGCGTTTTGTCTTGTTTTGTCGCGACAGTTGGAGATGTCACCGGGACGCAGTGATGGCGCGAGGCTTGCGTGGCTTTTGGGTGATGGGACGCTTCGACCTTCGCGGCTCTCTAGGGTTTGGGTGAGACACCGCTGTGGGGTTTGTCGCCAGGCACTTTGAACACTTCCTTGGATGACTTTGGTTTGGCTTGATCTATTGATTCTGCGAGTGGTAATTGCATTTGGGGCCCGGATAAATTCGATTTATCTCGTTTTGATTTGTTTCGATTAAATTTTGACAGGTCGGCCCTATAAATTGATTGGTTTATCTTAAAATATGTTTGATTGAGTTGAAATAATTTAAAGTTGTTAAAAAAACTTGATTGGAAGTAGGCTTTCTTGATGGAATAGTTACTCGTTGCTATTAACCATGAAAAAGGAAATGGATGAGGAATTAAACAAAAAAGCTCAACACAACGGATGGTGTGTTTTTTTCCTTTTCTTTTTTTAGGTAAGTAAAAGGAGGATGGTAATCAACGGTCAAGTGAAAGACAACATTGCCATGGGATTGATTTACTCTCTTTGGTGGAAATTAATGTTTGGTTTGGACTTTGATTACCATTCATTTAAACAAGCTTATCACCCAATTACATCATTAGATGTGAGTTGATGAAGCACAAGCCATGTTTAAGTCTAGTTCTCGAGCTACTTATGCCGTGAATGAATCCGAATTTCCCAAGTTTAGGAGCTATTAGGGGATTCATGCAGGCTCTAAATTGCGTGGGATTAAATTTTAACCAACTCAGGCCAACGATATCCTGATGGCTAATGCACAGCATTATCCGGTGTGTATCGACTATATTTTTTGTGCATTTCATCGATATATAGTCGGAATTTTTAGATTCTATGGATGTCATGTCAAGCCACAACCACGTAAGCTCTTTGCATTCGACTCTCTGGCGTAACCAACATGACGTGGCAATCGATATCCACTTGACGTGTCAGCATGCAGAAGCTGACAAGGCGGATGGGTTCGAGGCCAGCTTGGAGAATAATGGTCTCCCTTCAAGCCAAATTGTCCGGAAAGAAGTGGGGCCAGAATTCCTTTCTGGACAGCTAACTGACCGAAAGCGAAAGGCATTATATATTTTGAAAGAAAAGAATAGACTCGGCAAAAAATTTTCCTGTTGACATCCGTGGAAGGCTTAAATATATCTCAAGGAGGCAGCAAAGTTGACGTGATGAAAGAGTTAAGTGAATTTTTGAGAAATATCTACATGTGTCCATTGCAGAAAAGAGAAGATAAGTTTGGCTCTGGATAAGGATTTTTAGGTCAGGATCGCTCGATTTTCTTAAATTTGCTAATGATGAGGGAGTCTTCAAAGTCACTTCTAGATTGCATTCGATAGAACTGAAAATAGAGCACTAAAAAGTGCTGAATTTTGAGTGGAGCTTGCAATGTTAGACACAACTCTTTTCCATGAAACACATGACACATAAATGATAGAGAGAAAATCCCAATAAGGTGTGACATGACACAGAATACAATATATAATTATGATACACTAATACAAACCATCAACCTTATAAAGCATTAAGTAGCATAAGCGCTAAATTATAAGCATTGAATATGTTTGATATGTTTTCCAAATTTTAATTCTTGGTACAAATCGACTCATTCAATGATGACCAGCTGAAACCAAGACATGGATCCATTACGATTTCTCTGGGCATTTTAATTAATAACAAATGGTAAAACGAATAGGTTAAAGTGCGCATAACAAAATTTCTGGAACAAAAATTGATTTCTTAATTTACAAAATAAAAATTGAGAAGTTAAAAATTTTAGTTTTTGATTTTTTCTTCAAATTTATTTCTAGAATAAAAATCTATTTTAAAAATAGAAAAATCAAATTGCGTTACCAAACAGATTTTTATTCTAAATCTATTCCAGGGAATAGAGAAATAAAAAAATAAAGAAGTATAAATTTTATCATGCACACCTTAGAAGCCAACCATGATCAATGCTACTATAAAACTTTAAAACAAGAGTACAAGTTCCTTTCTTTTCATTTTTTAATCAGCATGCGGAAAAATAATAATAAAGAGTAATAAATGTGGCAACTGTCCGCAATTTCTTTTTCCTTTATCTTTTCCCCCAATTGCCAGTTGGATAGCAATCTCATCTCAACAAACATAGGAACCTCGATCGATCGCATGAGGTCCGAAGCGGGACCGCCACGTCAGGCGGCTCGTCCGGAACCATAAATCCGGGGGAGGGCGGCCCCGGTCGGCGGTGGGCCCGAAACTCAATTTCCATTTCCCTTTTTTTTCTCTCGGGCCACTCGATGCTCGTCGTCGCGCCACGTGTCCCTTCCGCGTCATTAGATTAAGGCAAGAAATAAGGGGGGAGACCCCCTTTTTCTGCGCCGAAATGTTGCAACGGCGGTCCGGCCCCACGCGCGTAGAATTTGGACTTTGCCCTTCTCGACCTACTTTATTTACGAGAGGTGCCCTTTATGCATGCGCGCCCTTTATGCAATTTTAAATTATCCTTCTCTTTTTTTAATTTTTACATCCATTAGGTATTCTTTAGGAATAATAGAAACTCGATCAGAACGGCAGGGTTATCGAATTGAGTACCGACAACTTGGGCTTTAATTTGGTAAGATGCTCAACTTGAGTAGAAGGACGAGCAGGGTTTTAGATATTAGTAAATTTAAAGCAGTTCCATAATAACTTTAATGATAGACCCTAAGTCCATATGTTAGTAGGGTTTTGACTTTAGCAAACTCATTCAAACCTCGTATTAAAATTTTTAGTAATATGTACGCAACCCATTTCAATTGACAAACAAGTTAAATACATATTCTTGGACCCATTTTGCCACCTCCAATTGCAAGTGGTCGACCAGTCCAATTGAGCCGCACTGTTCAATCTAACTTTTAAATTAGAGTGAAAGACATAAATGACCATAAACTTTAGATTTATATGTACTTAATTTATTCAATATAATCTTGAATTTCAGCCTAGTATGTTATGTTATTAGTGATTTTTAGTTTGTTCAATATGATTTGTAAAATTTGTGTATGTTTTAAATTTTTGTCGTTCCATCAATTCAATATTGTTCAATATTGAATATTGTTGTACAGTTTATGGATTAAATTGTAAAATTACGTCCGGAGGCCGTGGGTTTAAGAAAGCCCCGGGTAGTTTCGGTAAAAAGTGACGTCAGAAACTGCCAAAGGGGGAAACTGGGTCGGCGACTCGGCGCCTGGATCGGTTGTCCACCGCCCATCACCCGACCAATTTATCATCTGTCTCTTCTCTCTCTCTCCGCCTTTTTTCTGATTTTGTTATCCAATTAATTTTTAAAAAAAATACATCATTTTTTTTAGAAAAAGGGGGATAAAAAGCGAAACATCTTTTCTACTTTTGGGCGGGCCCCGCCCGAGTCCAACCTTAATAATTTTTGTCCCCCCCCCCCCTCGCCTAATGATTCCACGCCTGCCCCCTCCTTTGCGCGATTCATTAACATCGCGTCTCTCTTAATTTTGTAATGACAAATTTGACGACAGTTGGACTCCACTTTTGCTGCCTCCTCCCTGCGATTCGTCTCCTTTGCCTTTACGTTTCAATGCGTCTTATAAAGCGCGATCAGTCTCGCGTTCACATTAATTTTTCAAAGCGGGATCGGAAAAAGCCCCCACCCGTAATTGATGGCATCAAGGAAGGAAGATTTGAATAATCCTTGAATCTCAACCTGTCCCGTTCCATTGTAACTGGGAGAAAATCTTTAGGATTCGGATGAAGGCGGCTCCGATTTTTTTTTTTGGAAAAAGAGCCAGAAAATATTGCACAGCAAACGGGCTAGAATGTGACGTTCGGTGATTTGAAATAGATGGAGAGTTGTAAAAAAAATCATGCCTTTACCTGTGATTTCTTGTTACGTTTTGCCGAATTAGTAAAAATATAACAAGTGCAACCTTTAACGGTTTTTCAAAAGTTCAAACCGAAGTAGTTATAAGTAAAAGTGATATTGAAATTTCAAAGTTTCGTACCTTCTGATTGAAAAAGGGAAATAATGCAAAATAAAAGTGATCTCAATTGGAAAACAAATTATACATGATGTTTAAGTTGTTGGGGGTGGGAATAGTGAAATGATGATGCGGTTCTTTGAGAAGATTTTCGATGGTTTCCTTTTCTTTTTTTTTCCTGTCATGCTTTAGTGTTTTTTAGCCTAACCTCTCATTTGACACAAATATGCTATTTTGAGCAAATCAACAAGTATAGACATTTTCAACAAAATAGAATTGATGCCGTGGCCTTCTCTCCATCTTGGATTTTTTCCCTCTTTTTTCATCTGAAAAATAGACACTCAATATCGCCATTTAGTGTCATATGAATAGTTGCAAGACAACAAGAAGTATCCTGTTTTTGTAACGTGTACTTTGGCAATTTAGAAGTGAACTTCCAAATTTTTCCTAGGCACATTATAGACGCCAAATTTAAATCTTGCGACGATAGGCACAATAACGATGGACAAATGATCTATCATATTATGATTAAATAAAAATTTGAAAAATCATAATCAATTTTTGTGTCTATGATGTGCATCGGTACTCTTTTTTTTTTTTTTTTGGTAAGAAGTAATAATGTGGATCAGTACTGTTTGCAGCTGGTAAAAGTCAGGAATGGCAAAATGAAAATGATCTCAATTCCAAAACATATTGTATGTAATGTTTGGGTTGTTGGGGGGTGGGAATAGTGAAATGATGATGCGAAAGAGGATTTTTCAATTGTTTCCTTTTTTTCCCCTGTCGTGCTTTATTGCTTTTCACCTAAACCTCTCATTTGCAGCAATTATGCTATTTTGAGCAAAACAAAAAGCATTTACATTTTCAACAAAATAGAATTGATGATGTGGCCTTCTTAGCATTGTGGGTTGTTTTTTTTTTTTTCTTTGCTCTCCCTTTTTCCGTTTGATAAATAAACACTAAATATTACCATTTATTGTCAACGGAATAAATAGTTACAACGCAAAAAAAAAAAATCCCAATTTTGTAATGGGTACTTTGGCAATTTAGAAGTGAACTCCTATGTTTTTCCTAATCACATAAATACATCTACTTTAAATCTTGTGACAATAAATACCATAACGATGGATAAATGAACAGATAAAATGATGAATAAATGATTTATCACATTACACTTAAATAAAAATTGAAATAACTGTGATTGATTTTTGTGATTTCTTATTTTCTTCTTTTTCTTTCAGCTTTAGAAGTGATTTTCACGATTTATGTTTTGTATTTTTACAATACTGATCCTTCAATTTTCCAAACGCAATTAATTCATGCCGAACGAAGTTCTCCATGCTCTCTTTATCGCCGTACCCCCTCAAGGATCTCGAGCATTCTTTTGAGGCTTGGACGGAAAGAATAATTTTTCGAACACCCTGTTCCTCACTCACAATTTTAAAAATCCAATAATAATTAAAAAAATATATTTCACATTATTCTCCCCAAAAAACAAAAATATCCACCGTAAATAAAACAGCGGTCAGCTCGCCTTCCTATCTCTCTCTCTCTCTCTCTCTCTCTGCATCCTCTGTTCTGCAGCCTGCAGCCTGCAGCCATTCCAGGCGTCTCCCTATCTCCTTCTCCTTCCCTGGCACGCCTCCGCCTTGTCATTGACATGCGCGCACAGCGCATCGCGGACTTCACCGAATAAAAAGGAGGAAAACTCGCCATTGATTGAGCAAACGAAAAATGTCTGCCTCGTGGAGTCTGACGAGCTGCTTGTTCTTCGCTTCCTGCGCGCTTCTCGTCGTTCTTGCTGTCGGGTCACCGGAGAATTCGAGTTCGGAGTTGCCGGTCGTCTCTTTCGATGAAGGGTACGCCCACCTCTTCGGAGACGACAATCTGGTCGTACACGGAGATGGAAAGTCCGTTCATCTGACTCTCGACGAGCGCACAGGTTCTTGCTCTTTTTCTTCTCTTTTCTCCTTCTTTTTCCTGAACCATTCTAATGTGATGGGTGGTTTGGTTTGATTGGGTTCGTGGGTTTGCGAAAATTTCACTTTTTTAAGCGACTCTGTTTGTGTTTTCCGAATGCGAATGCAGGGTCTGGATTTGTTTCTCAGGATCTTTACCTACACGGGTTCTTCAGTGCTTCGATTAAGCTGCCTGCGGATTACACTGCGGGAGTTGTGGTTGCATTTTATGTGAGTAGGCTCTTCAAGAACTTCAGTACCAAGCCATTGAACCTCACGTGTTTCGCTCATTTCGTTTGATATGCCTTTGGACATCTGGCTCTGTACGTTATGCATTGGAATGTTTCGTAGCTTAATGACGAACTACACCTCTGGCGACTGCTTACTGCTGTCAATTCTTGCACTTTGGGGTTTGGAAGCAGGTTCAAGTTGCTGTTTTTAGCTTTCTCCTGTTTGGTTTTGCGCATCCAGATGAAATGAACATAAAATACGGTGATTTGTCCTTGGAAATTGTATTTAATTGATATTCTAGACTCTTTAGGCATCGCTTTGATTTTTCATGCGTGAAAATGAAAACATGGAGATGTGTAGCGTTCTCTATATTGCTGTTTGTGTTTCCAAGACTGAGGTCAGTACAGTAGGTCACCTTCAGTCGATATTGTTCATCCCAAGAACGAAACTTCCCATCGAAGTTTTCGCTTTTATGGTTAATATTTGAATTCTGTTCTCGAGAAATTGATGGGGGCAATCAATACGCATAGAGATTTCCTCGTTCCATTTCGTTAGGTTCTTCCCAATGTTAAAAATGGTGGTGGTGGTGTTACAGCTTCACTAGTTATCTTATTGTGAAGCACATTTTTAACTGATTTTCCCGAATTACAAATTCTTTATTCCAGATGTCCAATGGGGATATATTTGAGAAAACTCACGATGAAATCGACTTCGAATTCTTGGGAAACATCAGAGGCAAAGAATGGAGGGTGCAGACCAATGTTTACGGCAATGGAAGCGTTGGCGTCGGCAGAGAAGAGAGATATAACCTCTGGTTCGATCCCTCCGACGATTTCCACCAGTACAGTATTCTCTGGACCGATTCTCTGATAGTGTGAGTACCAATCAGAATCTGGTGACCCTTAATTTTCAATTTCTCTTCATTCCATTTGCACATACATGCGCAAATTGGATCTTTCAAAATCTTGAGAAGTCGGAGCGATCACTGTCACCAAACTACTGTTACTATATTTTTTCGTTCGTGAGACACATGTGGGGTTCCATGAATTCATTCGGAGGTACTTTGATGGTGATGCATCTGCTGTAGAGTAGGGCATGGTTGCATTTTTAGGAGGTTCAGCTGATCTGTCCTTTGGCCGAATATGTGCACCCCCTGTTTCGCAAACCCGCCGGTTCCCTTATTAGTACATCGAAGATGGTGTCTAGGAGCCATTTTGGTCACTGGCGATACGGCAGCAGAATATAGGAAAAAACCACCATCTCAGTGGGCCATACACATGCAGCTACTTTGTTTGATTTCCCGCTAATCATCTTTCCATGTGAGTGAGAAATGTCATAAGGGTTGTTGCAATGTCACAGATGGGGTGTGCTGGTACGTGGTTTTGTAATAGGGAAGGAACGTAGTTGGGAACTTTTGCGGAGATGTTTGAATAGGTAAAGATTCTACAAAGGCCATGACATTCAGAACACACAGCGTTACAAGATAATCCATATATCTAGTTCCACCTTGCAGGAATACGAAACATCTGAAGGGCTTATTTATTGTATATTTACCGGTGGTTTCTCGTGTGATTTTTTCAGTTCGGCATTTTCAGTTGCCCTTGGTTTTGGTTTCGTGTCATCGCGATTAATTCTATGATTTGCTTGTTTTGATTGTTTCTTTTCTACAGATTTTATGTGGACAATGTGCCTATTAGAGAGGTCAAGCGAACAAAGGCCATGGGCGGAGACTTCCCCTCTAAACCGATGACCTTGTATGCCACAATCTGGGATGGATCCAGTTGGGCTACCAATGGAGGCAAATACCGGGTGAGCTACAAGTACGCCCCCTACATTGTCGAGTTCTCCGATCTAGTCCTCCATGGGTGTTCTGTCGATCCGATCGAACACTCATCAGCATGCGATGCAGTCCTTCCTTGGGATCGATCCCTACAGCCATCGCACGTGAACAGAGAGTCCAGATGGAAAGCTTCAGGAAGAGGCACATGACTTACTCGTACTGCTATGACCGAGCTCGGTACAAGATACCTCCTCCCGAGTGCATCCTAAGTGTGAAAGAAGCCAAGCACCTCCGGTCCTTCGATCCTGTCACCTTCGGCCAAGGCAAGCGGCATTTTGCGAAGCGTCGCCACCGCCATGTGTCGGCTACTTCCATGTGAGTTCGCGCCACCAAATTGTCCATTCAATTCTACAAGGCTGTCTACAGAATTTATCCTGTGAATAGGCGGGGAGAGAGACGAAGGTGATATTGGATATTGACATTGGGTCGACAGATTTCGCGTCGGATTTCGTGTATAGTTTCGTAATTCCATTATGTTTGTGGGCCAAAAGAATTTGTCATTGATGTTGTTTGTCTCTGTGGCTATTGCTGAATTCAATTGGGTGGATATAATTCATGTACTTGGGCATATCTCATTGCTTTTTTAGCTTCAATAAACATGTTCATGGTGAGGGCATCAGTCTGCTTGCTTGCACTCATAAATCAAAAGTGTCTTTTGTCCCCTCAGCAGCTTCAGCATGACATGGCTGTCCTATTATGTTGGTGTGAATGGGGGGTTTCATTTGTCTATAAATCTTCTGGTCAGAGGGGAGGGAGATTTTTGTCAGAGGCCAAGTGGAATCCCAGGTTCAGTTAAGAGCATCTGTTGTTCCTCAGAGGCCTGGTCTGGGAGGAATAATTGTTTTGAAAGGTTATTGCTTTGAGTTAGTGGTGGTTGAGAGAGAGAGAGAGAGAGAGAGAGAGAGAGAGAGAGACCACCTCATGGTTGCCATTTGAGAAATCATTTTCTTGAGCATAGAGACAAAGATCCATGTGGGCACCAAACCACACCAAGGAACTTCATTCCTATGGGTCCATGGATTATTCGTCTATTCTTGGAGGGGTCGGGGGAAATTTTTCCCAGGGGTCTACGGATATTCCGGTCTTATCGCGTGCGCATTCCTTGAAATTTCCGAAAATCAATGGGAAAGCCTGCCAGCCGAACCTTAAACCGCCTTTTAACTTAAATTAAACAGGAGGGAAGAGATGTAAATTATTGAATTAGACGCCTCGGATGTTGCTATAGAAAAGAGTGGGTTGCTATAGAAAAGGGTGGGTCAAGCCCATGCGACCTTAACCACTGGACGTCGGTTTATCCTAGGGAACCAACGAAAACAAAAACCCAAGGAACAAGAGGTCCTAAGCATGACCTTAAAAGGCTTCATCCGAATGGGTCCCTCGGAGACATTAAACCTGGGGTATGACCCCACAGGGCAACCTGCCACGACCCCCTTTCGGGGGTAAAGGGATCCACCCTAGATCTCTGCAATGCCTTCCTGGATGAAATAGGCCGGTGCGGTACAGGGAAATGAAAGGAGCTTCCCCCACAAGGGGAAGTGTTTTAAACTTAAATTAAATAGGAGGGAAGAGAGGTAAATTATTGAATTAGACGCCTCGTATGGGTTGCTATAGAAAAGAGTGGGTTGCTATATAAAAGGGTGGGTCACAACAGAACCGTCTGAAATCCTTGAATAGGTGCAACTAGAAAGATTTTCTTTTTTCCAGCTCAACGGTGCTCCTCCTTTTTGGAGGTTGTGTAATTAAAGAAAGTCGAGGCTTTGCTTTTGCCAACTCTATGGATTTGCGTACGATCTCTTTGCCCGTTTTAGGCTTTGGTTTGCTGGCACTAAAAAGGAAAATTGAATTCAAAAAAGGTTACAACTTGCGGAAAGTAATGAGATCAGCTTAGCTTGGAAATTTAAGCGGGTGTTTGTTGCTACTTTTCAATTTTATACAATTAATAGAAATGTTCGATTTTCACAATAAATCACTCATAAGTTGTTAAGGAGGAAAGATATTGAGTAAAGTACTATAATTATGTGATAAGAAGAAAGTAATCTTTTAAATAGAAAAATGCAACAGTAAAGTTTTCGATATGATTACGATCTTTGCTTTTGGTGTTTGATATCAGCTCTTTAAAATTTGAAGTGTGAATTATCTCATATCTTTATGATTTTAACAATTTAACCTTTTATTTTTATTTTTTGGAAATAGGTCTAATAATTTTGAGCTTAGAATTTGAGTGGGCCGACAAAAAGGGCCTAGTAAAGCCCAAATTCAAATGGTTTGAGCTTGCCCGTCTACCCATAGGGCGAACCCAATAAACAGGGTCATTTTCATCCGAGTGGACGTGTGCTATAGTGTCTAGGAAGTATTGCATCAGTGAGGAGTCTGAAAGAGAAGAAAAAATTTCAGGGCTATGTTCAAACTAGATATATAAAAGTTTTATGATCAAGTGGAATGGAGTTTTTTGAAGACAAGTGTGATTGAGATGGGGTTTGGTGTTGTTTTGGTTACTTGGGGTAACACAATTTGTGTCAAATGTCTTTTTAGCATCAAATTTAATGGGGAGCCCTTAGAGTTATTTTCAACCCTCATGAGGAATTCAACAAGGTGCCCACTTTTTCCTAATATCTTCATTCTGATTACTAATGTGTTATTCTTCTTATTGAAGAAAGCAATTGCCAATGAGTGTATAAAGGGGATAAAGCTAAACAAGTTCTGTCCAACTTTATTCCACTTACTCTTTGTGGATGACCTAATCATCTCTCTTAATGGGAGAATTAATCAATGCCAAAATGTTGTTGTTGTCTTAATCAATACTGTCATGTATCAACTTGAACAAATTGGGTATAACAATTGCCCACATAGCCTAAGAAGAAATATATTCTTGAGTTGAGAGTTCTTGAGACAAGGGAAGACTAGCAAATATTTGGGAATACCTTCAGATTTGGGTGCAAAAAAAAAAAAAAAAGATGTTTGGACGGATTCTAGCGATGGTAAATATGAAATTGGAAGGATGGAAAGAGAAATTGATGTTTAAGGCTAGAAAAGAAATTCTAATTAAAGTTGCATTGCAATCTCTATCACCATATGCCATGTTAATTTTCAAACCCCTATTTCTATATTCGACCATTAAACAAAAAATTGCTGCTTTTTGGTGGAGAAAAGTTGAGAGCCAATATGGAATGCATTAGAGGAAATGGGTTGTCCTAAAATCCAAAAAAAATGAAGTAGGACTTGGATATAGAGATTTAATTATCTTCAACAAGACAATATTAGGGAAACAAACTTGGAGGATGATACAAACTTCTTTTTCTTTGTGGAGTCACTTAATGAAAGGTTTATATTTCCCTCCTTGTGATTTCTAGCATGCAAGAATGGGTTCTCGACTTCTTTAGGGTTCACAAAGCATTTTATTGGGTAGGGATACTATGGCTGCATTTGGGAACTACTTTCCCAAGGATCTTTGGGAGGCTAAAGGAATATGTAGTGTTTGGCAAAAAATTTTGAATGTCCATTGTACAAATGCTAGCCTTTTGAAGGCTAAAAGCCCAAGGCATCCCTTTCATTTGGCTTTCTAGCATTTTCGGTAAGCTTCGGTGCATCTTCAAAAAAAAAAAATAATAATTCGTTATTCCTTTCTTACCCTTAAAATTTTACTAAAATTCCAAGTTTGACCCTTTTAATAAAAACCCTAACCTTCTACTCTTCTTTTCCAAGCAAATACACCACGCACGTCGCTTCCCTTCCCTTCTGCTTTGCTCTTCTCGACTCTTCTTCTGATCTCGCTCTTGCCACTTCAAAACTTACCCCTCCGGTCGTCAAAGCTCGCATCTCCAGTTGTTTGTCGAAGCTCGCCTCTCCAATTGTTGAAACTCGCCTCTCTAATCGATCACCGAAGCTCACTTGTTTAGTCACCGAAGCTTTAGTGAATACTGTCTTCGCTTAGGCCCTCATCATCGCCATTGTGTTGCTTGCCATCGCCTAGGCCTAGTCCCACGGCTCGACTCCCGCGCTTGCTAGCGACGGTGAGCGCCTCCCCTCTCTTTGTGTCTTTTGCATTTGGTGAGACTGAGATCTGAAGTTGGGATTTGCGGCATTGTTGATTCTTTCTTTTTTATGCCATGGTTTTTTTTAGATGAGTGGATTGTGTTTAGTTTCTCTGGTAAGACGGCCATTCTCTAATGAAGAAATCTGGAGAATGTTTCCCAATTCATCCCTACATCTAAAAGTTATTATAGGTTTTCATTGTAAATGGCTTATCTGCTAGCAAATGGGCAAATTCATAATGTGGGTGCTAGAATCGAGAGATTTTGAACTTAGTGGAAGCGCAATTCAATCACCGTGACATCGACATTACGCAAATTTCTGCAAATTAACTGAACTTTTCAGCATCAGGACGAACAACAAATAGGCTTGAAGGACGTCAGTGCATTGAGGGCTACGTCCAAAATCTAAAGGCCTGCGTTATGATGGGCAGTGGCGAGTTCCGCCACACGATTGCTATCTGCTTGCTCTGTTCCAGGGATTCTCTAGAAGCGAATCAAGACATACAAATGGGATGACTACAATTTAAGCAGCCTTGGTTTTTGGTGAACTAGAATCGAGCAGCTCTAATTACAAAGAGTTATGGTTAATTTTTATTTTGACGATTTAGATGCAGATTGAGCAAAATTTGACCTGATTTGAGTGCTTAACTAAACCACCTTTTATTTGGGGAAATGGGTTGATCAGGCATGAAGGAGATGGCTTTATTCACGGGAATTCTTTCTCAATTAGCTATGACAAAAAATTTTAAAATTATATGCTTTTCATATCAAGATGTGTTATCCAACAAGGAGGGAAAAGCAAGTGTTTTTCTGGAAAATATCTTTCAAAAAAACATTTCCCCTATCATAAAGTTTTATGTGAAACAAACAGGCCATCATAGCCTTTACATTCTAATGCATACGTAAGAATCCATGATTCTAGTCTTGATGCCAACGAACATAGTAGTTGGGATGACACTAGGTAATCATCAGTCGTGGGTTGGTCTATCGTGCAACTTGCAAATAATAGACTGATTGGACTTTCCATTAGAGTGATGAGCAAAAAATGATAAGTTCTCGTCCAATGTGCTAGGTTGGTCTTTGGTAAGTTAAGAAGTTTCAGATCTGTGTTTGTTCCCCCATATGCCAAACATAGCAAATAAACTTGAGGGCTCTATTTGGCTTTTTGACTTGGTCATTGATTAACAATGCCGTGAAGTTGAGATTTGGAAAAGCCAGCAATGAATTATTGCCTTGTTTCGAGTTGATTCACAAAGTTCAGAAGTCAATGTTAAAATGACAATGCTTCTAACCTTTTTTTTTTTTTAGGTCTAGTACCTATTTCGGCTTTTTAAAAGTCAGGTTAGTATGTGACTCCGATTGTTTCTTATCTAGGTTCTCGCCCACCCCACCCCACCCCAATGCTTGGAAAAGTAGTACCTTTGTTAGTAGTCTTGTTGCGTGGTCACTGATAGGACCCTAGTCAAGTTTTTTAATAGCTTGACCATATTGTTTTTGGAGATTTTTGGGATGCAGTGTAAAGATGCCTTATTATGGGTTTTCTTAATGTTTGCAGTTGTCTATTTTATAAATACTTTTGTTATGCGATTGTTAATTGATCATTTTCATTGATTTTAAACTTGCAAGGTATTGACTGTAAATCTTCTCCGGTGATGCACAATTGAAGCAAACAAACTGATATTAAGGACTTCGCATTAGAATTTTAATTGATGCGGCGAAGGGTTAATGAGCTTTGCTAATGTTAATTGGACTTTTTATCCATGCAATTGTTAATTATATTATGTTTGGGTAGCGTTTGTTAAAAAAATGTATTAACTTCCACCAAGAACTTGTGAGAACTCATATAACAATATTGAATGCAACAATAGAATTGCTACTATGACTTAGATAACTCTATGTGAAGTTAACCATGCAACAACAGAATTGCTAATTAATGGTTTTTGTACATTAATATGTATAAATATGGTATATGTTGATCAAATTTATATTATATTTATGCAGGTAAATATTATTTAATAGATGCTGAATATCCAAATCTGATGGGTTATTTGGGACCATACAAAGAAGTTAGATATCATTTGCTAGAATTTCAACAAGGTCCTACCTCTACAGGCTATCGAGAAGTATTCAATCGTGCTCATTCGTCATTGCGATCGGAAATTGAGCGAGCTTTTGATGTGTTGAAGAAAAAGTGGAAGATTCTAAAGCATATGCCAAGTTTTCTATTTGAAAAGCAAGTAAAAATTGTTATAACAACAATGATTTTGCATAATTATATATGACGAAATGCTACCAATGATAGACATTTTGTAAGAGCAG
Organism: Eucalyptus leucophloia subsp. euroa; assembly: GCA_017140325.1. NCBI lineage: Eukaryota > Viridiplantae > Streptophyta > Magnoliopsida > Myrtales > Myrtaceae > Eucalyptus > Eucalyptus leucophloia. Next base: position 38,767,945 of record CM029474.1, on the reverse strand, counting down.
ATTTGGATCCAAATTATGGATATTTAGTTGACCTTGATAATACAAATGAGGGGGCCGGTACTTCAAATGACAATTTATTTTCTGACATGGCGCGTTTACGTGATCAAATAATAATAAGTTTAGTAAATACTTAAGGATGTTTGTAATTTTAAATGAAAACCTATTTCTTTCTTCAATGCATATGTAATCATGTTTATTATAATGAAATTACTCTTTCTTTTTTATTGAGAAAAAGTCCACTTTGATGTATTTTTTAACTTATGAATTTGTTAATATATATCTTTTATATATACATCTCAATGCAAAAATATATAATAAAAAAATCCATTGAATTTGTTAATATCTCTTTTATATATACATCTCAGCGAAAAAATATGTAAAAAAAAAAAAAAAAAGTCATTGAATTTGTTAATATATTTCTTTTATATATACATCTCAGTGCAAATATATATATATATATAAGTCATTATTTTTTTTAATTTTAAAAAAATAAAAATTGAAAACTTGAATTGATTGCGCTAAAGGACTTCCCAAATATGTGTTTACCAAACAGCATTTCTCCAAAATTGCTTCTTAAGGCGCTTTTCAATTATAGTTTACTAAACAATTTTTACATTTTATCAAAACTCTTTAGACCAAAGGCTTTTGCATTTCCTTAAAGGCTTTTCTCAAAAGTTTTCCCAAAGGCACCCTACATATCCCCCGGTTAGATGGGTTGTTGGAAATGAAGGAAAAATCAACATTTGAGAAGATAAATGGCTGCCTAGAGGACTAATTGGGGGCCTTGTAAATAGGGGGGATCCTAAGTGGGTAGCTGGTTTAATCATCACTAAGGAATAAGGATGCAAGGAGAAATGAACTGGTGGTGCAGGATATGTTTGATGCTGAAATTACAATAGAAATATTGGCTTTTCCTCTAAGTCTCCAACTATCAGAGGATAAACTGGTTTAGACTACTATTAAAGTTAGTAATTCTACAGTGAAAAAACAGCGCCCACGACAACATAGAGAGGAATGAGGGAATCCAAGTTTTCGTGAGGTTTCTCGTTAGGAATCTGTTGTTTCGTTGGGTAATCTTGGAGATTTTAACAAAGTCAGTGGGTAAGAGTGGGTTATTTGTATTAATTTCTGGAAGCAATCTCCTGTCGAGCGTGAAGTAACCAGCAACCCTGGTTATGAGCAAGCTGGTGATGGTCATGATGGTGAGGCCGTAGAGCAGGCGGCTCTGCTGGTGTAGGACTTCATCAGGGTTGTGGCCCGGAGGTCGCTTCAATGCTCATCTTGTGGGTGCCCGTCATTTTTCTCCCATCTCGATGTCCCTTGCCCTCTTGTTCTCATTCGATTGGGACGTCTTTTCACTTGTGTAGGCATATGTTGGGTTTGGTATGGCCCATCTAATTTGTTTTGTTTAGTGAAAAAATGGGCCAATGTGAGCTATATAGATCAATTAGGGTCGAACTTTTTTATATCCAAATTCTACCCCACCCGCCCACCCACCCAGTAAGAAATTTGAAGAGACAAAAATACCTTCAAATCACTCATATGAGATGCACTTCTACAACATCAGTTACTTTGAGATTTGACGATCCATGCATGAGCTTTTTCTAATTAACACACCATGACATCAATCAACGTATTTAGGACTCCAAAATCGCTATTATGATATCATCTTTATCTGTGTCATTTCTTAGGATGATAACTGGAAAAAGTTTGCATTGTGTTGAGAAAAATGGATCCGCAAGCGTGCTAGAAGAAATGTTAATAGAAACAAAGGTACACATAGGCAATCCCTATTTCATAGTGATTGAAATTGCTGTGCGGTTCCACACTCATCCACTTTGTCATTTATTTTACAATAAGATCATCTTCACAAGTCTTTTCCAGCACTTATACGTGGTGTACAAACACTCACTTAATTATCACAAGGAGGAAATTGGGTTGGTTTAGATAGTGGTGGGTGCTTCTTGCAACTCTTCGAATATATATAGAGTGATAATGTTCAATTGACAATAAATCTTTTTCTCATTTCTTGATAAGGCATTATATTGAGTGAATTGTCATAATTTCATGATAAGAAGATTGTAATCGTTTAAATAGATAGATGTGGCAATAGAATTTCGATGTGATTTATGTTTTTTGCTCTTGGTGTTTTGCTTTGGACTCTTAAAAATTGAAAGATGGATTACCTTGAATTTCTACGAAAATGTAGATCTTACTTTTTAAAGGCAATTGCGATGTCTTCATGATTGTTGAAATATAACCCTTTTTTTTTTTAATCTTTATCTTTTGGAAACAGTTGTAATAGTATTGAGCTCAAATTTTGACTAGGCCGTAGGAAAGGCCTAGTGTAGCCCAAATTCAAACAGTTTCGGCTTTCTCGTCTACGCGTAGGCCGAACCCAATAAACTCTCACTCTAATTTTAATTCATTTTTCAATCTCTTAAATTCCACGTAAGCATTCTTTCCCCCCCAAAAAAAAAATCTACATAAAAAGGAAATTTTTTTTTTAGGTCAGTCTACACAAGCAATTTAAAAAGGCAAAAAAATAACCCCAAACCGCTAATGCGAGGTGCATCTACGCCGCACCGGTCACCTTTTCCATGGTGCGATGAATGTACGAAGCCCGTTGTGATTGGTACACATTTCTCAAGTATACGAGGTGATTGGAGAAAAGACCGAGGTCCGGGGAGTACACGATCCATGTAGAAGCCGAATGGAATTTTTCTAAAATTGTTTTCCTATTTTCGATTTCTGAATCATTCTCCATCTGATTAACACGACACGACTCTGCATGGAATTTTTCTAAAATTGTTTTCCTATTTTCGATTTCTGAATCATTCTCCATCTCATTAACACGACACGACAATAATCCATGTGCTGGGGAATTCAAAACCCCCAGGTCGGTGTCACCTTCTATCTTTGACATTTTCAAGGAATGATAAACTAAGAGAAACCGCTAGCGTCGGGTCGATTCGGGGGTGCCAATGTGACAAAGAAAGCCACGTCCTTCGCATAAATCGTGTAAGCCAAAAACCAGTTGCGATTCGGGGATGGCTCGTCCGGGGAAGGCGGGACGAAAGCCGCATTCTTTACACAAGCGGGCAAGAGAAAACGCTTGGCATCATCTGAGAATGAATCGACCGAGGAAGGCTGTGAAGAAGCTTCGTCCCTTGGTTTTTAGCTTCCTACATCCCCCACAAAAATCAAAATCCCGGGGGACGGGGGGAGAATATCCGGAATCTAACGCAGCATCGTGTCCTTCGCAGTTTGCACTCATATAGTTCGATTTGGGGAAAATATATTTGATGTAGATTCAATCCTAAGCAACCATGATCAAGAATTCGTCATCGAAGTTTATAGTTCACTTCCTTTGATACTATATGCATAACGTTATGACATCGCATTGTTTGAAAATAGAACGGACGTAATTTTATCTTTGGTTCAAGAACCACCGTTTTGTAATAGCAAATAAATAAGGGTAATTTCTCTAAAATTGAATTATCACTCTTGGTCATATAATGACTATAACTGTACAATCCTAACGCATTAAAATTGTCACACCATATAATCTCCAAAATTGATCATTAATTACCAGGATATATAACAATAAGCCATACAATATACTAGAATCTGATAATCATAATAGTTCATTTTTTCAATTAATAAATAATACTATGCCACCCTGATAGAGAGAGGAATAGAGGAACTAGAGAATGAGATTTTTTCTTTTTTGGTCGGTCCTATTCTAATTCTACTCTAATACTCACTTTTAGACTTTTGCATGCCTCCTTACAGGGCGTGGGAGTCGAAATCCACTCCTGAAATGAAATCGTCCCACTCCAATCTCCCTTGAGAAGGTGAGGATTTGAACCCCCTACCTTCCTCTTTCAAGTTGGAAGAATGGCCACTGGGATGAACCCCCAATGGTTAGAGAATGAGATTTAGTGGACCTCTATAATGTGAGAAAATTGTCCAATCAATTATAAATTTATTATATGGATGCCAATTAAGTTCTAAATTTTTCATTTTTGCCAATTTAATTCCAAATCTTTATGCAATTTCCAATGTAGGCATTCCAACTAGTTTTCGCTTAAAATTCTTGAGTGATGGTATGCTACATAAAATGACTAACGATAACTAGACTGTTATGCTATCAATTTCTGGCAAAAAATGACTAAAGATACCACATTTAAATTCACGAAAATATTTATAACTAAATTCACAATTATGAAACGTTTATGATTGAATTGGCATTCGTATAATAAGTTTATGATTGATCGGGTGATTTTTCCTCTATAATAATGTACACATGTAAGTCATAAGAGATAGGTCATAGCTATTCATGTGGATTGTGTATTAGTTATTATATTTTAATTATGCTTACACCGATGCCATGTGCTATAGTTTTTCATAATTAAAATTTCCAAGCCCGATAACTTAGGAGGTAGTATTTGACCAAAATAAATAAATTATGAGGCAGTAAACATGTGATAAGATGGATTATGCTGCAAGCAAACTCGCATTGACACTTTTGCACTAAGTGACGTGACATTAATTGATTGTATTTTCAGACCACAAAACAAGGGGCAACAATCAAACCGATCGACCCCACTTTGAAAAGAATCGTGGTTGAATTTGTGTCTTGAAAACTGTACAAACCACATATTCAGTACCCAACGGCGCTCATTCTTCTGAAAGGACAGATTGAAGTACACTACGCAGGAACACTGTTTGAATAGCATGACACGTCTATTTCACGAGAAATAAATAATTTTAAAAATATTTTATAAAAATAATTGTTTGAATCATTTATAAAAATAAATTAAAGAAAATATTTTAATTATTCATCATAATGTTTAAATATAAATTGTTGTTGATAATGAAATAAATTTGTATTAATTAATTATTTTAAATGATCAAAGAAATCACTTTTAGAAAAATAATAATATTATATGATTGTAAATTATTTTTGTTAACTGATGATTTTTCAGCAAATCAAACATGTGAAAGTCTTAAAAGTTCATTGAAGGGATATTCTTTCCTTCAAATAAACACATCCTTAGTTGAAATTTGACATCACAGAATCCCAAAATTTCAAGTAACGATGCTTATATGATGGAGAAAAGAGGCTAGGCAGTGCTCCATCGGTGAAGAGCCTTGCCCTCGATGTCATAGAAAACAATTTGGATTAGGATCTCTATTAATTTCTTTGTCATACTGTCCTATTCTCTCTCTTTGACTTTGGATCCACCTCCACTAGTCAAGAACTGAACTGGAACCACACTAGACAAAAAAATATCACGAGGATACATTAAAATGGCATTATTTTCTCTCGACTAAATAAAAATTCCTAGGTCCTGAATCAAGCTTATATGTATCTTAAACACTTTTTGCGATCTATGTAGGGTTAGACTAGAGACGTGAATATATAAATGAGATTGGATCTTTCTAGGTATCGAGAGATCGGCGATGATAAATAGTCACTATTAAATATCATGTATGCTTATTGCTATCACTATCATTATTAGTATTAATCTTTTTAGCATCTTATTAGATTCTTTCTTTAGGGTGACGTCTGCAAAAACAATTAGCCATTGGGAGTGTTTATGTGTTCTAAGTAGTAGTCATGGCCAATTCTATAAGAGAAAATAGTACAAATGATCTTTAATACCTAATATGCAATGTTGTCCCTGAACTTTTAATTTATTTAGTGTTGTTCTTGAACTTTTGATAAATGTCCAATGTAGTCTAGTCCCTATACTACATTAAAATACCCAATGTTATCCTTCCATTGATGCAAGTTCAGGACAAAATTAAACATTTTCATATTGTACATGAACTAAATTAAACATGGTCAAAGATTACATTAAATAAATTAAAAGTTCGGATATGACATTACATACTGGGTTAAAACTTAAGAATCATTTGTGTTATTTTTCCTTTATGTAAAGATCAACATTGTTTGCCAAGATTGGCGTACAATCTCTTTGCTGATAGTAGGGATTTGTTTGCTGGTATTGGGAAGGAATATTAAACTGGAAAGGTTACTATTTGCAGGAAGTGATAATCAGCTGAAGTTTGGTTATTAGTAGGTGTTTATTTCACAGTGAATATTTACTAATTTTAGATAAAATTTGGTGGAGATGGCTAATGACAAATCGTCAAAAGACGTATAACTGAATTGTCATAGTTGAAATAACAAGATTAGGACTTTTTGGACATTTATCCCTCAAATCTTCATATGATGGAGAGTGATTGAAATCGCTTTGCAGTCCCCACTCAAAGCACAAACAGCTTTTATGGTCCATGAATTTGAAACAGCACATAGCATTTGCGAATAACCTATCCGAGAATGGTTGGACGAAGCTTCGTCCATTGGTTTCCAAGGGGAATATTCGGAATCTAACGAAGAATTGTACCCTTTGCAAATTGTTTTCAAATTGCTTATTCATGCTTAAGGATGATTTTATGAAAAAGACATTTGATGTAGATTCAATCCGCGCTTTTAAGAGTGAATAATCACGGTCAAGAATTGACTACCTGATATTTTCTAAAAAGATATTCATCACTAAAGTTTGTAGGTCCCGTTCTCTATAAGAAAATAATAAAACCCTATAACATGATGGACATAACGTTATGACATTGCTTTATCAAAACAGTAATACAAATGTTATTTTGTTGTTTGTCTGATAACCGACGCTCTGCAATAGCAAAGAAATAAGAGCAAAATGTCGAAAAATGAATTGTCACTCTTAATGAGTATGCTTGTGCACTAGCGACGCATTAATTAAGTTAGGTTGATCATTTTTAGTGGGGATATTTAATAGTAAAAACAAAATCAACTCACATCAAAACTTTTGCATCAAGTGACGTGACAACATTTAATTGTAATTTTTAGACAATTAAACAAGGCAAAAGTCAAATGCGTCGGCCCCCACTTGTACATAATGGCGGTTGAATTTATGCCTTGAAAATTATCCAATACTCAGTCACCCACACTCTTGAAAAAGGACAGATTAAAGTACACAGATTGTTGTTTCAAAAAAAAAAAAAAAAGAGTACACAGATTGTAGTGACCCGGTCTTGGTCTTAGTCTTGATTAATATTAGTATATTCATTAAAAGTCTCATCTATTCGTAGCAATGAAATATCCCCCGAATGACAATAATATATATATTATAGTCTCATTGATGAAAATTCTTGCGGTAGGCTAGGCATCATAACTACATAACTACTCATACGACATGACAAACTTTTACATTAGCTACTTAAGTGAAATTCGAGATTACATAGTCATAACTTTTGGAGTGGTGGGTTGCTCATATGAAGGAGAAAAGAGGCTTGGCAGTGCTCCACTGATGAAGAACCTGGCCTTCGATGTCGTAGAAAACGACGTCGATCTCGGCCTCCGTGACTTGCACGGTCATGAATCCTTGGCCATCGTAGTAGAACTTGAGCTCCTCCGGATTTGGCCAGCTCACGTCACCCCTCCACGACTTGGACCCACCTCCACTAGTCAGGAACTGAATAGGACTGCTTTCGCAAAACAAAGATAATATTAAAAAGGGCACGTCAGAATGATATTATTCTTTCTAAGACATCGAGAGACGGTGAGGATTAGTTACAATTCATCATCATGGACTCTCATAAAAAACACATACCTGTCGGAAGTCTCAATGCGTTCTAAGCAGTGGTCATGGCCGTTTATGTAGAGATCAACGTTATTTGCCTGAATATCACATTAAATATAAATGAGAAAGATAATTAACTAGGCTGATTAAGTGTCATATTTTTTTTTTATAAATCTAGTTGAAAGGACCTGAATGATAGGAAGAAGCTGAGCTCCGAGCTCATCGGTGTTCTTATGGTGTCCAGCGCTTTTGATGGTGTGGTGACCTACTACGATCTTCCATTTCGCTCTCGACTCTTTCAGAGCCAAATCCACATCCTGTCACCGCAATCTAAGTGATCAGTTCTTCATTTCACAAGTGAGATGCAAATTAAGATGATCAGTCTGATTCGTAGTAATCAAGAATATAATAGTCAAAATTTTAGTGAGTTTGCAGTCTCATGAGGTAGAGGGAGAGCTCCAAAAAAGGACGCGGACTAGGGTCCACGACAGTGTCAAAAAAGAACTTACACACTTATAATGTTCAAACGCTCGTTTGTCAAGAATGCTTCATGAGCACCCGAGACTAGGGTTCTTACCCTGAGCACATTGGAGAGGTAACGTTTTCTGGGCAACACGCCACTCCAGTCATAGACATCTCCCTTCGGCTTCGTGAAGTACTTGTCCACAAAAGGAGTCGTGTCCACGAAGAACAGCTCCACAATCTCTGTCGAAAAATCGAAAACACAATAGTAAGGTTAAAACGTATTAAATTAATATAAGCACATCTATTTTGATCACGAACTTTCTTTTATCCGACATCATCCTAAAAGTCTAGGGGCATATAAAGGGGTTGGTCCCTATCGGTTGCTTTACCGGCATTGACGATGAAGGATCGCAAGCAAAGCCATCTGCTGTCCATTTTCCTCAGGATTGGGCTCAATTGTGCCTCCACATCGCCCCTGTAGTCATGATTTCCCAAGACTGGAAAAGCAACCCACGAAAGAAATCGTCAAAAAGGAGAAGACCCCATTTCCATATTTCTTTTTCGATATTTCATATCTACGCTATGATTTTTCCCCCGCTTGTTTTGTAGGGTTTTCGGGGGGATATTTACCGCTGTACCACTGCTTCTGCAAGCCGGGATGTGTGTAGATGTTGACGAAGGACTCTTGGAAAGCCGGATCGTCCACGCCCGTGAGCCCATCTTCGTAGAAGTTGTCGCCCGTGGAGACAACGAAGTCGATGTCGAGCTTCTCTCCAATTATTCCCATCTATAGATATTATATAAACAAAAGATAAGATATCGATAAGCTCATTATAATTCAAAGAATATACTGCTAGAAAAGAATGATGACTTTTTAATGCCCATGCGGAGCAGGTTAGACATCATTTAAAGCAAAAAGAGTCGGTGGCCAGATCGTACAAGATGATAAATAATATGCTGTAAGTGTCCCGTCTTGGGCCCGTCTAAAAGAGACATCCCTAATATAGTTAATTAAGTTGAACTCTGGTTTTATTATAGTTAATTATATCTTGGTATTTTTAATTTTTTTTTACCAGAGGCGACCTTGAGTGAAAAATATTCCTTTGTAGTAAACTCAAAGAGGGAGTGTTATTTGCGCAGATAGGCTTATCTGGACCGGGTTCACATAAATAGATTTGTCCTATAGCAATTGGTGGGGGAGGTCGCCACACGCCAACATGAAGGAAAGAGCACACGGAATCAACAAGAGAATAATACCCTCTCGAGAACACGATTCTACCGCATAGGCGTGCCACGTGTTCGACCCTGATTGGACGATAATTGTTCAGAGGGCAGAGCGATTGGAATATTGGCCCATCTTAGCGAATTCCTACTAAGGTCTTAATCCGCTGGCGAAAGAATAGACAAGATAAAGTTGAGAACCAAAGCTTTTGATCAAGTTGATGATGACTCAGACATTTTACACGGCAGATATAAATGATGTCTGTTTTCCTAATATATGATTTTTATTCATGTTAACCAAGAAAAAAAAATCATGGAATAAGATGACCACATAAATCTACGGTTTCCGAACAAGTTTTAGCAACACGGAGGTCTGAACTCAAGTCGTTCCTTATCTTCTTGTGGCGGTAGGCAGAAAGCACTTTCTTGTGACGATCCACTCGGGGTTAATCTTCTGGTGATTAAAGACGGCATTTGGTATAAAGGAAAAAAAAACTAATCAGGTGTTTTACGTGGATGCTGGTTATGATCTTGTTCGAAGAAGGCTAGATGACACGACAAAGCCACAGAAAAAGTCAGAAAAGAGGAGGAAGAGAGAAAGACAGGAGCGTGACCTGGTGAGCAACTTCAGTTTGGTTGTAGTTGCCTCGTCTTCCCCAGTCTCCGACGACCAAGAACGCGAGAGACCCATCCCCTTTCGGCGACTCCGCAAACCGTTCGAGCTCACCCAGAGAAGAGACCAGACAAAACCCTAGGACTAACCCAAGAACCAATAGCCCGTTCCACACGACAGCCATGGCGTGTGTTCTCTATTGAGTAAAATGAGGAAGAAGAAGAAGAAGAAAGAAGAAAGAAGAGAGAGAGAGAGAGTGAAGGTAAAGAGAGAAACAGAGAATGGAATGGAGTTTCTCCTTTACACGAAAAGCCTAAAGGCAAGCAACTCCTTTTATATGCCTTTGGGAAAGCGAAATGCAGCAGTGGACAAAGAGGTCGGGGGATATTATAAAAGTAGGGGGAGATGGTTTGATTATGTCTTCTGATATTTGCCCGTGGGATCGAGATTCGAGGGTATCCATGGGCATTTAAGCCTAATAACCCACAAATCGACAAGGGCCGGTCCGTGAGAAACGTGGGGGTCATTTTGGGAATGGGGGCGATTAATGATTATCGTGCGTGTGTGGACCCACTTCAGTTATCGCCCTCACTAGTTACGTGAAGAAAAATAAATATTTTTGTTAATCTATGTACCCGCTTAGGGTATTGCCCTCTCCAGTTACTTGGAAAAAAATGAATTTGTTTATCGCTGGGCATTTAGGAGAGTAGATAACGTACACGACTTTTCACCGAGGGAATGTCGTATATTGGAAATATGAATGCAAAGAAAAGATATATGTTAATAAGACACACTATATAGAGTTATCAATTTAAATTTCTTCACATTCAAAAAAGCCCTAAATCTATTGTATTGAGTCTGATTTAGTCATAAATTTTTATTGATGTCAATTTAGTTCTAAAAATTTTCACCTAGTGTCAATTCATTCATTTGAGGTATTTTGACTGAATATTGCTGACATGGATGTCAGTCGGCTTAGGAGATATGTCTGACTTTGACATAATCAAATTTTCATAATATTTTAATAATTTTTTAATTTATCTATTTTCTTTTATTTTATTTTTTTTCCTTCATCTTCCTCCAATTGATCACCAACCATGGATAAGGCTCGACCTCGTTTGATGCCGTGAGGTCACGGCCTTCGATTTGAAGGGAAATCATCAAGAAACGTATTTGTTGAATAAAAGAGGAGAGATGAAAAAAAGGAAGTCTTTCTCTATCATAACTCGATTTATGCTCTTTGTAATCTTTCTGCAAATCCAGGCTTGTGCTAATGCGAGGGATCATAAGAGAATACGAAATCCATGCCACCGGCTTGGCACTTTGCACTGTAGTCCTCTGTTGAAGCGACAGCAACTTTTAGAAAAGCTATAACCAGGCAGAAGTTAGGCTACTTCTATTATTGGAAGGGTGACTATTTAAGCATTAAAATACTTGAAGGGTCGCCATTGAATTATCCTGCCCGTTGTGGGCAGCTTTTCTTTTGTAGCCTCGCTGTCTTCGTGATTTTGGAAAACTTCTGTCCTAATTGAATTTTTATTATTGAGAAAATATAAGTTAGGTCAATAGAAATTGTTAGCACCCTAAAGAAAATAATGTTTGGTAGGTCATGAATTTGTCCCCACAACAACTTAAGTCTCTAGTCTTTAGGGTAACTCATCTTTACATACTACATACATCACAGCTTCCGTGATTGGGATTTGGGTACTTTTTTTTTTATCATCCAGCATCGTATTCTCATTTCTATATTGTTAAGTCATGCCACTGTGTTTATTCAACATGGAAGTTAGGATGAGCGCACTAAATAATACTTCGGGATCATTTCGAAACGAACATCCAACTTGTGCAACCTCAGAAACTTGTGTGCTTTAGTCAAATAGATTCCTTAGGTATAAAGTCTGCAATGAACGAATTATCCGGAACCAACCTTGGCCTTATCTTTCAGCTAATTCAAGAGAGAAAAGAATCTCCCTCCTTTCTTTTCCCCATTTTTTTCTTTTTGTTTCGATTTCTATTTTATTGTCGTTCTGGAACGACAGAAAAGTGCTTTCTGACCATGTGGCTTCAGCGACCATTGAGAGAGTTGTCCGCAGATGTGGTGAGAGAGACGCTGCGACCGTATAGATAGGCATATCCGCTGAAGTACTACGTCGACTGTCCATTGCTTATCTGAATCGACAATCAAAATACGAAGCACAGTATCACATTTGTCGCTGCCAAAATGTTTGAATGTGCATAAAAAAAATTGGAAAGTACTCGAAGAACAGCTAAGACTATATCCGCATTACAATTGTTCAACTGATAAAATCCACGCAAAAAAAAAAAGAGAGAGAGAGAGAGAGAGAGAGAGAGAGAGAGAGAGAGAGAGAGAGAAATGAATAATATAGTGTCAGGTCATCCATGTGTTCCACTGAGAATCGATAGGAAACCTTGGCCCAACAATCCATATCCCTCACATGAATGGAAGATTGAAAAAGAAAAAATGAAATTTGATGATGGTTAATTTTATTTCTTGAAAAAAAAATCTCATTTTCTCTTATATGGTTGACTTGCTATGCACTATTAATTACATATTGCCTGCTAAATTTTAAGGTTTAATGCAAATTACTCCTCCAGGTGTCGATTTTTGACCCATGAATTTTAGAAATCAGTTGCAATGTGGCCTTGGAGTTGACTCTAATCGAATTGTGCTTAGAGCTCGACCACTCGACAACACGTAACTGACGATCGGGGGCAAATTTGTCACATAAGTGTATTTGTATAAAAAAGTAGAATAATATTTCAGAAATGTATTACTAAAGTTCTAGCAAACAATTGACCAAAGGTGTTGACCTGCCAAGTGGAATTAGAGGTGACGGACTGCCAGCCAAGAGCTATAGTGCCAATGGCGATGGGTGGTGAAATGTAGAGGTCTTGGTGGTGGTCGAGCGTGGAGGTGATGAGGATTTGCTGTCATGGTGGTGGCCCTTGCGTGTTGGCTAGCAATGCCATGGTTAGATGTGGTTATGGGTGCTGACTGCTGAGGCAGCGCTGGTCTTGGTTTTGGACTTAGATCCAGACTTATTCCCAAACACTAAAGACGAGAAAACCTATCCGATCCGGACTTGTATCCAGCCTATCAAATGCAACATTTGTGCTTTGGATCCTAAGATTCTGAGCCCAAACACAAAGCTGAAGTGTTCATTCAAGAATGCGCGAGAGCCTCTTTTATCTTTTGAACTTTCAGCCTAAACACCTGTTGCTGGTAGCCAGGTAAGGGCTTACGGGTTTCAAAGTACTCACTATTGTTATCGAGAGATGAACAATGATAAATGCTCACTATTTGATCATCACGTATGCTTATTGTTATCACTATCATGAAGTTAGAGACAGTAGTGCATATTAGGCAAAATTTAGAGATTCTTTGTGTTATTTTTCCTTTACGTAAATATCAATATTGTTTGTCTGGATTTTTTGTTTTTGGTCAAATTGCTTGCCTGGATTTGCGTACGATGTCTTTGCCCATTTTAGGGATTTTGTTTCCAGGCATCGGAAAGGAAAATTAAATTGGAAAAGGTTACTATTTGTAGAAAGTGATAATCAAGCTGAAGTTTGATCATATTGGGCGTTTATATTTCACAACAAATCTTTCACAAGCAGCCGCTTTGTCCACCAAGCGATCGACGTAAAGCACTTTTGGAAATTGGTACACATTTCTCGAGTTCAAGAAGTGATTCGGGATAATAACGAGGACCAGGGATACTTCGAGTTTGACGACCTGTACAGGGGCTGGAATGGAATTTTCTTGAGTTTTTCCTTAATTTTGACTTCTGAATTATATTTCTGCCAATTAACACAACGTATGCAAATCGACGTAATCGAAAATATGGCATTTTCCTTACTTTGGTCATTTTCGAGGGATAACAACTGAAAAAAAACACTTGCATCGTGTTGGGCAAAATCGATTTGTGGATGTGCCAAAAGAGATATTGACAAAAACACACGTGCACCTATGCATTCGAAACTTCTGGAAAATTGCCCAAAAAATGGTAAATCTATTATTAGGCAGTCAATTTAGTCATAAGTTTTTTGATTATGTCAATTAATTCTAAACTTTTTTTATAATTTGCCAATTAGTCCCTCCGACCAATTTTGTCTAGTAATCGATAAAATGGATGTCAATCATCCTACGTTCCATGAGCATTGCTTGGCACAGACAAGTTTTGCAAATTTTTAAATTTTAAATTTTTTTATTTAATGTAATGTGATTTAATTTAATTTCTTTTCTTTATTTCAATGATAAGACTAGTGGTCTCACGGCCACTGCTAACGCCCTGGCGACCCTTGTCAACCATTGGGCAAAGGCATGCGAGCCTTCACCAGCCCTTGCACTAATAGGAAAAAGAAGAAGAAATAATAAGAAAAAAGAAAGAAACAAATTAATAAAAACTTACAAAAGCTGTCAATGTTAGAGCCAATCATATCATGTAGAATAGCCAGCATCAACTTCAGCAATTTTTAGCCAAGTTTAGCTGGAATAACTATATTGACAAACCGTTAAAAAAAAATTGATTGAGTTGATCGCTATATAATAAGTTTAAAACTTTTTGGATAACTATCTTTCGGAATTTCATATGATGAAGAGGGATTGGAATTGCTTTGCAAATTTCACAATCAAGCACAAAGTGATCGAAATGGGCTTGGATGGAGCGATAATCATCTTTAATGTGATTGAGTTGTAAACTACGAGGACATTAAAGAATATCGAGATGGACATGCATTAAAACGAATTACATCACTGGAATTGAAAATTGACATGAAAAGGAAAGTGCTTGAAGATGAAATATATAAGGAAAAACGAAGACAAAAGATGAACTCCTTGGTGGAGCGTTTGTCGAAAGGTTTTCTACTTGGTCGAGTGACAGCTTTTATAAGACAAAAATGTCTAAAAATGAATTATCATTCTTAATGACTATGCTCCTATGTTAGTGACACATTAATTATGTCACATCAATCATTAATTACCAGGATATTGAATGATAATAACAAAACAAATTCGCGTCAAAACTTTTGCCCTAAGTGACTATAATTAATTGTACCTTTAGACAATTAAACAAGGCAACAGCCATATGAATCGGCCCCAACTTGCATCTAATTGTGGCTGAATTCGTGTCTTGAAAACTATATCAGTATATCCAATACCCAATACCCCGTCCCTCTCATTCTTGAAAGGACATATTGAAGTTTTAGTCCTAGTCTTGATTAACATTAATATTCATTGAAAGTTTCAGGTACTTGATATGCCCCAAGATCAAATTCGTAGCAATGAAATGCCACCAAATGACATATATATATATCTCCAAACGTAATAATCTCATTGATATAATTCTTGCATTAGGCTAGGCATACGTACGTACCTACTTATACAACATGACAAACTCTTACATTAGTCTCTTAGTAGAAATTTGGCATTACATAATCAATCATAACTTTTCAAGTGTCGGTTGCTCATATGATGGTGACAAATGGGCGATCAAACGCTCCAATGGTGACGAACGTGGCCTTCAATGTCGTAGAAAACGACGTCGATATGGGCCTCTGTGACTTGCAGAGTCATGAATCCTTGACCATCGTAGTAGAACTTGAGCTCTTCTGGATTTGGCCAGCTCACGTAACCCCTCCACGCCTTGGATCCACCTCCACTAGTCAAGAACTGAATAGGACTGCACTTGAAAAGAAAGAAAGCATTAAAAAGGGTAATGACATTATTTCTTTCTAGGATATCGAGAGCTCAACAGTGATGACTAGTCACGATCCTTCATCACACACTCTCATAAAAAAAACAACTACCTATCGGAAGTATAGATGCGTTGCAAGCAGTGGTCATGGCCGTTTATGTAGAGATCAACATTGTTTGCCTGAATGACACATAAAATGCAAATGAAAAAGGTGTGATTAAATTGGCTGATCAACCGATATATACAATTAATATATCTAGATTTTCTTTTGGTTGAAAGATATATCTAGTTGATGGGACCTGAATGATAGGAAGAAGCTGAGCTATTAGTTCAGTTGTGCTGCCGTGCTCTCCAGCACTTTTGATGGGGTGGTGACCTATGACAATCTTCCATTTCGCTTTCGACTCTTTTAGAGCCAAATCCACATCCTGGCACGGCAGTCTAAGAGATTAGTTCTTCCTTCCACAAGCAAGATGCAAATTAAGATGCTCAGTCTGATTCGCAGTAATTAAGAATTGTTTAATTGTCAATCTTAGTGAGTTCTTGGTCCTTTGTATTACGACCACGTCAAAGGCCACGAGAGAGGGTTGCAAACAAGTACATGGACTAGGGTTTTGCCAGAAACGTTCTGCGTTTCGGTCCATGGCATTTTCAAAAGAGAACTTACATACTTGTAATGCCCAATGCATGTTTATCAAGAATACTTCATGAGCGCACGAGATTAGGGTTAGTACCTTGAGGAGATTGGAGAGGTAAGGCTTTCTGGGCAGCACACCACTCCAGTCATAGGCTTTTGGCTCCCTGAAGTACTCGTCCACAAAAGGAGTCGTGTCCACGAAGAACAGCTCCACAATCTCTGTCGAAAAAACCGAAACACGATGAACAAGGAACACATTGGATTCTATAAGCAAATCTATTTGGTCACGAAATTCTTTTACTTGACTTTGTCCTAAAGTTTAGTGGCAAAAAGGGGTGGGTTCTATCATGTTGCTTTACCGGCATTGACGACGAAGGATCGCAAGCAAAGCCATCTGCTGTCCACTTTCTTAAGGATCGGGCTTAGCTGTGCCTCCACGTTTCCCCTGTAGTCATGATTCCCCAAGACTGGAGAGACCGCAATAGAAATTGCCAAAAAAAAGAGAAGACCCCTTGTCATATACTATTTTTTCAATATTTCATAGATACGTTGTGATTTCGCCCATTTATTTTGTGGGGTTTTGGGGGAATACTTACCGTTGTACCACTGCTTCTGCAGTCCGGGATGTGTATAGATGTTGACGAAGGACTCTTTGAAAGCCGGATCGTCCACGCCCGTGAGGCCATCTTCGTAGAAGTTGTCGCCCGTCGAGACCACGAAGTTGATGTCTAGCTTCTCTCCAATTATTCCCATCTATATATATATAATATAGGCAAAATATGAGATATTGATAAGCTCATTACCGTTCAAAGAATGTACTGCCCGAAAAGAATGATGACCTTTTAATGTCCATGCGGAGCAGGTTAGACATTATCTGAGGAAGAAGGTTTGGTGGCCAGATCAAACAAAAAGATAAACATATGGTGTGGGAAAAATTATTTCAAAAAATCATAAATTTTAAATATTTTTATTAATTCAATTTTAAATATTTTAATATTATCACTTAAATCTTTTGGCTTATTGTTAATTAAGTCAATTCTATCAATTTTAGTTGAAAATCACTAATATAATCATTAATTATCCTATATGATACAGTTGATGCTAACGTTCACTTCTATTTAGTCAATTATGTCTTTTTTTTTTAAGCGAAGGTGAACTCGAGTGAAAAATGTTACTTTGTCCCCGCCCCACACCCCAATTTTTTTTTTTGGGGGGGAGGGGTGGTGTTTCCCACGCGCCAACGTGAAGAGGAGAGCACATCGAATATCCTACGGAATGCTGCCCTCTCGAGAATATGATTCTACTACATAACGTGCCACATGTTCACATTGGATGGGAACTGTTCGACGCTGCGGAATATGGCCATATTTGCGACTCCCCACTAAGGTCTTGATCAAGTTGACAATGACTGACAACTGGTTGTCTGTTTTCCTAACATTATCATCTTATTCACGTTAATCGTCAAACACTTGATTATAATCAAGGAAAATCATTTAATAACAAAAGCACGCTATTCTATACTTTCCAAACAAGTTTTAGCGACCGACCCAAAGAAAATAATAATAAACAAATTTTAGCGACACGGAGGTCCGAACTCAAGACGTTCCTCTTCTTCTTGGGGCGGTAGGTAGAAAGCACTTTCTTGTGACGATCCCGCTCGGAGTCAGTCTTTCTTGTGATAATGATGGCGTTTGGTATAAAAGGAAAAAAAAAAGATTAATCAGGCGTTTTATGTGGACGCTGGTTATGATCTTGTTCAAAGAAGGCTAGATGACACGGCCAGCATAGAGAAAGTCAGAAAAAAGGAGGAAGAGAGAAAGACAGAAGCGTGACCTGGCGAGCAACTTCGGTTTGGTTGTAGTTACCTCTTCTTCCCCAGTCTCCGACGACCAAGAACGCGAGAGGCCCATCCGCTTTCGGCGACTCCACGAACCGCTCGAGTTCACCCAGAGAAAAGACCAGACAAAACCCTAGGACTAACCCAAGAACCAAGGGCTTGTTCCACACGACAGCCATGGCGTGTGTTCTCTTTCGAGTGAAATGTGGAGGAAGAAGAAGAAGAAGAAGAAAGAATGTGGGAATGGAATGAGTTTCTTCTGTTACACGTAAAGCTCAAAGGCAAGCAACTCCTTTCTTATGCCTTCGGTAAAGCGAAACGCAACAACGATGAAAAGAAATTGGGTGTATTATTAAAGTACGAAAGATGATTCGATCATGTTTCCGATGTAGACCGTGGGAACGAGATTCGAAGGTATTCATGAGAAACGTGGGGTCATTTTGGGAATGGAGGCGATTAATGATTATTGTGTGCGTGGGCCGACTTTGGTTATCATCCTCACTAATTACATGGAGAAAAATAAATAAATTTTGCTAATCCAGAGACCCGCTTGGCTTATTGCCCTTACAGTTACTTGGAGAAGAATGAATTTGTCAATCGCTAGACATTGGTTTTCTCTCCCTAAGCTGGTAAAGAAGATCTTTTAACGTGCACGACGTTCCGTGCATGTAAATGGGAATATCGTATATTAAAAATACAGCATTCATACACGGACAAAGAAAACGCATCTGTTAATAAGACATATGATCATTTCGAGAAAGAATACCAATCTGTCGATCAACGTTTAAATCATTGGCGTTTTTTTTTTCCCTCGTTATGACACAAGTTATGTTAGGAATCACACGTCGAATCTACAAAAATAACACACCCAAACAATCCACTCAGACAAAATATAATAATAAAGAACATAATTAGAAGAACACACTAGAAAATTTATTATTAAAATTCACCCAAACTTGGGATACATTTCCGCACAGGGGTACTCTACGATTTCATGAGATTTTGAATAAAGTTAGAATACGACGATTATCTTTTCTCACAATTGGAGTACAAAGAGATTGAGAACTCTCACAAAAAGAAAACTCACTTTTTTTTCTCCTTTTTTTCCTCTCTATTTTCTTTTTTTAGCGTCCTGACGGTTAGCATCTAACTATTATTGATATAAAAGTGTCGGTTTTAACCCAAAAAGCAAAATTAATATAAAAGACAATAAAAAAACCCACCTAAAAAAGATTTGGCCTCATCTACCAACAATTTCCCACTTGAAGACAAATACTCCTGGTGTACCAAACAACTTCGCATCCATCTTCTTCAAAGCTAGTAACTGAAAAATTTGTATCTCTATGATACTCTTCATCAATCATCATGGAATAATACTAATGGTAGTAATACATAAAATATATTTTTCTCTATCTACTACCTTGGTAAACATGTCAATTGGATTTTTCGAGCTATCAATTTTCTATAGCTCTAACTCATTATCTTTTAGCGTTAACCCAATGAAATGATAATGCTTCTTGATGTGTCTAGTCCTTAAGGGATAAGTTACTTCCTTGCTAAGTGCATTGCATTTTGACTATCACTCTATAGTATGCTCACTAGCTACTTTCAATGTAACATCTCCATGTAATCTTATAACCACATCATTTACCTGGAGGCTTCCGTGATCTCCACATATTCCGCTTTCGTTGTCAATAGAGCCACTACTTTATGTAGTTGAGATATCCAACTTATTACTGCACCTGCAATTGTAAAGATATATCTAGTAATATTCTTACAACTATCTCGATCACTCAAATGATATGCATTAAAGATGTACCACCATAACAAAGAATAATTTGATGTATCTATTGGATATCCCAATATCCATTAGACTGCATTCTAATACTCTCTACTTGGGTTTTGTATATATCGACTCACAACTCCCACTACCTGTGCAATGTTTAGTTTCGTGCTTACCATGTCATACCTCAAACTTCCCACTGCTGATGCATATGAAACTACCGTTATCTCATTTTCAAAGTCTAAGTACTTAGACACATATCCTCGAGAAGCTTGAAATGACTCGCTAGAGAAGTCGCAACCAATTTTGCCTTATCCACGCTGAATCTCTTTAGCATCCGTTCTCATAGTCTTCTTATGAAAATCATAATTTCTTATTTTTCCCGTCCTTGATGATTTTCACGCCTAAAATATTCTTGGCCTCTCCCAAGTCTTTCATAGCAAACTGCAATGCTAACATCTTCTTCACTTTTGTGATTCTCTTCATATTTGAGCTAGCCACCAGCATATTATCCACATGGAAAAAGAGATGCATGATATCGCCATCATCATACTTGCAAAAGTAAACACAACGATTAGCCTCATAGTGTGCAAATCCATTTTCTTCCATGAAACCATCAAATTTTAAGTGCCATTGTCATGAAACTTGTTTCAAACCATACAAGATTTTCTTCAAGCGACATACCACATACTCATTACCTTTGACTTCAAAACTTTTAGGTAGTGCTATGTGTAATTCTTCATCCGGGTTACCGTGTAAAAATGTTGTTTTCATGTTTAACTACTCAATATGAAGATCCTCCACTGCAACTATACTTAGCAGAACTCCAATTGATGTCATTTTCACTATTGGTGAAAATATCTCGGAGTAGTCGATTCATTCTTTTTTAGAGAAGCCATTGATCACAAGTCTCGCATTGTATTTGATACTACCATTTGCTTCATTCTTAATCCGATACACCCACTTGTTTAACGAAACTTTTTAACCTATGAACAACTTGGTCAACTCCCAAGTTTTGTTCGAAAGTAACGAGCCCATATCGTCTTTCATAGTACACTAGCATTGCATGTGAGATACGTCTTTCTTTGCCTCATTATTGGTCTCTTGGTTCTCTTTAATTACCTTTGACTTTCTCACACATGTATACCCTCTCAAGATAGGTACTTCAGGGTCATTAGTCTACTCCGAATTTCCTCTTGAACTGCCCTCTCATTGATAATAGGGTCATCTCGAACCTCTTCTTCAAGTGCACTTTGATCTATTACCACCATCTTCACCAGAAAATATTCAGTGGTTGGCAATCACCACGTCATCGTCCTACATGGTGCATGCGAGCTAAGGTGTCTCCACTAACAGGCCAATACGTGTTCTTTGACTTAGACCAGCTGGAAAATAGAGGAGTCTAAGAGAAAATATTGGGTGGTCCGGGACCTCCACGTCAGCGTGGTCCCCGGCCACTCACGAGATGCCATGTGGAGGGGTGGGCCCCACCTGTGTCTTCTGCCTTCTTCCCCTCTCTCTCCTCTTCCTAGCCTGCGGATGCTCTCTCTCCTCCTAGCCCGCACGCTCTCTCTCTCTCCGTCGAGCATTTATTGCGGACGTTTTTCTCTTTCCTTCGTTTGAGAAAGAAAACGCCGTTCGGACGCACGTCCCTCTCCATTTCTTTCCTTTGGAATTTTTGAATCTGAAATTTCTCTCCGCGCTCGTTCCCTTGCCGTCGCCGAGCATCAAGCGGCCGTTCCCCTGCCGTCGTCGACGAACCACACTACGGCCGCTGCTACTCCGGTGCTCGCTCGCTTCTCTCTTCGGGCTCGTTGCTGCTCCGTCGTTTGTTCCGGCATTCCCGGGGTCGCAGATGCAGCACGCGGAAGGAGAAGCAGGCGAGGTTGCTGGAGAAGCTGGTGCCGTACGCGAAACGCGAGGCCGACGGCCCTCCGCCGGTTGCCTCCGCCGGTTGATTCCGTCGCCCTCGACTCCGACGCCGACGCCCCTCCGCCGGTTGCCTCCGTTGGCGTCGGAGTCCGTCGCCGACAAACTGAAAATTTGAATCTGAAAATTTCTCTCTCCCCGCGCTCGTTGCTGCTCCGCTGTGCATCAAGCGGCCGTTCCCCTGCCGTCGCCGACAAACCACATTACGGCCGCCCCTGACTCCGACGCCCCTCCGTCGCCCCCGACTCCGACGCCGACGCCCCTCCGCCTCCGCCTCCGCCTCCACAGGTTGCCTCCGTCGCCCCGACTCCGACGCGGACGCCTCCACCTCTGCCTCTGCGAGGGACATCGACGACCTGCCGAAGAACACGGCCAACTATCCTGTCGGTCCTTTCGGCACGAAGGTTAGCCTCATAGAGTGGATTGCGAATCCGAGATGTGCATTTTATCTCTTCGACATGTGTTCTTACTATGAGATGTGATTGTTTGTGTCTATAGACCGATCTGTTTACACTTGGAGTGCATTATTGGTCTCATGCTGCTTTTGATAGTTGTATTTTACTTATTATGTAATCATTGTTCGTTTGATGCGCTACGATAACGTCTCGCGTTTGATGTTTATATATGGATCTTCATGCTGATGAGTTCCTTTCCATATTGTCGAGACGTTCAAGTTAGAAGACTGCGGTTATAGGCACTTCTAAATGTTTGAATGGGAGAGTTTTTTGGTTTTTCTAACAATGTTGGATTAGTTAATCGCTATATGTTCAAATGGTGCGGATGTTTTGTCTTTTCAGTTTCGAATGAGCGCTTGCTGTGAACTCATCTTTGTCACTTTGCATTCAATTTTGTCGATCCATGAAACAAAGTGATAAATACAATTGACTATTTTTTCCCTATTTGCTAAGTGCTTATCACAAAATGAAATCATTGGCTCAACAGGACCGGTAAAGCTACATTGACCAATAATTTTGATCAGAACAGTATAGGATTTTTGGTCAATTATGCATTGTGAAAGTGCGATTTGGAGGCTTTACGTGCATTGTTATGATATTGGTCAGTAAACAGAAAATGCACTCGCATCGGGAGTTTATAAAGTTGTAGAGGCATGTCGCTTGGTGGCTGATTGTTCATTTGCGAGTCCAAGTTTGACAACCAACGAAAGCTGTTTACCATTGATTATCGAGTTAAGGTAGGAGCCTGGATTTCCTGGAGAAAATGGTTCCTCAATTACTACAGACATCAGCATAAATCCTCGCCAGTCATTTGCTCCATCATGCAAGAAACCGGCCCTATAATTGCCCTCGACCTGGTCTTTCTGCTGCTGTGTCTGAATAATCGGACAAGAACAGGGATGGGTTTGAGTTTCGCCAAGAACATTTCCTTCTTGCTTATTCGTCAGTTGTAATACAGACAGAGGGAGAGAGAGGCAGGAAGAATGGGGAAAGAGAAAGCAGGTTTGGTCGCGTTGCTGATAATTGTGTTGAGCTGGTGTGTATCGTCGTCCTCCTACTCCTCTTCTTCTTCTTTCAGAGGTGATCTGAGCAGAGGCAAAAGGCGCCTTTGACTTTTGGGTTGGCGTCGTCGTCGCTGGTTCTCAATCAGGTCGGGTCATCCGTTGTCTTTCCACTCCATGGCAATGTTTTCCCAACTGGGTACCCTTCTTGACCTGTCTTCAATTCAGTCCGGCGTTTCATTTATTAGTCAAAGAGAGAGAGAGAGAGAGAGAGAGAGAGAGAGAGAGAGAGAGAGAGGTGATGCACCTGCATTTTTGCTCCTTCAATGAATTCTTGAATGCCTGGGTGACTCTCTTTGTGCCGTTCACATTTAGAAAGTATGGGTCATCTCTCACATTTAACTGTCTTTGGTGATATGAAAAGGCATTTTTTCCTCCAAAAGTTCAAAAAGTTCCTACAGTTTAGCTTGTTACTACGTTGGATTGTTGTTTGATGACCTGAAGATTCATCCAATCCAATGTCATAGTGACTTATGTCTCCCTAAGTGGTGACCATAGATACTATTATCACCCCACTTAGGAATTCCCGAAGTTTCAAAGACGTTGATCATCAGATTAAATCTTTCACGCGAAGGGAAAATTGCTTGGAAGATTCTATATGGTTTTCATCACATTAAAGCGTCTCTTTCTCGAGGGGAAGTTGTGTTTTGGTTTTCATAACATCAGAACATTTCTTAATGGTTTCGAAAAGCTGTTTCATGGATTCTCATAATTCGACTCATGCATTCAAGGATCAACGAGTCATCTTAAGTTCTGCTCTAAGGTACTTAATCTGCTTTGGCCTCATGCTCTCACTCTGTTTTTAGGAATTTGTCTACCTCAGCCATTATGGAAAGAATTCCAAGCGGTGACCACATCTGTGTGGCATCCTCCATGGAAGAACTACGGGGTGAGAATTGTGGCCTAATTTTTCTGGCAGCTAGAAGAAAGTTCTTGTTTTGTTTCGAGTAATAGTTATGGTGTCATTTGATAATTATACATTTGAATTTATCATACAGCTGTGTCTTGTCCATGTTATTGTATCTGCAGTTATTTGCTCGCTTACTTGGATTGTTATGTGTTCTGTTTTCTCCTTTTTGTATGTGCAAGGTCATAAGTGGGCATTTGGGATAGGTGAGATCTATCGCATTTGATCCTAGCAATTAATGATTCTGCACTGGCTCTGCAGATTGGACAATTAAGGTATTAAGCTTTTACAATTGTGCTTTTTGATGATTCTGGTCTTCTTTTGTTTGTAAAATTTGCTGATAATAGATGCTCACTTTTTAGTTCTTTGGTTGCTACCATTTGCTAATTTAAATTTCTATGTATAGTTCTTTTGGTTAGTTGAACGAGATGATTTGGTTAGTCGAATGAGATGATTGTTAGAATCATTGAGTCGCGAGAAAGTTGATCACTCTTTTCTATGGCAGCATTTTGTTCTAAAACATTTTTGAAGTGGTATCCTTAATTCTAATGTTATTTCGAATTGCATGATCTCTGTGATTTAATTGTATAAAGTACAATTTGAGATGGAAATTGCTATTAAAATTTTTGAAATAGATGAGCGTCGTAGAGATGAATTCTAAATGCCCCCAACTGCAATGCATGAGCTTAAAGCTTTGAGTCATAATTATTAAGCATTTTGTTATAGGTCAAAGTTCTCAACAAACTTGCTTTAGCTCGAGCTTCAAGAGCAGGTAGCGGCAGCAGAGTCTTAACAGGTTTGGTAGAGGGTCTAGAAGAAGCAGCTGTTGCCGTAGAATTGAGGTTGAAGATCAACCAGAGTCATCCGGACTTAAAGGGAGGGTAGTTGGTTTCTTGGTTTCTAGCAATGTCGTTTTCTTTTTCCTTCTCTAAGATCCTGATAGTGTAGAGGTTACAGATCTTTCCGAGACTATGGAGAGGCGGTGTTTAAGCACTTGGAGAACTCTATTGATTTAGACCCAAAGCTTCGGAAAGCTCCAGTAAATTATGAAGGAGTAAGTTTTGAATCGATGAAGTTATTCTTAATAGATTGGACCTCATCATTTCAGCAGCTATTTATATTGTGTATTATCTTGTTCGTATGCTGAGGAGACAAGTTAATGCTCTAATTCTCAATTAAAGTACATACGTTCGAATGCTCCTGGAGATCGGAGCAAGAAGGAGAGTTAAACGTCGCAATGGAGTCCATGTTGGTTCTTGATTTGTATCTACAAGAGGAGTCAAAATTATAGTCCACAACGAGTTGAGCAAAATGCTATGGGCTTACCAAAATAATATCTGAACTAGTGACCTCAGAGGAGTATTTTACTATAAAGAAAATGCAGGTCCATCATGCTATCTAGTTAATTCCTCTCTTCTTTTCTCCTGAATAGCACTAGACACCGGGTGAGCTTTGCATTTTGCATGTGATGCTGATCTCTAGTCGATTGCTTGCTTAAACGGGTCCCCGTATCTGGGTTTAGAGGATGGTTCCTTCGAGGCTCTCGCTTCATGATCCTGTTCTTCCTCTTAACATTGAGGTAGAGGAATCTCTTACACAAGCTACCATAAAAATTATTTTATTGGATTAAGAATTCAATTCAAAATTTTCTTGTAGGCACCAACTCACGATGACGCTGTAAAACTTGGACTTGCCGTGCTTGGGGCTGTTAAGGAGTTTGCAGCTTTGGATACATCCGCTTTAGACAAGTTTGTTCAAGTATCATGAGCCGATGATGCGGAGCGCTTTGGTACAAGTATCTTTCGGCACATTATACGGCGGCAGTTAAATCGGCTTTGGCGTCTACCTCGATTCCCGAGGAGGTTCATTTTTCGGATGGTTTTGGTCACAGGCACTCGAAATACTAGTTGATGGCTATGTTTACTTTAGTTTTTACTTATGTTCCATGTATGCTACAGAGATGTTCTGATAAATAAGAAACGTTCTTCGACTACAGAATTTGTCGGAGGGATGTTTGAAGTTGTGATGCGACTAGTTTTTCTTGTTTTTATAATGTTCGATTAATTTTGATTGCGCGTATCTCCTGATCATTGTTCTTTACATGGAATGCGCAATTTCTGTGCTTAAATGTTGTGATGTTTCCCAAAGACATCCCACGCGTCTAATGTTTGTAATGATGAAGACTCGTATTGGACGTCCTGATGAACTGACCTAAATTTCCTTTTATCTTCACTAGTCGTATGATATGCCATCCAACACAACCCAATATTATTTACAAAAAGGGTGGTTGGACAAGAAAATAGAAAAAAAATGGGGTGTCGGGTTTGGACGCCAAATTTTTTTAGTCCAACAACACAATGAGATTGTAAACTAGGTGCGTGCAAAGTTTGATGGATTAATTTTGAGTACGGGAGTACGTACGAATTTATTTTTGAAAGCTTTAAAGAAAAAAAGAAGTTGGAAATTGGTTGTTGGCCAAGAAATAGAAAAAAAAATGGGGTGTCGGGTTCATATGCTAATTTTTTTTGCTCAACAACACTACGAGGTTGTAAACTAGGTACGTGCAAAATTTGATTGATTAATTTTGAGCACAGGAACACGTACGAATTTATTTTTGAAAGCTTTAAAGAAAAGAAAAAGTAGAAAAATGGTTGTTGGGCAAGAAATAGGAAAAAAAATTGGGGTGTCGGGTTCGGACTCCAATTTTTTTTTGCTCAACAACACTACAAGGTTGTAAACTAGGTACGTGCAAAATTCGATGGATTAATTTTGAGCACGGGAGCACGTACAAATTTATTTTCGAAAGCTTTAAAGAAAAAAAAAAGTTGGAAAAAGGTTGTTGGGCAAGAAATAGAGAAAAAAATGAGGCGTCGGGTTTGGACGCCAAATTTTTTTTTTTTGCTCAATAATACAATGAGGTTTTAAATTAGGTGCGTGCAAAGTTTGATAAATTAATTTTGAGTATGGAAACACGTACGAAATTATTTCCGAAAGCTTTAACAAAAAAAAAAAGAGTTGGAAAAGGGTTATTAGGCAAGAAATAGAAAAAAAACTCAGGTATCAGGTTTGGACACCAAATTTTTTTTGCTCAATAACGCAATGAGGTTTTAAACTAAATGCTTACAAAGTTTGATGGATTAATTTTAAGTACGGAAACACATACGAATTTATTTCCGAAAACTTTAACAAAAAGAAAAATAGGTCGAAAAGGGTTATTAGACAAGAAATAGAAAAAAAAAATGAGGCGTCCGGCGGTCGACGGCGGCTGATGGGCCGTGCGGCGGCGATCGGCGGAGGTTGGCCGGCGGGGACGTGCGGCGGCGGCGGCATCCGGCGGTAGCGGCGGTCTACCGGCAAAAATAGAAAACAAATAAATATAAAAAAGAAACTGTTTTTTACCAAACACATTTCTATTCTTTTTCTATTTCTAGAGTAAGAATTTTGTGTAGTTACCAAACGGGTTTTTTTACATAGAAATTGTTCTCCAGAATAGAAATAGAAAAGAACTATTTCTGAAAAGAAATTGTTCCCCAGCCAAGAAATGTTCTCATGCGCACCCTAATTCTTCCATCTCTCTCACATGTTGGATTCATTGTTTGGTGACATCTGCAGTTAACGCTCTAGGTGAGCGGTTGAAGCCGTGGACTAGAGCTTGGGTTCTTCAGTGTGCCATGCTCTGGCTACTATGCATGCGGTGCATTGCGTGCGTGGATGGGGCTGCCGTCGCAAACTAAACTAAAGGTTTTTTAGGTATGGAGTCTTGGTAATGGTGGCTGCTTCAACTTCTAGGTCCAGCCGGAGTCGTAGAGCTTATTGGGAGGCTGAGTGGGATAGTTCTTCACTAGCCATTGTGGCTCCTATGAAGTAGGTCACGTCCTTGGCCATTCCTGCCAAAGTTTTTGTTGTCACGACTTTTGGTATGAAAGTTTTAACATTATTGTTGATTTGCTGTGAGGAAGAGAGTGGAAGTGATTATTTTCTATGATGAGAAGTTTTTCCTAATTAGAACCAATTAGAACGTGGTTGTTTAAGATTTGGCATTGCACCTTCTGTAGTCAAGAGCTTGTAAGTCCTTGCGGCAAGTTTAAGATTAGCTGTAGCTATGAGTGTGGAGTTTGTAAGTCCTTGCGGCAAGTTTAAGATTAAGCTGTAAGCTATGAGCTTTCCTTTGTGAAGTTCTTTGGAAAATTTTAATAGGGGCAAAATCTACAAAAATTGGACATTAACTGGGCGTGGTGAGCATGAATTCATTTATATGTCATAAACCTTGATGAATAAGATCTATGCAATTTTCACCCTTGCTTTCCTTTACAGAAAAGGAGTTGAAAATATTGGTATCTTTTGGAAAATTTTAATAGGGCCAAAACCTATTTTTGGGTTCAAAATATTGGAACATAACTCTTATGACTTTCAGCTGTCTCCAAATATTAGAGAAGTGAGTTGGGGCAAGAGCCCCTGCATTCCATTATACAGATCCATCTGCTGAATGGGGACAAAATGTGCTTATACGAGTGGCATGCGAACTGAGAATATGGTTTGATTTGTGTTGCCAAGGAGAGAAGGGCAATGGGGAAACCCGTGTCATGTTGGGAATGCGTTGGGTGGAAGATGGGAAATAGAGTTATCTATTCTTGAAAGCAATTTAGGGATAGCTAGCCCCAAGGAATGCAGACAAATGAAGCTTTGGCATGACGCGCCTACAACAATTGAATTCTGTGATTTAATACTTCCAGCAAAGTGACAAAAGGAGGAAAAATTCTGTACACCTCGATAGTTCGATCAACTTTGTAATGTGAAATCTATTTGGATTTGTTAGTTGCTTTTTCACGATTATATTAGCATTCACCTTGTAAAATAACATCTACATGTGTTTGAGTTTGGTTAGAGAAGCATTGCATGATTCCTATATGTAGCTAAGACCGTGCATTGCGCTGTTTTAACCTTTTGCATGCGTTGTCTTGTATCTCTTTTGTACTAATTAATGTCTTTAGCTGACGGTTTTATGAAAGCTGGTGGAAAAACTAATGATGCGAAAGCGGGGGACCCCTTCAAAAATAAAAGATAAATCTCTTACCCGGGGAATGAATAACCAAATAACTTTTGTTTGTAAATGGCTTTGTGCAATTTCTCTCAGTTGCTTTAGAGAGATAAGATTAAGAATGCTGCGTTGGCATCATAAATTTTCATCATGCCCATTGCTTTTTAGTACTCTGTTTTAAGGTAGCATTTGGGTTATTAAATAGGTTCCTTGCTATGGTAGGGTATGGGAAAATGCCGAGCACATTTTCAGACTGCCTATTGAGCTTGGCACAAAGCAAATATCATACTTTGAGAGGCTCAAAGAATTTACACCGTACAACAGCCTCGACCCCGCATTCATCGCCCAATCTGCCGATGAGCCAAAATTGGATAAATTTAGCATGGCTACCTATTGAATGTCAGCTGCTTTACATGCAAACACTAGCTATTTCAGAATGCCCCAGATGAGCTTTGTTCACTCCCTTTCCATGTTTTAGTTGCATGAACAGGGCATCAAAATCGTGCATTTATCAGTATGTCTCGCTAGATTGGGCAAGTTTGCTTGTAGATGAAGTTGTAGAGTTCCTTTCATATAGATTCCGCAACTTCTCTGCTCATGAGTTCGAGTTTCACGTGAAGTAACTAGTCAAGATAATGGGAGCAAATCTTTATGATTTCCTCTTCCGGGCAGGGGTTTTGGCAGGCCCTCGTGTGGTAAGTTGGTGAACTTTCAGTCATAAAAAGCTGATGTCCAAGAAGCAATGCAAGGTACATTTTTATGGTTATAGGTGTGACTAGAACAAATTAGCTCCCTCCGAAGAGATTTGTGTTATTACCATGATAATGTCAGTATCTTGCGGATATGAACTAATTGTTATGCCTCTCGGTGTCAATATTGATCTTTTTGAATCCCAAAACATTAGCTAGTCGTTCATCGACGCTCTTGTTGATACTTATGACTGACCCACCACAAGATTCCGTAGCACGAGGGTGCGCGACGAGAGTACTAGAAACTTCAAAGAGAGATGCGTAACGGGTCGGTGGAAGTGCAGTTGCTAAGCATGAGTTTCCGACATCGTGTCCTGATTGTCGCGGTGAAGAATGCTTTCTAACCCATGTTTGATGAGAGTTTAGGATTTTAACCGACATTGTTACTGAGAAACATGACATGACCCTCACCCTCAAGATTTGAGGTTTGGTCAAAGAGCTCCATATATTTGTCGCTTTCTCCAAGCTACAAAATAACTTCGAGTGAGAATTATACTAAGGCTGCGGTCATTTAGTTTATCATTAAGATGAGGATTAATTTTGATGCTTACTGTCCAATTAAATGGTATTAGATTCTTGAAAATCAATGAAAGCTTGATCTACTGATTTACACTGCATCATCTCAAGCTTGTTCTACTAATTTCGGACCGTTTGCTGCAGACTTTTTGTTTTCGTTCACCTTTTTCACTTGGTTATGGACTTTGTGAATTGCATGTCCAACGTAACCTTTTAAAATACCGACATGTCGAATAATATAGGACTTTTTTTTTTGTTATTTTTAAAAGGCTAGAATATCTTCTTGAATAACTTCATAATTTATATCGGATATGATTTTAAGACAATGTACAAGTGCAACGTTTTGAACTCAGATCTTGACTGGGGAAGAACAATTCATCATTTGTACAATTTTATTCATATAAATTAATTGTTGCAGGTTATCACTGGAGAAAGAATCTGTTTGCGTCTCTATCTTGAATGAGTTTTATGTTTAGGTTATCACTGGAGAAGATCAAGATGTAATCTTGCATTTCATGTGCTACAATACAATACCATGACCTAATGAGAAAACAAGAAGTTGATAGTCTCTTTTTTTAAAAGTGCTTGTGAAGATTTTCTCCCCAGCTGAGTTCATCACAACAAATGTTAAGGTGTGGTTTGCATCCAAGCATTTGCTTGGTCAATTTGCAGTAGGAACAATAGTTAAAAGAAATCACCACACTAAATCATGAACACATCAAAATCATCACTTTCATTAATTCATGCATATAGAACTATTGACGAATATTTAGCTACATTAGAGGGTGTCAATAATAGCTCAGCAGGCATAATACCTAAGATGTAATTTCAAAAAAAAAATAACTACTTACACCCAAAAGTAGATTGTTGCATTGATCAACAATTCAACACCAATATATGGCATTGTTTATTCCAGTAGGAGCAGTATACTGTACAAGTCCCAAAAACTGTTTGCAAATTGATCCTATCCTATGTAGAAGTGCATGGTCATAGCAAAAAGACTTAGAAGTTACACTGAAAGTCAATTAACGATATACGCTTTCAAAAGAACTTATCTCATCATTTCAAAGTCAAAAGCCATCTTTCATCTTGCTCATTTTCCTGTGTGCCCTCCTCCGACTTCCTTTAATTACGCGGATCCTTTCTCTATCAACTAGTCAATGGCAACTTGCTTTTCATGGTAGTCAGTAGTACAAAATGTCCTCAAGTTACAACATATTGCAAACATTTATTGTCATTACTTTGACTTACAATTTTGAAGTTAAAATCATGCTCCAAAATGTTGAATTTAATTTCAAATAAGTCAAACATGTTCACTAGCATAACCAAAGTGAAAACAAAGTATTCTAAACAATGAAAGCATCACGGTATGGAAAACTAGGCAAAAAAAAATGGGTCATTCAAGACTAAGTAGGCAACTTGAATTGCCTTATGACAGAGGTTACACCAACCCCATGATCATAGTATAACAAAGTCCAACAAAATCGGTATTTCTGAACCGACATAAGCTTCTACTCAAAACCTCAACACTATCATAGAATGATGGATTAAGTTGTGACAAGGTTCCTCTAATAATGGAGAAGCTTGCTAGTATTAAACACCATTAACTAATGTTTATTGTTGTCTTCATTTGAAAAAGGATGAATTTTCAAACAATAAGGATTAGTCAAAGCTACAAGATGAGAAAAATGGTTTACTTTCTCACAACATGCCACGTACAAATTAAATACAACCAAATTAGAGCCACAAAAAGGAAAGAAAAGGCTTTTCTCATATCACGCACCTAGTGTAAAGTGCCTCTCATGCATGAAGAAGATTCCCTTCTCTTTCACTTCTCACTCGCACTCTTCAATTGAGTATTTAGTATACCTTTTGCCCTTCTTCGAACAGGATAAAGTATTTGAATTCCACAGTTTTCTACATATACAGATTCATCATTTTCCAGCAAGGAATTAACATCATCTTTACCTGTGATAGATTGCATTTTGTTTGTGATACAAGAACAAAGATGCAACTAAGTTGTAGTTGCGATCTTCTCGATGACATCTTATTCGCATTGATATTCATAACATTAAAAGCCAATTGCATTAACCTCTTCAAGCACGATGTTTTTGACTTTACCACATCATGAGAGCTTCTCCAACATCATTACAATAACTACTTTTTTTTTTCTTTTTTTGTATTTTTTGTCCACCTCTTTCAAAATATATTATGATGGAATGATTGTAACATTTGTAACATGTGTCAAGATACATAAAGTATACCTGTACAACCATCATTACATTTCAAATAACTTGCAGCTATATGTAATGGTAGAATCGCTTGAATAAAAATGGATAATATGCTTTCTTTCACTATTTTTAGTTCCTAATATATAAGTGTACAACGGCTCATCAATTTTTAATCTAAGAACATATTCACACAAAGCACGCAAGAACTCATCTTGAAACTTTCTATAAACAACATGTATGTAGACATGCATTGCATGTTTCAATATTTCACAATTTCCAACCATAATCCGCAGCATTTTTCGAGCACATTCAAAATCATCAATAATTTCATAATTGCGAATTTTTTCTACTTGCTTTTCATAATAATTGAAAAATTCAAACAAAGTCATAGTCTTACATGCCATATCTTGAAAGACATTATTAATGCTCCTACTTCTTTAGGTGGATCTAATTCCCACCGAAAAAGCATCTTAGCCAAATGCAGGACATCATTTATGATGTAGGTGATACATAATATCCAACCACTTGTTTGTCTTCCAACTTCCACTCATGACACATACCTTTTTCAATTGTTTTCCATTTCAAGTTATGATTGACACTGATATAAAAGTTTATACCAATATTTATCACAAAAGCTCAGCTTTCCAAAAAGATGTGCGATATGATGTTTAACATGATGTGTAGCATTTTTCCTAAATATGCTAAACACATAAACAATGATTAGTGTTAATAATTCTCATGGCATTTGCCATTACATTATCTTGGTTAGTGAAAATAGTCTTGGGTGTTTTATTATTCATTGCCTCTAAAAATGATCGAAAAGCCCACACAAAAGAAGCAATATTTTCATCCAATAGAATGCACGATCAGATAGAACATTTTTCCAATGATGATTCAAGCCAACAAAATGTGAACATATCATATTGTATTTATTTGTATAGTAAATAATACCAAATACCACAGCATCTTCAAAACTTTCATAATCTAGTTTGGATACACCATTGGACCAAAAAAAATGGTCAATCTTTGCTCTTGATCCAACTGAAATGTATAAAAAAAATTGCTTCAATTTGATTGTAAACAATAAAAATGGTTAATGAAACTTTGACAATCCCCGCATAATCAAGTCCCTTCTCTTTGATTGCAAAATTTTTTTGACAATCCCATAGCATAAAGCCAACATTTTCTTGTCCTCCCGCTTCACTACTAAGATATGAATACGCTTTCATAACCCTTACACTGCCCCTAGCCAAAAAAGTCAAAATACTTCCATTAATATCCATTATGTGCCAATATGACTGTATTAACTACTTTTATTTATCATCAATAAAAGAATGATTATGAACCTCCTCAAATTTGACAACTATCCAAACTCCCTCTTCAATTTTGAATTTAATACGAGGTTTATATTCAGTTCTTTTCATAGTCCTATATACATGTCTTTGGTCATAAGATAGGATTGGTGGAAAGTATCATTCACAATTACACAAAAATGTGCATGTTCACAATATTCATTTACTATTGTTTGCTTTATGTTATTTTCACACTTCAAATCCTTTGTAAATTGCATATGCATTATATGTAGGGATAAGTGTAATAGAAGTCCTAAAATTTGTCATGAAAATGCAATTGAGTCCTAAAACTTGCAAAAGGTGCAATCAAATTTTAAAACTTATCAAATTATTTCAATCGAGTCCTCAAGTTAACACCGTTAACTTTTTTAATGGAAAATGCCGACGTGGCATTTAAAATTAATTTTATTTTTCATGTGGCTTTTTTAAATCGTTTTTAATTTAAATTAAATTTAAAAACTAGAAAAGAAAAGTTAAAATTTATTTAAAAAACAAAACAGTTCAAAAAAAAAAAGGAAAAAAAAAGGCCGGTGCTTCCTTCGCCGCCGCCCATCGCCGAAAGGGCCGGTGACTATCGCCAGAGGGGTCGACGAGGGAGGAGCTGCCTTTTTTTTAACAATTTTTAAAAATAAATTTTAGCTTTTCTTTTTTAGTTTTTAAATCTATTTTTTAATTGACTAAAAAATAATTAAAAAAGCCAAGTGGAAAATGAAAAATTATTTAAAATGCCATGTTCGCACCACGTCAGCATTTTCCATTAAAAAAGTTGACGGTGTTAACTTTAGGACTCGATTGAAACAATTTGATAAATTTTAGGACTTGATTGCATTTTTTGTAAGTTTTAGGATTCAATTACATTTTTGTAACAAGTTTTAAGACTTCCATTGCACTTATCCCTTAAATTTTAGTGAAGTATGACAATTTTCAGTTGACACTATAATATTGAACATCTCAATTACATGTTGATGAAGCTATAATCATCGAATATCACAGGCCAATATTATTTTCCCTTACCGTATAATTAGTTCATTCAATTTATCTCATGTTTTAGGAGTGTTTTAGGAAGATCATGGTTTAGGAAGAATGATTTTCTCCATGTGAAAAAGGAAAGCAAAGGGCCAGATAGAAAGGGCTTCGCTAGCAAACATTGGACTTAGGAAATACGATCTTGGCCAGATATATTCATTGATCGTTCTTTTTCCTTTCAAATGTCAATCATTTTAGGCATCTCTAGAGAGTCCTAAAATGAAGGTGTTATGGAGTGTGGGTTGATAATTGATAGAAAGTCCTTAAAACTTGCTCTCAACAAGAATTTGGAGGACTTGTTTCTAGATGTTGCAATCAATTGTGCTTCTGTTATATATTGTCGGTCCTCATCCAAGCAAAAAGCTCTTGTTCCAGAAACCGGAACTTCCCTTTTTAGAACTGGGAACCACACTCACCCCTAGTTGGAATGTGCACATAATACGCACAATGCTGGCACGACACATGCACGATGCTAGCATGACACGTGCATAACACACTTAGGAGTCCAATGCCTGCTAGAAGTCCAACGTTATCGTTGACTTCGATCTTAATGTTTTCTAATTCTTGCAAAGTAAGTCAATTGGCACCTCATGTAAGTCAATCGATTGCGTAAAATTACAAGGGAAACTATTTAAAGAGCCCAAGTATAATTGACAAGAAGCAATTCGTTATATTTGAGTGCACTTTTTTTTTCTTTTTGTCTAGCTTTATTAATGATAAAAATGATAAATCTATTGCAAAATGTCCTTTTTAAATGCAAAAAAAGCAACAAAAATTACTTAATTTTATACAACATCATCCACTTTTTCCTTTTCTTTTAGCCAATTTGGAATAAATCATCCTAGAAAATAGTTCTTGGAAAATAGTTCATTGAATATTTTCTTTTTCATTTTTATGTTTTCAATTTCTTATATGTGGCTAAATTTACTCGGAATATTAGTATAACAAGTAAGATTTTTGGCAGAAATTGGAGTGATGAGTGAGCCGAGCGTATACATAAAGCCAGACCTATAGTTGAGCAATGAGGACGATAATTTGTGGTTGGGAATATCTAAACTCTTCTCCCTCTTTGGGTCGGCACTAACCTCCAACAGACTTCCCAGACGTATCAAGGTTGTGTTGGCTACAACCATTCTCTTTGTCGGCTCTCTCTTCATGATCTTTGGGCCAGGCTTCTTCTACTTACTACTGGGCCGCCTTATCATCAATATCGAGGCAGGCTATACCCTTACTATAGCTTCTGTCTACATTACGGAGATATCTCTCACTTTTCACCGCGGCCTGCTCATGTCATTCCCTAAGGTAGTCATTTCTTTTCTTTTCTTTCCTAATTTTGTAGCATATATTTATTTTTTAAAATTTATCATCAACTTTTGTCTAAGTAAAAATTAAGGTTAGAAAATTTTAATTAAATAAGTTGATTATTTTTTATGCTTGTTTAGATGTTTCAAATTTTCATGAATGGTGGCACCCTCCTAGCCTATGTCTCCCACTATTTCTTATCCAAGATGCGCACCAAATTCGCACGGTCTTACCTGTTTTATTTGGGAGGAATCCCTTTTGGCTTGGTTGCTTTTAGGGTTCTGACCATGCCAGAATATTCCCGATGGCTTGTCAAGCATGGTCGTGTGGAGGGGGCGAAGGGCATCCTAGCATGGATCTCTGACTTCGAGGAGGAGGCAGTTCGTCGGTTGGATGAGGTCATTACCTAGACTAGTGGGGAGAGCTTGTGATAGACTATCATTCACCCAATTTAATCAATCATACGCATGAGAATTTGTGTGTTTGGAATCTACTTGTTCCAACAAGTTTCTGGAGCTAACATTATACTTATCTACACCCTTGCATTTTTTAGCAGATGAGCATTGTCAACCACAAGGAACAACTCCTCCTCGTCATAGCAGTGGACCTTGTAAAGACCATGTTCACCCTGGTCTACATCATTAGCATTGATCGAGTGGGGCGGCAAAGGTTGATGCTGATTAGCGTTGGCGAGATGATTTTGCCTCTCGCCTCCCTGGGTGTATCCCTCACTATCATCCACTACCACGAGGAGGTCAAGTGGGCTGGTGGCATATATGTCTTCTCATTGATGTGCTACACGGCCTCCTTTTCCATTGGGATGGGGCCGATAGTATTGGTCCACAACTCAGAGATTTTTCCAATGAGGTTGTGTGCCCAGGGGTGCGCAATTGGCATTGCAGTGAGCCAGGTGCTAAGCAACACGATGTCCATGAGTTTTATGATTCTGTATAGAGCGGTCACCCTGAGGGGTGCCACCTTCCTATTCATGGGGATGGCTATGGTGGCCTGGGTCTTTGTCTACATCTTAATGCTGGAAACAAAACAAAGGTCACTCGAAGAGATTACATAACTATTTGGCTCATGGACAGCATGGAGTAGCACGAGGGCCAACCAGGGGGCCAACCAGGGTGCTTGATATCGTCTTTATGATTCCGATTCTGAAT
The DNA here is from genome assembly GCA_017140325.1 of Eucalyptus leucophloia subsp. euroa. Classification (NCBI taxonomy): domain Eukaryota; kingdom Viridiplantae; phylum Streptophyta; class Magnoliopsida; order Myrtales; family Myrtaceae; genus Eucalyptus; species Eucalyptus leucophloia. The sequence continues at coordinate 38,730,309 of CM029474.1, read as the reverse complement.
TCCGGACATACTCTATTTAGTAATTTTGAAATCTCAATTAAATTTTGGGATAAGTGTATTAGAAGTCCTAAAACTTGTCACAAAAATACAATTGAGTCCTAAAACTTACAAAATGTGCAATCAAGTTCTAAAACTTGTTAAATTATTTCAATCAAGTCCTCAAGTTAACACGTTAACTTTTTTAACGGAAAATGCCAACGTGGCATTTAAAATTAATTTTTATTTTCCATGTGGCTTTTTTTAAATTGTTTTTAATTTAAATTAAATTTAAAAACTAGAAAAGAAAAGTTAAAATTCATTTAAAAAACAAAAACAGTTCAAAAAAAAGGAAAAAAAAAGGTCGGTGCTTCCTTCGCCGCCACCCATTGCCGAAGGGGCCGGTGACCGTCGCCAAAGGGGTCGACAAGGGAGGAGCTGCCTTTTTTTTTACAATTTTTAAAAATAAAATTTATCTTTTCTTTTTTTAGTTTTTAAATATATTTTTAATTGAATAAAAAATAATTAAAAATCCATGTGGAAAATGAAAAATTATTTAAAATGCCATGTGTGCACCACGTCAACATTTTCCGTTAAAAAAGTTGACGATGTTAACTTTAGGACTCGATTGAAATAATTTGATAAATTTTAGGACTTGATTGCACTTTTTGTAAGTTTTAGGACTCAATTGCATTTTCGTAACAAGTTTTAGGACTTCTATTGCACTTATCCCTTAAATTTTAGTGAAGTATGACGGTTTTCAATTGACACTATAATATTAAACATCTCAATTACATGTTGATGAAGCTGTAATCATCGAATGTCACAGGCCAATATTATTTTCCCTTACCGTGTAATTAGTTCATTCAATTTATCTCGTGTTTTAGGAGTGTTTTGGGAAGATCGTGATTTAGGAAGAATGATTTTCTCCATGTGAGAAACGAAAGCAAAGGGCCAAATAGAAAGGGCTTCGCTAGCAAACATTGGACTTAGGAAATACGATCTTGGTAGATATATTCATTGATCATTCTTTTTTCCTTTCAATTGTCAATCATTTTGGGCATCTCTAGAGAGTCCTAAAATGAAGGTGTTATGGAGTCTAGGTTGATAATTGATAGAAAGTCCTTAAAACTTGCTCTCAACAAGAATTTGGAGGACTTGTTTTTGGATGTTGCAATCAATTATGCTTTTGTTATATGTTTTCGGTCCTCATCCAAGCAAAAAGCTCTTGTTCCGAGAACCGGAACCTCCCTTTTTAGAACTAGGAACCACACTCACCCCTAGTTGGAATATGCACATAATACGCACGATGCTGGCACGACACATGCACGATGCTAGCATGACATGTGCATAACACACTTAGGAGTCCAACGCCTGCTAGAAGTCCAACATTATCGTTGACTTCAATCTTAATGTTTTCTAATTCCTACAAAGTAAGTCAATTGGCACCTCATGTAAGTCAATCGGCACCTCATGTAAGTCGATCGATTGCATAAAGTTACAAGGGAAACTGTTTAAAGAGCCCAAGTATAATTGACAAGAAGCAATTCGTTGTTATATTTGAGTGTACTTTTTTTTTCTTTTTGTCTAGCTTTATAATTGATAAAAATGATCAATATATTGCCAAAGGTCCTTTTTTAATGCATAAAAAAACAACAAAAATTACTTAATTTTATATAACATCATCCACTTTTTCCTTTTCTTTTAGCCAATTTGGAATAAATCATCCTAGAAAATAGTTCTTGGAAAATAGTTCACTGAATATTTTCTTTTTCATTTTTATGTTTTCAATTTCTTATATGTGGCTAAATTTACTCGGAATATTAGTATAACAAGTAAGATTTTTGGCAGAAATTGGAATGATGAGTGAGGCGAGCGTATACATAAAGCCAAACCTACAGTTGAGCAATGAGGACGATAATTTGTGGTTGGGAATATCTAAACTCTTCTCCCTCTTTGGGTCGGCACTAACCTCCAACAGACTTCCCAGACGTATCAAGGTTGTGTTGGCTATAGCCATTCTCTTTGTCGGCTCTCTCTTCATGATCTTTGGGCTAGGCTTCTTCTACTTACTACTGGGCCGCCTTATCATCAATATCGAGGCGGGCTATACCCTTACTATAGCTTCTGTCTACATTACGGAGATATCTCTCATTTTTCACCGCGGCATGCTCACGTCATTCATTTCTTTTCTTTCTTTCCTAATTCTGTAGCATATATTTATTTTTTAAAATTTATCATCAACTTTTGTCTAAGTAAAAATTAAGGTTAGAAAATTTAAATTAAATAAGTTGATTGTTTTTTATGCTTGTTTGGGTGTTTCAAATTTTCATGAATGGTGGCACCCTCCTGGCCTATGTCTCCTACTATTTCTCATCGAAGATGCGCACCAAATTCGCACGGTCTCACCTATTCTATTTGGGAGGAATCCCTTTTGGCTTGGTTGCTTTTAGGGTTCTGACCATGCCAGAATCTTCCCAATGGCTTGTCAAGCATGGTCGTGTGGAGGGGGCGAAGGGCATCCTAGCATGGATCTGACTCCGAGGAGGAGGCAGTACGTCGGTTGAATGGGGTCATTAGCCAAACTAGTGGGGAGAGCGTGTGGTAGGCTATCATCCACCCAATTTAATCAATCATATGCATGAGCATTTGTGTGTTTGGAATCTACCTGTTCCAATAAGCTTCTGGAGCCGACATTATGCTTATCTACGCCCTTGCATTTTTTAGTAGACGAGCATTGTCAACCACAAGGAACAACTCCTCCTCGTCATAGCAGTGGACCTTGTAAAGAACATGTTCACCCTGGTCTACATCATTAGCATTGATCGAGTGAAGCGGCAAAGGTTGATGTTGATTAGTGTTGGCGGGATGATTTTGTCTCTCGCCTCCCTGGGTGTATCCCTCACTATCATCCACCACCACGAGGAGGTCAAGTGGGCCGGTGCCATATGTGTCTTCTCATTGATGTGCTACACGGCCTCCTTTTCCATTGAGATGGGGCCGATAGTATTGATCTACAGCTCAGAGATCTTCCTAATGAGGTTGTGCGCCCAGGGGTGCGCAATTAGTGTTGCAGTGGGCCAAGTGCTAAGCAGCGCCATGTCCATGAGTTTTATGATTCTGTATAGAGAGGTCACCCTAAGGGGTGCCGCCTTCCTGTTCATGAGGATGGCTATAGTGGCCTGGGTTTTTGTCTACATCTTAATGCTTGAGACAAAACAAAGATCACTCAAAGAGATTACACGACTATTTGGCTCATGGATGGCATGGAGCAACGCGAGGGCCAACCAGGAGGCCAACCAGGGTGCTTGATATCGTCTTTATGATTCTGATTTTGAATTCCAGACATACTTTATTTAATAATTTTGGGATCTCAATTAAATTTTGGGATAAGTATATTAGAAGTCCTAAAACATATCACGAAAATGCAATTGAATCCTAAAACTTGCAAAAAGTGCAATCAAGTCCTAAAACTTATCAAATTATTTCAATCAAGTCATAAAATTAACACCATCAACTTTTTTAACAAGAAAATGCTGACGTGGCATTTAAAATTAATTTTTATTTTTCGTGTGGCTTTTTTAAATGGTTTTTTAATTTAAATTAAATTTAAAAACTAGAAAAGAAAAGTTCAAATTTATTTAAAAAACAAAACAGTTCAAAAAACGGAAAAAAAAAAAAGGCTGGTGCTTCCTTCATCGCCAAAGGGGCCGATGACCATCGCCGAAGGGGCTGATGAAGGAGGAGCTGCCTTTTTTTTTAACAATTTTTAAAAATACATTTTAGCTTTTTTTTTTTAGTTTTTAAATATATTTTTAATTGAATAAAAATAATTCAAAAAATCTATGTGGAAAATGAAAAATTATTTAAAATGCCACATCTGCACCAAGTCAGCATTTTTCATTAAAAAAGTTGACGCTGTTAACTTTAGGATTCGATTGAAACAATTTGACAAATTTTAGGATTTGATTGCATTTTTTTTTCAAGTTTTAGGATTTAATTACATTTTCGTAACAAATTTTAGGACTTCTATCACACTTATCCCATATATGTATTATAAGCTTTGTCCTCATTAGCAATTCAAAATCTTTATCAACTTTATGGACGATGACATTATCCTTTAGAACCTTTATAAGTTTTTTTTTAAAAAAAAAAACTTATCACTTGAAGAAGAAAGATAAATTCTAAACAAACTTAAATTCTAAAGAGATGACTCATACTCATTAATCCCGATAACAATTCAAATTAAATACCAAGGTCTAGGAATTATCTATTGAATATTAGTAAAAATATACATCAGTGCCAAATTTTTGTGCATGCATACTTTATTTTAGTTATGATAGATTAAAAGTGAGTTTATGAAAGTAATAGACATAAAACAGTATTTGCACCGCACCTTAAGAACACCAGCTTCTAACCCAATCTCACGACGTCGACCTCAAGTTTACTTCCTCATAATCCTAAAAACAATACATATTATTTTAAGCTAGTGTCACGACCTAAACTCAAGTGCACTATTTAGAGTTTGACTAATGGATATTCAAAGGGTAAAGGAACACACATAATTTTCTTTACACAATGCAACATGTGAGATTTTTCTTCCATGAGCCTCCAAGATTGAAGATAAACAGCTTCAAACTCAACGTTGTGATGTTGAAAATACTAGTTTGATGGATCTAGAAAAGAATATCAAAGATATTTTGAATGGTTTGGGGAAAAGATTCTTATTTTGCAAAAGAGTTATTTTTTTAAGCCACTGTAAGCAACAATGACGGTCAAAATATAACAAGTACATATAGACTCCCCTATCTCAAATAAAAAAGAATAATTAATTACTATCAACTCATTTTAAGCATCACCGTGCAAAATGAATAAAAATAGATGGTACATTTCGACAATAATTCCACAAATCATCAAAATTTATAAAAACTTACAATATTGAAAAGGTTATGAGCAAGTTGTAGCAAGAGGTGCAAGTACACCCGATAGTTGATTCCTTGACAGCCCTTGTATCCAATTCATTGGCTTATGCTAAGATAATTAAAGATATCATAAATTGCTACCTTAGTACAATAAATCTTCAAAACCAATCTCAACATCCAAACCCACAATCAAATATGTGCCAACCATGGAAATGCAAATTCACACTTGTAAACCAAACTTGAGCAATATTTCTGCAATACTTGTAAATCCCTCACACCAACGAATAAATAAACAATTGATAAATTGAACAATCTAGCAAACTTTTGGTTGTTAACAAATAAAAACTGGCTAAAAACCTTAAATGATAAAGTAAATGCATCTAGAATAATCAATCATATTATTGTTGAGTTTAAGAATTCACTAAGTTGAGTTTTTCTTCAACAACTCTGCAATAGCCTTAACTCCATACATAAAAAAGTATAATGATATCTCCAGCTTGTTATTATTTAGAAGGTTTAAACTTCATCTAAATTAGTGTTAGTAAGCATGTTGTAGTTATAACCTATGTAGCATCGACATGGACACGCATCACGACACAAAACGATATACCGACACATCATTTCTCAAAAAGTAGAAAATTCCAACACATTATATATTAAATAAATATTTTTATATATAAATGCATAAATAATTAAATAATAATAATAAAAGGAGCTTGGAATTAATCTATACTAAAAATATTAATCCTACATTTGTTTTTTTCTTTTTTTTTGTAACAAAATCCTACATTTGTTAATATCATTCATTCTTTTAATTTGACAAATTCAACTACATTTTATTATAATAATCTATAAAACTTGGAGGAAAAAATAAGTAATCCACATTCCACTATTAAATTTAAAATTTAACAACAAGCAAAAACACAATCAACATTCCATCATCGAATATAACAAAAAGTCATTCATCCACATTATCCAATTTTTCTAAAAAAAAAAAAAAACTCCATCTTGGTTCATGAAGTGAAAAATTTGCAACTTCAAGCACCCCAACATCTTCAAATGAGTCAAATGCATCTCCACCAATATCCTACATCTTAGTCTCTCCTTTACGTATTGTGGGTTTTTTCTTGATAGAAGAAGAAGATTGCTATGAATAAAATCAAATATTCTGCATGTTTTGAGGTCATCTTATTTCTTTTCACCAAGTGCATAAATGAGTAAGTACTCTAATTTCTCTCGGCACATGATAAAGAAGAAGATTGTGTGAGAAGTTTTAAGGTTATGCTTTGAAGTATCAGTACGCATGCATCATGATTAATCCACCAAGCCTTAGGATCCATAGAATATCAATTTTGAATGGAATCAAAATCTTTAAAATCTCCATTTTTACTCGCAAAATCTACATACTCCAAATTCACTTTATTGCGCTCATCCAAGTTAGAAAAGTATTTATTGAAGCATTTCAGTATTTCTTAGTTGATCTCCTTATTCTTGTATGGAGATATTCGAGTAGGATCTTCATCAAACTATTTATCACTATAGTATCTTTATTTAATAAAATAAAATAAAATTAGAAAATAATAATAAATAAAAGAAGTATTATATTATCATGTTAAGGAAAGAATAACTATTAAAGTAACAATCTCATACAATTTTAGAACTTACCTAGGATTTAAGACGTGCCAAGCAATGAAGTGGAGTGTTGTTCTTTGTCCAACGATCTATAAGAATTGTATGAACCACATCATAAAATGTGAACTTCCCATCTAACCTCTTCTCTTCATGTGTATATATAGCTTTCTTTATTTTTTCGATCGTCAAACTCCACATATCATAAACTAAGTGAAGACAAAGCTTATCAATGTCACAAATTCTAAACATATCATAAATAGGAGTCATGAAGGAAAGTATATAATCAATCAAATCTCATCAAAAATCATCAAACACATTCTCCTTGACAAACTTAGCTTTCCCTTAATTATCATCTCGATAGATATTCCATTTGTCATAAATCACTATGTTTTGAAAATCACTTTTTATTAACTTGAATCTCCTAAGCATCGCAATCATCAAAACAAAACATGTATTCACTACAAAAGGCAATTTCAAGCTAATAAATTCATTGTATATTGTTAATCTCATAAAATGGTTCATGATAAAATATTTCATTTGAATGACTTCCTTAACAATATCTAAAATCAAATTACATTCCTCATAAACTATTTGATTGTTCTCCATATTTTTTGCGACACAAATGTTCTTCAAAGCTAGAGTAAGGGTGTGCACCACATAAGGCGTCAACATAATAGATGGAAATTATTGCTCAATGAGTTATTCCGCGGCCTTGCAATTTGAAGCATTATTCATACTTAATTGAACCACATTCTCATGCCCAATTTCATTGATAACTCCTTTCAATAAGTTAAAAGTGAATTGCATATTTTTTATTTCTCTCGAGCAATCAACCGATTTTATAAATATTGGCTCTCCATCCAATACCGCTATGAAATTAATAAGCGGTCTTCTTTGTGAGTCACTCCATTCATCATTCACAATACTTATGAATCAAGTGAAAATTCTATCAAAAGAAGCGCGAACATGAGGCATTGTGTATATTGATTGATGAAATGGGACGGGATATGATTTGTGGGGCTAAGGAATCAGTTGTTTTATTTATAATTTGTTGTAGATGTTTTATATAATATAGTTTATCATTGAGTTTGTGAGACTTAATTTTAATATCAATGGAATGATCTTGTTGCTTGTCATTTTTGCATTTTTCATTTTTTTGATTTTTCTTTTACTTTCAACTTCTGGTGGTGGATCTGTGGTGATGACTAGGGTGCTTGTGTGGCTGGTGGTGGCAACTGGTGAAGTTTGGTGGTGGTGGGTCTATTATAGGGGCTGGGTTAGGGGCTCTTGTTGTACTTAGTACTGGTGCAAGTGTGCAATTAGCTTGTACCAGCCCCTTTTACAACAGACCCACCACTCACCACCAACAGTGGTTGCTAATAGTAGGTCTATGATGGTGGCTACATGTTGGTGTGATAGCTAGGATGATAGTGTTGCTAGTGATGGAGGCTAGTGGTGGTTGCCGATGCCTAATGGTGATGAGTCTATTATAAGGGTTGGGTTGGGGGCTTGTGCTGCACCTGGTGCAATATGCAAGTGTGTAATAGGCACATCTTATACTAGGTAATGCTGGTGCAAGCTAAACAACTTCTGCAGCAGCACACTACCAGCACAATGGTGGCTGGTGATGGCTCAAGTGGGTACGTGGGACACCTCATGTGGCTGGTGGTAATGGTTGGAGGCCAATGGTGGCCAATGATGGGCGGTGGTGGTGGCTGGTAGTGGCTGGTAGTTAATGCAATTTATAAAGCAAACGTAAAAAAAAAAAATGGCACTTAACTAATCACATTATAAAAAACTTGACACTTAAATACTCACTTTTAACCACAAGTGGCACTTAAATGATCATTTTTTAATAATAACTTGACACTTAAATGATTATTTTTTTATCATGACTGGCACTTAAGTGATCACTAAATACAACTTATAGCACTTGAGTAATCACTCATGTATGTCCTATATATATGTTGGTTTGCAACAAATGAGAAATTACTGATTTATATATTTGGTTCAACTTATGGCAACTCCATTCAATTCAATGTTTGTTGTTGGTTACATTTAGTTCAAATAAAGAAGCCCTCATAATACATTGACCAAATATACATTCCATCATTGCCGATTTATATTCAAGAATAAACAAAAACATAGTACAAACAGTATCTCATTCATTTATTCATTCCATTTCCTTGACCTCCCTACAAGCACAAGAAGTAACACATAATACATATAACAACACCAAAAAAGAAAAGTCACAATGATCTTGTAAATAACACAAAATTTCTTCTCATCTTCCAAAAAATAAGTTACATTTAATCCAAAACAAGTACATTATCCACTCATTTACAATTATGACAATTGAAGAAACTTCTCCTCATCTTCCAATACTTTACATTTCATCATAAAGTATGATAGACAAAAAAACAGTACCATAATAAACACTAGGTAACACTTCCGTTCAATTTTCATCCTTGAAACTTCATTCTTAAAATGATTAGCAGAAAATGCTTGAGCTTGCATTGAGTCAATATCGTGCAAGTCGTCCACAAGCATAAATAGAAGTTGATGTCATCCATCAAGTAGGTCTAATATCACCTTTGTAGCTCAATAAGAGAATTTCGTATCAACCCATTTGAAATATTTGCACTTCGACCTTTCTTTATATTGGACACATTCATAAAATCTTCTCCTAAGATTCATTCGAATCTATAATGTTTTTCTTGAACTTAGTAGCCCACAAAAACAGAACCGCTCGCCTTCTCCTTCACTTCTACGAAAGGAATTTGAGCCGCTGCTGAAAGTTCTGCTCTCCATTTTTAATATTTGACTGTAGAATTTGTGGCAAATTGAATTAGGGTTCGGGTTAGGGCTCCAGCGCTTCAATGGAATTTTTCCTAATTTAGGGTTTTAGATTTAGAGCAATTAGGGAGACAACATCATTTTGGTCGATTTAAGGGCTTTATTTTGTCTAATTATAAAAACGACGTCATTTAAGGTGAATCAGAGCTGAGTTAGCTTTCCGGCAAGTCACGTAAGCAAGCAATATTAATATCTAATTGCCATGTAGGATTTCCGGCTAGCTTCACCAGATGTGGTACTTAAGTGCCCCACTTTGCAAAAAAATATGGCACTTAAGTGTTACTTTTGTAACTTTTGGCACTTAAATGTCCCCTTATGCCAAATTTTGGCATTTGGGGTGTTCTTTTGCACATATAAATGATATCATCCTTATGTTTCAACAAATCCTATTTAGAGACAGAAAAAGAATTACCACTCAAAATGTGCTATGTATTTATTCGTTTGATATGAAATTTACTTTTGTGTATGCTGGGTGGAAAGGATTTGTCAACGATTATCAAGTGCTTTCGATAGCACTCAAGGCTTCTCAACTGCAATTCCCTTGACCACCACCCGGTATTTACTTTGTCTATAAAGACAAACTTTCTTTATGATTATATTATGGTTGAATATATATATCATGCCATAGCAAAATACTACGTGGTAGATTCTAGTTATGCAGCACTTTTGGAATTTTTAACTCCATTTAAAAGTGAACAATATCATCTAAACGATTATAGAGGGAATGGGAAACAGCCAAAAACAACAAGAGAATTGTTCAACCATAAGCACTCTTCACTAAAAAATGTCATTGAAAGGTCATTTGGGGCATTAAAAAATCGCTTCACCATTTTAAGACATATGCCTCTATTTACAATTCAGAAGCCATCACTTATTATAATTGCATGTTGTACTCTCCATAATTACATTCATGATCAAGACAAAATAAACAAAAACTTTTCTTTACATGGAGATTCGGAGTATCCATTTGGACCTAGAAAAGTGGAAGTTGCAGATGATACATCGCATGAGCAAGCAAAGAATTGCAAATAAAATGACAAGAGATTACAATATGCCTAGGATTTCATGACTTTGTGTTTCCGACTTTTGTAATATTGTTTTTAAATTATAACTTATCAAAGTCAATCTAATAAAGTTGAACAATGAACTACATTAGTTCATTATTGTGATATCATGCATGAAATGGTCCATGTAGAGATCTATAAGATACCCTTCTTTTTGCTAGCTCTTGTTGTATGAACTTTACTTATAATATCATGCTTTACAAAAGTATTTACATATGACCATGTTCAAAATGTTTCCTACACTCACCATGAACAAAATTAAATTGGTGAATATTCCATGAGAATGAGATTTCAAGACCAAGTTTACACTTCTCTAAAAAAATACTTGAAAAATTTGGAATAGAAATTTTGTACAATTACCAAACACATATTTGTTCTTTTTCTATTCCAAGAATAGAAATTTTGTGCAGTTACCAAACGCGTTCTTTTGTTCAGAAATTGTTCCTAGAAACAGAATTAGAAAAATCTATTTTTAATCAAAAATTGTTTCCTGAAATAAAATTGTTACAAAACACGCCCTAAGATTTTTTTTTTTATTTATTCCCTTGGACGAGTTTTTGAGCAAAAACACGTGTTTGATAACAACACAAAATTTATGTTCCTAGAATAGAAATCGTTTGATAACAACTGGAAATTTATCCCCCTCAAGCAAGCAACAAGCAACTAGCTAGTGACGAGAGCGAGCAACAAGATTTTTTTTTTTTTTGGTTCCAAAATTAAAAAAGTAAAAAAAAAAATTGCTTCTCATTTCTGTTCCAATAATAGAATAATGAAATTGCATTACCAAATGGACTTCTATTCCAAATTTGATCCCGAGAATAGAAAAATAGAAAAGCAGAAAAACGTAATGTTATAATGTATGTTGTTAATTTATTCAATGTGATCTCTAAATTTTAATCCAATATACAACATTATTTTTGAACTTTTAATTTATTTAATATGATCCCTAGACTTTACAAACGCAAATTTTTATGGGCCCAATCTTTGATATCCTGGATCCTATGGTTTTGAGCCCAAAGTACAAACGTGAATTTTTATGCGCCCAATCTTTGATATCCTGGATCCTATGGTTTTGAGCCCAAATACAAAGCTCAAATGTCAATTTAAGAATGTGCAAGAGCCTCTTTATCTTTTGTACTTTCAGCCCAAACACCTGTTGCTGGTAACTAGAGTACGGGCCTACGGGTTTAAAAGTTGGGTCTTGAACGGATCCGACCCATTTTTATACATTTGCAGTCATTTCGGTTGGTACCCTAGACTGTACCCATGTTTGCAATTGAGCAATGCCGAGTTTATTAACATCTATCTTCTACCAAAGGAAACAAAATTTATTAAAACCGATCTATCAAATTGTTATTCTAATCATGTGGTAAAATTTGCAAGTAGACAATAAAACAAGTCGGTCATACTTGATAATCCATAGAAGCCAGTTGCATTAATTAATATGGAAATTTTCGATTAAATTATTATTATTGTTTTTTTTTAAATTAGCTTTTCTTTTTGTGAGTTTAGAAGGTATTTTTCCGATTAATTGGCAACCACATCTTACACTATTGTTAGTTGGAGCCAAATGCATTTAAAAAAAAAAAAAGAAAGAAATTTTTATTGAAATGGAAAAGTTGACTTGGACTTGATATGGGCAATTCACTGTACAAAGCGTCAGCGCACGAAATTAATCAACACTGAAAAGTTTGAAAGCTCGACGTGCCACAGAATGCGTAATCTCATCTGCCGACACATTTCTTAATCCGCTAGAAGCTTTGAAGGCCTCCGAGCTTCGGCAGGACACCAACCTGCGCGGTGAAGATCGCCTTCACCGGCCGATGGTCGGACAACTTCGACTCGCCTCTCGTGTACAGGTGCTGCTTCAGCCCTTCCCCGCACCATATTATCCTATCGCACCTGTACAGTATATACATCATCGACGACGACGTGACCACGTTATAAATGACTCGAAGTGAGGACATTTCCAAATAAAAAAATCAGTCGATATGAATTGATAATATACCATGCAGGAGCTCGTCCTCTTCCTCCTTTGATATTCTCATGGCCACTTCCGTAGTAGACGTCCGAATTAGGGCAATATTTATAGGTAGGAACGAAATCGATTCTCCCCTCCTGCCAACCTTGGAGTACTCGACCATTCCTGAGCTCCGCCTTTAACTTCAATTCCCATATGTAAAATTACGAATCAGATTTCGGGTTATTACTGTAGAAAAAAGATCTTGATGAAGAAGTGAAAATTGGTTGGTGTTTCCTTTCTCACTACCTGATCGTGTTCTAGCAGCTTATTCCATTTATTTCGCTCGATAAGCGACCGTGTCGTTGCTTCCGGAAGGGAAATCCGGTAATTCAAGTCTCCTAGCAGGATTACCCAACTGCGATGAACACGACTTGATCAGAGGACGCTCGTGAAAACTTTAATGTCATGGGTCAAAAATAAGATTTAGCGTCAACGTGGTTATTTCATATTTTGCTCCTTAAGATTTTGCAACCCACCAGCTTGCTTAAACAACCACAGGTTGCACAAATAATACTAGATTATAAGTATTACTGTTTGTTTACGGATTGTATGCATGGCTCTTAGCGAAAAATACAAAAATAACTGTGTTTTGATGCAAAACTTTGGAGTATTTAATGTTAATGATGTTAATTAGGATTAGTTCGAATGAGTAACAAGGTACTCACTCGTGATCAAGGATCTTTCTAGGCGAATTCATTGAAGGGCCCTCCGGGAAGCTTGTCCTTGACAATATGTCAGCCACGTTGGAGTTTCTTAACTTACGATCTCCTTGTCGATTGCCGGAAGCAAGATGAGTGCACACAAAGCAGAAGCTCGTTTCATGCAATTTGAATCGAACCGACACCGAACCCTGCAAAACCATGTTTTTAGAAAGAGAGAGAGCATGGAGAGATTAATTAGAAAAAGATTACCATTTATTTCATGATATTGCTAGATTCAATCGGCTTTCTCGTTATCAAATAATTTCTTTGGCATCTTTCGTAACTTTTAACTCATTAATCAGGTTCATAGATGAAGGAAAATATGGCCCTTGAAAATTATCTCCTGAAGTAATTGCGCATACGGGGTGGATAATACTTACGTACATTTTCTTTTTCTTTTTTTTTTCTATAAGCTTGAGCGACATATTAATATTTATTTATGGCCTTATTTTTCCTTGAAAGGCAGAATTGGGGACTGCTGACCAACCGTATACATTTTTATAAATACGTATTACAAGATAATATAAAAAAATATTTCTTTAAGAAAAGAAAACTTCCATAAAGAATATCATGTGGAGGCAAATCGAGGAGAGACCACCTTATTGCCGACGCAGCCCATAATGCCACAGCCTACGCATGCAGCACTTGGATGGCTTACGTGCGGGAGCAACTCGCTGCGAACCCAAACCGTGACCAATATTCCGACCATCTGCTTGCTCGCCATGCAATGGAACTTGTCTTTCTCGTGTCCCGTTCGGTTCAAGGATTTCCCTATCGCGGCGTTCCATTTCGTTTGGATTGTCCAGTTTTCCGACCCCAGAATGGCGGAAGCTTTCAGAGGAACTGCTTCTTGAAACCTGGATAGATCGAAAGAAGACATCACATCCATCTATGTTCAAAATGTTTTGAACTCCCAGTGTGATTTATATTAATGAAGAACGGCCGAATATGGCCGGGACAAGATTATTCGCAAGGTTGACTCATTCGACCGGTGATAAGGAGTCAAAACTTAATGCAAACTTACACAGTTATCGAACACTGATGGTTCGTGTCGTTTCTTTAGTGCGGTCTTGCAGAGTTTGGACCATAGTTGTAAATGCAATTGATTTGGTATATGAGCTTACACCGGAGACTGGAAACTTACCCTAGAACGTAAATATCGCATGGATTGTTGCGTACGTCGAGCCAATCTTCTATCGACAAGTCATCCCCTGGTGCAACACCACCAACATTCCAAGTGCTAACGAAAATCCTGGAAGAGATCAAGATTGATATGGAGATGAGAAAAGCTTAACGCTCGATACTTGTATTTATGGTATAGAATAGAAGTGAAGCGACTCTTACTTGTACTTATGCGTTTCCTCGTGATGATCTAAGAGGCTTTTCCTATAATAACAAGACGATAACTGCTCTAAACTTGGAACTTGGGGCACCAATTCTGTCTCCGTGTCGATGCACGGCAAGTCGGCGACGAAGTTGTTGTTGCTGGTGCTGAACCTCTTTCCATGGATCTTGCTGGCTACCGATTTGGGCCACATGGTAGGTAAAAGAGATAAAACCCAGTGAAAGGTGGTTCTTGGGATGGAGAAGATTTTATGGAGAGGAGGTATCAGCAAGTTGGCAAAAAAGGACTTGAAGGGTGACGTGGATGATGATGCACCTAGCCAATTTGCTTGTGGCCATTCCCATCATTAAGAGAGAGAGAGAGAGAGTCTCAGTGACTGCTGGAATAGTGGACTAGCTGCTAGTGCTGGATCTGCTCTTGTTAGTTGGTGGAGTTTGGTTTTTGAGGGATATTTTTTTATGTTTGTGAGATGAAACTGAGGTGGGGGAATTGTTTAAGGTTTAAAAGAGCAAGTGGATGGGTTTGGGACAAGAGATGCACATACATATTCTGAAGGACAAGCTGCTAGAGCCACAAGATCTCCACTCCTTTTCTTTTGGCTTTGCGGGCATGGCCATATCAATACAAGTTGCTGGAGTTGACAATGGCATAGGATAAATTTGTTTTTCTCATTTTGAAGATTTAAGAAGGACCCTTGACATGAATCTAGCTTGAATAGAATCAATGGAAACTTCTTTTTCTCCCCTTTAATTTGAAGGCCACCACTCGTCATCTAATGTTAGTACTGATCTAGTTAGTTCCATTAGTTCCCTTGACAGGACATGGTAGCGAGGACACATTGCTCCTTGTTTCAAACTATATTTCTGTCTCTCACAATTTGTCGATCTAGTATAACAGGCACTAATGTCTGAACATACTAGCGGTAGATGCAAAACTGAAGGATGAAGATCTGCCATCACTTTATGTTCTCATCTGCCTGTCTTGCTCTTTAGATTGCGACTCGTGTCATCTTCATTTATTCTCTCAACACATCCGAACAATTTCCCCATCATCAACCCCCTTCCATCTCTCTCTCCCCCTTCCTCCCGCCAATTCGTATATCGTTGTGGCGTCTCCAGACCGGCGCCATCACATGTTATTGACAATTTCCCTTTATTCTCTCAACCTCCATGGTGAGCTCCTTCAAGAGCGACAAGCTCCATGGATTCACTAGCTTTCTCCGGTGCAAGAGCTCAGGGATCAACATAGTGATGGCTCAATCAGAGGTCGTTCTCAACATATGGTGGCCGGAGGTGCGGAGCCGATGGTGGCGGGGCCGGGTGTGGTTGTGCATAAGGGAGAGAGATGGGGAGAGGCTGAAAGGCAGATGGAGGGGTTGCGATTAGTGGGGTATTTCTTGTATGGACAAGCACGTGGTTCAAAGGGTGGGAACGAGGAAGCGGATGATGCGGGACATTAAGCTCGCTCAAGCCCGCTTCATTACCATCCTAACTTATTTAGTCTACCTCATTGCAAATTCTCTACGCCGCATCTTAGGTTTCCCCCTCGTGTCGAGGAATAAAGACGACGTTCACTAATATTCACGGGAAGAAGAAATTCCAAGGGGGCACTGTCAATTCATGACACCTAAAAGAAGAAGTTGATTGCATCAATGGACTGTGCATCATACTTGGTAATTCATCAAATGGAGTTTTTCGTTGAACAGCCACGGATTCTACTTTTGAGCCTATTGGAGGGCCATTGATAATGTGCCTTATTTTCATCGAGGGCCTTATGCCCTGTCGAGATTGGGCCATGACATTGCGTTGCACGGTTAGTGTAAAGACCCAAAGAGACCTTGGGCTCAATATGTTGTTGGGCGTTTTCTCTTTTCTTCAGAGACCATATGCAAATTGTTTGACAAGCGTAACAGCGAGCTGGTTCTGGAGCAGCAAAGTGGGAAAATGAGGGTGGAACAGGACAGAAATTCTACCAAGAGATGCCCAAATAGACCCTAAATCGATACGATCCAACTATTTTATGATCTAATTTTAATCGAAACAAATTTTGAACACACTTGAATTCAAATTATTGTGTTCAATTCAAATTATTGTGATGAGGATAAGAGAGTACATGAATAATCAGACGCAATAAGACATCACGGGCCCATTTGGCAACACGTTGGGTTTCCCAGCCATCAACGTTGACCAGAAAGGTCATGGTCCTCCATTCATGTAATTCAATAAATTCATCAGACGAGAGTGAACAAGGGACACTTTTCTACATTTTCCTTCTTTATTAGCATTATCGAAATACAATAGACCGTTATGTTTTCAAGACAAATGAAAAGTTAACTACTTTTTACATCTTTAAAGAACATTCACCATTCACACAACGTTCTCAAAATCACTTATAATCTTGGATCGCTATCCATATGCATGACACCAGTTATACGTGATTTGCCACACAATCAAGGCATGAGCACTCTGATTGTTAGTATCGGTTGCACTTAGATCTCTTTTTTGGCTTCCGATGAATCCTCTCTCACCATAGCAATCTCTTCATCTCACACACACCAACTAATTATCAAAAATACGCAGGCCTGTACTTTTGGGGAAGGTCTTGAAGGAACGCACATGCATGATGATTCGAATTCAAGTCTTGAGCGAGGAAGAGGACGATATGCTTACTATTCGAGCAACCCGGTCTACGTGGGGCTAACTCTATATGTTATGTTGGTGGGTGTAGGAGCACCTAACTGTTGGCTCACCTGACCTTAGCGGTCCATGTATATATATAGAGTAGGGTTTGCTCTTTAGCTCCATTAGAGATGCGGTCAGCAAATGCGTCACTGAGGCAAGAGTTCACACTGACCTAAGGCGACTCAATCATCACCACGAATGAGAGAGAGAGAGAGAGAGAGAGAGAGAGAGAGAGAGAGAGAGATGCATTTGTACAATTTTATATGGGATCTTCTTGCAATAAATGGTGGGTGTTATCCTGCGCTTCATAAATGAAGTTCATATGACTTTAATTAGACCTCATTAGGATCATGGATGACTCTACGAGCATTATAGGAATCATGCACATGCACATTGGGTCAGACCTTGATTCTGTTGAACCTATTGTGTCTTGGTATTCAGCTAATATCCATTTGATCGGGAACTTGGATTTTTTTTTTTTTTTTTTTTTGGTTGGTAAAAACTTGGATTTATTTAGAGATCATTTAGGATCATTTTTTTTTTTAGATTTTTGCATGGGCATACTTCAATTTATAGCAGAGTTGTAATTGATTCTAAGTTGGTCACTTGTTTGTCCACGATTTATAAGTGCACTCTCAATATGGAAATTCTATTACAATATTTTTCTTTTTTCTTTTTTTGGGGGGGGGGGGTGGGGATGACCATTGAGGATGATCAGTTCAAGAATGGTAGCTGGAATCTACACACCTTATCGAGGGCGATTCTTAGAATTTGGAATCGGATATTGACCTAGTTGACCATGAATTAGTCTGGGCCTTTTTCTGTTTAATTTTATTAGCTACACAATATG
Organism: Eucalyptus leucophloia subsp. euroa; assembly: GCA_017140325.1. Taxonomy (NCBI): domain Eukaryota; kingdom Viridiplantae; phylum Streptophyta; class Magnoliopsida; order Myrtales; family Myrtaceae; genus Eucalyptus; species Eucalyptus leucophloia. The sequence continues at coordinate 38,712,259 of CM029474.1, read as the reverse complement.
CACATTTCAGATATGAACATGAATGCAATTCTTTGTATTTACCCATAACATACCAAACATATTCAATGTCGGCAAATAATTTCTATTTAAAAAAAAGTGAAAAAACTTATTTAGAATTATGGATAATTGGTACCCTTTGCCGATTCCAAATGCAAAGTAGAACTTACCGATTCGAAGAATAAAACTAGGAGTCAAACCAATCAAGATTGATTCTCAGTTTTCAAAATTGAGAACCAAATTAGTCCCCTTAAACATTAGCCCGATTGCTCACCCCTATCATCGCCTCTTAACCCTTGCTAAGGTGTTGCCACCCCCAATGAGGGTTGTAGAAGGCAAGGATGCTTCTTGTAGTACACCAACTCTCTTTTTTGCCCCTCTCTCTTTATGCGAGGTTTGGTGACCTCACTTGAGTATGGAGTGAGTTATTGGATTCCATCTATACCTAGTGGGGGCTCGATCTTGCTGTTGCTAGGCGAGGGGTCGTAGGACCCTCATTTTGGTGATCGAGCAGTCATTGCTTCCTCTCAATCTCCCTCTCTCTCTCTCTCTCTCTCTCTCTCTCTCTCTCTCTCTTCTTCTTCTTCTCTTTTTTAATTTTTAACTCTTGTTCTTGATGTTTGCTTATGCAACTATCAACAAGCACAACATAATCCTTGATTTAGTGATGTTTTTAATTTAATCTACAAAAGGACTTGATTGAGTAATGTGAAAAGACAAAACTCAAGAGAGCCATTATCAAATTTGACATGAATTTATATGTTTTATAAGAATTTATAATGATTCAAATGTCAGCTGATCACTAAAACATAATCTACTATATAATAGAAGATATTATTGCCACTCAAGTCTAAAGTTCCTTTCATAGAACCAAAACTAAAAACGCAATGGTCATTATGAAAGTTACTACAAATCTAAACAAATTCTTGAAAGATTTCTTATTAAAATTTTGGAATCACTTAGATGTAAAACAACAAAAAAGTAATGCCGCGAATAGGGCAAGAAAAAAATGTTGTTCCAATGGAGGTGCAAGATATGCAGGCATAGGGAATGCATCCGTGAAGCCTACCATCCTTATATATCAAGCACGGGATCCTTGTGAAAGTTTCGGCTCCTCTTAGGATACATCTTGCAACCACCAACCGACGATCCTATTTTTCTCCTGCCGACGTGGAATTGTTTTTTGTTTTTGGGCTGGAAATGAGGAATCGAAAGATGACGACAAATTCTTTGTCTTTTCCTGGACCATTTTTTATTTTTTTTCTTAAGCTTTTCCCCTTTTACCAGCTGGATTCATGTTTGCTTTGATCCTGGCTGTCAATGCGCAGTTCATCAAGTACGGTCGGCCAGCCCACCTCTAAAAGCGACAAACATTTATCTCGATAAGTCGAAGACTTCCAAATAAATTAACTTTCGGGAGCGTGCGTGCGATTGGTTCGATGAAGAGACAGAAGACACGGGTGGGTCAGGCGTCCTTTTGGCCTCACGTGCTCGCCATCAGCTGTGGGTGCGGCGACGGCGGCGGCGGCAGCGCTGATGCTCGTGGCGGAATGGCCGACGTGCCCGACGTCTCTCTGCCGCCTGAATAAACAGCCTGTGCTGTAAAACTAGCTATTTTCTGCAACTCGAAGATAGTGCCATTCATAAAATAAATCGATCATCTATGGGTGCACGAATAAACAAGCCTGTATCCATGAAATGTAATTTATCACATTAGTCCAAAGTGTACTCCAAGCCGACAAGAGATACCAATCATTGCTGCAATTGACTCTTCCAAACAAAATATCTCTGAATCGGCTTGAGAATCAAATTCATTTTCTTCTGAAAATTTGCAACTTACGTAAATCTAACTTTATTTCAATACTTTTGAATTGATTAGCATTTTAACGTTCGGTATTCATGGGCTCCAATGTTTGTGTGATAGCAGCATGATTATTCATCGATAACCTAAGTGGCCACTAAACAATCAAGCTAGCTAAGAGAAAAATGTTTGAAATGACATAATTATCCGGAGAGTAATATTGCTATTTTTGGACATAAGACGACATGCATGCTGCTCGTACTCTCTAAAAATATTAGACCTTATTTTATTATTTGAATATTAAACTACGCATTTTTTAATAATTTACACTTTCATAGTCAGTAGTGGTTCTGTTGCACAGATGATACCAAACCAAAATTCTTAATACTTCAGCAATGTGAACTTAAAAACTAAAATGCTCATGTGCTAAATGGTTGTTGGCGTGAGCTGAAATCCTCTAATTTGTAGGGGATTTTATTTTTGTAATTTGTGGGGGATTTTATTTTCCTTCTAATTTTTAGAGGATTCTATTTTCCTAATCCATAGAGGCTTGACTTGTAGAAGAAGTCCATCTAATTGTATATATATGAGCCTGTACATACTTGATAATTAAGAGAGAAAAAGAAAAAAAAAAAAAGAGGGTTGGGGAGGCTTACTCGAGGATGTAGGCACATTGTCAAATCTCTTTAATTCTTGTGTTTTCTCCTCTTCTTCTTGATGTGCATTTAGATTGTTAACAATGATAACTCCAATAAATGCTACAACTTAATTTATTCAATGCTTCATAAAATTAGTGAATGAAAGCAAGTCAAAAATTGAGCGAGGAATACGGTCGCGACATGCTGTATCTAGCTACGGTATTCGAACAGTTAATGCTCGGATTTGTGCCATTTTACAGCCTAAAAGAATCTCCTCCGCTCTCCTCCTCCCACCGCTATACCTGACTGCAACCTCCTTTCTGGTTCTAGTTCCATGCGCATACGTTGTGACCAACCTAGGATGAAGGACAATTTGAGGACACCATCAAATCGACCTTGGCCTCGATTTGAGGTCATGAGGGCTTAATGGTGGCCTTCATTACGATGTGTTTCGTCAGGCTTAATCATCGACGAAAGATTTTTCACCAATGGTAAGATCTACAGCTCTCTAAATGAATGGGGTTTGATGACTATTTGGACAAGAACAATGGTTATGGCTACTCTACGGACTAAGAAACTATGAAACTAAGAGACTATGGAAACTAAAAGATTAACAGGTGAAGAGCGGCTATCATTCAAATTCCAAATTCTATTTACCTCCGAGATTCTAGGCCTCAACTTGATCTTTTAGTACTGCGAGTCTTATCTGTGAGTAGTTACTGCTCGGCTTCGTCTGTATTCCTTCGCTCTTCCTCGATTTTGTGATCGACTGGTGCCTTTCCTTTGAATTAAATTTTGACTTTTGCCGATTGTGATTTATTGATAACAATGCAGCTGATCTGTCGACGATGCACCAAAAGCTTTTATCCCAACTTAGATATTTTTGGGTGTTAACACTATGCACAAAGGAAAAGCAGAAAGACCCAGATGGCAATAGACTTAAAAATAAAACAACGGATATAAAACTCTCACCCTGACAAATTATTTTAGAATCATCACTTTCTTGTTAAGAAAAAAATATTTTTGTTCAATCAAATCATATATCATCAAAGTTAGGATCAATTGTACTATTTGACAATAATATCATAATCGCAAGTTTCTCATCCTAAATTTGTTTTTCATACAATTGACTCATAATTGGTACATTAATTGGTTGATTTGACCAAAAAAAAAAGAGGAAATTAAAGTATGCTTTTATGTTTAAAAAATAAGTTGAATAAAGAAAATATTCATTTATTAGATTGAAACAGTAATAAAGAAAAAAGGAAAAAGAGAAGAGAAAACTAAGCTATATAAAATCTTATGTTTGTTTGGCAATAAAAAAATAGAGACGAACTTTTAAAAAATGACACTCGACATAAAAGTAAAACAACCGAGGCATCTGGGTTGGAGTTGAACCCTCGACTTAGTACTTGGAAGTTCGTGCCACAATCATTAGGATACTATTCATTCAAATCGATATTTATATAATGTTTTGTCATAAATATTGGGGAGTTTTTTGTTTGATACACCATCATAATGTTTTCATAGATATATTTTTAAAAAAAAATTGATACCCATTCTTAAATGCTACTCTGGATTACTATTTGGGGAACTTCTAGCGGGTCAATCACAACTTGCACTTCTGAAACGACTGAACAAAGATATGTGTGGACCTCATCATTGATAATATGGTACTTTTTTTCCCTTTGTATATGGCGGAGGACCTTCCAATTTTTCCCTTGTTTTTCCCCCAGCTTTCAATGGTACGTGGGGAGGGAAAGGACGGGATCGTGCTTCGATCATTTATCAGTTTCCAACTTTCCATTGTAGCAAATTCTACTGCTACCAGATTCCTACCGTCATAAAAAAAAGGAAAAAGGACAAGGCCAAATATGATGAGAGCGGATCACGTGAGAAACAGCTTCCTCGAGAGGAATGAAAGGATGATTTTTCAGGTACGTGATGGACGCAGTCGAGCTTTCTAATCGGAAGTTGGATGGATGTGAGCAATCAATCGACAGTGAAAATGTCAGTTTGTTTGGTAAGATGTCATGCTTTCATCGTTAAGGTAAATGAGTTCACCAATGCTGTCTTGAAATGGAATCCACATGTATAGTCTGGACAAGCACTGCCGTGCTTATTATGTCTGATTCTCGCTCAAGTGCAATCAAGAAAATGATTATGGGTGCTTTCACAAAGATGAATGACAAGAGCGATCAATTGTAAGGCCGTACAACAATAAGCTGATACCTTATCAAGTACAGATTTGGGAAAGAGTAAGTTCGAATCTATTAGAATACCAAGATTAACTTAATTTGATTTTACTCCAAAAGTATAGTCATAAAGTCATGATCGATCATCCATTGAGTGGAGTCCACATGGATCTCATCTAATTTACATGCCCAAATTGAGTGGACTCACTTAGATTATGTTCATTCTAATACCGATCCTAATAATTATAGGTGTCGCTACCTCGTTTTGTGACCATAAAAGATGTTGAGCACTTTGATGGTCGCAACTTTTTTCCGGACTATCTTTTAGTGAAAAGAAGAGACTGCGCGTGAGAAGTACAAGAGGGAAATGTTGAGATTTAGTTTAAGTTGTGTCAAAATAGTACTGCATGGGGAATTGTTTTGATGTAGAAAAATCAAGGCTTTTAATTAGCTCATAACTCATTATATGAACATTTTGAGTAAAGACAAGTTAAACTGTATATGTTGACAAGTTTGAATTTGGCAACTTTCATTATGATTTTTCGAGTGAAGAAATCAACTATCTGTTGCATGTCCTAATAGGTGTCCTAAAGAGGAACTTTTTTTTTTTTTTTTTTTTAAAAGTGACAAGTGAAAAGTATCGAGTTGTGTTAGAAAGTATATATGTAAGTTATGTTAACAATCTTGCATCAAAGAATTAATATTGCATGATGTTATCAATACATCTTAGATGTCTATTAACTCATTGACTTAAGTTTTAAAGTAAATATGGGTTTAATTAAATATGTTGACCAGCTCGAATTTGAACTTTATTTCGGTGACCTCCTTGAGTGAACATAGAGGCTTTTGTTGTGTGCTCCAATAAGAAGAACATAAATGGCTAAATAAATTCGAAGCATGGATTACATAGCTTAGATTAACACCACGTTTTCTAAACATGCAAATTTTACATACTAAACCATACTCTAAATTATCTTCGAAAAATAAACTTAACAAACAAGCCTGCACGTTGTAAGAGAGGTTGGGTCTCTGGCAGTGGGCCTCCCGTACGTGCCCTCCCGGACGTGCTCTCCCATACGTCGCTACAGATATTAAAGCAGCTTATGATTTTCTTCCCATCCACAATGATCTAAGTCACTCACTTCATTCTCGTCACTTGATTCAAGTCCGCTGTAACATAGCTTAATTTGGAAATTTTAAAAAAGGGGGATCAATTTGGTAAAGGGTAATGATGTGAATTAACGTTTGAAGCTTTAGACAAATTTCTAATGATGAGAGCTTTTCTGCTGTCAAAAATTGCATCAGTATAATTGTTGTCATCCTCCGGGAAATTATTGCTGTCCTAGCATCATTAGGAAAGCTACCCTTCAATCACAGAAAAGGCAATGAATCAATGAACAGGTTTTACAAGTCAAAACCCAAGATAATGCCCTTTGAATTGGGCAATGGCAAGTTTGGTATATCACTATATTCCTTATCAATTAATTGGAGGAGGGACCATAAAATATCTCAATCGAACCGAGAATTCCAGCACAAGCTCAATATGTGCTTGTCAAATGCATCAATATCCTCAGAACTAGAGGTGCTAAATACCCTTCACTAAGTTCATACAATTAATGTCTCGTTATCAATCCTACTATTCTCACCGGCTTATCAATGCTTACTATTGAAAAGTCCCTTTTAAGTACTGTGTTGTTTCCAAAAGCGATTACGTTTCTCCACCTACTAAATAGAAAGAGACTGTTGACATTTGGGGATTTGGATTTGATGGGCCAATTAATCTTGATTGATCACTGTTTGATTTTCTATTGGAACAACCGCAATGTAGTGCTATATGGGGACCATCGGATGGATTTTTTCTAGTGAAAAATCATTGGTGTGGTTCATATTCATATCAAAGCGGGTCCATATCATAGCTTATACTACTGGTCCAGCCACAGTTCCCTTGTCCTTGTCTTGCTCTGCGTTTGTTGCTATATATTTTTCAACATGCAATCATGGGTTGTAGCGCAACAACATTTCCCTCCCTCTCCCTCTCTCTCCCTCTCTCCACAATGATTATTGCAATTATACTGATTACGTGACTATTTGGTAGGAATATTGATATGATTGGGATACTGATGATGTAGCGTGCACCTAATCTAACAAACCAACCACTATATAGAATAAATTTTATGGAAATGGAGGGTTGAGATAAGACGGTATAAATGCCGGATGCATCCAAAAAAATGTCAACAACAGGATATACGTAGAGCCAAATTGTGGTTGCATGGCTTTTTAGGGTTGCCTCAGTCTACAAATACATCCTATGGTGGACCACGAAATTAGGGTTTTTTTGCTACGTACCCAACATATATTCCTCGCATTAGTAAATGCACGTCGAATTAAAATCGCAAACATCTAGGGTGCAGTTGAGTCATTGACTGTTGGCTCTTGATGAATCGTTGTCCGTGAGCTGGAGTTCGGCCAGTTAAGCGCCTGTCTCGCGAATATTTATGCAATACAGACAGCGATATTCTATATGAGGGACGAATCATGAGATGAAACCTTTGGAGTTGTAATGATATCTATAGCAATTATGGATACACGACTCGTAAAAAGATATCTTTCTAGATGGTGAGCCGAAGAGAAGCCTTTGCTGCTAACACCCGGGGGGGAAGCATGGTTGAATTCGCATGCGAAATAAATGCGAGAAAAGCGATCGGTTTGCTCAAATTTTAGAGAGTGATGTTGACTCGGTTTACATACTTTGAAAAGCCCATTTCTGTCGGCCGAAACACTTGAGAGGATATACACGAGCGTGGTAGTCGAGGTGAGATAATGAAGTCTCCCTTCGAGCATCGAGCATCTATGTACGAGTTGAGTTGTTTATAATTCTTATTAAGGTGCGTGTGTGAAAGTATTAGATGAAAAGAATCTCACATCAAGAATGTGATGTAATATAATACCGGTGAACACTTAATTCATTGACTTTAGCTTTTAAATGAATACATGTTCTACTTTGGAATTGGACTGGATTGTCCTAAAAATAAGTTAAGTTCCAAATTTTGAGGAAATAACCATCTAAGAACCGGATCGATTTTGGAACCATTTTCATAAAGCTAAAAAAGAAGAAGTAAAAACCCTAGTTTCTTTATTTATAACTTCTATGCTAAGGTTTTATATAATTTAGTTGCAAATTTAGATAGAATTTAAAATGATAATTTTATGGATGAATGAAGGATGGATTGTTATAATTTATGTTTTATGTTACATATCTTAACTTTTTATTATTAATAATTGTACGTGACTATGTTCATCTTTATGAATTGTTGTTTTTGGCATATAAGGATTTATGTTGTTCATCTTTACTTTGAATCATTTTATTATTCATATTATTTTGCTGTAAAAAATAATAACAAAAAAAAAGAAAAAAAAAAGAAAAAGAAAAGCAAGTTCTCAAGTAAACCTTTGAATCAAATTGGAAAACATAGTAAGTTCCAAAACCAACTCCAGAGCAAATATGATATATTTCAGGTTCCAAAAATTAAGAATTATTTCTAACATGATAGTTTCTAAGTTTCAAATCAAGAGCCTACTAACCTTGAAATCCATTACCCCTACTGTCTTGGCGATCCTCTAGGTAAAAAATTGAGCATCTGCCATGTGTTTCCTACAAGTGATATTTAAGCCAATGGTTTAATAAGACTTGGCCCAACATATGTGGAGCTTGGAGTTGAAATAATGTTGAAGCGAGAGGAAGATTAAGGGAGAGTGGATCTAATACAAAAGACTCACACATAAGGAAGAGATTTGTTAGATGCATCAATGAGGGTGTTAGGCAAAAGAAATCTTGCATGGATATGATATTTAATGTAAAGTCATTAATATATTCTGATTAGTTTATAACTTATTAAATATATTTAGGAGTTTTGATTTGAACTTCCTCTCGATCATATTTTCAAGTGAAGGTGCCATATTTATGCGACATATTTCCAACAACCTTGGTTTTGTGTTTCCTAAGGTAGGCTCTTTTGAAACTTAGCGTAGTGGGCATTGTAAGCACTAAACAAATTTTATAACGCCTGGGTGGTGTCTGTCACTAAGAGCCACCAACACCTTTGTCCTTCTCTCTTCTCCTCTGTAATAATAATAATTAACAACAACAACTATAATAATAATAAGCATTTGGAGACAATTGCTGAATACCATGTCACGCAGATCGAGAGGTACAGATTTTGCAATAAGTCTTAATTTTTGTCAATTTTGCGGATGGAAACAGAAAAGTGAGATTAGAAGACATTTTCAAATAAGGCCAATGGACTAAATGAAGGTAACCCTTACGTTTGGAAAAAGAACATCAATTTGCAGGAATCTTGATTAATAACAATAGCAATGGTTTGCAAGGACACATCACGTATGACTAATAAGAAACGAAAGTCTTGGAACCTTTGACCCGTCAATAAAAAACAAAAAAAAAAACTAAGGCAAGCTGCAAGCCTACTTTGAACTGACTGACCGACCCATGATATCCTTTGTCCTCTTATTTTTCATTTATTATACCGAGGAAGATGAAATCGAGTCAACAAAAGATCCGTCAGAGACAATAATGATATCTATCTTATCTATCTTATGTGCTAGAGAGAGAAAGAGAGGGTGCAATATAGATTAAGGTATTGAGAAAAATGCTTACTATAATAGAAGTAATCCATACATTAATATGCCAAGCGATGCCAAGATCATTAGTGGTAAGTAAAAGAATCAGACTAGGTTGAGAACCATCTAAATCGGATGAAATCGGTCAATTCTTGATGGTTTTTATGGAAATCGATCTATTTTCTAATTATATATATATATGTTAATTATTATATTTGAAAATCCTAATTAAATGATGAAGTGGAGGAGAAGAATCTATCTCTCTCTATGAAACCAAAAAGGAGTGAAGTTCTCGACTAGAATATTTCTAACTGATAATTCACTACAACTGCGACTTAAACACCACTAGCAGCAATTCATCAAGATTGAACTCTTTGACAAATGTTGCTTCCAACACCGACTGAAAAGCACAAAAAACGTTGTTATTGGTTTGAAGATGTCGCTTGCCTTGCCATTGTGACGGGATGAAGAGCTTCAACTAGTGTTATTTTACACTCCCTATTGCTCGTTATGGTTCACCTTCCCATCGCATTGCATATATCCTAGGGGATCGTCATTCATTGTTTAGCCACCACGATTGTTGAACTTGACCAGAGTCTCCTGGTTGATGAATGTGACTTGTCCTTTAAGCAGAAGGTGTTCGATGAATTGCGTAACAAAGAAACAAAGGGTGAGACCATTTTGAAAAAACAAACGGAGGAAGATACACCTAGAGAAAATCTCACAGGCAGCTGGTTCCTAAACCCACTCGAGAACCGGTGGGTTGGGTCTTCGGTGAGTTCGAGAATTAAAGGGCGGTTCTTGATTTCAGTGAGAATCGCCCCACTCGAGAACGAATTATCCGTAAAGACCATAACTCAATTTTTAACAAGTGGGTTATACTCAATTTCCAACAAAAGTCTGCCTCATCTCTTAGAATGTGATAGTTAATGCACTATCGGATCGTCTCATTTTCTTTGAAAGAAAAAGCTTCTACTTAGTTAACATCGTTTTACTTTAGTTATTCAGGTTCCGTTTGGTTCGGTCTTTCAAATGAGCTTTCGGACTCTAAAGTCCCTTAGCCAAATGTAAACGCATTTAGTTCAATTTTTTGGACGATTTTGGCAATATATAATTGTATCTTCAACTGGTTCTAAGGGCCCTTAGCTCAAAATAGGTCTGAAGGTACTTTGGAAAGTTGTATTTTCGGAATGTAAGTTTGGGGTTACTATTTATCTTCTCCGGAGAAGCCGATCGGAGGCCAACAACCGCACCCGGAATCGCCGTTTGAGGGTCGCCCGACCACGGCGACCGTCGGCTGGGACCTCGGGTGATGCAGGTCGCGCGACCTCGAGCGATCATCACCGGGGTCAGGTGACCCTAGGCGACGGCCGCTTGAGGTTATGCGACCTCAAGCAACCTTAGGCGACCAAGTGACGGCCTCAAGGTGGTCGTTGTGCGGGGTCGCGACTCCGGTGACCGTTCAAGGGCTCCGATCTGGCCATCTAGCCGCCGGATCTGGTGGTCCGGCCACTGGATCCGGCGGTCCGGTGGCCGAACTTCAAAAAAAAATATAAATATATTTTTGCTTTTTTAATTTAATAAAAGTCAATTACAAAAGTAAATTTTACCAAACGGTATTTTGGCCAAAGTTGTTTCTTAATGCAAATTTTACCAAAAGATATTTGCATTTCATAAGACCCCATTCGCCCAAAGGTATTTGCATTTTTGCAAATGCATTTCCTAAAAGCCGAACCAAACAGACCCTCAGTCTCTAGGGGAAGAGCTATATTGATGTTTTGATATTCTTTTAGTAAATTCGGTAAACATATATCACATTATGAAATATCAATACGAGACTCAAAAGTTGCAAGGACAACATCCCCAATTTTATTAAGAGTTTACATCTTGTCATTTTTTTTTTTGGTCACAGACGTGTGTAACTTATCGTCTTAAAAACCATAATATCAATGCGATAACAATCCATTGGATAGCAAAATTAAAGGAGTGTCACTCTCACAAGATACCATAGCCTTCGTGTTACATATTTCTCCGAAAGAGTTAATTTTGATAGTGCTTTATAGACGGGTATAATATTTTATAGAATCCAGCAATTCCTTGATGTAATTTTCAAAATAAAAGATGACAACGGGTTTCTTATGTCTTTGATCGTGACATTGATTTGATTAAAAATTAGGGACAAGATCTTAGGCAATTATTTTTGGTCTTTAGATTCCAATTATATATGAATCTTGCATTGCATACATATCAATAATCGCCATAAAACTACCACATGATGATGATGAATGTACATATTAGATCATTATAGAAAGAATAATTGAATCTTGAGCTACCCTATAATTGAAAAGCACCTAATTTTCATTTAACAAGACAAACGAACTTGATGATTATCCAATTGCAACTAATAAAAGCTCGAGAGAAAACCAATTTAATGCCAGGAAATTAAACCAGTTCCTGCATCCACAAATATAGTCAGCCTTTGCGGGCTTCGACTGGGCCATCGAAAATAAAAAATAAAAATCAAATCTTGTAAAATATAGTTATGTAGTATCTGAAGAGAAACACACAGAATCGAACATCATTTTCTTGTCTCACCTGCATGCAAGAATCCCATTTGAAAAAAAGAACTCCAACAGCTTCCAGACTGACAGATAAGAAAGTGTGCTCTCTCTTTTTTATTTTTTATTTTGGTGCTTTGTTTTTTATTTTTTATTTTATTTTTGCTTTTTCAGATGAGTGCTGCAAAATTCTTTCCTTAGTACCAGAAGCCCACCAAACTCAATCCCTTTAATGATCGCCTGCTCTGTGGGGCCTTTGAATTCGCGCATTAGATTACATAAATCTTATCTTGTCCAGCTTTATTAAATATATTCTGTCCTAAATGATGCTGAGAATAATCTTTAACTCGTGTACCTTCGAGGTTCATAAATAATAATGTCTTTGCGCATAAATATAAATGAAGATTCCATATATATGTGCGTGTAAGAGATGGTGAGTGGGTAGTTACTTGTCGTGTCTTCTTCGTATCAGCCAGTTCAATCGACTTTCAGTCATAGATATAATTATTACCATTTCAAAAGAAGAGCACCCAACTTTTCTATCTTTCCTTCCCTTTTCCCCCTTGTCGGGACTTTACCATCATCTGGTTAATTCCCTCTTCTTCATTTTTTTTTGGGGTCCATCATGCATGTGTCACCAGCATGTTTTGAGAAATAAACTGTCGCTGGTGGTTACTAAAATGATACTAAATTACATCACCAAAGGGTAGTATGGAATTGAACCTAAATAAGTCCCTAAAAACCTTGATCTTGATCTTGTTTGGACCTCAGGATCATCGGGAAATAAAATATCAAGAGGGCATTCCCTTTTTCAATGAAGAAAAAAAATGCAAGAGAAACTAGCGGCGCAAAGCATAGGGATAACGACATGTTAAAATAAAGAATGCATTCATAGAATTCATCATCCATATGATGCAAACGGAACATTGACATCAAGTCACGATGCATGATATCTTATTAAGGGGATGAGACATTTCTTTGAATGTAAAAATGGTGTCATTTCGTTGAAAATAATCTACATTATGTTGCTATCGTTACATGTACGACAGTCAATGATGACAAAACTACCGTGTCATATAGCTTAGGTAGGATTTGGCATAGAGGACTATTGCATTTTCAACAGAATGTTTAGGATTATATAGGTTCAATTAAAAGGATGGGGGCTCAATCAGTTTCTTATAGTACATGTACAACTGATTGTGAATTTGTTTCTATTGGAAAGCTAGAGAGAAAAAGGAAAGAATGAATGATGAAGGAATATTTTAAATTTCCCTCTTTCCCCTACCGAAAGCTTTTGAGTAAATGTGAATGAAATAGGATGCATTAATAGGCCAAATTTAAGCTCTATCTTGATTATCTTCTTAGATTGAGATATTGGATTTGCGTTTCGTATGCTAATAAATGATACTAATGTTGAAACAATACAACTTAGGTCTGATACCTTCGAGACAGGAGTTTGTCAAGACGGAGCGCAAATCAAAGCTGTTAACATATTTAGTTATAGTCGCTTTCACTTAAAAGGTATGAGTTAATGGGTTATACCCCAATTGAACTTATTAACTCCTCCCACCAATACGATTCTTTGATGCGGGACTTCTTCTAACAAAATCAACATGTGCAAATCAATTATCTCTCCTTTCACATGTGAGCTGGGTATTTGGCTTTTTCTTTTCAAATTCAACTGGCATTTCTCAACTCAAATCTCTGATGCTCACCTTCATCCCTAATTTCTTTCTCCACACCGAATCGTGAAAGTTGCCATCAAGACTCTGATACTATTTCAATAGTTACAAGCCTTCTATGATAATTTCGGAGGAGTTAAACGCGCCGGTGACCCCTCCGCCTTTCTTCTTCCCTTTAAAAGGGTCAAAGAAAAGCCGGATACCCTTTTTTTTTTTTTTTTTTTTAACTCTCCAAGTCAAACTGCCGATTTAGTCAATTATTTTTGGCTTACATGTCGATCCCGTCCGCATGTGAAGTTTAGGAACAGAATAAAAGAACGTGAAATTCAGCAAGGTCCAATGACCCCTTTTTCCCCCATATCATGCGTCATTTATGAAAATTCGGAAAATTTAATTAGGTGGGCGACGTATAATTCCGAGTCACATGCTCAACTCACCGAACTCCACCTTTCCACGAAAGGAGAATATGCACTTCGATGATTTTCCCCACTTTTTCCTTAAATTAAGGAATTATAAATAATTAAAAGGAAAGAAGTAAAAAAAAAGGAGGAAAAATAATAAAAAGAAACAAAATTCACCGTCCTGTGCATGCTTTCGTACGTCAACATCGACAGCTACTCGAGTCAATACACGAGCCTCACGCGCCGCCAGTTTGGCCCGTGGCGTCGACGCGCCGGACATGCGCGTGGCAAAAGGTTTCCTGAACCCCACAATTTCCCATAAATTTTTTAGATAATAATAATAATAATACTCAAAGCGATCTCCACGTCTGAACCAGATCGTCACTGAGCAAGAAACAGAGAGAGAGAGAGAGAGGAAAGAAGAAGAAGGAGAAGAAGGAGAAGGAGGAGAACCCTACAATGGCTAACCTGCGCACCCTCTTTACGGGCTACGGGCCCGGCGCATTTTAGCCTAACCTCCAAACCCTGAAAAAGACTCACTCCCCCCCCCCTCTTCCTTTCCCCCTCTTTTCTCTCTCCTGTCGGTTGGAGTGGGGATGCTTGTTAGCTCTGCATTCTCTGTCTCTGTCTCTGTCTCTCTCTAGAATATAGCTTTACCTGAAGGGCCTTTTCTCGCTACTGTCTTCGCTTACACGGATCAAAGGTCGGTTCTCGGGCTTCTGCCGTGGCTTACCCGTTCTGGGTTCGAGCCGTCTGGTGGGGTTCCCTTTTAAAGATTCTTGCTTGGCGCTGAGGGAAGCGGAGCAGAGCAAGGTCGTGCGTGTGGGTGTGCGTGTGCGTGTGTGTGGTTTCGAGCTCCAGATCTGGGCAAGAGAGGTTTGTTTCGGGCAATGGAGATAGGGACGGGTGCTGTCTTAGCTTCTTGTGGCGTGACGCTCGCTTGAAGTCGAAAGAAGTGAGGGCCGTTTTTGGTTTCTTGGAAGCTGCAAAATTTTGGAGCTTTTCGATACTCTGTTCTTTGTTGGTTCTTTGTGGGGGCGGTGGAGCGAAATCCCTGGTGGGGTTTCCGATTTTACGCTTCTCTGTAGAGAGAGAGAGAGAGAGAGAGAGAGAGGGAAGAATTGGTGCGAGAAATGCTAGCGATTGGCAGCCCTTCGGGTGGCTTGTTTTCAAGCTCCAGCTGCAACACTATGCTCGGGGAACTTCAGGTCTTTCTTCTTACTCTCCTCTTTACTTTTCCTTCCCGGTGTTCTCTTCTCCTTCGTAGTTTTGACTGTTTTGGGTTTTTTCAAGAGTCTTTGGGAAGGCTGCTCTTTGGTGAGGAAAAGGAAAATCTGTGCTCTTTTTAGTGGAAAATCACTTTTAAATGATGGGTAGTTTTTTCCATCGCTTTACGCTGTTTTTAACTCCGCTAAAAGAAGAAAGCACTGATTTGCTTTTTGATGAAATCATTGTTTTGTTGGTCTAATTCGAGCCATGTTATTAGGATCTTCGTTTCTTTAATCCCTAGGCTAGAAGAGTCGTCTATCTACTTCCTGCTAGTCGAGTAATTCTTCCTGTAGTGTTCTCTCTGTTCATGAGGATTTCTAACTTCTTTTTTGGTTTATATACTCCATACATTTACTTTCAAGTATTGTTAAGTAGATGTTAGTGACTTGAAATATTTTTTAGTGTAATGAATTCTAGAAGTTTGGCACTGTATCTTTTTTTTTTTTTTTTTTTGGGTTATTTTGGGTTAGGTTTTCTTCATTTCACGTGCTGTGACCGTGACTGCAAATCGATATAGCTGTTTGGATTTCCGAATTGTGAATTAGCTTCTTGGCGAATTTACATTTCTTTTCCTTCAATGAACTTGCTTTCCAGTTTCTTCGTGTTATCTGTTTTGGAATCGATTGGACTCTTGGGGAATTCCCCTTCTTACTGGGATAAATGTCGAAAAGGAATTTTGGGTGGGTCGAAGAGTACGGGTTGACCTCAAGTTTCAAAGGGAGGTGCTTTTGGCTAACATCGTTCTTAATAAGGCCGACAACACAGTAATTCTTGACTGGATCATTGTAAAGTGCAAGAAACTACAATCAACATATTATTCCTATAGTTCCTGGACTGTTTTTAATTATCCTTTAAACTGAGGGGAAAGCTGTCAAATTTCTGTTGAACTGAATGGGAACTTCTGTTTGAGTCAATATTCAAGCAATTAGTAGTTTCTATAGAAAGAGTGTGCGAGTAGCAGATACATCACCTTTAACGATAGTGAACCTGTTCTTTCTTGGACCAGCAATTATGGAATGACATTGGAGAAAGTGAAGCGGATAAAGATCGCATGCTTACAGAGTTGGAGGCGGAATGCTTACAAGTTTATAGAAGAAAGGTTGAGGAGGCTGCCAATGCCAAGGCTCGTCTACATCAGTCTGTTGCAGCCAAGGAAGCTGAGCTGGCAACACTTACAGCTGCTCTCGGAGAACTTAATATTCATTCGCCTGTAAGAGGAAATTACCTGTAACATGTGATTTTGTTCCACAATGCAATTTCAGTAAAAACCTTTTTCCTGCCATCAATTATTTTTCCTCCTCTTTTATGTGTTCTCTGGCATGTTGTGTTGTCACCATATCATTAACATTGAGAAGGTAAT
Organism: Eucalyptus leucophloia subsp. euroa; assembly: GCA_017140325.1. Taxonomy (NCBI): domain Eukaryota; kingdom Viridiplantae; phylum Streptophyta; class Magnoliopsida; order Myrtales; family Myrtaceae; genus Eucalyptus; species Eucalyptus leucophloia. The sequence continues at coordinate 38,695,723 of CM029474.1, read as the reverse complement.
CAACACCATAAAAGAAATGTCCAAAGCCCACATTTTTTGGTATGTTAGTGAGATGAAATATGGCACACTCTTTCAAGGGCATCCTGTTTACGAATTTGGGTTGCTTTGTTGAAATGTGGATGGCAGTTGATCCTCAGTTGTTGGAGGAAAGATCAGATTGTAAAAAAGAAATCTTATGCTGGACGTCAACTGGGCCATTTAGATGATCTGAACTTACACTTTTCTATTGTACAAGAGAATGCTGCTACTGCAGAAATATTTAGTAGAAGATTGACAAGTCAGAAAAAGCACTGTCATGTACAAAGCAATATGAAGAAATTAATGTTCCCAAACACTTTCTTGAACTAACTGAAATATATGTAGTATGGTGTGGTGGCTGGATATTAGGCTGCTTGATTGCATGGTCCATCATCACCTAATTTTGTTGACAAGTATGCGGCAGCATGTAAGATGGATATAAGTATAATTCTCATAAATATATGATTCCACACAGACTGTGACTTATAGCCAATTAAACCAATCCAAAGAGAACTTTCTTGCGTTGATCAGCGAAATAATATTAGAAATGCCACAGTTTTTTAGCTTAGTCTGAACAAGACTGGCAGATATCTTTAGATTTCTCTAGGCAATTTTCAGTTGCTTATGGAGCTGTTAATACAAAATGTTACAGATTCAAGCTGAGAAGAGGTCAGCATCATTGAAACAGAAACTTGCTTCTGTGACTCCTGTGGTGGAAGATCTGAGGAAAAAGAAAGAGGAAAGGATAAAACAGTTGGCTGACATACGGGCTCAGATTGAGAGGATCAGTGGAGAGATATCGGAGTATGGTCATGCAAGCAATGGTGCAAGCAGTAGCCTGAGTCTGGATGAAGAAGACTTGTCCTTTAGAAAGCTTTCTGAATATCAAACACGCCTTCGCACTCTTCAGAAGGAGAAGGTATATTTTTCTTGACAATTTTCACTGATGCTCAATACTCCTCTATTCGTTTGATTTTTCCCTGGCTTTTTTGAGGCATAAGATGAAATACTTAAGCTGGAATGCATGAGTACTTTTTGTGATCCTCTGGAGATTGAGGGAAAAATGGACCTCTTCTGAACACGTCAGTCCAATATCTTTGAGCACAGAGAATAGCTTTGTCAACCCTATGCTAAGATGAAGAATTTTAATGAATAAGCCGGCTGGTGACATGAAATAGGGGGAGTAGATTTAAGAAGAGAATAATCGGGGAAGAAACAATGTCTAGAAATTTCATTTTCACTTTCAGCTTCTGTTGAGAGCATGTGAAGGAGCACCTTAATATAGGTTCTTTAAAGAACGATAAATAATTAATGGAATCAAATGCACTAATACGGACTAAAACTGTAATTCAGCATATTTTTCTCGCACTACATGTAGTATGAACATAGATGCATATATGCACAAGTTGTCAATCTTGTGCAGTGTTCTGCGTATCACTTGATTTCTCACCATTCTCGACTAATAGTTTGGTTATACTTGTCTCTTTGCAGTCTGAACGCCTTCAGAAAGTTCTAGAGTACGTAAACGAGGTACATTCTCTCTGTGGTGTGCTTGGATTGGATTTTGGAAAGACTGTCAGCGAGGTGCATCCAAGTCTGCAAGGTACAGCTATTGAACAATCAACAAACATTAGCGATTATACCTTGGAAGGTCTGGAACATGCCATTCTGAAGCTGAAAGCAGAACGCAAGGCTCGAATCCAGAAAGTAAGCTGAATCCTTATCGTTTCAGATCGGTCATTAATCTTGGTTCTCACATGTTTCAATCTGTATTGTTAATTTACAGGTCAAAGATATTGTTGCATCATTATTTGAATTATGGAATTTGATGGATTCCTCAAATGAGGAGCGGAGTAATTTCTTAAGGATCACATCCATCCTCAGGTCTTCGGAAAGTGATATTACAGAACCAGGTGTTCTATCGATGGAGATAATTGAACAGGTTCGGAATGTGCCCTGTTTGTTGATGTGTCCTTTTCTTTGATGCTATGTCTCTAATAATAAAAAGGAAACCTTGCGGCCAGGCATCAGCAGAAGTGGATAGGCTCACTACTTTGAAAGCGAGTAGAATGAAGGAACTTGTCATGAAAAGAAGGTCAGAATTGGAAGATTTTTGCCGACTTGCTCATATTGTACCTGACACTAGTACCTCTGCTGAGAAATCCAATGCACTGATAGATTCTGGTATTCTTTCTCAATCCTTGCCTTAGTGATTCCCTTTCTTCCACGTAGCGTGTTTTACATGAGAACCTTAAGTAACAAATTCTGCGCGTCTCAGGTTTAGTAGATCCTTCAGAGCTTTTGGCAAATATTGAAGCACAGATAGTTAAAGTAAAAGATGAAGCCCAGAGTAGAAAAGAAATAATGGATAGAATTGACCGATGGCTTGCTGCCTGCGAGGAGGAAAACTGGCTTGAAGAGTATAACCAAGTAAGCTTTTGGTCCTAGAAATGCAATCCCAAGCCAAGTACTTAATAGTGTCTAATTATCATTACCGGATGAATATAGCAGAAGTTGGTATTTCACTTAAACGTATCATTTACCAACCTTTGCCTACTTGTTATGTGCTTGCTTTTAGGACGAGAACCGGTACAATGCCGGAAGAGGAGCTCATATTAACCTAAAACGAGCTGAACGAGCTCGAGTGGCTGTTAGCAAAATTCCAGGTGTTTGTCTCATCATATAATTTTTTTACCCCAGTTTGGTGAACGACTTGTTCCCATGGCTAAAGAGCTGTTCCATGCAGCAATGGTTGACAATCTAATAAACAGAACACTGGCATGGGAAGATGAGAAAAGGGCTTTATTCCTTTACGACGGAGTGAGTACTTTTGCAATATTACTTTAACTCACATTCTGGTTCTTTCTGTTACTTGATTTTCTGATGATGATGTCTTTAAAGGAACGACTGGTATCCATACTCGACGATTACAAATTGACCAGAAAACAGAAAGAAGAGGAGAAGAGGAGATGCAAGGTAATGTTTCACGTGTAATATCTGAGTGAAGCTCTTGTTGATAAGAAAAGTTTTCTCTGATTCGACAATAATGAAATTTTCTTGAAGAATTTAAATATCCCTAAACTGCATCGGGAAAGAAGTTTAGAGTGAAAAGTTTCTGAACATATTACTTTTACAGGGCCAAAAGAAGCTTCAAGATTTGCTTCTAACAGAGAAGGAAGCCATGTATGGGTCTAAGCCTAGTCCGAGAAAAAGCAACAGCTTCAGGAAGCAAAATGGCTATTCTGCTAATGGGAACGGATCCATGACTCCAACACCACGCCGTAATTCAATGGGAGGTGTAACTCCTGAGCTCCTTACACCAAGATCATATTCTGGACGTCAAAATGGACATTTCAAAGCAATGAGAAGGCTATCCACTGCTCCACTGAACTTTGTGGCCATATCTAAAGAGGACTCGATGTCAACGTATACGTCTCTTTGCGGTTCCGAACTGGGGTCTCCTCCACATCTCTGAAAACCTGCGATGGTACATCATCTGTCCCAAAATATGCAATTCAAAATTCTGCATGTATGCTCCTTCCCTAGTGAATAGGTTTTTTTTTGGTAAGGCTTCCCTAGTGAATAGTTATACTGCAAGTAAGTTAGAAAATAAGTTAGAAAATCGAGGCACCTCTTTTCTATCTTGTCTATGCATTCTCTTTGTTAAAGACACCCTTTCTTTATCTTTTGTTAATGCTCTCTACTTATTGTCATCCTTTAGTGCAAACTCATTTAAACTAAGTAGCATATGAGCTCTGGAATTTAACTAAGCCTACCGGCTTATCCATATTTTAGAAAATCCAAAAGAAAAGAATGAAAAATATGGGCAGTGCGCATGCGTGTGTTCTGTGTTCCTCTTTTAAAAGAACAGCATTAATTTCATTACAGCACAGGAGGTTGGATATGATTGTCCTTTCAAGTCGATATCATCTATGTTTCCATTCTCTTGTATATTCATCAGCTATGGCAATCTGATGACAACTTCATCACCATTGATGCTAATTATGTCTTGGAGAGAGTTGATTCGTCGCGTTATAATTGTTTCTTATAGGCTAATCCCCTCTGAGGATCTAGACTTACAGTCCACGAAACATCTTTTCTATTTCCAGGAAAAGATACTTGTGCTGGAGATTCAGCAGCGACCTTGTGAATAGCGAAGGAACTGTAGACAGTAGCTTACCATTGTACTCTCAAAAGTGACTTCTTGAGTGAGTTAGCTGACAGTTGAGGATGTGAATCAGGTGTTTTTTTCTTGAGATTCTAGAATGAGTTGGCTATTCTGTGGATATGATGTGGCTTTCTTTTGGTGACTGCAAGTTATTGTTTCATAGATTGTAGGAATATATGGCTCGTGAAGTAGTGAAGGTTACAATTTATTTTGCGGGATTTTTTGTTATTCGGGAGTGTTGAATGTACATATATTCATCGTAAGTGTGGTTGATCTTGCTTTTGTTATTGTCTGCTGCATGCTGCTTATGTTCTTAAGCAACTTGGATGGTTCTCTCCTCTTCTTTTTCCTCATTGGTTGAAATCCTTTTATGATAGTACAAGGAAAAATTTGGCAGTGCAGGAAAAAGTTGGATTGCATAGTTTGCTGCAGTAGCTTTTAAGATATCCTTTTATTTTACTAAAATCTGAGTCACCGTAGTCAATTACCGTGTCTGCTGGACTACATGATCACAAATTTATTAAAAATGTGGTTCAAGGCTAAAAGGCGCATCCGGTCTTGAAGATTTGAGTCAGGCTTGAATCTCGAACGCCAAAAGCAAAGTTATCAGTTTAAAGCACGAATTTGGCAAAACACACTCCCAAGAAAGTAAAATTTCAATTAATTAAGACAATCCTTTTTAAATCATGCCTACGTTGAGCGATCATAGAAGGCCTGTCAATTTATCAGCTGACGCAATCTTTGCATTTAGGCAAATTATCAATGGTTCAATGTCACGTGACGAGTGGTACTTCGAAAATCATGGATTGTCGATGCACTTCAACACGCCGACCGATACAGGCGGTTACAATATAAGGGGCTGTACTGACGAGCCTGTTGACCCTGTTTTCAAAGTAAGCTTTGACATTAGCTGGTAGCTTAGTGACGGGTTAATTTGCTAAATACTATGGTAATTACAAGACAAATTACTAGCACTGCTCTAAAGTTACCAGTCACAATCTGTACATGCTTTTACTGCAAGAAATGATGGAATCGTCCGCTACAAAGCATAGGATGTTGAGTTTCATCAAATTTTGTGGCATGGCTCGGATGAAAAAGGATGAGCTGATCGATCGTGATTGTTACAGTACTGACAACTTAAATATAACTTCGCAACTATGCAGTGATGACATGTCTTCTGCGTCGGTCTGACTGGAATTTCGGCAATAACAGGGCATTCATCGTTCTCCCTTACACGTGTATTTCATCTTGAAGGACGATAGAAAGAGAAAAGAACGTATTTGAATAGCAGTGAATACAACTCGAAGCTTCTGTAGCAATCTCCCCCCATCATGAAGAACAGGGAACTGCTGGGTTGGCAATGACGTCTCTGAGGTTGGATCAGTTCATCTTACAATCAGCAACCATGCTTCAATGCTAGAAAGACTTAGACCTATCAAACAGAAAATGCAAGAATCTGTTTTGATTTCACACTTACGGCCGACATTCATTCTCGTGTATGCATTGAATGATTGAGAGCACGAAGTGTTTGTCATAAGTAACAAGAAAAGGAAATCAGAGAGAGAGAGAGAGAGAGAGAGAGAGAGAGATGGAATCCTTAATAAATTAGCTCCTTGTGTCTTAGAAATAAGAAAGCTCTCTTGAACCAAAGCATGGTAATCGATGATCCCATCCACTGCCCCAAAGTAGGGGATCCTCCAAGGCTGTTTCAATTGTAATATGCTACCGAATCCCAAGAATCCTTATTGCATAACTTGGTGCCAACACTCGTCATTTCTGGCTTGTTCTCCTTTGTCAAGGTCTACAATCTTGTGGACATCCTTCACCGAGCTTTATGGAAACTATTGATATTACCATGGTCTTCCTAACATTATCATTATTTCAACAAGAACATCAACAATCATCATGTAGATATTAAACCACGTATAGTTTTGGAATCAAAATCCCATTTTCCCAATAGTTAGTAAGTTACTTAGTCAAAAATTGGTAAGTCACTTGTTAATCTGATGTGATCTTACATAAATTTAAGATATCGGTAAGAAAAGTAAATATAAGTTGGTAAAAAAATAAGATAACTTTTTTTGTTAGAGATAAGAAAAGTTGATTATTTGAATAAAATCAAATAAATATTAGTTCATAAATTTAAGGCATCGGTGAGAAAGTCAGATAAAAGTTGGTAATTTGCGAACTGTATAAAAAGTTGGTAATTTGCGGACTATATAAAAAGTTGGTAATATCAAAAACATGTTATTAAGGCTGCGTTTGTTTTTATTTCTTTTTTCTATTTCTAAACACTTTTTCTATTTTTTTGTTCCTGGGAACAAAAAAGGAACAAAAACGCGTTTGTTTGCATTTTTTGTTTTAAAATTATTTTTTTGTTAAAAGCATATTTGGAAAAAACAAGAAAAAAAAAAAAATTGTTTCTTGTTTAAAAACAAAATTTAGAAACACTTTCCATTTTCTTTTCTCTTTTTTCTTTCTTTTTTCTTTGGCCAGTCACCGGCCTCGGCCAGGGCCGGCAACTAGCCGTTGAGGGCCAACAAGGCCGAGTGTCGCCGACCCCTGGCGAAGCTCGGCCTCGCCCAGTCAAGGCGAGGCCGACCTCGCGGCCCGGGGGCGAGCTCGATCTTGCCTAGATCCGGCGAGGCCGAGCTTGCCCCCGGCCGGCGAGCCTTGCCGTGGCTAGGCAAGGCTACCGGCCCTTGTCGGCGGTCGCCGGCCATGGCCGAGGCGCGACCCGCCAAAAGAAGAAAAAAGAAAAAGAAAAAAAAGAAAAAAAGAAAATAAAATAGAAAATAGAAAATAGAAAAATAAAATAAAAATATTAAAAAATAAAAGAAATAAAAAAATTATACAAATTTACCAAATGTGTTTCTGTTCATTTTTTATTTTGGGAACAAGTTTATCAAATGCGTTTTTTGTTCGAAAATTGTTTTAGGAGTAAACACTTTTTTCTATTTCTATTTTCTAGAACAATTTTTAAACAGAAATGTTATCAAATACGCCCTAAGTTACCAACAAATTGCACAAAAATTAGGTGAACAGTACATCAACGTTTTTTTTTTTTTTGGGGGGGGTATGAGAGGAGTCTTCACTAAATGAGCTCCTATTTCTATCACTGAAATAAAAAATCCAATAAACAAAAGCATGTTAATAAAAATTTTCCCGTGTAAGAAAATTCTTAGCTTTTTTGGGGAACCAATCAACTAATTTCTTCAAATAATATCTATGGAATTTTAATATTCTGTATTATGAAACGATGGAAAGCTAGATTCTTGTGATAGGTCCAACTTACAAAGACTTTAAAAGAAACGGAAAATGTGAGGAACGCCTTTTAAGTAAATGCAAAAAGAAAAAAAAAAAATCTTTTCCAAGTCCTTAAGGAAGACCTTGATCTGCATTCACACACAAAAAAGAAAAGAAAAAAAGGAACAAATATTAAGAGAGGCCATGAACATATTTTCAAAGTCCTTTTCTCTTATAATTGACCACCTAAAGCGAATAAAAAATTCCAAGTCATGCCTTGTAAGACCCGTCAAATTGGGTTAACACATCAAATGCAACCATTAATGATTGGGTCCATTAGTGGAAATGCAAATGTATTTGCTTATTTTTACAGGGAGATGGATCTTACCACAGTAACATTGATATTGGCAAACTAAGTAGATATACACGATGACAAACTATAAAGAAAAATATTGTTGTTCTATAGATTCTGTAGATCAAGTTTTTATCCGAATCATTAATCGCGTAGGTCTCATAATGATGCCCCAGGATCCGGATTGATGTGTTAGATACCTGATTTCCCAAGTGATTAGATGTAACGAAGTGAGGTTCTCCCTTGGATGCCAGAAATATTTTCTTTAAAGTTGTCTGCTCTCAATGTTACTGGCCAGCAATTTACTGAAGATTGCTAAAAGTTTTTCTATTCACCTTCTAAGCTTATTAATGGATTATTCGGGAAGCTAAGCTGCATGTCGCTACCAATGATCTCTGCGATATCAAGGAATGCAAGACTTAGAGAAGGAAAACTGACATGGAGAGAATGAGAATATGTTTTAGTTGTTGCCAAGATTGCAGAGAAGGAAGCATGTTGATGGAAGTCGATCGATCCTTGGCTTTCGAAAGGTCAACACCAGACAGGTGCGATTTAATCAAGGAGGACGATTTCGATATTTATTGCAACTCGTCAAGTTAAGCAAAACCCAGATCATACATATTAGTGAGATTCGAGTAGTGTAAGTTGGAAAGGTGTTGGAGTTGAGGAATTGTTTCCATGAAAACCTGCAAAGGTGAGATTGTACTCCAGTTTCTGCAGAACATGGAGGAATTGAGGGAGTGTAACCTCCCAAGCCGCCCAGAGTAGAAATAAAAGCTAGATTCATCAATTAAAAAGCTTCCAGTTAAATTTAGTCTTGCAAGGCTCAAGAACTATAAAGGATCCACATCAGCCGTATGGATGGATTAGAGACTCAAAAACATGAAACTCCTGTTTTAACCAAGTTAATTGAGTCGTAATGATAATAGTTCTACAGGTTGTATTGGGTTTTGGGCAATTTGTATATATAACGAATGGGTCCCTCTGGCTACCACATTCAACCCACCCGTCTGTCACCTCTACTAATACTATAAAAATGGCATCAAAGGAGTGCTTATTTTGCTCGCAACCTAAAGACAATAACTGCACCAAGTAAAGCATCACACGTTAAATAGCCACATAATTATGATCCTTCCTCAGCCACATAATCCCTTATCCCCACGTCCAGACATCAAGTTGATTTCCCCTCGTACATTCTTGGCTTAAAATACAGAATCCAAATTTATTGAAAGTGTGACACCTTGAAACCATCTAGGCACAATATGGTATCCTAACGGCCATTCTCTGAGCAAGCCAAGGATTCTCGGGGTTAGGGTCGATGAATTTATGCATTAGGAACTGTTCTGCTTCTTCATCAACCAGTTCTCTGGCCCATGTCACACGTTTTGAGGGACAACTGCCTGGCCCAAAGCACCTGCATTTGATCAGGAACGTATTGAGTCATGGCTATAGTCACATGCGCAGAGAAGACATCCAAGAAGATAGAATATAATCATCCAACCTAGCATTTACTTGCACTCTCAACTAGAATAGTTAGCTAAAAAAGTAGGTTGTTGCCATACCCCATGAATAAGCATATACCAAGTGTTCACTTAGTTTATACTAGACAAATATTCAATGGATCCAGAATGCATATTACTTGATTTGCTTGTATATCTGTTTTTTTTGCTTCAGATGTAAAAAGAGCCATAGACGTCAATTCTTTTTGTATGCATCCTGCCACATTTCATTGTTCTTTGTCCTCAATTAAAACAGAAGTATCGCAACACCTCCACTTACCCAGAAAAAACGCTATAACCAAATCCAAGAAACCTACCTTTAGCAGAAAAATAACGCTATGATTCAAATCAAAGAAACCAGCACCTTTTTTTCGTTCTTTAAGTTCATCGATATTTTAGTGGCTCTAGTGTATAAGTTCACGAAGTTAGCAGAGTAGGCAAACCAAGATGCTTGGGAATGCTCAAAACATGCAGGTTTTCCACAAAAATCTCAAGCCACAGCCAGATTATATCACAAAAACAAATTCAAATTTGCCATTTAGCAGTGCTCATGCCTCTCCTAGATATGGAATGCGCTCAATGCGAAATTCCCTAGAGTCCAAAGAAAACGTACCTGTATTCATAAAAGCAAGCGGTTCTTTCATTCTCAGTCTTTCCCCAATTATTCCAGCCCACTTGCTTGATACAAGCATCCATGTATGTGTATGCATATACCACCCTTCCAAAAGGCCCCCATGGTCGTCCTAGATGCGTATATGAAGTTCCTCCATTGCCAGTGATGACACATCTGCATCAGCATTGCAGAATTTCATTGGTAAAAAATGCAGCCATCAGTGCTCATATCCATTAACACATTTTAAATTTGATGTTTTGTCCTCCCACTTGGACATTATTGTTCTCCTTTACAATTAATATGGGATAAGTACACTAGGAGTTTTAGAACTTGAAAACTTGTCGTGATAGTGTAATCAAATCCTAAAACTCTCAAAGAAGGTAATTGCGCCCTAAAACTCTCCAATCAGTGCAATCAAGAACTTCTGTAGCTCCATCTGATTCTAGTCACAAAAAATGCATTTGTGACATTTTTTCATGTTTTTCAAGGCCGAAAATATATAATATATTTAAAAAAAGAAAACATGGGGAGAACACTCCCAGATGTTCTGCACTGAGACTTTAATGGAGAAACTCTCCTTCATCACTAACCACAACAAGAGCAGTCTTCTTTACAGTACATTGATCCAAAAACTTACTGTTTTTCTCAGAACTATTAAATTGAGCAATCAATTCAATATCTTTATTAGCTTTCTTCTTCCAATTGGAACCTTGCCAGCAATATTCAATGTCCTTGCAGCTTTCCTAATGCCATATTGTAGGGGCATGCTTGAATCACCATGACAATGATGACATGCCTTAATCAAAACAGGATTTACTCTAATCATTGGCCAACACCATTACTGGACAACCGAACAATTCAATCTCTTCTCTTTGACTACACCCAAAAATACCATGGAAATCCTTGGACTAATTCACAAAAAGAAAAAAAAACAAGCCTGGTTTCTCACAAAAATTCAGAGCCTTAAATATACAAAAACTTAATCTTTCAACGATCGAAGCCTCAATTCACTAGATTGCAAGCGTCAACAATCAATTCAATGGCATGTAATTGAACTGTCAACCAAACAAGAAACGCTAGTTGTAGAGTGGAATCAAACAGGGTTGACGGACCACAGCGAAGGCACCGCTAGCCTTCAAACTTCCCCTGGTCATGTGATATCCCTCGCTCCCTCCCTCCCTCCCTCCCTCTCTCTCTCTCTCTCCCCAAGTTCTTTTTTTCTTTTTAAATTCTTTTCCCTTTATCTTGATGTGGCACTCATTTGACCACACATCAGAGCCTTATATTCTAAAAAAATATTAAAAAATACAACATCAACATTTTCCGTATTCAAATTGGATGGAGTTAATGAAAGTTCTTGATTGCACTACTTGGACAGGATTTGAAATTGATTGCATTAGCAAGTTTCAAGACTTCTAGTGCACTTATCTCATCAATATATATACAGTTTGTGGAATAAATGGTGTAAATTTTTTTTCCCAGCAAAAGATGACAATCTATCTTGTCATACAAGTGCTCTGGTTGCGTGCACAAAGGCTCCACTCACTGCTAGAATGGTCTAGACATCAGCATGAAATGCAATTAGTTAGCAGAAAACACTAATTCATGTCTGATAGCAGCAATCAAGTGCGCCAAGTGTAGTCTATGTTGAACGCATAAAAAGAATCAACAGATAAATGCGATTCTCCTTGCAAAAAATAAGCAAGATTGGCTTAGAACCTTAAGAATATATAACCAGTCGATTCCTGAGAAGACTTCCTGCTTTGTGCTGTTATGAAACCTGCTGACTTGCAATGGATATGACAGTGCTCCAAAAGAGCAGTACTATTGCCAAAGATGAAGTCTACACTTCCCTCAATGTAGCAATCTCTTAAATACTGTTTCCCGTAATGCAAGTACAAAGTATCCTGCATCATTAACAGAAAAACCGGTGAACCTGTTAGCAAGTTCCCATTCCACAGTGACTAGTCCACCGGCCACTTTTACTCCATCTACAGCAAACAATAGACCAGAGAGTCACAAGATTGCAGATCAAACAATTCATTGTATAACTTCTATGCTCGTTCTTAGTTGGAAACAGGAGGTTCGCAGCAGTCAAAAGAATAAGAATGACTCCAAGGCCAATGATTCTTTTGTGTGATCCTTTTAGGCCAGTAACGACACCACAAAGAAGCCCTGATTCTCTCACTCTATACAGATTATGATGCAGACAGGGTACAACATAGTAGGCAGTAGCTAAGTAGCATCTACTTTAGGAGCACATTCTCGTATACTGTGCACTTATCGAAGAATGAAGCAAATTTTCTATTGGACAGGGATAAATAATTACATTCACACTTTTGCCTCACGGCAACATGTCTATCAAAAAATCAAAGAGAAGTTTACTTTAACCTTTGTCAACTCCCTATACATGCTAGGGGTCATGTCTCCATGGACATCATGTAGGTACTTACCAGGATCATGAAGGAAGAATAAAATTTGCTTATCATTAGATTGATTAACCATGCTGCCCTTTTTTCACTCTTAACACATCCTCAGATGACTAAAGGTGTTCCAAATTTCATGATCACAGTAACATGTGCTTCCTCATCACTAGTGATCAAGACAAAGTGTTCAGGACCATTGCTGGTGGAATTGATCTTATTGCCTAAGTGTGACTACCATAAGGTAGTCTAGATCAGCTCGTGTTTCGTGTGTTATGGTTGAAAATATAAGTTGGAAGCAAGGAAGAGGTTTGTGCCTCCTTGCATCTGCTTGCAAAAGCTATCCAATTTGTAGCAGGACCAAAGCTATCGTGGATAGAACCGTCAAATGAGGCAAAGGAGCAATCCCTAAAATTTTGAGTTTGGCGATCTGATTCATCCCCCAAGGAAGTAGTCTGGGAGGATTATTGTTTCATTTAAGCTCAGTTTCCTTCATTCTTCCTTGAGAAAAAAGAAGTGACCAACCAAGACATGGTTTAATAACCCGGACGTTAACCATGATGTAAATTGAAAATCCAAGATGCTGAAGTAGTTCTACTGCACAGACTCTACCAGGGCACACAGGGTAATCCCATAAGCTAGTGATGATGAATGCATACGTAATTTCACCCAAACATTGCTAGTTATGATGCTTGGATATGCAAAGATTTCTCCATCAATTTCTCCTTAATCTTCACTCCTTTCTTGCTCCCTTAAAAGTTTCCCTACATCAGCTTTCATCGTTTTTTTTTTTTTTTTTTAATTCTCAGGAAGCTTAGGACTAAGGTCTCAACAGATTCCAATGACTTGACAACCAAAAAACTCCAAGATGAAATGGTGACTTTACCTGCCAACCAAGAAACCTGCAGTTGTAGAAAGCACACCTGTCTGCTGTCACCCTAATCGCCACAGCTTGGCCTGAACCCTGATAAAAAGAAAGCTGATTACCCACATCATAATTCAAAAGCAATACAAATGTCCGCACCTCAAAGCCACAAATTAGGTGAAAATATCTTGAAATTGCAGAAGATAGAATGCCAGCCACGCCCTCAATGCTGCAACCACTCTCGCCATTCCGCCATCGTTTGTTTCATTTTTCCCTTTTAACATGCTTTAAGCTCAAGCAAGCCTTTTAACAATAGATTTGATTATGTCATTACATATCACTAAAAGGAAGCAAAGACAAATTGGTCAAGAATGGGTTCTGTTAGTATTGGACCCAGCCAGGCACTATAGGTTGACCAACCTATTCCACTAGGTTTTGATGGATTAAAGAAGATAAATAGTTCACACTCTAATCTGTGGAAAGTGAAGAATGGCGACACTGACGACATAACTCCATGTGCCCAACAATGTGATAATGACTAGGATGCTGACAAGGCAATGCACCAATTGGCAGTCAATATGACATGGTAGGACAACACTAGCATTAGCAGTACTGTTGAAATGGGATTGATATTATGGGCCACTGCATGCCGACTAGCAGTGATTTGTGAGATCTGGCTGTCATGGTGATGGCATGTTGATGACGTCCAGAATGCAAACTGATGGAAGACAACTTTGTCCCATAACTCAAGACAAAAGGGTTGCTTCATATCATTCTAGTTTGCACTTCATATCATTCTAGTTTGCACACTTACTTTGTAATGGTTACATTCCTAGTTGTCTATTTAGATGATACAATACTAATGAAACTGACAGAAATAGCATTTGTCGATAAAGTGCCAACTCAGCAATCACTTTCAAACGAAGGAATTGGGTTGTTAAGGTACCTCATCAGTATTAAAATAGCAAGACCTAAACAAGGGATCAATCTTTCTCAAAGGAAAGTGTGTCACTAAGCTTTTGGAGTAAATGACACTTTTGGGAGCAAAATCTGTAGATCTTCCTATAAATCTTAGTGTCAAACTTCAAATATATAATGGTGTCCTGGCATAGGTGGGGAGTGGATAAACTTCAAAGTGGCATGAACTGTTATAAGTGTGCACTTGGAGTTCTCGGTCAATTTATGGAGAGACCTACATAATGCTGAGAAAGTGTCTGTTGAGTTTTATGTTATCTAAAAGGGCTCTACAAAAAGGTTGACGTGAACCTTCCAATTCCCTTGACCCAATTGGGTTTTTGAACATAAATTGAGATGGCCATCATGTAATTGGATGTCTATCTTGGTTATTGCACTTATGTTGGAAGGGATTTGATTACATGTAAAAGTAAAAGGCAAATGTGGTGGCACAATGGGTGATGGCTAATATTGCTTGTCAGAGGAGATGGAGTTCAGTAGGTATAGAATGGCATTTACACTAAGATCCGTCTCTGTGCATACCAAAAATTCAAAGTAGAAAGCCAAGAGTCCCTAATGTTTACAAAATGACTATCTATGTTATTAAGAAATCTCCAGCTTCTTTCCCTTCAAATCAGCCAAGAAGTCACCAGAGCAATCAACTGAATCCTCTTTCTCTTTTCTTTGTTAGTGCATATAACCCAACAAGCTCTTCTTGCGTAGTCTCTCCACTAAACAAATAAACGCCCACCACTGGCAAAGCCAACTTGACCAACCACATTTTAGCAATAAATGGTCAACAGTGATGAGAACACAGTGAAGATTATTTGCATTGGAATAAGATTTAGTGATGAGGAAGAAGTTGGCAAAGATCATGTTAAATCAAAGGATCTGTAAGGGGACTTGTCAAAGCTGTTCTGTCCATCAAGTAATCTAACAAGCTGGGCACGATAGACATCTATGCCCCAGCTTGGTGGCGAATATAAATTTGTCTTTGAGACTTTATTTCTCTGTGTTATTCATTAATTCTACTGTAGTATGTTATTTCCTAGTATAGAGCATGGGGTTTATTTGCGATTTAATTAAGTTACACACAAACACAGAGTGGTAAAATATATAGAGGCAATATAACGTTGTCTTGAACTTTTTTTGGGCAATTAGGTCCTTACAGTATGTACTTTTTTGTTCGAGTTGATTCTTCCATTCAAATAAAAATGCGAATCCTGATGTGGACTGACTCATCGGCGCCACATCAGCACTAACTGCACAAGATGTTACGTGTAATTTCCTAATTTGTTTACTGGATAAAATATTAGAGAATTATAGAAAAAAAGCTAAGAGAGATAAATAGAGAAAGGGGGGGTGGGGGAGGCTATAGGGGTGGTGATGCCACCCCGGCCAAGGCTAAATCTGGCTGAGGGTCATGCAACCAGGCAAAGCAGGCAACACTAGGCAGGGGTTGCCTAGACCCAGTAGACCCAGTTCAGATTGCACAACCCGAGACCAGGCCTTGCTAGGGTTGCATGATTGTTGTCATTGCTCGCTAGGGTTGCATAACCACCAGCCAGCAGCCATTGGTGTCGGGCGACCCTAGGTGACCAGTGACCAGGGGTGGCGCGATGTCAGCAGCACCTATTCTGCATCCATCTTTTTTTTTTTAAAAAAAAAAAAAAGAAACTTTTCTCTTAATTTTTTAATGTTTATTTTGTTTTAAATATTCTTTATTTCTGAATTATCTTTTATTTTATGCCACGTAGGATGTCATGTTGGCATTTAACAGCAACTTAATGGTCACATCAGAATTTCTGTCCGTAATTTTGACAGAAGGACCAACTTGAACAAGAACACAAATATTTTAGGGACCCAATTGTACTAAAGGAACAATTCACCTGATTGAACAATTTGGAAAATTTGACGAATTCTAGTGCCTTTGTCCTTCCTATTTCAAACAGGAGTAGAACTTTTAGAGAGTCTATCAAATATAGTTGTACTTTCTTTTCAATAAAGTTAATGAAATATTGATTTTTGTGAGTATTTGCCTTGGAATTATGTGATGCAATTCTTCTCTTAAATGTCATGCTTAAGAAACCATCAGTGTGATGCTTAAGGAAGCTTTAGTTGTGAAGGAGTGTCAGGGAAGGAGTTTGTGAGAGAGATTTGATAGAGATTTGGGGATGGGGGTTGGTAGATGATGTAAAAGATTTTAAAAAGGTTCAACTGAAAGGGGTATGTGGATGGGCATCTAGAGAAGTCCGAGGAATTGAGGTAATGATGCTCTTAGAAAGTCCTGGCTCGCCTGAAACCAACTTCATTTCCACCTTCATTTATGGGCTGATGAGGAGTTCACAAGCCAAATTCCAAGTTTACTTTCACAATCCATGCTTAGAAGGAGGAACTTCCATCAACCTTTCCACTACCCTTACTGCCACCTCTAATCCTAACCAATGACCAACATCCCAGGTTTGCCTAGGTCGGGGATGTTGCTGTCCACCATCTTAAGGAGAAGCTGAGCCCACCTGAATATGCTTAGTTGCTAAGTTGTCAAGCGAGTAAGTCATTTTTCAGTTACAAGGTGTCCTGTCCGTAACTTACAGTTATCCGAAAGAGAACCCTGTGACCAAGATTTCTTTTTTCGCAAACTCTACTCGACAAGTTTAAGAATCCGAGAAATAAATGAAATTACCATCTCTTTTACTATTCTCTCCTTATCTTCTCTTCCCTTTTTTCTCTCTCCCCTTCTCCTTCTCTCTCTACTCTCGGACATTCTATCAAACATTTGTTGGTCCACCACATCAGCAGTCGTAAAAAGAACGAGAAAAAATACCTCCAACGTTCACCTCATTACCTCAGGAGCCGAGTTCTCGAAAGTGATGTTCTCAGCAATGAAATCTTCCCCTTCCACGATCGTGCTCCCGCACCCGAACGTCCCCGTCCCGATCAAACGAGCCGCCTGAAGAAAGACAATGCCGCAATCAAGGGACTCCAGGGCAAGCTCCGAAAATTCACACAGGCAGAGAAAGGGAAGGCCGGGGGGGTATCACCTGGTGGTGGTCGATCTTGGCGGCGGTGTTGTGCCAGGTGAGGACGGTGTCCTCGGGCCGGAGCCCCGCGAGGGTGATGAAGTTCTTGGTCTTGGGCACGTACACGGGCTGCCGGTAGACCCCGGGCGCGACCCGGACGACGGTGCGGCAGGCGTTGCCGAGTGGGACAGCGTCCACCGCCTCCTGCACCGTGCGGAAGTCCCCCGTGCCGTCCTGCGCGACCGTTATCACCCGCGCCGCCATTGCCGAGGTCGTGACGGAGCGGTGGGATCTGGGTCGGGAATGGGGGACCGAGGTGACGGGATTCTGATGAAGAAAACGGGAAGGAGGACTTTGCCCCGTTATGGAGGGAGGGAATGAACCTTGTTGTTGCCTCCCTGCGATCTTTTGCTTCGGCTTCTCTGTCTCTCCCTCTCTTTTTCCTTTTCTTGAACTTTGGATATTCTTTTCTTCTTCCTCTTTCTCCTTTTTGAAGAATTTTGATTGCATTATTAGCACATTATTCTGTACATTCTGTACATTTTGACGAAACCGGTTCGTTGGAAAGGTTTTGAAATTTCAATTCACGGTCATGAGCTTGAGCTTTCATCATGCACGATTCATTAGGGGTGGGTATATTGGACTACCTGAATTGGCAATTTGATTCAGTTTTTAAAGTAAACCAGTGATTGTTGGTTCGGTCTAAAAATAGTAACAATTCTAGTATTTTATTGAATTTTTTCTTTTTCTTTGCTAACTAATTGGTTACATAGAACTGGATCGGACCGGACCGGTCCATCCAGTTCGGTTCTAGTCTAGGCAAGAATGGAGTTCCTGGCCCCAAAATTAGGAATCGGATTGAATCAGGAAACCGATCACCCCTACGGTTCATAACAAATCCACGCCTAATGATAAGTTTGAAGACATCAACCTAACATTGATAAATATTAGTAAGTTATTTGCTCTTATGTTCATCCTGTGGTACTAGGGGAGCACATGTGCCGGCCTATGAGATACTTATATGCTTGGCCAGGACAGCACCTCCATGGTGTATGCATGACAATGCAAGAAGAATAGTCACCGTTGTAGCCCCAAATCCACACAAAGAGCACGCCTCAATAGGAAGATCTCCGAACTGATATCACTGTACTGCACCACCTTTTTTACGGCAATGGCCATTACATATCCCTGCGCACGTAGCCTCAATAGGAAGATTTTGGAGCTGTACACTGACACGATCAGCAAGAAGACCATGTAGGGAAACACGGGCAATGCACATGGCTATTACCCATATGAGCTTCGTGTGATTGGGGTCAATAATGTCGAGACATAGTTCGAGGGAGGTGAGCGAAAATATCATCCCGCTGGTACTGCTTAACATTAGTGGTCACCATTCGATCCGGTCAAGGAGGAAGGTGGTAATGATGACAAACATTGTCTTCATGAAATTGATTGTGATGTTTGTGAGTGTATTTTGTCGGAGGAAGTGATGTTGGCATTCTTGAAAATGTGAGGGCTATAGAGTAGTGTGATGTAAATGCTAGAGGCTTGTTAGACGAAGTGGGTTTCAATGGCGTAGGTGAGCATGTGGCAAATGGAGAGGGTAGGGTGGTGGAGGAGATCTCGCCACACGCCCTCCTGAATGCTTTGCTCGGCGTTCTTCTCCTTCTCTTTTGTATAGGCGCGGTAGGAACTCCCTCTAACTTTCATTTTCGCCAAACAATGGATTTTGGTTTCACGGCCGTCATTGTATTCTTTTTCTCTTAGTCCTTCGCCGGAAGATTGTTTAGAAATTGTATATGGAACGCGCAACTCATGTAGAACTTTGATCTAAATTTCTATCCCAAATGTCTTCCTGGCACTTTTTTTTTTGTTAGGGATGGATTATGATGATGGGAATTTGACTTCCTAAGAAACAAAAAAGCTCACTGCATTTTACAGCATTGCTCTGCGTTTCACATTTAAATTCATGACCTAACTAGAATAATCAGG
Source organism: Eucalyptus leucophloia subsp. euroa (assembly GCA_017140325.1). NCBI lineage: Eukaryota > Viridiplantae > Streptophyta > Magnoliopsida > Myrtales > Myrtaceae > Eucalyptus > Eucalyptus leucophloia. The sequence goes on along the minus strand of CM029474.1, from coordinate 38,676,573 downwards.
AGACGTCAAGTCCTAAACGTGCAAGAGATACTCACACGACTCTCTCTCTCTCTCTCTCTCTCAATGACGCGATTCTCTTCTTTCATCCATGCTCATCACCGGGAGTAACTTTGTCTTGACATTGCACTTAACCGGTCTCCGATGCGACTAGATATGGCGAAAAGTCAGGCAGGGCATGGTAAGGAAAGTGAACAAAAGGAAAAAGGAAGGAGAGAAAGGATAAAGAGCTCAGGGCGAAGATAAAAAGAAAAGATAGAGACACGAAAGGAATCCGAAATTGGAGATGAGAGATAAATAGATAGTGACATGGTCATTTTTTTTCTTTGAACTCCACAGAACAAAATTGGGATCCCTTTGAATGATCTTAAAGAAAAGAAACGATACTACAAATATTAAGATTCCGTTTATTAAAAAGAGTACAGCTCTCCATACTTCTTTCAAAGAATTTATGTTACTTAAATTAGGTCCGATTCTTGAATTCGAACCGATTACCGTGGAAAGAAATCAGTCCAATTCCGAATTCAAACATCAAGAACCAATCCCAAAATGGTAAATTTCCACCGCCTTGAACCGGTGAGCTCCGGTAAAAAGGCGATGTAGAGTTCCAAAAAGCTGCTCTAGCGACTCCCACTGAAGTACTACTGAACTTAGTTCTAAAAAAAAAAAAAAAAGTACTACTGAACTGATTTATCCATGAAACGAGAAGAGGAAGAATAAAACTCCCACTGAAACTGAACCATACCCAAGATTGTCCCTCGCGAAAGGAGCATTTTTCGTCTGGAAAGATTCAATTTTGTGTATGATTCCGAGGACGAATCTGCGCCCGAAGAATCGAAGCTCATGAAAGATCCCGCATTTATTATTACAGCACCGAGGGAACCGCGATGGGGGTGGTTACGTTCGGCGTTATAATCGCTATCATCGTCCTCTTCTTCGCCATCGTCTGCTTCATCACCATCGAGGGCACCTGCAAGCGCCGCTCCAAATAAAGACCACCCGCGAGAGGGGGCCGCTTTTTTCGACCCACCAGTCCGTTTCGGCTCGAAACCCGAAAACCCTCTTCGGGAAAGTCAAAACCCAGTTCGGTTCCGTTCGAATCCGAGCATGGGATTGGGCAGGATGGGCGGTTTGTTCGCGGTCGTCTGCGTCCTGTGCTTGGATCTGTGTTTGGGGCACGGGGGGAGCTGTCCCCATTCTGGGTTTTCTTCCCCTGCGCCGCAGGTGCACAGCTGCGGCGACCACGACCACGACCACGACCACGACGGGGGTCATCACCACCACAGTGATCATGGCCATCACCATGAGGAGAAAGGTGGAAAGCTGCCCGAGGAGTTGGCTGAGGAAGAGGATCTGAAGCTGTACGGATTTGGTTTCCAGTCTGGTCACGACCACCATCACGACCACCACCATCACCATCATCACGTGGATGGGCGGTCTGGTGAATCGGATCTCTCTGGTCTAGGTAATTTGTTGGACGCTGTCGCGTTCTTGGATGGTCATTTTTCTTGCCCTTTGTTTGATTGGTCATTTTTGTTGCGTCGGCTGTTGTGCATTAACCAGATTGGATTGTAGTTGCCAAACGGTGAAAGTTGATGCAGCATAGGGTCGTGAATACTTTGATTGTTGTAGATTGTGCTGTCTGTCATTGGAATGTGACGGTAACTGAGGATTTAGGTATTGGTTGGAGATATTGATTTTATTGCTGTCCATGGTCTCATTAAGCCTTGTGCATTCTGGATCCTGTGTGTAGAAGGAAGGCTGTGTTGATGTAATTCTATGGGTAGGACTGTTCTGGAATTGAAAAGCATGATATGAACTCTTTGCAGTGTGGAAATTGACAGCATGTCTTTATAGGTCATTAATATTGGAACCATCCATGTGATCTAACAATTGGTGTAAATTTCTTGTTTTGTAGGTCTATGGGTTCATGCCTTGGGCTGCTCCTTGTTGGTCAGCATGGCTTCACTCATTTGTTTGATCATATTGCCTCTAATATTTGGTAAGTTGCTCGATCGTAGTTGCACCTAGCCTAGTGCCTTTCACTTTCTTAATACATTGATCGTGTCCTGATTTCAAACTGCCTTAGCGTTTACTTAAACATTTTACTCTAAAGAAAAATTTCTATAAAAAGGTTAGTGCTAATTGAAGATTGAATATTCTATGCAATTGCAGTGCAAGGGAAACCGTCTAAGGCAATTGTTGATTCATTGGCATTATTTGGGGTAAGAATTAAGATATCCGAGTCCACTTCATCACAATTGGATTTAGACTCTTGGATGGTACAATATATGCATTAAGTACTAAAACTCAGTGCGTTCTAATTACTAGGGGCCCCTTGTTTGATTTTCATTTCTGATTATCATCTTCATCAAATTTGTTCAAGGTGTTTTTGTTCTTCACCACATGATAATGATGCACATGTCAAGTTTTCCTTATAATCGCTTTCTAGTAATTGATTTCCAGCGAGTGCATGTGTAACTGTTTATGTAAGGTATGAACTCTAAAATACAGACCGCATATCAAACTTTTCATCATTTCTGGTATTTGAGTGTGAGAGATCATAAAGGTTTTCACAAAAGGTCCCCTGTTGCTATTCAATAAATTGCTAATCCTATTATATGCTCTCACAATCCTCTCTTTTTAGATTGCTTTAATTGTTAAATTTTGGCTGGAATGTACACATTCTGTACAAATTTGCATATACAAGTTTTGACGAGCGATTTTAGAAATTTACAGTTTACATACAGCAGGGATATTAAATTGACTGGCAGTTTTTGAATACATCACTGTATAACTTGTATCAAGTTGATAAAGTTGCAAGAAATTTTTTTCTTCTACAGTCTTATTTACCAGCATTATCTGAGAAAAAAGTTGTCAAATTGTGTAAGTTGCTATATTGATGATCAAAGATATGCTGATTGTATTGAGGTGCTTTTTCGTGCATGAACTAGCTGCAATCCCTCTTGTTTCCCTTGAATTCTGAAGTTGTGTTCATTCTAATTCATTATGTTTTCAGGCAGGTGCAATGTTAGGAGATGCTTTTCTGCACCAGCTTCCACATGCTTTTGGTATAGTTGATACTTATTAGATGCTTTTTTAAAGGCTTTTGTTGCTCGCTTAACTAGAGCTTCAACTCAGTCTAAAATTATAGTTCTGTTGAATGAGCATATGATTGAGTAGTTGCTTTTAAATATTGGATACCTTGTGCTTGTTGCACATAGTGTAATTTCAAATCTGTTGCTTTAGTTGTTTTCACTAAAATGCTCACAAAGAAGCTGAATATGTGCCATCTTTCATTGGTTTTCTGATCTATTTGCCTCTCTATGTGAATATAGGATCTTGCATTTGATTCATATTTGTGAAAATCGATGCCAATTTTAATATCTGCATTGGATTCTTCATAAGTGAATTCTATAGCTTTCTTGTGGCAATGAAATTTTGTTTGGGAGTTTGGGTTCACTATGGCAGGAGAAAACTTGGGTTTCTGTTGCTGCTGCTATTGTTCAGGTTGCCATTATGTATTTGCAAATTTTAAGGAAAATTTTATATTCTGATGGTGAAAGCTTTATATACTGTTGATTCAAATATGTAAAATCTTGCTCTTTTTGAGATAGAAGAAACATTATGTAGGTTATGCATGCAGGGGGTGGACACTCACATTCAGATGATCAAAGTGTAGACCCTTCTCATCTTCCCCATTCTGAACATGAACATCATCACAGTTTGAAGGATCTTTCTGTGGGAATGTCCATTCTGGGTAATCCTCCTCCTTCTGCTTCTCTCTCTCTCTCTCTCTCTCTCTCTCTCTCTCTCTGTGCATGATTGTGTGCATGCATGCACATGTTTTCCTGATATGGCTTCATCATCTGCTTCTGCACATGCTACTTCCCCCATTAACCCTTGACATCATCAACACTGAGCGGAGGCAACATGTTCTCACTTCTCTCAGTGGTCTGATGTCTATTTTATATAAATTTGATTGATGAGAAAGGGTTTTGTTGTATCGATTGGTTTTAAAGAAATAGCACTAAGCTTTCCAGAAGCAAATGTGGGGTGTGTTTATATGAGTGAAAGAATTTTCTGTGAATTAGTTTGTTGAACTTTCACGCATTTGGTTTGTTGAAAATGATTAGTCAACCGAAAATCATTACAATTCAAGAGAATATGCATGCTTAAAGTTAGGATAATGAATTTCCTAAATAGAAACAAGAAAATTTTTTCCTGGAAAAGGAATTCTGGGAAGTATTTTCCTTTATTATGAAGTTTTCCCTGAAACAAACACATCAGTGATGTGTGATCGAATGCTATATTCTTCTGGTACCATCTAAGGTGACTTGAAGATGTTGCATGAACCAACACCCAGGAAAAAAAAAAAGAAAAAGAAATGAGACTAGAAGACTCGAAAGGAAGTCTCCTGATGTAGAACTCCTGGATTAGGGCTTCATCAGCACTTCCTAAGAGGTTGACGCTCGAGCCTCTAGCTCGTATTCCTTGACTGATTAACAAGCAGGATAAAAACTGAGCAAAGAGCAGATTCGTCTTCCTCCTTTGTCGTCAGCTGTATTAGTATTGACAAGGAGTCTCTCTTTTCTTTACCAAGTTTGTTTTAAACATACTTGATTGTTCATTATTTGAAATTGCTACTCTTGCATTCTCACCTTTCATAGAGCTTGATCACTATCTTTTGCATTGTTTATGTGTTTCATTCTCATTGCTTTGATGAATCTCCTCTTGTCCTTCTTTATTTGAAGTAGAACATGAGGGAGCTTCTCACATCATGACCAATATATACTCGCAGGTGGAATTGTGCTTTTTCTTCTTGTAGAGAAGCTTGTAAGGTATGTTGAGGAAAAGTCTCGCGGGACAAATGTATTCAATCACGGTCATCATCACCATCATCATAAGACTAGTAAGAAGCTGAATGATAAGAAAGATTCAGATGACGAGTTGCACTCACAGTTGTCAGATGGAAAGAGTGAAGCAAAAAAGGATGAGAAGGTTTCTGATGATTCTTTGGATGGAGATAATATGGGTCAACGTAAATCTCTTCGGAAGGTAAGCTAATCTCAAATATCATCATGCGTTGTGAAGTAGCAAATGCACTACTTAACTCGATCCATTAGGATATAGAGATGACAGGTTGATAGTGCATGTCTGGTAGTACCATGTATAACTTACTGTGCATCTATCTGTTTGTTGAAAGCCTGTTCTCTTAATGCAATATGATGACCGCGAAATCTCTACTTCATGGTAAATGGCATAGTATTTCTGGAATGGGAATCCTATTGAGAAATGTAACACGTTGTGTTATGGTAAAGAAAGAAAAAGAATAAGGAGATTGTTATTTATTTCACTGTCATTTTTGGCTTTGCAGAGAAAAGCTATAGTTTCTGAAGCAGATGGTAAACCAGATGAAAATGCGGTTGATGAGTCATCCAATGCTCAAATATTGTCGAAGGAAAAAGACTTGGTTCAGTCACCTTCGAATCTTGTCTTTGGTTATCTTAACCTCTTCTCTGATGGTGTTGTAAGTATATATATTAATTTAAAGAAAGGGTATCTTCAATAAGACTTATAGCTTCTTGTGCAGGGATAAATTAGCTCGATCTGATCAAGATTGACTTTTGCAGCACAATTTCACTGATGGGATGGCTTTAGGAAGTGCATTCCTTCTCTACGGTTCTGTTGGTGGATGGTCCAGAACTCTGTTTTTGCTTGCTCATGAGCTTCCTCAAGAGGTTTGTATTTCCTTCAACCGATGCAAGGACTCATCGTGCTGATTTGAAGCTCACATTGAGATGCGGTGTTTTCTTCATAGTGACTGAGCATGTGATTCTTGCATTAATGTCCTTGTTTGTTCTTTGGAGACACAAACTAAATGTTTTCCCATGAATCTACTGATGGGACTGTGTCCTTGTAGGCAACACATGATGAGGCATAAAAAGAATATGATCATTGCACTTTAATGTTTTTATTCTGTTTATAATAATAGAGGCAACCAACTCTGATGCTAAAATCATACAGCTTCATGCTTTTAGTTTTGCCTCAGTAAACCATGCACTGATGATATAAGATGATACTTGGACCTAGTAATAAGTGCACCTACTGCTGTTTCTGTTATGCTGGATAATATTTAAGATCGAAATTCTAAGTGGGAAGAATCTGCTTCTTTCTCAGAGAGTATTTTTTTAGCTTACTCTCATATTATGTAATATAGCATTGTGGAGATAATGCAAGTACTTTGATTGTTTTGGAGATCAACTCACTGAAATAGGCTTGCCCATTGGTTATGCTCCTGTGCAGGTTGGTGATTTTGGAATTTTAGTAAGATCGGGATTTAGTGTATCCAAAGCCCTCTTTTTCAATTTTCTCTCTGCCCTGGTTGCTTTAGGAGGAACTACACTGGTAAGTAAATAAACTTTAACACTGCTAAGAACCTGTTCTTAATGTGCTCGAGTTATACATCAAAACATTTGCTGCTGTTGCTGTAGGCTTTGCTTTTGGGACAAGAGCCAGGGCAGTCATCATTGATTGAGGTAGAAAATGTTTATGATGGCCGAATTTATTGATGTTTGTGGAATTCATGTTTGTCTCATTTGTCTGAAGCTTGTCCATCTTTGCAGGGGTTCACGGCCGGTGGTTTTATATACATTGCAGTAGCTGGAGTACTCGCAGAAATGAATAGCAGCGGGCATGTAACGTTGAAGAGTACATTAGTTCAGTTAACTTCACTAGTAATGGGTATGGGCGTGGCCTTGTTTATTTCCTTAGTAGAATGATTATTCTTCCTCTGTAATTGTAACCCATACGCGTACTGTTGGCATCAGGATAGTCCTTTTTCTGCGAATTTTCTCTATAGTCTTACAATATGTGCATCTTGAAAGAGAAAATGAGAGTCAGGATGGAGAGCACTGTCTCCTCGTCTTGTTCTGTTTTGTGCATTAATTAGACTTATATCTGTGTTTTGTGGAAGTTCACCGAAGAAACATGACTATTCTGAAGCACATATATTCGTAGATCTCAATCGGAAGAGACCATTCACGTCCCAAAGGCTCTCTATTTGTTCTGTTTTCATTAAGATGATTCGTGAGTAGGTTTAGTTGCACTGCCTTCCAATGGTGACAGTCATATCAGGTGGCATGATGAACAAAGAAGCACATTTTGCAACATACTCAGACGCCAGGTCATAGCATCGAGCACAAGTTACATGTTAGGGTTCATTATGCGATGCCAGTGAGTTACGGCAGCATTATGCGGCTGATAATGGTGGCAATGTAGGGTAAAAAGGCATGGCGGAGAAGGTTTTCTCGTCTGAAAATATAGTTATCGATGACATGACCACCTATATTTTCGAGGATAAGATCTTACTCTGTTGTCCAGTGTTCCGAGAAGTGAGTTAGATATGAACCAAATGGTCGAATTCGCCCTTGCACTTAAGCACAATGGTTGCATCTATTGCTGCAAATTCGACGTGGGGAATGCGTGCTATCGGAAATACCTTATCTTTAAACAAGACTATGATTCATTCTTTGACATGCCACCGACCCATGTTGCATGAAACCAAGAGCACGTTCAAAGCCTAGTGTTCAGGGCAAAATTTACTAACCAATCGATCCATCCATTGTTTCGCTTACATACGGGAACAATGTGCAAATATATGGAGAAGATCCATGTTAGTCCACTTCAAACATCATGCGTAAGACAAAATCATATTGATGGACGAGGAATGTTCCAGGAGATTGCGTCAGTGCGAAGTGCTCCGAATGCATTTCAAAATGCCGTCTTGAGACGGTTTGTTGGTCGATCTAAGTATGCTATCGACTACAAAGTTCGTAAACCATATCCGAAGCGTGAAAATGCTGTGCCGGCGGAAGTTAGGCCCGCAACGGTGCAAGGGCAGAGCAGCTGTGCTGAAAAGCAAAGATCACGACGGAATGAGTCGACTAGCCCGGTAAGTAGCGTCTTGCTCCAGGAGAGATCAGACATGCAGTTTCAATTTCATACTTTTGTACGTGTAATTCAAAATCGTCAGAATCAGTTCATTTGCATCATATACAAAATAATCACATAAATACTGAAGCCTAATAGCTCGTAAAATTTCACGAACTTAGGGTAGTAGCGCCTCACATTTTCCAATAGTATGTCCCTTTAGGAGGGGTGTGGTTAATTATCTAAAAATAAGGGTACTAATCTCAAACCATATAGTATAATAATTTCCATATTCAAGGAAATGTAAATAATTCACAACCTCACACATTCATCATTTTATGTACTGCAACGTCGTTTCATAGATACATGGCCAAAGATGATAAAATACTGAAGTTTTGATAATTACAATTAGTGAATGGTAATTTCATGATTTCTTTCAGATGGTACATTTTTTTCCAAAACTACAAACAGAGGTAAAAAAAACCACTTGATATTTCAAATAATCACGCAAATAATTAATTATTCCCTCTAATTGTCGTTAAGATGAGAAAACGAGCCTGAAATGTCCTCGAGTGGAAACCGACTTAAATCTAATGACTCTAATTATCTTAAATATCAATTCTTAATTATTCTAATTTCATGCAATCAGACACGTCACCGCCTGCTCGGAAAATTAAGTTTTCCTTAATTTGGTGACTTAAACTCGAACGTCCCCATATACATCATGTTATACAAAACCATTAGTACATGTTATATTCACAAAGCCAGTCTAAAAACTGATTTTTACATAGTAGTACAAACTAAAGGTCAAAGCAGGACCTTGGCATCACGCGAATTAATCTTAGCTTTTCAGTATATACATTTTCACATCCGCAAATCATGAAAACTTTAACGGAAGATTCCTGGGTTGCCAAAAATCAGACCAAAATGAGGTGACGGTGGCCCACGCGCTGTCCGGCGAACCCTGCGCGCAGGGCCATAGCTCTGCCATGCCGGGTCCGTTTCGAGTGATCTATATACGGTTAGAAAGCTTGTTCAACGAGCGACAACGTGAACACAAATTTGAAGCAGAATGATTAACGAATGTCTGACTAAATCGCGTCCGAATTGGGCTGATCGCTGGCTGGTGTCCCTGGGGCGCAGCTCTAACTTGCGAGGCTGTTTCTCCCGAACCGTTCGGCCGAAAACGCGTAGAGTCAGAGACTTTAGAACCGTAACTCAATCGGAAGCGAAATTTCCTCACGGGGTTGATGGCGCCTCGCCAGCGAAACCTCAGTTCTCCGGCAAGGCGCACCGCTAACAGAAAACTCTCCATAGACACACCAATGCCCGACTGCATAGGAGTTTTACCCTCACATGACCAGCTTTCGGCTCGTTCCAACGACGCTGATCGATCCTCACGTATCTAACCTGGTTTTTAATTATGTTCGTTACAAACATGGCTTATCATTCGTTTTTTCCGGCGATCAGTTAGGGACAAGCTGCCGAATATGTCCAACTTCTGCACTTAATCGCGATGCGAAGGCTGGTTCATATGCTATCGCGTAAACCGTGTGCTACAAATAAAGCACTGCCTTGCATGAGCTAAGCTCTCTGACAGGACAATGTATGATGCCGAAACGTCTTGCGCAACGGGGAGTAAAAGAAACAGTATCAAGAAACCATATCGGATACGGGGGCTGTGGGATTTTCCAAAAGTTATTTTGATTTACGTTAAACGAAGTTGCAGTGAGGATCCGATGTTCATTAACTACAGAATCAGATACTACGGAGACTCTCTTAAGTATGTTATCAGCTCTAAATCTCTTTGATCAAAAGGACTTGGCTAAACCACTGGGGTTTACCCCAGTGGTCACCCTTCCAACTTGGCAGAGAGAGGTGAGAGTTCAAATCTCCACCTTCTTAGGGGGTTGGGGTTGGGACAATTTAGTTTCAGAAGTGGGATTTGACTCCCACGTCCTGCAATGAGACATAGGAAAAGTCTGAGAGTGAGTGTTAGAGTAAAAATAGAGTAGGACTGACAAAAAAAAAGGGACTTGGCTAATTATTATCAGGGTTGAGCGTTGTTTAGCCAGACATACCTGGAGCAGAGCACCAAGAACCGCCCATTTAGGGTTTAAATAGTTCACAAAACATACTTAGAGCCTGAAATCTATCTAAAAAAAGGTTGAATTAATCCCCAAAGTTTAATCATATCTTATACCCTTAGAGGTAAGATCTTTACTCTTTAAAATCTAATAATTATTATCATGAAGCTGAATTAGACAGACGTACACATCCTTCAAACTTAGCAAGGCTAAAAATGTAATTGTCTTGTTGCGGCGAATCATCCTTAATGCCTGCTCTTTCTTTAATCATTGGGCATTTCATTAAGACGGTTACCAACGGTCTCTACCTATTTATCATTTGCTTTTTATCAAGAAGGTTACCGTTATTATCGGTAGAATTTCACTTGATCCGTTAGTCATTAGCACAATTCAGGTGTGCCCTATTAGCCGTTGAATTCGTTATTAGTTACTAGATCAATAGTACAATTATTCATTCCAAGAATTAATTCAGGTGTAGGTTAATTATTGTTTGATTGAGCAACATGTTCTTCATCACATCTCAAGTATAATCACATTCCAGTTGTTCTATGAAAGAACAAAATTTTACTTTAGTTGCACATTCTTCTTCTTCTTTTTCTTTTTAAATAATCAAACCTAAGCAAAACAAAAGGCAATACAAATTTCAATTGTTAAGTGTAAATAATGTTTTCATTTTCATTATAATTATCAAAACAGTTACATTAAAATATCGAGAGTTTAACATTCTATCATTCACCAACAGACTTATATAAAATATTGTTGAAACATGGAAATATGGTGTAAAACCAAAAAAACATCAATGCAAACTCTTACAACGGATACTTTGAATCCTCTCTTATAATTGTTTCAAAGGCAACCTAATTAATGATGATAACCTCATATTTTTGTCCTCCTTTCCCTTCTCTTATTACTAGGCAAGTTTTTATGGAGAGGGAGGTGGGATGATTTTGAATCTCAAGACCTTTCATAAAAAGGAAAAAAAAAGAGATTTCTCTCTGTCTATCCATTTTTGCATGCAGAAAAAAGTTGATTATAGAGAGAGATTTACATTATTAGCTTCTCTGATTTTGTTTCCTTATATTAGCAGCATTATTTAATAGTTCATGCTGTAACTGACCTTAAAAATTTATGACATTTCACTTTCCTTTGGCTTTAAATACCGCTCGAGTCTCGCTCGCTTCTCCATAGTCTCTAGGATCACAGAGAGAGCAAGAGCGAGAGAGAGAGAGAGAGAGAGAGAGAGAGAGATGCAGAGAGTGACATACAATGAGTGCCTCCACAACCATGCTGCCAATCTGGGTAGATACATGGTGGATGGATGCCATGAGTACAGCCCAAAGATTATTAGCGCTGATCTCCTTTGCGCTGCTTGTGGCTGCCACCGAAACTATCACAGAAAAGTAGCCATTTTCGACCCTGACAATACTGAAGCCAGTGGCAATCACAGCCCTGGCGATCACAACTTAATCACCCCAAAAGAAGAGAGTTTTGACCATGAGGCAGTGCCGCCGATGATCGGCACCGGTGGAGAGGATGAGAGGTTGAACCAACTGGTGGAACCTGCCCGGCATGAAAAGAAGAAGAGGCCGAAATCCAGATTTACCAAGGAGCAAGTCGAGCAGATGCGAGCTTTCGCTGAGAACTTAGGGTGGTCGACGAGGGACCGGAGCCGCGTGCCTGAGATTATGGTGTTCTGCGCCAGCTTGGGCATCACCAAGGTCGTGTTCACGACTTGGCTGTATAATAACAAGAAGCATTATGGCCGTGGTTCTAGTTCTAAGAAAAGCAGTTCTTCGACGAGGGACAGGATCTGAAGTCGACAGGGTCGAAGGCGTCGGTGACGCCCAGTAGGGTCTGAGGTGTTTTGCATGTTGTCTTGTAAGATAAGAGTCGAAGCATGTTGGTGTGTCAAGCCTCAGTTTATCGTAATTTTCCATTTCCTGATGTTCCTGCTCACCTTTTCCTTTAGTGTTCTCGTTTCCATCCAAGCAAACAAAGAATCTTTACCTTTCCCTTTAATCAAATGTATATGAATGCACACAAATCGATTCCAACTTATCAATGTGCAATATCAACAACTTTGTTACACAATCGCTCCTCCCCAAAAGTCTAAACTGGTAAAGAACGTGTCGTTGTTCTTAAGACATATTAGTTATTTGGTCACCCCCCAAGTAAGTCGATCCCTTCAATAGTCACGTCAACTAGATGATCGGGGAACAAGAAAACGGGTAGGACAACATGAACAACAAGCAGGAGATAAAATTCAGAGAAAGTGCCATGATTTATAACCCATGATTTATATTTCAATACCTTGTTAAATAGTCGTGATAACACTCAGAGTAAGTTGATCTCTTTCATAATCACATCAACGAGATGATCTTGGAACAAGAAGGGTCGAACAACATGAACAACAAGCAGGAGATAAAACTCGCAGAAAGTGCCATGATTTACAACCCCATGATCTATATTCTGACGTCGTGTTAGACAAATCTTGTTCCTCCTCTGAGCCAAAAAAAAAAAAAAAAAAATTCTTGCTCCTCCAAAAGTTTATAATGTTAGGGAACCTGTCATTTGTACCGCTTAATAACTAACTAATCAAATATGCACTACGTTAACGACTAACGGTCAAGTGAATCTGTATAACGATATTAACGTCGCTCTATATATTATATGAACGGCCGACAGCAAATTAGGGCCGGTAATAATTATGGGAATAATTTGAATTACCATAACAAGATCAGCGTTATATCATCGATCAGACTGCACAAATTGTACTTACAATATGCATTTCTGACTTGATGCTAATCATATCAAGACCAAAGCACACCAAAATCCCTGGCATTAAATACTCAATCCTCACTAGTATTAATTTCGGTCAGCCTTAATAATAACTCAATTTTGTCTTCTTTTCCCTATCCCTCCCGAGGCACGACTTGGAGGAAAGACTAGAAACGTATCAAATCTCTTACAAATATTTGACTTATGGTGTAATTAGGAGTCATTGTACTTTTTTTTTTTTTAACCGAGGACTCCACCACAGGCCTCCCGTGCTCAAACGGCACCGAAAGGCCGGGCCCCTATACCTCGGAGGAGACTAGCCGAATATCTCACCGCCAAGGCCTCTCACTTAAATCGCTAGCAATTGCGGGTTTCGAGCCCTCGACCTTGGCAATGAAGAAGAGACTCTCAACCAACATAGCTGCCCACAGATAGGTATTGTACTTTGTCTTTGGTTAGTTAATTTTCATTTTCAGCGACCAAATCCACAATTGGTTACAGATTCTTTTTAATGTTGTGGGCTTAACTGAGGCTTACAAATTATTAAACTTACTCTCTAGGAAAACCACACCAACGCTTGTGCGCACACAAAAAGAAGAGAGATAAAGATTCTACGTAGTTAATTTCTCTTTCAGCTAGTTTCTATGTGTCGCATGACTACATTTCACTTGTCTTATGGCTTTATATAACACCTTCTGCATCTTATTGACTTCACAATAGTCTTGACGATAATTATGCATGCATACGTTAGCGGGGGAAGAGAGGGAAAACATTATATTGCATTGTTAATTTCTCTTTGAGATATTTCCTTGTTCTGGTAGTATATGTAAATGGTAACCACATTTTCCTATAAGATTTATCACACACATTGTACAATGTCGACTTCCCTTTGGGTTGGTTTCGTCAATATGTGTAGGCGTCTCCGTTAGATCTCATCTTTCGGCGTAATACAAAGACATGAACATGACCGGCTATTGCTATTGCCCTGGATAACCAGGAGATTTCTACATAATGAAATATCCCTCTTCCTCCTACGGAATTCAACCGGGGGATTAAAGACGAATCGCAAATCGAAGGTGATGCTTGTATTAGTCATTAAGGTGACGCTCGTTTTAGTCAAGCCATGACTAAAACGAGCATGTCAAGTTCATCTGCTTAGGAAAGAACAGCTAAAAATCTCGAGAAGCAAACTCAGTGGTGCTGCTGCAGCCATTCGTTCATCTCTTTGAATTCCATCTCCGAAATCATTCCTTTTATCTACAGCAACTTTTCCCATACTCATAAGAAACTCTCTCCCTATCGGCCAACAGTAATACATTAACAGTTGCAAATGCAGTCCCCAACTAAACCTACAAACAACAGTTTAAGAGACTGAAAGACAACAGAAACTTTTGAAAAACAGAACTCGACCTTCCAAAAAGCTCCCATCCCCTGTTCCACCATTAACGTGACTCAATCCCCTTGTGTAAGGCAATTGTTCACATTCACGCTATCCTGAAGAATGCAAACAGAAAGTCACAGATTTGTCAAACCATGAGGAGATGCATCCCACTGGCCTAGTGTCATGCTCAAAAAGCCAAATGGACTGGAGCACTGAACCCGAGTCGATCTCTAGATCACGCTAGTATTAAGGTATAATCAGCTTTACCTAGAAGTACACTAAAGGAAGTGTATTACTGAAATCCATATTCGTAGTCTCCTGGCAAACAAGCACAGTGACATTCGTAATGGAATTGTCCACTAACTGATAGCAAACAAAGCATGACTGCATACAAAAGACTCCGCAGGCAAACATTCAAGCACAGATTCAAGCACAGATTCACAAGAAAGAGGAATGCTTCCAGACAAACATCGAATATGGAGAACAAATCTGTCACCCTCCTGACAGGTAGACCCTATCCCTCTAACAGCAACACTAGAGACAGGACCCAAAAATGAATTAATGGATCATCGAAATTGCAAGAGCAAATGGATAACGACAGAACGTGATAGTTCATCAACTATCAATTGAAAGGCTGGTCAGCATAAGATGAATATGGGATAGATTGACTTCTACCGTCCGATCAAGATTTTGGGAACAATTGCTGCAAAAATTTACTTAAAATTACAATAGATACCACACTCATTCACATTAAAATTACATAAGCATTGAACGTGATTGCCAACAAAGCATAAACTGTGTACAAAAGACTCCGCAGGCATCAATATGTACAGGGCACACTCCATTCAAGCACAAGATTCACATGAAAGGGGAAATGGTTCCACACATAAGCATAGAATATGGAGAACAAATCTGTCACCCTCCTGACAGGTAGACCCTATGCTTTGAATACAGATGATTTGCAGCAGCACTAGAGGCAGAATCCAGAAATGAATTAGTCAATTTGTAATGTCTGATCAAGATTTCAGGAACAATTGCTGCAAAAATTTACTTTAATTACAATAGATACCACACTCATTCACATTGAAATTACATAACGATTGAAAGTGGTTGCCAACAAGGCAAGAACTGTGTACAAAAGACTCCCCAGGCATCAATATGTAAGGGGCACACTCCATTCAAGCACAGATTCACGTGAAAGGGGAAATGGTTCCACACATAAGCATAGAATATGGAGAACAAATCTATCACCCTCCTGACAGGAAGACCCCATGCTTCGAGTACAGATAATTTGCAGCAATACAAGAGACAATCCAGAAATGAATTGATCGGTCATCGAAATTGCAAGAGAAAATGGATAAAAACAGAATGTGATAGTTCATCAACTATCAACCGTAAGGCTGGACAGCATAAGATAAATATAAGATAGATCAATCTCTAATGTCTGATCAACATTTCAGGAAGAATTGTTGCAAAAATTTACTTGAAATTACAATAGATACCAAACTCATTAACATTGAAACAGTGGCAACCAGAGTCTACTGGTTCGCCTCGTAAGACAAGCAGGATAGCAAAATTAGCAATGGCAAAAAATTCTGGATGTCTCAATTTCAAAACATGCATTGTCACAAAAATTCATAAACTACGAAGTACATAACCTCTCTACAAATGGCCTTTTGGCATAAATACAGGTAAGACAGGCCATATGCATCAGAACTTGCTCAAGCAGCACCAACAGTGTAAATCTACCTGATAGTCACAAACTTGTTGGTACCATGTTTGGCCCAATGGATCCTCAGGTCAATTGGGTTAGCAAAATTGTAGCCTTCAGCTGCAAGTTTCTCCAGTACCTTCTTAAATGCACCTTGGCTCATTTTCCGTCCAGCTATTCTTGCACCTCGTCGCTTGGTGCTCATCGGCAATGGATACATTGATACCTGCGTGGTACAACACGCTGATTGCCAACCACCACAACCCCAGCGGTAACATTGCTGAGGAGCACCAGTGCACGAGCAGACTGGTATTGGAATACCGGATATATCCATGTCAATGCCATTAATAACAACGTCCATGCTCTTCTTTGGTGGCTTTGCACGCTGAATTGGAGGGTTTGTATTGTCCTTCGGCTTCTTGCTCTTTTTGGCTTTGGGGGTCTTAGGAATACCATTGCTCTGCCTCTTCTTCGGTTGTGGATTTTCCTTTTTAACCCCTGGGCTTGGCTCTTCAATCCTGCCAATCCTATCATCCCTCAATGACTCAGGCATCTGTAACATTTGCATATTGTGGGCTCCAGAACTTTCCGGAAGCATGGCATAATTATGATTTGGAGGCAACATGTTGAAAAACTTCTCTCTTTGGTTCATCCAACTGTCCCTCGCATAATTGTATTGGAGAGGCGTGTCCGAAACAACAGAATCCCTAGGATGATAAGCTCCATTGGGAGCTACCAGAATGGTTGGATCACGCCCGGGCAGGAAAGGTTTCGTATCTCGCTCGGCCATGGTTGACATGAGCTGTAGATTGAGGTGTCCTTTGCAGGATGGTTCATAATAACCCCAATTACGCATGTTCAGCGCATCGTCGTCCATGATAACTATACAGTTCAGAGAAAAACAAAGAAAAGTTTCATTTTCAATGCATTTTCAGGGTAAAAGCTCAAACCGGCCAGCGCTCAAGCAACGAATGTAACAGGAGAACACGTAGAAAGCCACTAGATTTAACAAGACCCCAAAAGGAAACACACGAATATAAGCAGCATCCTCGGAAGTCCCCAGAAATTATATACATAAAAGATAGAACTGGTCTTAGGACAAAAAGATGCTCCAATTGCTTGTTACCCATCGAATTAAACACAAAGGGAAAACCAGATATCCAACAGCAAATCTAAAATGCGCTACACGTCTCGAGATCAAACAGATCAACCAACCAAACGCTTCCCAATCTCTCCAGACAGAACAACGAAGCTAAACATGCTTCGATCCAACACAACAGCAGGGGCATTTTGAGGAATTCAAAATCCCCATCCGATCCAGTATCCTACATTTCTTCCTCGCGATCTCGTTACAGATCAAAGAACTAATAGCTAAAAGGGGCCAAATTCAGAGATTCGGAAATTAGGGATTTTGACGCCAGATCTGCAAATCCCGATGACGGAATTAGCAAACCCAGGTGCCCATTTAAGCTCAAACGGGGCGTCGTGCATGGACATACAAAGGAGGAACAACAGTACAAGGACCCATCTATTGAAAATTATGGAGAGAGAGTAGTGAGGGAGACAGAGACAGAGGGAGAAAGAGAAAGAGGAGAGAGGAGAGAGAAAACTTACTTGGGTGGGTGTAAACGGCTCTTTAGGGTTTGCGCTTCTGGAGAGAGAGAGAGAGAGAGGAGAGAGGAGAGAGAAACCAATGAGAGAGAGAGAGAGACAGAGATAGAGAAAGAGAAAGAGAAAGAGAAAGAGAAAGAGAGAGAGAGAAGGCAGGAGAGAGAAAGCCCTAACAATTGAGAGAGAAAGGGAGAACCTAAAATTGGCGTACGTATCCATCAAGAAAACAATATTTATTTCTATTCTTAAATTTTAAAGTGAGAGAGAGAGAGAGGAAAAAGAAAGAGTTAGCAAAAATCTTAAGGCATATCTACATTGTAGGGCAGATGCCCATGTGACCATCTCAAGGCCTTCAACCTTATCCTCTTGTTTGCCCAGAGGAGCCCACCTCCCCTGTTTCATTTCATATGCAGATTAGTGAATCCAAAACCTTCTGTATAGCATACTTTATTACATATTTAAATCTATGCTTTGCTCATCATTATAATGTAATCTCTAGGTGTTGCCGCACCTGTTAAGTTGTGTTTAATTGTCTAAATTTCTAGTCATATAGAACTTGATAAAATATGATATGAAATGTATAAATTTTGATATATTTTATCTGTTGTTTTGTATGAATGACATATGATGTAAATGAATTAGAAAATTAACAAATGAAGATGGTAAGAATTTCTTATGATTCATTTTGTAAAGAAATCACAAATGCATAAATAGAGATAACCTCCATCAATTGATTCATAATCATTGTACAATTTACAAATCATAGAAAAGGAGTTCATTGTAGCAATCTAGAGCCACGAGTTTGATTATGATAGGAAATGAAAATGGGCTACAACAATGTTGACAAGGTAAATCAACCAATGTATGCCAATTCTAATAAAAGAGAGAAAAATGATAATTTAACTTTGTAATTCCAAAAAGAAAATTGTGTTTTGACTCTCTTAGCACTTCATGAAAATTTAACATGAACCACGGAGTTACAAAAAGGAGTTTAGACTTTTTTTTTCCTTTCACATACTTTTGACTTGAACCAAAAGAGCTACGGGAGAGAAAGAACTTGGACTTTCTCCTCATTTAGTAACTTATGCACAAATAGCGAAGAACCAAGCACGGGCACTAGGATTTTGGGCTGGCCTCAATAGACCTAGACTTGAGCACTAGGAACTTGGGTCCCAAGTAAGAGCATAGGCACCAGTTTGAGGTCCACAGAGGCCAACCCCAAGGCCCTGATTCTCATGCCTGAATTATTGGCACTTGAGCCTTGGTCCACAAAAGCCGAGTGTGGGACCCCAGTGCACAAGCTTGGGCTTAGGTCCGTAGAGACCCGCTGAGAACTTGGTCCTCAGGCTCAAGACGCTAGTGCCCATGCCTATGTGCTTGATGTCAAGGTCCATTGATTTCACATTGGGGACTCCATTGCTCATGCTTGGATCGTTGATGCCCGAGCTTGAGACCCTAATTCCCATGCTCAAATCCCTAAAGCAATAGGGTCTAGAACTGTGACCTCAATGGACCCAAGCTTGGGTGCAAGGGATCCAAGCATGAGCATTGGGGTGTTGAGCCCAACCTTGGTGGGCCCAAGCTTAGCCTTGATGGGTCTAGGCTTGGGCATTGGAGACCTAAGCACGGGCATTGAGGTCTTGGGCTCATTGGACCTAGCTCAAGTGCAAGGGATTTAGGCATAGGCATCGGGGTCTCGAGTTCAGCCTTGATGGACTAGAGCCTTGTCTCTGTGTACCCAAGCACTAGAGCCTTGGGCCCAACCTCAATGGACTGCACTTAGATGCCAATGACTTGATCCTAGACGCTAGAGATTCCGAAATGAGTGTTGGGGCTTCCGAGCTCAAGCTCAAAGATTTTAGTCCAAGCGTAGATATTTAATCATATTTTGGAAAATGATTTCTAGTCTTTTAAAGAGGAAATTATTTTCCTCGAATTTAAACAGAAAAATATTTTATGTCGACTAGAAAAATATTTACCTTGAATCATTTTTCTAAGCGATTCAAACGTTGACAATGAGAAAAATGTTTTCTTAAAAAATGTTCTCCCGAAACTAACGGAGCCATGAATTAACATATCTTATATTACATCAGCAATCTTTATTTAATTATATATAAATTATCAACAATTCCATTAAATTACCAACTGATATCATCATAATTTACTTGCGTGTTAAAGTTACCAACCTTTAAAGAAATAACCGACCTTACTTCGAATGAGTTATCAACTTTTCTCTGATGATGTTACCAATTAGTTTTAAGTTAGCGATGTTATGTGAATCGCGGACCAACATTTATTCAATCGATGTCAGATTATTAAGTCTTGTAATAACTTAACCAATTTTGTTGAAGTTTTTCACTCTTATATGAAATTACCAATTTTATTTCGGATAAAGTTACAAAACAATTTTTTTAGGTTAAATAGTCTAGTTGAGCCGCATGGCAATGCTTATTAAGTCTTTTGGAATTACCAATTATTTCAACTATTTACTCTTTTTTCTTTTTTTGGTAAGTTGCCAACTTTTCGTGTGGCATGCAATTTTTTTTTGAGTTACTTATCAACTTTATTTTTTTGCTGACGAAGTTACAGCTATTTTAAGGTTGCCGACTCTCATTGGAACGGCTTACCAACAATTATTTGATCAATCCCAAATAATCAAACTCTCTTTGGTACTAACTAAGGCACCATATCAACATCATATATGGAGGTTTTGTTCTATTTAATGATACCACGTGAACAATTATAGGTGATGGTAATAATAGGTCACAAAATAACTTGGTTTCATATCAAAAGAATTAAGAGGACTCGATTGGACAAATCAAGAGAGGGAACTAATAGAACCGAAAAAAGTTTGCAACCTTCTCTTTCAATGTAAGTACCCACCAATCCCAAAAATAATTGCACGTTCCATTTCTTATTTCCTTATCACACTATCAAATGACCAACCGAGGAGGGAGCTGTTGGGAACCTATAGGAAGAACACATGATGTGCATCTATGTCAACTTTGCCTTCTCAGGCTATTTTGTTTTACGGAAAGTCAATGATTTAGAAATTATTTTTCTAATTTTGATCATTTATATCTCTTAAGGAAGGAGTTGAAAAAATTCTTGGTATCCACAAAAATATTTAAGCATTAGTTGTTGTTAATAGCAAAACTATTTTTCATTAAAACATTTTTACAAACGATAACTAACGATTGAAGTTAGGAAAATCTTTTTCAAATCGTTGATTGTGAAACAATCATAACCTTAAATTGGTTTGAGAATCAATCAAGCAGACCACTCCTCTGTGCTTTGTCATATGCTCTAAGTATCGGCTTGTGGAGCATCCAGGCAGCAACTCTCTCATGGTCCAAACTATTCAAGCGGTCATTATGCTTCCCACTCATGTGACGCACGAATTATTACATGACACAGCCCAACCCTCTTTCCATGAACTTGACTATATAACTCCCCGTTGAATCACTGTTTACCTGCAAATTTTTATTTTTACAATTGAGTCATCTAACTTACTTATCTTACGAGATTATATAATTAGTTACTTTATCTTTAGAACACGCTTAAACTTCGAGATGACACCTTGATATAAATTAGTAATAAAGGTTGTTTAGCATCGCACAATTATTCTGATCAAGTCGTCAGACTATTATTTTATTAAATCGAGTTCTTTGGGTAACTTTCATGATCAATTACTTCCGCCTCAAAATCAAGTTAATTGGATCTAGCAAGAATCTGATGGAAAGCTCAAATGTGCTGTTCGTGTTGAGAAATCTCATAATTTGAGAGCTTGGGTATGGGCTTCATCTTCAAGTATTTTAGTCTCACGCATTAGATGATAGTCCCTGGTGGCAAAATGTTTTTTCACGTGATCTTGTCGACTCCACGTTGCTCTAATTGACTGGACTTGTGGAGAGAGACTAAAAAAGTTAAGTAAGTTCAAGAACTTGATTAGAGAAACTAAAAGTTTAAAGATCAGATAAAAGTTTTACTAACTCAGTGATCAAAAGCGAAACTTTAACAAGGTAAGACGAGAAAAAAAGAACCTTTTGTGGCAAGAAGATCCTAAATTGGGCTTTACCAAGCAATAATGGGCCCAGAAGTTCAGTCTCTCCCACTTTTAGAAAAACTCTTCATTTCTGAATACGAGAAAGTTACTTGGCTGGCCAATTCATTTATCCAAAAAGAGGGAGAGTAGAGATGAGATTGTACTCACATGAGTGCTCTTCTTGGCCAATGATGTTGGAGATGAACGAAAGCTCATGTCACCCACCAACGGAAGTATATCTTCTGTAGTTGATTTGAATCTTTGGTTTAATTTTTGTTAGTGTAGGTTTGACCACAGTGATATTATCCATGAACCACTTTGGATAAAAAATATATATATTTTAAGTACCAACGAGTACAACAAATAGTATTTTCTTCATTAACTAGACGTTTATCAGCACATATAAGAATCAATGTACTCTAAGCGGCCATCACGGACGTCCATTTGCAATTTGTCAAGCAAAGCATTCTCTTTCATTTCTTTTCGAACTTTCTAGTTCAACCGCTCAACGAAAATAGGACACACAGAAGAAGGGGCTGATCAATTACTCATATTCATGCATTTCCAAAATCAATTACAAAATAACACAAATCCTCTATGAATGATAGCAACAACAAATAAGGCAAGAAAGGAGAAGTTGGGTGAAAATTGGTGAAACCAAGACGCTCCATGGGAGAAGATGGATTGATACTCGATGGAGTTTTGGAAGGGGCGATTACAGGTGCTTGCCGAGATTCAACCGGTTGTCTCATTGCAGGGTTTGCAAAATCAATGAGAGCATCCTTTGCAGTTTGCGTTGAAGCCTGAGCCCTAATAGAAACTCTTTCCTACTTGGCAACTCACTTTTGATCTGAGAAGTATGACTCATCTATTATTTAAGATACAAATTGATATATCAATTTGTCAATACATTTAGGGAGCTAATCAGAGTCCTTGGAATGTGTGAGCCGCGGTTGAGGACTGTAGAAGAAGCTTGGCCCACTGCAATTTCATTCAAGTGACTCACTATTCACGATAGGCTTGGCTAATTAGATTGCCAAAGCTCAACATAATTATGCCATTCCTTCTAATTGGTTGTCTAAATCCCCGGTCCCCATGGGATTCTTTTTTATTTTTAGAAGCCCATCACCATGTTTTAATAGTGGTGTTTAATAATTGAAGCAAATTTTTCGACAAAGAACATAAAGGGGCCGCATAGTTTGGAATAGGAAAATTTTCTTTTCGTGATTTGATTGGTCAGCAGACCAAATTTCGGCTCCCCCAGAAAGAGGAAAGATATGCCCTTGAAGTTTGGAGAAATAACATCCATGTACCCATCCACACGTATGGCCCCAGATACGCAACGCGAACCGACGTGATCGACAAACTGGCGGCGGCCCACCTTGGCCCAGAAGGTAAAATGAGTGAGCTTGGCGACATCCTTACATGAGAAAGCTCCGCCTGCCCAAGTTGGGCCCGGGCCCGACCTAGTCCGGTCCGATCTGGTCCCGTGGAATGCTCACCTCTAATGTAAGGATAGTCTAATCGCATTCACCATGACGGTGGCTGCACTGCCAGTACTAGTAGCAACCTAGGTAAAGAAAGTGTCCTGAAGCTAGAGTCACATCTCTCCTCCTAACAAGTTGCAGTCTCCACCGAGGCCCACTCGCTCTATGACATCAGGCCGTGTTCGGTGCCGAGAGGCTCGTACATTGGACAGGTCTTACAATCGGGGCATATTTGTCTCTGACAAAGCCCAAAACACACCGTATTTGCCCAAATCCCCCCTTGTACCTGTCCTAACACCCAATTATCCTTCTAATTTATGGTACTGTTCTGGACCATTCCTCCCAATTTTTTCTTTTCTCATCATTTCGTCCTTGTCTGTAATATCTTTACTCTCCAATTTTTCAATTCTTTCGATGCTCCCTATTTCGTTCAAACCTTGCATTATGAGGCGATTGGCAGTGCACGTTTTGCTTTTCAGAAACCTCTGACAGTATCCACCAAACAAATTTTGTCAGCTCGACCTAGCCCCCCCCCCCTCTCTCTCTCTCTCTCTCAACCCCACAAACAAATTCCTCTAGGAAAACGAGAAAAAATGAAAGTTCCATGAAAGGAGGGGAATGAAAGAAACAAACGAGTGATCTAATCAAGCAGACAAGCGGACAAAGTTTAATGTTAAAAATGCCCCAAAAAGCGAGTGCAAGAGATTGGGTCGCGTCTTTGCATGGGATTCTGGGTCCTGCTTTTGGGAGATGATTGTCGATGTTGTTTACTCGGATGAAGCGGCCAAGATGTAGCTCACCAGCTTTGCCAGTGCAGGAGTGCAACCCGCAGGGGCCATTGATTTGGCTCTGCCCACCATGGAATAATGGAGAGGTTCATCATACAGATTCACCATTTGGACACGTCTCCCAAGCTTATAGTACCTGCTTAGTTCAAACGAGGAAGTATCGAACCTAACTATCATACTATCTAAGCAGTGTAGAGTCAATCATATTCTAACAAAGTATTTACGTGTCCTGCCAAAGGAAAACACAATTTATATTGTAAATATCATAAATTTCCTCAATTGTCAATTACATAGGATGGTAGAGTAATATAGGTTATAACTTCTCCATGAAAACATGAACAAAAAGGATTGGACAATAGCTCAATGATTTGTTTGAATGAGGCAAATGTCAGTAAAACTCGTAACCCAATTTGGCTACTCTTGTTTTCTATATCCTTTCGAAGAGTCGGGCTAATTTCACTGATCGCATCCTCCTATCCATCCATAAATATCATGACATGCCCTCGTGATGACCTCTAGGGGGTTATCAATTCATACTCGTAATCCACACTCTCTATAAGTGTAGTGTAGTACCAACTTGGCAATCTCTCACAGCTGTTCAAAGGGAGTTCATACGAAAACTAAACTTTGAGAAATTGTTTCACCACTTCTCCTTAGATGAATCAAAGTGTCTATACCCTCATGCCATTTAAGAGAAACCAACAAATTTGCACCATGTGCAATGCTCAAACATTTGATTTTCTTAAAGTCAACATAAAGATCTTAGATGCTTTCATCAACTTCTGAAACTCCCATCTATGACTTTTCAAGTTGAGACTTTCAACGGAAAGGAGTGTCTCCATTAATTAATAGAAGAGTAGAAGGGTTAGGATCTAATGCAGCTAGTCAAATTGACTAAAACAGCCCCATTCTATAAGAAATTTTTTTACAAAACCCTGGAAAGGACTTGCCTCGAAGCCACACATGTCATGTCACATTTATGACATAATGTCGAGCCTTGGTCAGTGGCTTTTTGTCTAGCAAATTGCCCCGGAACGGGTAATTATGTACTTCTCTCGTTCTCAATATTCGGTATGGGGAGATGCCCAAGGAGAAGTCCTGTCGTTTAACAGTAGGGGCTTAGCTTTGAAGAGTCCCTCTGGTCGGGCCTCCACTCGACACAAGGCATCATCAAGCTCCATGAAATGACGCAGCTTCATTGGCATTTCATGGCTTATTTGCACAACAGTACCTCGCTCCATTGTGGTCCAAAATCACCGACAATATTTGTTGAAAACATCTTGCTTTTTCACAAAAGGTGAAAGTCAAAATTCATATTTGAAACTAATTATCTCCACTTTAATATTCCTTGAAAATATAGGGATTCAAATTCTCCATATTTACTTCTCTACCTTCCTTAATAATAAAATTTATATATGATTTCCCTACACTTATTGATTAATTTTTTTTGTTTTGACTCTATAATATGATATTAGAGTTAGATTCGTTCTATTTTGAGTGTGCATCAAGTCTTGTTAGAGTAATTTTATGTGACATTTATGATCTGACTTGCATGTGAGAGGGGTGTTGAAAAAATCGCACATCGCTCATGAAAATTGAGTTTTTATATTCTATAGTTCAAGTTTTGAAGTTAGAACTTTCTAACGATATTCGAAATTTGAGGCTTGGGGATTATAGAAATCGGAAGACCACGGAGCGAAAGTCTTCCTATTTTTAAAGCTGAGACCATGTGGATGGGACTTGGAAGAAGCAAGAGTATCGGTTGTCTCTTTATCCACGTGGATTACCAGAACATTGATTTTTTCGATGTTCAAAAAGGTTGAAGATGGCTAGACTTTATCCCAAAGTCAAGCATTATAGAAGAGCAAATGGGGACCTAAACAAATATAATAATAATTTATCGAGATTTGGAATCGTAAACACCCGGGGAAGATGATGGCAGGTGATGCCACCTTCACGTGCCACAGAAACCGCGTCTTAATAATACATTAATCCACCCATTCTTTCCAACTCACCAGCAAATGGAATCATATCTCTATCTCTTTCTATCTCTCTCATAGTGTCATCATGAATCTTAAATAAAAAAATCGGGGCAAAATTTATTATGATCTTGAAGAATCCCCACCCCCAATATTTTTAAATTGAGACAAAATCACTAGACCTATCAAGATGAATTATAAGTCTATTTCTCAACTCATGTATGATGGGCTAATAATATTACTTATATTCAATAAATTCATCACAAATGAGTTTAGAATGGTAGAGCTCAACATAATATGGATATTAAATGGCCTTATAATTTAGTTAGATCCGACTTACCTCTATAACTCTCTCTCTTCATTTTCTATTGCCCTCATTTGATTTTGTGAACGCCACTCTGCACTCTCATCTCAGTGTAGGCCTATGTTTGTATTTTTAGCAATATGAATTAGGTCGGATATAAGTTGGATATGAATCGGGTCGAAGATGAGTTATTATATTTGTATTATTTGGAAATGGATCTATTTGCCCGAAGAGCAGGTCCCTTCTTCGGCCATTCTTTGGTTTCGTCGTCTCAAGCTATCTGAACGAGAACTGAAGCATCATGTAGGCGGACGAGACTACTCTTTCCCGAGAGAACGGAGCTTTGCTCCTTCAGCTCTCTCGAGCTCTATTGCTTCTCCATGCACGCGTAGACAGCAAGCAGAACATGGAGATTTTTTTATTTTATTTTATATTTGACTGTTATTATTTTTCTTTTGCCCTTTTGCTCATCACTCGTGGAAACACAAAGAAACCCCCCCGAGCACGTAATTCTTCTCCTCTTCCGTAACTAGACCAAACTCACCTTCCAATTTCTTTTGACTTTCTCAGATCCACGCCTAACCAAGCTCTTCTTCCAGTTTTCTTTCCTAAAGTCGTGATTTTTCGGCTTCTTTCATTTTATTTACAGCAATATATCGACTCTTCTTACATCATAGTTGAATGCTGCGAACAACATAGAGAAGATTTTTTCTCCTCTTTTGAGAGAGAGTTTTCCCCAACTTTAATGTCGTTTTGTTCGCTTTGCAACGTTGGATGAAGAATTTTTATGTTGGACCTCAAATTTGTTTTTATATAAAAAAGCTACTTCAGATTTATAATTAAATTTAAAATGCTCCATAAGACCAATGGTCAGAATTTGTGGCGGCAAGCACTAAAACAATTGTTTTTCTTCCGATGTGGTATTGAAGTGATTGTTCGAAAAGTTTTAGCACTGAAATAAGCATCGTACGAAAATTATCACCCTTTTACTATCTTTTTTCCCATGCGATACTAAGTGTAAGCTCCAAATGAATTGTCTAAAGGATATCTCAACTCTTCCGTGACACTATTCGCTATGTAATATTGGCCACATATGAGAACAGTCGCTATAATTGGCCACATGAGAGAATAGACTCATTCATAGGCCTAGCAACTCTCTTGGGGCTATCTTAGATCGAAAAGTGCAATACGTGCGGCTTGAGAATTTGCTCTACATTGAACAGCACATCTAGCTAGAGTTAGTTTTTGGCATGCCTGTTTCAATGAACTAGCACATAATCAAGAAAATCACTTGCGGTGATGTCGACACCGTCATGTGGCATTAAAAGAGGTTTGGGACTAGCGATTGAGAAAGGAGAGGGCACAAATGAAAGGAGAGTGGTCCGTTCCCTATCGTTTCATGTTGTGCACCGCCTCAATATTACCACAATTATTCAGCATAAAAAGGACTTAAGAATTCCCGTGTTCGTCAAGGCATCTTCAACTTAGAGTAACCTTGGAGGCAATATGCATCATGCTAGTCTAGAGTTTCATGAGACAGATGAGGATAGAGTAATTATTTATTCACACCTTTACAATGAGCCGAATTATCCAAATACCTTTATAAAAATATTAAAAAAAAAATGAAACAATTTATGATACTTCTTATAAATGGAAATGACTTTTGATATTTCGATTCGTCTTTTAGAAAAGTCGCTTCCCAAACATTAATGAAAAGTTTAGCCTGTGCCATCCCCGAACTCCAACAGCTCCTTTAGCGTCAGTCAACGAAAGAAAACATCATTAAGTTTCCTATCCGACCCTCCTCTGCTTTTTTAAGAGCGATTAGATCAAGGACGAGATGAACAAAGACAAAAGTGGAAAATAACAAAGGGGAAGGAGGGGGGGTGTTGTGAAGGGAGACGTCACGTGAGGAGGGGGCGCAAGCTCACGTGCGGCGGAGGCCCCGGGCCTGCATTTATTCATGCAAAACGTATTACAGCGCCATGATGATGAACGGTGACTGTTTGTTTCTAATGGTATGGGAAGGGGATGTTTTCTTGTTTCTGTCCAAACGCTTGCGTTGGGTTTGCGTGGCTCGAAGTTTCAAGCAACGTGATTGGGTCAGAGGCAGTTATCTCTCTCTAGCTTCTCTCTCTAGCTTCTCTCTCATCTGAACAGGAGCTTGATAAGCAAGTGTTTGGCTCAACCTCTCCTGCTGACCTACTGTGGGTGGGGGGTGGGGGTCAATTGAAAAGGGAAGGGAGGAGAGGAGAGGAGAGGAGAGGAGAAAAAAAAGAAAAAAGGCCACAAAGCCAAGAAAGCTCTCACAGAAAGGAAAAGGGCTCA
This sequence comes from Eucalyptus leucophloia subsp. euroa, assembly GCA_017140325.1. Classification (NCBI taxonomy): domain Eukaryota; kingdom Viridiplantae; phylum Streptophyta; class Magnoliopsida; order Myrtales; family Myrtaceae; genus Eucalyptus; species Eucalyptus leucophloia. Next base: position 38,648,145 of record CM029474.1, on the reverse strand, counting down.
AAAGAAAGCTGGTTTCAGAAAGCAAAGAGCTTTTCCCTTCACGTCCTCTCTCTCTCTCTCTCTCTCTCTCTCTCTCTCTGCCCATTATCAGGCTTTGTGTTTCGGTAAAGCTGAGTTGAACCCACTATTCAACATAGCTCCACCACGACCACAAGAGCTCTGTGCAGGGTGTGTGTGTGTGTGGGCATAAGATTTTCTCTCTCACACCAGCACCAATCCAAATACACACATCATAAATATTAGCCCGAGACCCTCCCATATGTTCCATAACCCTCCTCCCAACTCTCCTCCTTCCAACGCTGCTTGTTCTGCCGTCAACCCCTCAGAGATCAATGCCTTCTCCAACAGCAAAAGGAGGAGAAGGCCCGCAGGCACTCCAGGTAATAGGAGAAGACAAGCAACGGCAGAAAAAGATGGACCCGGATTCACCCACCAAAGCTCTCTCTTTTTCTCTCACGACACAATTCCAAATCAGATTAAAATACCCGCTCGAGCAATGATCTGGACCTAATCAAGTACTTCCCCTTTTCTTTTTTGCAACAGATCCGGATGCAGAAGTGGTTTCACTGTCGCCGAAGACCCTCCTCGAGTCCGACAGGTTCGGAAGCTAGATTATATCCCCCCACCGCTGGCTTAGGCTCGCGGGTTGTCTATGTATACCCGGGTGTCCGCCGCCTGTATATGATGGCTTAAGATTTTTGCAGGTACGTGTGCGAGATCTGCAATCAAGGGTTCCAGAGGGATCAGAACCTGCAGATGCACCGGAGGCGGCACAAGGTGCCGTGGAAGCTGCTGAAGCGGGACCGCGGGGCGGCCGATCAGGAGCAGGCGCGGAGGAAGCGGGTGTACGTGTGCCCCGAGCCGAGCTGCCTCCACCATGATCCGTGCCACGCGCTCGGGGACCTTGTGGGGATCAAGAAGCACTTCCGCCGGAAGCACAGCAGCCACAAGCAGTGGGTCTGCGAGCGGTGCTCCAAGGGCTATGCCGTGCAGTCCGACTACAAGGCCCACCTCAAAACCTGCGGCACGCGGGGACATTCCTGCGACTGCGGCCGCGTCTTCTCCAGGTATAATTGACCTCCGATTTATTCTTGATTCGAATTTTTGTCGTTCTTCTTGTTTTGTTTCCTGGCTTCAGGAGCTGTGCTTGTAATCAATACACGAAATGTACTTTTTCGACGATTTGTAACAGCTTAAGCTTTAAGAAAAAAAAGGCTGCGCTCCGAGCAATTTTGCATGATGCTTTGTGGGGTTCGTCTTGGGTAATGAAAACCCTAGGGTTATATGTTCATGAAGAGGAGGCAAGCATGTTGGAAGTAATTTGGATAACCCTTCCGTTTCGTTTTGTTTTTTCTTCCCTCCAAGCTTATAAAAATATTTGAACTTGCTGGGTTGGCTTCTGAAATTTATCATCATTGTACATTGCTTTTCTTTTTGTTTAGACAGCGAGAGTTTATTATTAGTTATTCCGAATCCAAGAATGATTTCCCAGGTACATTTGCCAGGCCAGCCTCTTGTCCCTACTTTTTCTGTTTCATTTTTATAACAATTCTTAGCCAGCCATTTGACTCATAATGAGCACTACATCACTTTTCCCAATGGCATTTCTTTTTGGTCTTGACGACACAGTCTTCTCTCTATAATCGTTTTTTTTTAAAAAAAAAAAAACCGATAATCCAAAATCCCCTAAGTCCAGATCAGTCATTAACAAAGACGCTCCCGTCTTGTTTCTGTTGTTTATTCCTCTAATTAATGTTGCAAACCTAGTCATCTGCCCATTTTTTTATTTGCTTGTCTCTCGTTAACCCTGCATGAACAGCTCTTGATTGCTGTTTCTTGACATGGCTCGCTACAGACATCCAGACAAAGCCAAAGCCGTATCTTGGTTCGGTCTTATGATCTTTCTTTCTGCTGTGGTCCTTTCAGGGTAGAGAGTTTCATAGAACACCAAGACTCGTGCACCGTCCGCCGGGCTCAGCCACCAGAGATGCAGGCGGCTCAGCCAGCCTGCTCGTCCCAAACTGCTTCGAGCACCAGCCCTTCAAGCGAAGCCAATTTCGGCGTTCCGCCCTCATCGTTTCCGGGGTTCCGAATGCCAAAACCAGCGGAGATCCTCTTCCTCAACTCAGACATGTACAATCCCTCAACCCCTTCTACCCACCACAACCTTGAGCTTCAGCTACTGCCATCGTCGAGCCTGCGTGGGACGCGGAACTTGAAGGAAAAGTTCGCGGACAACCTGAAGCTTTCGATCGGCACATTGTCCACCGATGTGAACAACGACGAATTAGCCATCACCAAGAGATCTTCTACAATGTGGGACCATTATTACAGGCGCGAACCCGAGATGTCGGAGGCCGCGAGCATGAGGGAGTTTGCGAGCGAGCAAATAAAGCTGGCTGTAGCCGAGAAGGCGTTCGCGGAGGAGGCGAGGCAGCAGGCGAAGAGACAGATCGAGATAGCGGAGCTCGAGCTGGCCAACGCCAGGAAGATGAGACTGCAAGCTCAGGCCGAGCTCGAACGAGCTCAACTGCTGAGAGAACAAGCCACCAAGAAGATCAGCTCCACCATCATGCAGATCACTTGCCCGGCCTGCAAACGACAGTTCCAGACAACGTCTGTCGGTGCGGCAGCATGCGACGAGACCTCTCTCGCCATAAGCTACGTGTCTTCAGCTACCACGGAAGGAGAGGGAGAGTGATTATTGTGTTGAATAGGTTGAACAATAATTTTATATTTTTTTTTCTTTGAGCTCTAAATTAGAATGGTTTTTATTAAGTTCTACTCTGGTTGAGAAGTCCCTCCTTATTTGTGCCTTCTCTTTCCTCTTCCCCAACTAATTCATTGTTCGTCCTCAATTAATTTGCTCAGAAGCAGTGTCTGACCAATGTTGTAGTGTGTCTTTGTTGCTTTTCGTGGTTTTCTTCTTGGAGTTATGCGAGATACAGACTAATGTACAAAATTGATGTCCTAATTGGCCTGGACTGATTGTGCGTACTTTGATACGGTGGGCGATATTCAATGCTTTGTAAATATTTATTGCTACGGGTGAAGTCGAAGCGACATGGTTCAGCAGTGTATGTACTTCATGGGGAGAGATCGAGATCAACCAGTTGATTCCAACATAATTGGCAAATTTAATATTATAGCCGCTCAATCACACTTCCATATAAGTGTCTTCCGATTCAAAATTAACCATGGACACACAAGAATCCATTAAAAAAAAAGAGTTTTCTCAGTCTCAACTCTCCTTGACGACGGCTCTTAATTTCTGTCTCTCACGAGTTTTCACGCATATTAAGCACACTCATTATGCAACCAAGACCAAACTCAATAAAGGAATATTTATTTGCAAGAGACTATGAGTCCTTCGGACATCCACATGGACCTCAACTTCAATAAGAAAAATAAGTCTTGGGGAAAAAGTAATTTCCCTATTTGCATCATCCACTACTAATTGATAAGAGCCCAATTGGGACTTTCCTAGCATGGCCTGTGTTTTCTTTCAATTAAATTATGGATTGAAATTCAAATCAATCGATTTTGGCTTCTAGCCATAATCAACATACTTTACCTTGATGAAGAGTCTAAGGGCGATGGTGGCCGGCGGACGGTAGCGGATGGCAACCATGGCGGTGGCAGCATATGAAGAAGAAGAAAAAGAGAAAATAGGTGATTGATTCTAGAATTGTTTCTGAGAACAAGAATCAACTTTTTTTTTTTTGGCTTCTTGATTTTACTCCAAATATGTTCCCGAGAACAAAAATTTTACGAAACGCGATTTTGTTCCAAATCTACTTACTAGAACAAAAGAATAGAAATTAGCACTATTTGGCCAGTTACCAAACAAGCCCTAACTCCATCCTCATTGATCGTGGTTTGACTAAGACCCTTTGGATTCCTCAACCATTGGAGATACCGACCAAGTCCAAACAATACTAGAACTTGGTCAATGGGATAGGCTTCGCTAACATGTTTGTTGAATTATCTACACATGAGCCCTTTCTCGATATATGTGGTTCCTCGTGATACAATATCACATATAAAATGTTACTTAATATATATGTGTTTTATCTACTTGCAATACATATGATTTTGTTTGAAATGTAGTGCACTATGATCATAGCAGTAAACAAGAATCTTCTCCTACTGCAACCTAAGATCACTGTGCAATTCTAAAAAAAAACTTCCTTTGTTTCGTTGATTGCCTTGGTTTTGTTTTGATTGACGGCATAACCAGCAAAGCTGAATTTATAACTCATTAATGACCTCATCTCATCTCATCTAAGTCACCACCAAAAACTAAATCTATATAACTTGTTATACCCCTTTCCGCCTATTTCTTCATAGAAGTCAAGCCAACGTTTGTTGTCCCTCTTAAAAACATCATAACCCATCTCATGGCTTCCTAGGCTGCGCATGGTAACCTTCCCCAGCTCAAGAATTTCTATTCTTCTCTTCCCCGGAACAAAAAAAGAATAGAAACCTGTTTGATAACGGCAACTTAGTTTTTTGTTCATGGGAACAAAAAGTTAGCCCGGGAATGGTTTTGGAATAGAAATAAGAAGTAAAAAAAAGTTGCTTCTTGTTCCCGGGAACAAGTTTAAGAAATAAGTGAATTTTTTTTCTTTTATTCTTCTCTTGCTAACCACCATTGACCGCTGTTGACCGCGCCACCACCGCCATCACGCGTCGGCCGACGCCGCCCCGCCGCCGCCGGCGCATCGCGCGATCGCCGGTTCGCCGGAGGCCGATCGATCACCGCTCATCGATCGCCGCCGTCGGTTCGGAGGCCGATCGACCGATCCGCCGTCGTCGGCCGCCATCGCCGCCGGTCGCCGGAGGCCGACCAATCGTCGCCGCCGCGGTCGCCGCCGCCGACCATTGCCGCACCGCCGCCGGAGGCCGACCGACCACCGCCGCGCCGCCGCCGATCGTCATCGCGCGATCGCCACGGGCCGCCACCGCCGCACGTCACCGCGGCGGCGATGCGGCGGCGGCGGCGGCGTTCGGCGGTGGCGGCGGTCTACCAGCAAAAATAAAAAACAAATAAAAATTTGTATTTACCAAACGCATTTCTATTCTTTTTCTATTTCTAAAGTAAAAATTTTGTGTAGTTACCAAACGGGTTTTTTACATAGAAATTGTTCCCCAAAATAGAAATAGAAAAGAACTATTTCTAAAAAGAAATTGTTCCCCAGCCAAGAAATGTTACCATGCGCAGCCCTAGTGTTTCTTTCCAAGATTACTCATATACTTGCACACAACATTAACAATATGCAAAATATATTGCCTTGTGCAAACCATATCATACATAATTTTACCAACCCTAACATAGAGAACACGTGACATGTATTACCTCTATTCCTATGACTATGGTGCAAGGCCAACTAAAAGTTTGAAGTGCACAGCTAGTAGGTACTCACCAATTTGGCATTTTGCAAACAAAATTGCCTCAACACTTGAATGTAGTTCCTCGATGATAGCCAAACTGTCCTTGCAATCTTATCCCTCTAAATCTCTATACAGAGTACCTTTTTTGCTACCTAATCATCCAATTATCTTTTTAGCTCATTTAGATCATATATGTTATTAGTTGCAATTAACATATCATTAACATACGACAACAAATAAATCTATCCATCACCCTCTAGCCTCCTACTATATAGCTAACTAGTCATAAAGAAATCATACTATGTGGACTACCTGGAAGATTGCTAAAGGCCATATTGGTTATATAAACATACGTTTTCTTCCTGGCCTAAGATAACAAATCTCTCCAATTATTGCATATCTATTTGCTCCTCTAACTTGCCGTATAGAAATGCTGTCCTAATATCCAACCAATCCAACTCTAAGTTGTCATGCGCAACCAAACACAATAGCACCCTAATCAAGCTATATCTCATCATAGATGGGAATACTGCACTGTAATTGATACTTTCATGCTGCGTGAACCCCTTTCGCTACCAAGCATGGTTTGTAACCGATCACCTTTAAACCAAAACTGTCATGCTTACTTATGAAGACCCACTTACACCTCACTATCTTCTACCCCTTTAGAGGTACCATCAAGTGCCATGTGTTGATTCCCTTGAAGAGACCCCATCTTTTCTCTCATAGCACCAACCCACTATTGAGCCTTCACTCCTAAAATTGCCTCCTGATAAGTCCTTAGTTGCCCTTGTAGTAGACAAGGCATAAACAACATTATCGGAAGTAGCACAATTGGCATAAACATACCTCTGCCTATCACTATGAAGTATGGTGTTTTTGTGAGCTCTAATTCACCACCAATATTATTCTCTACTTTGGATCATTTCCTCAACTGCAATTGGCTCGGGACCTTTATCCTCATCATTAGTGCATGTTATTTGATGAGCCTCAACCTGAAGCTCCACTTGTCTCTTAGCATGATGGTCCATTTTTGTAGTGCTTGAATCTCATTGCTACTCTATGGCATCGCTAATTCACTAAAAGTCACATCTTTGCTCATGATAAATTTGAGTGGCTTACAATCTAAACACCAAAACCTACAACCTTACACCCATTGTGCATAACCAAGAAGTATACACGATAACATGACCATATGTAAGGCATCCAAACATTCTTAGGCTTCAGCAGTTAGTAGGTTGACCAATCCACACTTCCTTATCCAAACTCAACAGCAGATTTTGGAGATCAGGCAATTGTTAGGACTAATGTTGCATCCTAGAAAGTGGGGTTCATAGATCGAGTGGTGATGTAGTAAAACTTTTCTAGAATATCAATCAATCAACAGTTAAGATGATGTTGTGAACAAACCAATATGTGTGATACTAATAAGTAAACATAGTAGAATAGACAGATCACACAATGACATATATTGGTTCGGCTTTTGGCTAAGCTTACATCTACTCCTAGAATAATAGTCTCAACAATGGCTGGATTTCACTAGTAATCAGTAACGCAAGTTACAATAGATTAGTGTAGTTTCTTTCACTTGACACACTATCGAAATACAAGAACACTGCACTTACTCTTGTACACTTCACTATAAGCTATTATAGTGGTAAATCAATATAGTGAGGTTCACAAATCAAAATCAGGTACAATTTCTAGCTCATGAAAATATCAGTATTTCAAGTATATCCAGTCTTATCACTCTCTTCATAGTATATATATTCAATAGTTTCTTTGGAGACTTTCAAAGACAACCAACTAACCTTTTGAGAGACTTTGGTAGTCATCAACATTGCTCTTATAGTTGCTTCATTGTCCAAAATGGACAACCCAAATTGATTATTGACTATTGTCTCATCTCTGAAATTGTTAGTTGATTTTCTACTACCTCGATTGGTTTTTCAGCTATAGAATCCAAAACTCTAGTAGCTATATAATGAGCCATCAATTTTCTTCTTTTATTATCTTTCATTAGACCCGATACATCACTACCACAATCTATTGCACACTATCACCGGTGTAGATTGTGAGTGACCAAATTGACCCTATTAAGTGATGATACTAACTAAAGATGCGTGATATTAGGATCGATGATCATTAGTTTAAGGACTTCCGAGATTACTATCTCGATTGGTCTTTTTAAGCTACCATTACTAGTAACTACTCTCATAAAAGTCAGAGAGTAGTATCTCGTCATTGGTGATATGTAAGATCATTGATACTGATAGCTTTTTTCTCTATCTACTTTCATCATTGTAACTCTTGGTAGCAAGAATAGTTTGATGATCAACAAAATCTCATAAGGATGTTTTCCAACATCAATCAAGTGATGCTCCATGTTCATAGTCTCGAGCCTATAAATATCATGACAAGTTAGTGTTCAAAAGCAAACATTGGCTTCTCTCAAGCAAAATTATGTTCATCCATTCTGCAACTCCAATTTGCTATGTTGTTTTATATACAATTCAATGTCTGTCAATTTTGTATTCTCTGTAAAACTCATCAAACTCTTAAGAACTTCAACCAAAAAAAAAAAACTTAATAACATAACTCTAGCTTATTTTATGTTTTAAGTCTATTTTCTTGCTTGTTTAATTTGCTATCAAGAGCTTAAACTTCCTAAAACAACCAAAAACCTCATTCTTGTGCTTTAGAATGTAAAACTCAGACTTTCTAGCCAAAATTATCAGTAAATTTGGTATTTATATAGCACTTCCTGTCAATTAAGAAGGCCCCCACAAATATGAATAGATAAAGTCCTATGAACCATCTTGTTGAGTTGCACTTTTTACCATTTGTCCATCACTTAATGTTCACAAAAAAATCCAATTTCTCAATTTTTTGTCCACACAAAAGATTCTACTCTCTTGGAATATTCATAGCTCTCTCAAACATGAGCCCAAGTGGCATCTGGCATGTGTTATAACCTTATCTAATTTGGCTCTGACAAAGTGGATGAAATTGCTGCATTTAAGCCTATAACTATTGGTCACTAAAGGTAGTAGAGATCATCTGTTTGCTTCCCCTTCTTGATCACGAGTGACAACCTTGAAAGTCCTACATGCCTAGAGAAAATTAGATTCTTCCTCAACTCAAGAGCATGTTGAAATCTCACAATATTTTGATAATCCCTTAATGCATCCTATCTATACTAACCCAATGCCAATGACCTTGCACTCTATGTTATTGCCCATAAACACTATACTACCCTTAATAGAATAGAAGTCTAAAGTCCAGTTATTGCCCATAAACACCATACTACCCTTAATAGAATAGAAGTCCAAAGTCCAGTCCCTATGTGATGTCATGTAATAGGAGCATCCAAAATCAATGATCCTATCATCTCTAGTTGAAACGGTAGATACGCATAGAACTTATTTGGACTCCTAGCCATTGGCTCGTTCAACATTGTTCTCTGATCTTTCTGCTTTCTTTTGTTAGAATGCATGTATGAGTGATTTGTGTTAAAGAAATCCTACATTGAAGAATTGATGTGGTATAAAACAGTTAATATCATAGTTGGCTCATAACACATTGAGTGAAAGTGGGTAGAACTAGATATACTAATGAGCTCGGATTTGGGCTCTCTCTTAGCAATCTTCTTAGGTATAGGCATCAGACTTCTATGGCACACTCCCAACAAATGATATTGGAGCCCATGGTTGCAGCACCTTGGTGTAGCATTGGGAGCCTTTAGGAAGTTGATGCAGAATGATGCCGAAATTAAGGAGGAGTGAAACTAAAATTGAGCTCACACGTGAGGAAAAGATTGTTAGGATGCACGTTAGAGTGAGTTGTGTTAGAGAAATCTCACGTTGGAGAATTGATATCTTGTAATGTAGTTAATATATCCTAGTTGGGTCATAACTCATTGTATTAAGCTTTTGAGTGAATATGAGTCCAATTAAATATATAGATGGGATCATATTTACGCTCTCTCTTGGCGATCTCCCCATGTGAATATATTAGACTTCTACTACGCACTCCAAACATCTTTGTGTCTAGGCAATTCCTTGTAATGTGCCTTTCAATCCGACAGCTGTAACATTTTAATGGCTTTCTCCTCACTTTAGACTTTGTTCTAGATGTGTGTCTATTATTAAAACCTCTCTCTAAGTTCTTACCTTCAACCATCAAACCCTTGGCGCCACTTCTATGACCACGTCTTGCAGCTTCTTTTTAGCATTTTTTAAGAATCTCCACAATTATAGTCTCACCCCCTCTCATAAGAAAATCATGATAGTGCTCCTAAGAACTGGGCAAGGAATAAAGCAACATCATAGCTTGTCATTGATAAGATATTCTCTCATCCCCATTCTTCAAGTCATTAAACCCATTAAGGTGATCTTGGGTTGACATTCCCTCCACCATCTTGAATGGAAGAAACATTGGATAATGGAAAGTTTCTTCAAGAGTGATTTCCACATATGTAGCGCTTCGAGTATTTTCCTAACTATAACTCCACTCATCTTATTGGCCACTTCAACAAAATCACCACCTCCTTGATTCAGTGTAATTTTACTCCTAGCCTTTTGTAATATATCAACATTTTCTTGCGCTTTTTTAATTTGGGGAAACTTATCATCTTATGCCAATGTTAAATCCAAAGCCCGTGTCTCTAAATACACCTGATCTTTAATACACCACAAATTAAAATTATTTCCGCCATTAAATTTCTCCAACTCAATCTTTGTAGAAGCTATAGCAACAGTTGTCAGCTAGAAACATTCCAAGAACAATCAATCAACAATAACCTTAGGTTCTAATACCAATTTATTTCATGAACCAATGAAATGTCTTGTGTTGCAAAAAAAAAAAAACATGAGCACAATGGATTTACATGGTTTGGCAGTGTGCCTACTCCATAGGGAGAGATTGACGAGATGGTTTCACTGTAATCAGCAAAGAGTAGATTAAAATTGCTTAATTATACTCATTCATAAGTGTTTTGCAATCCTATTTTCAAGATCCAAATCTATAAGAATCAATAAATAAATAAATAAATAATTTTCACATACTCTTAATTCTATTAGATGACAACTCCCCAACAGTCTTCATGTCTCTCGAATTTTTTCACATGCTAAGTTCGCTCACTGGGTACCTAGACCAAAGTCAATAGCGGAATTTTTGTATGCAAAAAACTTTGCTTTGTTCTAAGACGTCAACTTGGACATCCACTTCAATAAATTAAAGAAAGTTTTGGGGGAAATCAATGTCCCTCTTTGCATTACCAATGATCCTGTTGCCAATAGTCCAACTTGGACTCTTCTAATATGGACTACAATTTAATTATGGTTCGGATATCAAATACATTGGGATTAACTTCGAACCGTGATCACCAATTATTGTGTCACCTAATTTATCGATCTTATAAGTATTCTTGTGCATTATATTTTAGTTTCGCATTCATCTCTTCTGCCTCTGAATATCTGCATTCGCTTCCTGGGGACATGGTGTTGAGGCTGGTGTCTCATTAAATTTTGCATAATGATATCCTTAATTATGAGTGTCTGAAAGAAAGGGCATCCCCAATCAATGCTTTGTAAATGATGGCCCCGGAAAACTTATTTGTCTAAGAAATGTGCTCACAGAAGATGGAATGAAAAGGACAATTAATGTTCATTGTTTTTTCTTTACCAGTAAGAACACATCAAACATTACCTTCCATCCCAAAAAAAAAAAAAAAAAAAAAAACTCCATTACTCTTGATAATCAAGAATGAAAGAATAACGTGGCAGATTTTTATCTAGCATTTGGATATCATATACTCATTTCGTGAAATTGGGACAGAACATAGAATGCCGAGTCATTGAAATTTTTCATGCAGAATGCGTTGCCCAAACGCATCAAAACAAGTTGAAATGCATGTACTCGCTACCCTTTAAAATGGCATGGGATTAAGTTCGGACAAGGGGGACCATATTTCGCAGGAATTAATGCTTGGAGGGTAAACAATTCAATCAGTATCCAAGAGCAAAGTGGGACTGGTGACCTATCTTTCAACCCCAAATGAAATTCAGTGAGAGAGAGAGAGAGAGAGAGTCTCTGGAAAGGAGACACGGAATGGTCGTTTTCCTGCATTTGATGTCGTTCACTTTTTATTTGAACGCCGAGACTGAGGCGAGTGCGAAAATAAAGCCAGGCGCGCCATGTTTTTCAGTGCCACAGTTGTATAGCTGTGCCCACAGTCCTTCCCCTCTCTCGTCCCTCTCAGACCCAGCCCAAACCTCCGTAACTCAGTCCCATCCCTCTCTCTCTCTCTCTCTTCACAGTCACGCACAAACACATATGAACACATCTGCATTACTCTTCTCTCACTTTTTCTGCAGCAGCAGCGACAGGTTGCAGAAAGAGAGAGAGAGAGAGGAGGGCTGAGCCAAAAGAAAAATATTGTAAAAACCTTTAGCATTTAATGGGACGGAGAGGGTCATGCACATCGCTCCAACAGCAAACAGACAAAGACCCATTTAACATTTTTCAGTGAATTAATTGAGTGGTCTTTCGTTTCTTTTGCTGGGTCGCTGCTCCATCGTTTTCTCCTCTCCTCGTGTCGGTTTTTTTTTTTTTTTTTTTTTTTACCATTCCTCGCACGGTTCAAAACAAAGGCGAAAAAGGCGAGGGCTCGGAGAGGAAGGTGCACCCAAAAATGGCTCCGGTGCAACATCAGTTTCGACTGGTGTTATTTCTGGCTTTCCGATTAATTTCCTGACCACGTGCACTCGGCCATTGGCTTTCCCTTTTTCCTCTACTTTCTTTTCCTTTCCTCTTTTTTAACCTTTTTTAAGCTTTGTTTTACTTACCTTTTCGATGCAGTCCCTGCTTTTCCCTCTTTTCCTTTGTCCTTTGGCGGAGGTCAGCTGTGGAATGCACGGACGTATCTGATGTATTTCACTGTAAACATTGTCCGACTATGCGGGTTGATAAAGGAGGTGTCGGTTTAATCGACAAGATACAGAGACATTAAAAGCAATAGATTCGAGGGTTCGTGTCGTTCGGCCTCAACTTCGATCGAAGCGTCGTCGGCACAAAAATCCGAAGATTTAAGCCACCCACCTTCGACCCGACGAGGGTTTGGTTTCTCTGTTGCTCACTCCAGAAATGGCTCAAATCTTCGGTGTTAAGGCTCTTAGCTAGCATGACGAAGTTGAGCCGATCTTGCCCGACGAGCGATTAATTGACGGGACCTCACTAAGCCTCATCCCGCTAGAGATGAAATGGTGCTGTCGTTACGTAGAAAACCAAGCGCCCATTGGCCATGTGGACGGTTTGATCCCCACATGCCATGACATATCATTTTTGTCATGATGTAGTACAATTTGTCACGCAATTTGGCCACCACCTGTGGATCCCAACCCAATGGGAAGGAGTAGAATAATCTATAACCATAGCCATTTGAAATCTGAGAAACAAGTTATGAACTCCCTTTTTCCTCTTACCGACACAAAAAATTTCACCTTGAAAATCATCATTAACATTTTGGAAAGGGATGAAAATCCGTCGGTAGTGTCGGAATTTAATCCTTAAACAAAAACATCCACACTACATAGTTTTGCATTCTCATTTGCATTTTTTCGCATTTAGAAGTTAGGCCCTTGTCATCCTACGGCTCGGATTGGCTCTGTCTCCTTTTTTTTTTTTTTTTTTTTTTTTTTTTTTTTTGCATTTGATTTTGCTTGATTATCTATCTATGATTCTTGTATATTAAACAAGCATAAACACATCGAGCCGTGTTAGGATTAAATGGAACCAAGAAACGCACAAAAATCGATTTCCACAAAAGGGAAATATCAGTCAGCACAATACCATTTCTGGGCATAATTAATAGATGAGATTGCCCTATTATTACTAACGTAAAGTGCTGTAGACCATATAAAATCACTTGTAGTTGCATGCCCCGTCCTCTAATATAAAATCACTTCTAGTTGCATGCCCAATCCTCTAAACGACAAACACCAATTGCGCTTAAAACTTTAGGTTGTAGACGATTTAAAATTGAATGCTATTCTGGGAGTGGAAAGGAAAAGACATGGGAAAAGGCCCATCTCGCCGTCCCAAAAGTAAAAGCCACGAACTGCTCAAACAAGAAAGTGGATTCGATACTTTACTTCAAGCCTCATTAAAGCCCGGTGAGGTGAATCTGTATGAAGCATTGTGATCAATCTTTGTAAGTGTCTATAGTGGAATTGAAAAGCTGTGAATTGCTTGGATTTACGTACTTTAGGGGAAAAAAAATTAGCATCCTTTCACGTGCAGCCTCGTGATAAGAGGGTAAAACTTTTGGCCCAAAGATGCGATGAACTGTAAATATTATAACCCGTTTTGGTTGCCGCAATAAAATAAGATTACAATATAATATTTAATAAGTTGAAGTACAACAGATGTGTAATGACTATTATGCTGTTTAGTTGAAGTGATGTGTTCGGGTTTATGATTAGCATATCTAATAAAGAAGGATTAACAATTACAATTTTCTCGAAGTACCCATATTATTAGAACTAGATAGATTTAACAAATATCCGTTTCATTAACAGTCGATCTTAATTCCTGAGTTTGTGTTTTAATATTCTATTCATGATTAGAATTAAAAATTAAGCAAATAACTCGTGAATATTGTAATGTAGATACTTTATTACAATAATCACTTTTTTAGCCAATTGTGAGTGTAATACCCCATAAACATCAAGAAATTAAATTTCATACATTATCAACAATATAATATAGTTTTAATGCTATGATTTGACGCTAATCATATATTTCTAACTATATTGAAGTATTCTACTACTATATAATTAATACTATGATTGAAATGATAATCACGTAGCAATTTGTGCCAAAAGTTCGCCAGCAACTCAATCAGGGTCATGACCTTAGTTGTCATGGGGTTGTACTTTGTGTGTTCTCGAATCAAAGCTTGACCTTGACATGAACTCGAACGCAAGTCGATCTCAAGGATGGATCCAAGTTGGGTCTGGTTTTGGAATACATCAAAGCACTGTCCATGAACATCGACCTTCTTCAGCAAATAAACAATGGGAAGAAAAAAGCTCCATCTGGCTGACTTCCAGTAACAAAGCGTCTGTCTTTTCGGGCCGAATCGAATTTGGATCGGTTTTTAATCAGGCAAGATTGGGGCTCTTCATTGACTTTGTGCATGGGCTTTTTCCCCCGAGGCAAATGAACCTCAAGCATCGTTCTCACGCAGGGCCCAACAACCACTGTCACGAAATTCTCAGGATTCCAAAGCAGTTTGAATTGGTTGGGAGTGCGTTGACTTTGACTATTGATGAAATCACTATCTATCTTGATCTATTGGAAAGAAGTCGATGTGTGCGATTACTTCCAACTGCAGGTCGTTGGCTTATCGCATCTCTCGGGTGGAAAACCTAAAAGTTGGGAATCATACTGAATTCGAGACAAGAGAGACACGGATGGCCTCGAATATATTAGTTAGGATTGAGCTGTCCCTATTTGTGATTCTCATCTGACTCTAGGTGGTGAGTGGTGTAGGCAAAACGTTGTCCGCGTTAGCAGCCTGCTACGTAGTAATTTAACGATCAACTTTGCTATGCTGAGAAGTGACTAAAAGGTTGATCGGTGGTGTTAGTGTGTCGTGTTTGTATTTGTGATTTCATGTTTACATCAATTGAAGACACCATAATTTTCATTTTGAACAAGCCAATAAGATGAGCTATGAAGCATTGAGTGTCAATTCGATGTTGTGTAGCGTCGTCTAAAGTTTTCGCTCTATATTGCGCTCTTTAGTCTGTGCTGTGGTCGAGGTCGTGCAAACAAATCGCATCGGCCCTCACAACCAGTGCAAACATAACTCCGAAGAACCCTCACGATGCTTTTAGAATAGAATTCATCGCGGAGATCTTGGAACAGTGAGCAAATCGACTAGTGTGCAATATTCGAATTGCTGAAGCTAAGGATATCAAGCTAATTTATCATCTGATCCATTCAACAAGACCCTAGAAAGCAAGTTTACAGAAAATCGAACTCCTGGAATTTGTCATTGTTCTATGCCAACGATAAGAGCAGAGCTTTCATAGCAGAAAACATATGGAGAGAGAGCAATACTTTTTTACTTACAGTTAGGCTGGACACTAGGAATTTCAGGCTAAGAACACAGAAAAAAGAACACTATGCACCCTTTTTGAGCCAAAAGTTAACAAGGACAAAAATTTTCCAAGTAGCTACATACAAGGATCGCTAATCCATCAAATCAATACAAATTCACCAATTCTTTGTTCTGTCTGTTCTTCTTCTTCCTCCTCATCTTACGTTTATCATGCTCAGATGAGTGTTGCTGACATCAACTGCTGCTGCTGCTTCCAGCAGCAGATCCGGGGCTGAGCTCTCTGAGCATGGCCACAACCTGCAACATGGTTGGCCTCCTGGAAGGGAACTCCTCCACGCACTGCAAAGATATCTCCATGTACCTCACCATCTCCTTCACCTCGTCCGCTTCCGCCGCCTCATCGCCACTCCCCCTCGCGGCCACCATCAGCTCGGGGTCGATCACCTCGTTCTGCTTCCCCTCCCTCACCTTCATCCTTAGCCACCCCACCAGGTTGGTGTCCCCGAAGTCGTCCTTGTCTGTGGGCCGCCTCCCTGTCAGGAGCTCTAGGAGCACAACCCCGAGTGAGTACACATCCCCCTTGGCAGTGCACCGGAAGCTCTGGTAGTACTCAGGTGGCACGTAGCCCGGTGTGCCCGCCAGCGTGCTGACGCTTAGGTGCGTGTCGAGCGCACTTATGAGCCTTGCCATCCCAAAGTCTGAGATCCGAGCCTCCATGTCGCGGTCCAATAGCACGTTACTCGACTTCAGGTCACGGTGGATTATGTGGGGAATGCAGTTATGGTGCAGAAAGCAGAGCCCCTTCGCCGCGCCCCTGGCAATCTTCTTCCTTTCGGCCCAAGTTAGTTTCTGCCGGTCCTGATGATCTCGAGTCCTCCCGTGGAGCACCTCCTCAAGGCTCCCGAACTCCATAAACTCGTAGACCAAGAGCCTCTCCTCGCCAACCTTGCAATAGCCCAGCAGTGGCACGAGGTTCCGGTGCTTGATCTTCCCTAGAGTCTCCATCTCAGCCATGAACTCGCGGTCACCCTGGTGGCTGAGCCTCACGAGCTTCTTGATTGCGACGTGGGATCCGTCCTTGAGTGTCGCCTTGAAGACTTCACCGAACCCACCTGAGCCGATCAGGGTCGAGGAAGAGAAGTGGTCGGTGGCCTCTATCAGTTGGGAGAACTTGAGCTTCCTCAGTTGCCTCTGGAATGTGGCGACATTGATGCTCAGTGGGTCTTTTTCCCTCTCGATTTTCCAGGTCGTGGCGGCATGCGATGCTTGCAGGGCGCTGAGCATCTTGATCCCCTCGGCCTCTCTTTGCCTTATGCGCATTACCACGGCCCACACGATCAAAATGCATGCGAAGGCAATGGAGACTAATATCCCAAGGACCACGTTGTTAGCCCACGCCACGGCTTCATGCTTTTGTCTTCCTCCGGTATCATCCGGATTCGGATTGATCGCCGGTTGGTAGTTCTTGCATTCAGGCAATGGAACCCCACAAAGTCCTGGATTGTTCGCATACTGACTTGCAGGAAGCGTACTAAGCTGCCCTCTCTGCGGAATCTGCCCCGTCAAGTCATTGTAGGAAAGATCTATCTGCACCAGGAAAGACAAGTTCGAGAAGGAATCGGGAATCTGACCCTGCAATCTGTTGTGCGAGGCGTCAAACACGCCTAGGTTCTTGAGGTTCCCCAGCGACGAGGGAATCTCACCCGAGAGCTGATTATGGGATATATCAAGGACCTGTAGTGCTATCATTTCACCCATTTCGTCGGGAATTTTCCCATGCAGCTCGTTGTAAGAGACGTCTAGATACTCCAGCGTCTGGTACTTTGTGAAGAAACTGAGGATCGGACCGGAATACATTCTCGTGAAATCGCAAGTCTTCAATGTTGGGACCTGCAATAGCCTTTCGGGCCTTATCCCAGCGAATTCTAGCAAACCACCGATGCCGCTGCACTTACCAACGTTCCTTACAAAGACTATAGTATTTCCCGAGAGAATTCCATTAAATGATTTGGCCCCGATCTGCCTGCCAAGCCTAGGCGGAATCTGTCCAGTGAGCTTGTTGCTGTTCAAGTCTAACCAAACCATGCTGGTGCAATTCGATAATTCAGAAGGTATCTCGCCACTGAAACGGTTGTGTCCAAGCTGCAGGACAGCCAACCTCGACAAAAGGCCAAACTCTCGGGGGATTTCGCCAGTGAGTTCGTTGCTCGTGAGCGATACCCATTCCAAATTACTGCACTTGAATAAATCGACAGGGATACTGCCAGTGAGGCGGTTGTTATTGAGGATCAGATTCTTCAGATTCTTGCAGTTCCCAAGCTCCGGTGGAATTGTCCCATCAAGGCCATTAAACCAAGCAAGGAGCTGTTCCAAATTCTGAAGCCTACCGAGTTCTGCTGGAATTGGGCCGACCAAATTGTTCAGGCTGAAGTCGATCTTCCTGAGCCGAGAACATTTCGAAAGTTCAGGTGGGATTTTCCCACTGATGAGATTATCTGGAACTCTCAACTCTTCAAGTGATGCAGCTGCAGGACATAAATCCGGCGGGATGTTGCCAGAGAACTTGTTGGAGCTCAAATCTATCACCCTTAGGTTCTTGCAGTATGAGATCGTAACTGGAAACGGCCCCGAGATGACATTTTTACTCAACAGGAGGCTCTCCAGGGCCGTCAGGTTCTGAAGAATTGACTCTGGAAAAGGTCCTGAGATGATGTTGTTAGACAAATCGAGAGTCTGCAGCCACATGCACGACGAAAATGAGGCCGGGATTGGGCCAGAGATATTATTGAAAGAAAGCGTAAGCTCCAGGAGAGACTTGCAAGCACTCCCCAACTCGAAAGGAATCCAGCCGGTGAGGTTGTTGTGAGAAAGATCCATCCTTTGCAAGTTCCCAAGTTGGCCAAAGGATTTCGGAATTGCCCCGGTGAACAGGTTGGATCCCAAGTTCAAAATTTGGAGATTAGTGCAATTCGATAAGGAAGAGGGAATTGAACTTGTGAGATGGTTTCCGGACAGATCGAGCTGAAGCAAAGAGCTACATGAATGCCTCTCAATCCTCAAATTTGAGGCCGACCCAGATAGATTATTATACGAGAGATCGAGATTCCGAAGCTTATCAGCACCGAAGAAGAAATTCTCAGGCAATGAACCTGTCATGTTGTTGAAAGCGAGGTTCACATCCACGAGGTTGGGACACACAGAGAAGAGCCCCTCAGGGACAGGGCCTACAACAGCTGCCAAGGATAGGTCAAGCTGGCTGAGGCCATATGGAAGTTGCAGCAATGAAGTTGAGTTGATTATGAAGGGGTTTGACGACAATTTCAGGACAGACAACGTGTCCATAGACCGAAAAGGTTCCAAAGAGACAGAGCCAACGAGGTTGCTCCCACTGAGATCAAGCTGAGTCGGTCTTCCAGGAGGACTAGAAGAGCATGTGACGCCATACCATGTGCACAGGTCCTTGTTCAGCTGCCAACTCGATAAGGCTCCATTCGGGTCCTTCTGGATCATGTTCTTAAACGCAATGAGCGCTTCGGCATCGGTCTTGCTCGACGAGGCTGCCTGCACAGCCACTGAAGCTGATAAGAGGATGCTTATGATGAAGAGAAGAGTGGACACAGGGTGTAGTGGCTGAACGGGGTTGCTCCTCTCCATCGAGGGAATGGACTTTTAGCAGCGGACTGAGCATTCACATTAATTCACTGAATGCGTGTAGCACAAAAGTTGAATGAATGCTCAGAGAGAGAGAGAGAGAGAGAGAGAGAGAGAGAGAGAGAATGAATGAATTAGAGACAAGGAGAAGTTTTGCCAGTGCAGGGCAAGAGGGGGGAGCTTTAGGAAAAGAACCGCCTTTCCCTTTAAACGTTTCATGTGAATAAAGATTAGCAAGACGTGCCAAGGAATAAGAAAAAGAAGGGATTTGGGGATCGGAGCAATCAAATGCAGATGCTCTGGCGGGGGGAGGGAGAGAGAGAGAGAGAGAGAGAGAGAGAGAGAGAATTTAGTAAAAAAGATTTGAGTTGACTTTGAGTCAAAAGAGACAAGTTCTAGCTGAGAATCTGTGCTTTTTTCCTTTCAAAAGAAGTACTTGGATTTTGGAGAGGCTTTCCTTTTTTCCTTTTCCTTCCCTTTTGTTTCGTTTGGCCAGTTCTGGGTATGCTTTATTAGGTCCTTTCACACGTGAATGGGCAAAGGCCACTGCAAGATAAAACCATTTTCATGTCCAAATTGTGCTGTTTTACTGAACATTCGATAGCAAATATGTAAGTCACTAGATTTGATGTAAGTACTGCACATCTTTTCTAAACTAGTAGATTATAACGTGTAATTGATAGTGGGAAAAAAAATTTCTACCATTTTACAGCTGTTTACATCATAATACGTGTGGAAATAATTACAAATTTTAATATCCTTTATGTAAAATGAGATAGCCAATGCTTGTGCAAAAGATTTATCTCTACGTAACTTACATTTTTAAAGAATGTGCAAAATATACCATTTAGCATAACTATCGGCTTTTCGTGAATTAACAAGACGTTTTATGGAGATTATGATACTGCACGTAACAAAATTCGGCAACATAAAGAGTGCATAGCACCTCCATTGTAGCGCGTTCGCAAATATCCATCCCTGTCTAATGTGAATCAGCTACATATGCACTGTTAAACCGTAAGTTTCGAGGGGTCTAAGAATTGTTGTCGTCGATTGGTTGCACGTGAAATAGTGGCTCATGTCGTATTCGATTCTCCGAGAAAAGAATAGTATAAAGAAGATGATAAGCATGGAGGAGATTTTCAAAGGCAAGATTACAGTGGAAGATCTCGTCCAAATTCCGTGGGCCAATAATGTCTTGAAATATTTTTGGGGGGAATTGGACGATTCACTTCGACTACCGCGTTGCTTTTGATTTTTTGCCCACTAGAATTAAAGTGCTTCGTATGGATTTAGTTGGAGTGCGCATAGCAATTTTTTATTCTTTTTCTGAGAAATATAGAGAGAGGAAAACAGAAAGGCCCCCACAATCTTATGATAAATGTCATCATGACATTCCTGGGCCCCTGTTTCTTTAATGTTTCTTTGTGACCTTAAATGGACTATAGCTGCTTTTTCCATTTTTTTTTTCATTTTTACCCGTCGGAGCTTTTGCTGTGTTTATCTTTTGGATATTTTATCCCCCTTGAGGTTTTTTCTTGACTAAGGTGGGTCTAACTAGAGCTTAGTGGGTTTAGAACATTGTTTATGGATGCTAACACTAAATAATCTTGCCTTGCAATTGGTGTAACATTCCATGTTGCGATATCTAGTCTGTGGATTTTTCTTTTAAGGTATCGCATATCGAGTTAGGTCGACTTTGTAGTCCATTTCGTAATAGTTGGGAGAGAGACTGTCTATTTCAAGTCTCGAGACTTGGAAGAGGACAAAAAAAGTCTCCTTTGAAAGCCAATTCGCACGATGAATGATCTTCAATTTGGACACACTATGTACAAAAAATGAAATGCAAATTATTTTGATGCGGATAAGACAAAATGGAAGGTAAAACCATTTGAATTCATTGGAACATTTTGTAGGTACAATTGCTCCAATAGATGGTGGAAGCAACATCAGCAAATGCAAGCAAAAGGCAACACTAAATTTATGGAGTTCAGTATGTAGGTTTAGAAGAAACCAAAAAAAGGAGAAAAAGAAAAAAAGGATTACTGGTTTCGAGACCGATCTTAGAACATGGTCCAGTTCCTAAGATTACATATTGGGAACCAAATGGGAAGGGACTCTGTCCGGTCTAATTCTAAGTTCCAAGGTCAATTCTATTTTGGGTAGGTTTCTTTGTTCCAACTAAAGAACATCAATCCCTCAAATTTACTTCCATCTTTTATTTACATCTCAATACCTTTAGATGACTAGCAGCAATTATTTCCAGTCTCAATTTCTTTAATTTTCTCACTGTTTATCTTTTCTGTCCAAGAGTTAATAAAGGACTCTTTCAACACCTTTGTCGATTCATATTTGAAAGGTATTTTGCCGACACTTTTGGGGAAAATAATCTCCTAATTTAGAAAAAAGAAATGGGCAAAAAAGAACGGAACTGTGTCCTTAGCTAATCTGCAAATTTCAATGACATTAACAGTGTAATACAAAAGTGATATCTACTAGATTAGACCCGCGTGATTTCTAACCGAGGCCTAATTATGAAAACTAAATGGACATTTATCAATACACAAAAGTCTTTTAGCGCATGCATCTCTTATTTCACTTCTCATCATTGTCTTGGCCCTACTTCGGTCAAAGTTTGATGAAATTCGATCCGGCTAAGGATTTTTTTTTTGACACCCGGTCGGTCAACGCAAGCCCCTCTTTTTGACAAAGTTTATCATTACATTGCAGTTTAAGTAAATTCCTGTAACATATCAAGAATTTTACAAGGCGAATTTATTTTTTCAACTATTGATATGTACTTTTTGCTTTTAAGGGTTTGAAATTTGGAATACGTTTGAGACTTCAAAAGTTTCATACATAGTGAGAACACGAAATAGAAGGCTTTGCATTTTTCTTCATTTGGAAATGTACTGGTACATTTTTATTTGAGGGAGAACGGACGCTTTCTTTTGGAGATACATTTGCCTCCGATGGATTTATGACTTGTTTGCTAAAACCTGCTATACTTGCATGGACCCTTCTTATTTTAAGATAAGAAAGGTGGCTCGAAGATTGAGCTTCGTCCCTTCTCCCAGGCTAAGAGAAGGGCTTTCGGGATTTGCTGGGTTAAATGATGAGTCCCTTGCTAAGACTAAGACAAGCTAACCCAAAGATCTACCAGTGGGACTACCGAGTTCAGTGCCTGGGGAGAAGAGCAGCAAAGCAGACTTAAGAAAATGAGGATATGTAATTTTAAAAAAAAAAATTACATGATGGATCAACTGATCAATCCAATGAATTGAACATCAATTTGAATGGTTCACAACCTTATAAATTGTATTTAAATTTTGAACAAGTACAAATTTGAACCTATGTTCTCATGAAAAAGGATTGAATTGGACATGGTTAAGTCCTGAAAATCACATCAGCTCTGATGAAGCCAAGTAGTCATATTGGTTGTGATTAAACTCCAAAAATCATATCGGCTATGATTAAATTGGAGAAAAAAAGTCAATCCGTGTACACTTATGAATTTCAATTTCAATTTTCATGGTGTGTAATTATGAAATTGCTCAATCATGAGGAAAAATCCAAAAAATACAATAATTCAAATAATTTTTTTTCGATAATAGTAATTCATCCAATAAATAAAATTTTCACCTTGTAAATAATGAAAAACATAGATTTGATGGAGAGCCATTTACATAATTCCTTGAAAACCAAGCAAACACATAGAACAAAGGGTTAATATCACATCAAACTACAAACTAATAAACCTCAAACAAAAATCTCCCGATGCATCTATAACCAATTTACAAATCGATGTGGATTTCCATGTGCACTTACCATGTCAATTGAATTATTGTCATATGTTATTCAACTCGGTGATTTTACGGTAAAAATTGACTGAAACTAATTAAAAGTAAATATGTCACAAGTATACTGATTTGATTTTTTAGTGACCCAAAAATTAATTTGAGATAAATTTGTCATAGACGTAGTAGTTTAGGGTTTTTGACAACCTTAAAATTAATTTAGAGTAAATTTATCATAGTTGTACCACTTTAGAATTTTCGTGATGTTAACTCCATAACAAATAGACTTCTAGTGTTCTATCTCCACAATTAAAACTCCCAGAGTCATCCAATAACATCCTTCTTTCCATTAATAATCTCGGCATCTTCAGAAGTTCAATTTCCTATCTAATTAGATTTGTCTTCTTAAATCCCAATCCTTCAAATTGAAAAGAAATTGCAAATGATCTTTTTTCTTTCCTCGTGCCATAAACATCTAATAATCTTCAATATAACCATCCAATTAGTAAATATCCAAAAATATCCAATATAACAATCCAAGTGCAATTTAAATCTATAAAATAGCCCATCCTATTATTTTCTAGCAAAACTTAACTTTCATCTTAAATCTTACTTCCATAATCATTGAATAATCTACTTTAATTCAACATTCCCAAAAACAATTTCAGCGGCAATCTTAATCAAGATCATTAAATCAGAGACATTCAAACCCAATATATGGAATCCATTCTCATATTTCTTCCCATAGCCCACATTATTCAAAACATTAATTGTTATACCCACAACTCAATAACTATTATCTCAAATCCTGGTCATTACACCCGCAAGCCGGAAGTCCGAGATTAGTCTGTCACCCCAGTTTCATAAAAGGGTTAATGGGTAAAAAGTCTCTTCCAATGAGTATTTAAAAAAAAAAAAAATTCTTTCATTGTTTTTCTCTCTTGACCGAAAGTAAGACTTCTCCGAAAATACCGAAAGTAAGACTTCTCCGAAAATGGTAATCATACTTTTTATTTGGCTCACCAGCAATTACACATGATAACTGGATGAGATAAGTCGCTAGTTTTCATTCTACCGCCCAAGCATGATGATTGCGGGAATTATTATAAATTTTTGATATAAAGAAAAGAAAGAGGAGGAGGGTGACTTTTGAGGCAACTAGCTAGGGTTAAGCTAGCCAGCAATGGAGAAGAGGCATGGAGAAAATGTCTTCTTGAGCACGCCAAAGGAAGGGGGGTCTTCCAGCACCCCATCTCCCACTAACCCTAACGAGATTATTCTATCTTGTGCCAAATGATTGGTTATGACCTCGAGAAAGAGTCGTCTTTGTGCTGTGTGCAAATGGATCATAAAGAAAGAAAACCCTTTTGTCTCTTCAATCCCATTCTCTCTCTCTCTCTCTCTACCGGCACACGAAATCATGGCATTTGAGAGCCTTTTTTGAATGAAATGAAAGGATGATTCCCCCTCCTGGCGTGCATGCCTCTGATTGACTGGTAGTACTTGATCATTGCCCTTTCTGTTGTAGTCACCTTGGTTGGGAGAAAAATATGGTTCGAATACTTTCACTGTATGGACTTGTTAAATGATTGCTATGGGTGGAGTCGCACCCTGTGTGAAAAGGGCATGTTTTGAAATTTTAATCTTCTGAGAAAGATCTTAATTTTGGATTAAAATAATTAACATAAATATTGAATCGATTTCACTCCGTTAGATTGAAAAACTAACTCTACTCATTTAGTTTTGTTGTTTTCATGATGGTCAAGTTGAATTTGGTTTTGGAAAGCCCCTTTAAGAAAAAAATGAATCGAAACAACAAACCGATCCTATTTATTATTGCAAAATGTAAATAAGTAGTCTTTCTGTTTTCTAGGAAAATATTGGATTAGCTAAAACCACCGGAAGCTGCAATGGTGGGTGGGGGAGAGGCTTATGATTTTTCAGCGTGAAGCTCTCATGGTGGATCTCCAACATGCCCCACCCTCCATGACTATATAGGGAAGACGAATCATTACATCCCTGCTTTTAGTTTTCGGACAGGCTTTGCTTCTATTCTCACGTCTCATTCTCAACGGCTGACCATAACACCAATCATGACATACAATCAATGCCCGTTCACTCGAATTCCACGGACATTTAGAAGCATTCGAGCCAATACTATGTCCACTCATATCGATCTATCCGATAGCATTGATCGTCCGATACAGTCAGTAAGATTTTTTCAAAACAGACCATGCTTTACGTCAGTCGGTGATTGGGACGATTTAGACATGAAAGCATATACCTACTGAGGGCAGAGGATTCTCGTCAATTCAACTATTTCTTGAGGAGGGCTCGAGAGAGGTGCTAATTATGAGGCTGAATGGACGTGTTCCAACCAGCGATAATTAGCCTAGGATGAACAAGCATCAATTGAGATCATTAATTGAAGATATTAGGTAGGATATCATCCAATATCTTCAAGCATCAAGGGACTTATTTTTCTTTTCTTTTTTGAGACTCAAACTAAAAGAAAGATGTAGAAAATATTACATGATTGTATGCAAACAGAACAATTATATATTCAAGAACAAGAAAGAAAACTGGATGGGAAGCCTACCGGCCAAAGCTAAGAGGATCCATGACCTAGTGAACATTGACTGAATATACAAAGAAAATAAAAAGAAAATGCACGTACCTTTTTTCTGCTTCTCACTTTTCCAAATTCCTTAGATGTTTATTAATCGATGGAGACTGCTTTTGTTCCTTTAATTTTTTGGTTTAAAGCTCATGAAAATATTGAAAGACCAAATGAACAATAGTCTATAACTTTTCTTAATTGGATACCTAACTTTCTTATGTAATCAATTGAGTCCTCAAACTATGTATTTCTTTATCCGAGCCATTCTTTTTGTTTACTAAAAAACGACGGAATCAATGACGTGGAACCTTACATCTAATTGCATCAGCACTACCTAGACTTATTCGGGTGACGTGGAGTCAGATATAGGTGGGGAAGGACAACCCATTCAAAGAAGCCCACGCACCCGGAAGTGGGAACGGAATCTGTGGCGGCGTAACCCAGCCACCGACGAAGGTCTAGGCGTCCCTCGTCCAGCCTATACAAAGCTGTAGCTGCCACCATGCTGTGAGCGCCAACGTTATTGGTCTTAGTGGACACACACACGTGCACACGACCACTGGCGCCCGGAAAGAGAGAGAGCCTTCGCCACAAACCCCGGCGAGAGACGCAACCCTCGCCACGGCAACCGTCACCCCTGCAGTAGCAGCGGCATTGGCAGGTTCTGTCGCAGGGGTTGTCACCAACTTCCATGTTCGTGGCAAGGGTTTTGTTTGTGTTTGTGGGGATGCAGCGGTGAAGGCATGGCTTCCCCTGACAATCATCCCCAGGGATCCTTAGAAACATCCTAGAGACATTTGGATACCTACAGTATCTTTGATCTGCGACCTAAACATATGCGTGATTCAAAGTAGATGGGTATTTTCCAACCATAAATGAGACTAGGAACTACGCCAAAATAAACAACGTGCCTAACATTTGGAATTTCAACCTCCACAAAAATGAGAGCAAACATGCAGAGAAAAGGCTGCTTCGCACTAGGGTCACTTACACTTAGGAAGATATAGAAGTTTTCAGTAAGGAAAGTTGAGGCATACATAAAAACCAATCCTTCTCGGCACATAAATGTTGACACGAGTCACATACCAACACATTATCAACAAAAAGATTGGTGCCGCCAGCAGCATCTTGAGGCCTAACTAAATGTGCAATCAAAGATACTCCCCTGGCAGCACATGGATTTTACATTTAGCCCACTTCATCGACTATCCAGAATGCCTATCGCCTTGTATGAGAAACTAACGACCTCTCTCCATGGCAGAAATTAGTGGAATTAGGACTAGCCAATCCACTATTCACACTTGATCGACTTGTAAATGTGACGAACGAAGAGCAAAGATGCACGGAATCCCACCATCCCGAGCATAAGAAAGAAGCCATAGCAGATGCAGGCCATGTACCCAAAGAAGAAAGAAGTTTGCATGAAACCGGACATGTCCGAACGGGCATAGTAGTAATACAAGCAGTATCCATAGATAAACAGCCCAGTTGATCCACCGCAAAGGAATGACCTGAAAATAAGAACAAGTTGAGCATATTCTCCATGTACATCATCTTTGCATAGTCAATCAATAAATTTACTGTACTTTTTGCCTTTTTAGGCAGCATAACAAATTTTCAATACACTTTACCAAAAAAAAAAAAAAAAAAACAAATTTTCAATACATGACTTTGAAAAACACTACCTCTGACGATATCAGATCCTAAACCACTAGATTAGCATTTAGGATGTCAGCAAATCATTTAACAATAAAAATAACAAATATAAGAAAATCAATGAGTAATCAGGAAAATATGGCAATGCCAAAAGCAAAGCAACCCAAAACGAATCATACCTCCACCACCATTCATGATCTTCTGCAGCAAGCTGGAAGTACGTCAGGGCAACGGTGATGAAAGCAGTCACAATCAGAAGGATAATGAATACGATAAACAGGATGCTGTATATCGTATAAATCCTGTGACCCCAGACACTGGCAAATATATAGTAAAGCTCAATATAAATAGCACTGAAAGGAAGGAAGCCTGCCATCGCCATTTGAGGAACTGTACTCCGATACCAAGGCAGTGGGGGAATCTCCCTAGGATACTTTGTGGTGCGACAAGGAGCTTGAAACTCAGCCTTGCTATTTTTGCCAGCAATGCCACCCAATACAAGCAAGGGTGCTGTGACCAGTGTCCATATGAGGAATATGACCACAATAGTACCAAAAGGCAATGCCGCCGTAGAATTGTAGGCAATAGCAACAGTGTTAAGGAAGCAGAAAGTAAGGAAGAGTGGACCACAGAAAAGGCAACCTGTCAGCAAGAGATTCCTCACCTACAAAGCCCAGTTGGAGAGTAAGATCAGCCCACATCATCAGCCCATACAAGAAAACTTTTGACGTAAAAGCTAACATCACACAAGCAAAATGCTATCATACCCAGTTTGGTCCCTCAAGCTGGCAATAGAAAGAGGTAGCTGTATATCCTGCAATCCCTGAGGTGAGTGCATAGATGACCACCAGTGCGGTAAACAGTGCCCCCCGGTTATAAGGATAAAATACACCAACCAGGGCAAGCATGAATATGAACACCGTTCTGAGCATTAAGAGAATTGGATAGAAGTTAAAAGAATTCTGTATAAAAGAAAAACCGATGATTCACAAGTCCACATATAAAAAGGTCCTTACAGTGTAAACAGCTGAGTGCCAGAACCAAGGGCTGCAGCAAATAAAGATTTGTGCTTTGGATAACGAAATACATCACCATGAATGTACTTCCATCCAGTCTCCTCTGGTCATCAGCTGCTTCCTCATCCTGGGCATACCTGCATAAAAGAAACAAAGTGAAATTGAAATGATCCTGAAACAAATAAAAATAACAAACTCAAAATGAATCCTTACAATGTAGTCAAAAGGAAAACTTACTTGACAAAGTCATTTTTGAGGACTCGCATGAGAATTGTTGCAAGGAAACCAGTCAAGAGGAGAACCGTTACACATGAATTGATAATTGAGAACCAATGGATTTCCAAATGATGTGGCAATGATGAAGAATGTGAGTACTTATCCATTCTTTTCTCAAAGGGAGTCTCTGTTTCCTTCCATTTTACAGTGTACATAAACTCCACATCAACATCCTTGTCCTCTGTGAGGTCCACCACAGAATGTGGGTCCATCCTAGCGCTAATTTCAATCACACGATCCTTGTTATAGAGAATATCGAATTGTATATGTTTGTAGAGGAAGTATTTATACTCGCTCGGGTCACCTTTCCCTTCCTTATCAACCTTCCCTATGAATCCCCATATTGGCAAGTCATCATAGTACATCTGGAAGTAGTAGTCCTTTTTCACAGCAGCTCTGAACCTGGCAACTTCCTCCTTTGATAGCTTCTTTGAACAAACAACTTTGGAGTCATGCTCCTCCTTAAAGTTAAGTTTATAGGGAGCACTGACAAGCCGATCTCCATTGAGCACCTCACCAAGAGCTTCTGGTTTGTCTTTCACATTATCTGACAACCAATGCAATGTTAGCACAAGTGAATTATTCTCACAAAAAAATATCTTAAGCTGATCAATATTAGGGAGAGAAAAAGCCTCTCTCCCCAACCCCAACACCCCCACCCCCTCCTGCCAGATTCTTTTCCCTAAAATCATCCCCCCAAAAGAACCACCAAAGGGAAAAAGCGAATAAGAGGTAAAGGAAGCAAAACCATAAAAACTCTCGCCATGCACAATTTTGCACAGGGTAACTACTCCCTTCTTCTCTATTACACAAATGCGATGCACAGTTTACTTTTAGACTGCATTAACTTCAGAATGTCAAGGTCTTAAATATCCATCCAAAATAGCGATGGAACACACTATAAGACCATATAACCCTTGGACTTGACTAACACGGCAGTCGGCCGCAATAGAATGAAGCCTAATGGCAGTAATCTTGTTGTTGTGGCTTTAATGGATCGGAGACCTTAAATTAGGACAATTCAATCATAGTTTCCACCTTCCAGCCTCTCATTAGCCGAACTTGTGACATCCCCTTTTTTTTTCACCAATTAGATTGTTATGATTCGGGCATTTTCTTGACTTCCTTCTTCCTAAAATGAACTGCCAAGCATCCATATAATTAAACCCTCTGATATTTAAGGGTGACAACGAATTTCATTATAAGCACCACCCTTAAAGCCTAAAAGTTTGAGATGAACATCGTGACTGATTCATTTGTGTTAATTTCCAGAAGACGCATTTCGCAGAATTTCTAGTGGAAGTGCTTTCTTCGGCACAAACTCCCTTTTCCACATGACCCCCTTAGCGAAAGAGGATCCGAAAAAGCTCACATAGTAACAAAGCTATATCAAAATTAACAGCTAAGTGACTCCACACGGCAGTAACTTGCACAGCACGAATTAAACTGGAAAAACACGTTCGGTACCGCCACCTTCATTCAGCTCAGTGGCAAGGGAGAATCAGACAAAGGAAAATTAGCACTTTCTTCATTCGTCAACGACAGCATCGCATCACTCATAAAACATTCATCTTACTACCAGTGTTCGGTCAAGCTAGAACCTAAAACCGCCTCCACGAGGAATAAAGAGGAGACGCGAGGCGCACCTGGAGAGCAAAACGGCAGATCAAAGAAGCGGTAGGTTTCGCTGCAAATTAAACAAAACGAGCAGATTAGCTCAGCATCGGCTTAGGCGGAAAGAAACGAAACATCGCAGTCGAAAAACGGAGCTACACGGCCGCGTCCAGCGCCTCATCGGACGGCGCCAGAAAGGAAGCGCGCCAACACCACCACAACAACAACGACAGATCCGAAACGAAGATCCGACGCGAAGCTCGAAACCGAAAGCGAAAGCCGAATCGATCGACGAGCGAGGCGGGGGGAGGGAGGAGGGGGAACGGGAGTTTACCTAGGGTTGTGGAAAGGGCCGACCTTGTTGGCGTAGAGGGGGACGGCATCGCCGTCCTTGTAGCGGTGGTCGGAGGCGTCGGATCTGGCGCCGATCGCGAGGGAGGCGATCGCGAGGGCGGCGATCGCCGCGAGGAGGCGGCGGCGGCCGGCGGACGGCTCCTTCCTCATGCTTTTTCTCGCCGGAGATGGCGGAATCGATCGATGGATCCCTCGGGGTTTTTGCTCCGGTTTAGGGTGAGTTCTGAGCAGAGAGAGAGAGAAAGAAGTGCCAAAAATTGGAAGAGGAAGAAGATAGAAGGAAAGAGAGGAGAATGAAAAAACAACAATATTTTTTCCTTTGGAAATTGCATCCTAGTCCTTGGAATTCGATGATTTTCTAGTTTGGTCCCCAATAAATGGTAGTATTTTTGGAGGATTTTGTTGACGGCAGCCAAACGGAGATGATTGCCTAGCTTTTTTCTTATTTTGGGAAGATGACGTAAGTAGTACCTCAGCTTTTTGCCCATGCGCATTGCGCAGTGCCCCTACCTATTTTTTTATTTGTTCGATATAATCTCCAAACTATTAAGAAATGTTTAATATAACCCTCCCATTCAGTTAAATGAAAGATTAGACATTATTTAATGACATGAATTATTATATGATTTTTTTGTGCTTAGAATCACAAAAAATCAAGTCAATTGCAACAGGTATGTTGTCTCACAATAGGTGAACCTCTTTGTTCAAGTCTTTAAGAGACCATCTTTTAGTTACAAACAACTTGAAAGTTTGGATCAGAGTATAGAGACATTCAAAGATATTAATATAATAACATTTTTAATTTAGTAGAGCTCTCTGTTCAAGCCTTTAAGAAATTATCTTTTAACTGCAAACTATCTGAAAATTTGGATCAGAGCATAAAGACATTCAAAGATGTTAAAATAATAACATTTTTAATTTAATAGAGCTGCATTTTTTAAAGGATCTTACCAGGCCACAAAAAATGAAGTATTTAGAGAGACATGGAGAGAATTTGTGATAAGTCAACGTGTCCATCTTTTTATCCATCTACTTTCGAAATGGGAAAAGGAAATTAGGGTGTGAATGTATCCATCTACTATATTTAGATTTTGAAATGATATCTTACTTTGATAATTCACATCTAAATTTTTTTTTATTGTGCAATGATTAAATTAACAGATTGAAAGCCACATCAGATTCCGTTGGCTTGTAATTATGAAAGTACGAAAATTTAAGAACTAGATAGCACATTTTTCAATAATTCATGGACTAAACTAAATCAATTAAAAATCTAAAAATTACAGTATATGTTAGACCAAAATTGATTTAACCAAAATTTAGAAATCATTTGTGACATTTCCATTTCAAACTAGGCAAACCTAGTTGGAAATCAATTATTTTCTTGTGTTTTGTGTAAGTAATACTTTGCAAATCAATACATATTTGCTATCAAATATGATTAACGAGCATTCGACCATATTCTAGAACAAAGTTTGTACTATAATTTTTTCATTTTTTATGTGACTTTCGTCGGTAGATTTGCTTTGAAATTTTTGGATCACGACTCTTGTGCATCATCAACTAAACCACAACTTGATTACCTAATTGACACTAACGGTCAAAGGTGATGGGAGAATAAATACCATTAAAAATTACAGCTTATTAAAACTATCTCATTTTGAATAAAATGCTTACAAGAATCATCGAGTAGATCGGACACAAATGAGAATTTCAACGAGTATTTTTATTTTATTTTATTTGGTCAGAGAATTTTAAGAAGTATAAGTACACTAGAAAAGTTGATCAAACATTAAAATATTTTTCTGCCAAAAATGAGAATCGTAAGGGGTAAAGTACACTAGAAAAATCGTCACGCCTTTTTCTGTCTTTTTTTTTTTTTTTCCTTCTAATAAATTTTAAACATTTTTCTCATCTTTTTTTCTTTTTCTTACTTGCTTTTTGAAATGATAAGAAATTATTACTTTTTCATGTATATGAATATTTTTACTAAGGCTTCATTCATTTTACGGAAAAGGAATAATTGAAAATATTTTTTCAAAATGGTCGCTCTTATCGCTTAAAATAATTAGTCAATGAAAATTTTTTCATCACTTACAACAATTTATGTCTAACTATTTTCGAGGACAATAGAAATATTTTGTAAGCAATATAAGCAATCATCTTAAGGAAGATGCGTTTTAAATCTTCATTTTCCACAAAATAAATGCAACCTAAGGCTCATCAATTGGGTATGACTCTTTCCAATATTATAATTAGAATTTTGCATCTTGGTAATCACATGATTAGGACAATGTAGTCCATCTTGATGGGAATGGTTGAAAAGCCAATTGTTAGTTGTAACGTCTGTCGCAGCAGACACAACACAGGAGACCAGGACTGAAGAGAAAATGTGGGAAGCCAGGTGGCTGAGAATTGAGAAAGATTGTCTTGGACGATGAGGCGAATGTCATTCATTTAGTGCTGGTCACTTGGACAAAAAGTAAACGTCAGATGAGAAAAAGGGTGTTTGTAATAAGCTTTGGAGGACGAGCGATCTCCGACTTCTGCAGCATTACATATATCCGACAGGATTCCGAGGTATGAAAACATGACATATTCCATGCCATAAGATGCACTGTCTCAAGGATGTATTCGTAGCTTTAACCAGGAGAACAACCTAGGAGAACTTGTCTCAGTACTATAACATACATCGCCAGACGATAAACAGCCCTGAAGATAACCGAGCCTCCCCAAGCGGAAGGGTAAGCAATTGTGTGCATGCACCGTCGCTAGTTGCCAGTGTATACGCTTGTGTCGGTGCGAAGACAGATGCATTATAATGCACATTTATGATCAACACCATTGGTTCTGTCATCGGGAAACCCAGGCATCATCTATACATATCAGAAAAGGCTAAAACAGAAGACGGTGCCTCACTATGTTTCATCCATAGGAAGGAACATGATGGGACTTTATAGTGTTGTTGGAGCAAAAACACTCTTAGTCGCTCTTGATAGAGCTGTATATGTGCCGAACGTATAGCAGGGATGCGTAAAACCCCACGGACCCACACATGAGGAAGATGCAATAAGAGATCCAAGCCATATACCCGAAGAAGAAAGAGAGTTGTAAGAAGCCGGAGAAGTGCGATCTCCAATAGCAGTAGTAGAAGCAGAAACCATAGACATACAGACCAACTGATCCACCGCACAGAAAGGACCTGAAGTGAGCAAAACAATAAATTCAGTCCATATAAACGAATGCAGACACTTCAATTAAAGGGAAAAGGCTAATCCTGGGAGGCTGACAATGTCAAGAAACAGGATTTCATTCAGACAATATGCACATTATAATTATTAGCTGCATTTTGCAAACAACAATAAATAGTACAGCTATGACAATCGGAGCAATCATTACACTATGCGTTGTGTCAACTGTTTTCCGGCCAGCTTTCAAGCACCATGATAATATAACATCTTTAAGGGTTTCGGTATGGATGACTCAAGACTTAATGAGGGTCCTTGATGATACTACAAGCACTCGAAATTTATGACTAGGAGACTAAAATAACCTGGTTAAAGAATTGCAATCACAATTCAAACTCAAACATTTGTTAAGTGCATCACATTCCAGTCTTGATATGATAGGACTGAAATTAAACAGATAGTGTAAATCCTACTGCTCAAAATTGGCATTAGGCATGCTAAGAGCTGGCACTATCAAGACGTATTGATAAGCCCACTCAAGTAGAATTTAATGAAGATGGATGAGATGCTTGGTGATATTGTCAGTTCAATGTTAACTAACAATGTATTGCCAGTTATAATAGTCGCTTCAAAGATGTTTCAATTACTATTGCCTGCGCATCCTCAACCTTACAGTTTCCAGGAAAACTTGAGATTTCCGACTTGAAGAATTTGATACATGATATAAGACCTATTCTTGATCCCTCGAAGGTAATATTGCTCAAGCAAATTAAAAAAAAATAAATGCAAAAAAATTTCACAAGTGAATTACTTATTTTATCCATCCACTTTAATGCTTTTACAGTCTTGGTTTGCGTGGATAGGGCCGACTTGGTATTGAAGGAATCGGAGCAATGCACCAACTGGCAGTGTGGGAAATATGATATATCCTACCTGCTTGGTGTGGGTCTCGTCTCTATAGTTCAATACTAACATGCTATAAGTGGGGGAATTTGTAATATTCAGATCTCACATGGAGTAGGAGAGGATTGTTAAGTGATACATAAGTAGCAGCCCACTCACAAAAGACCATTGCCAAAGTATTCATTTGGGTGGCATGACCCCCATAAGTCATATTCGATTATTATGGACAAATGAAGTACCTAAAGAGAATATAGATTGTCTGTTAAACAGTTTAGAACATATGGGAAAAATGCTTAAATGCAAGCAAGCCAAATTATTCCTAATTTCTTTCCTCTAAAGCGGTAAATTTGAAAAGTGCAGTTCCAATGAGCACACATATTCAATTTCAGTTAAACATTTGTAATAGCAGTAGCCTTTCGATTCATGTGAAGTGCAGAGGCATAACCTTTTGAACACTCTCAATTCCTATATTCACGTCCTACAATTTCACGGATTTCAAGGTTATAGATCCTCTATTCCAATTAGAGAAGTAGCAGGACTGCTAGAATTTGTCTTTTATTGTCAAAATTTTTATATATGTGGTGACTGGTTTCTCATATAGGACTATTGTGTTTTAACATATATGAACCAACTTTTGTCGTTTCTGTCATTATAAATCAGAAGATTGGTGTTGCACCTGTGATATAGGTAGCTGGGTTTGATCCAACTCATAAACATCCACTGTTCTTTTTTTTTTTCTCTTGGAGGACTATCTTTCAACTTTGACATTCACATGATGAAATAAACAAGGAGATATCACTTCCATCATTAGCAAAAAGTTTTAAAAAGTGGCATTAGAGAGAGAGAGAGAGAGAGAGAGAGAGAGAGAGAGAGAGAGAGAGAGAGAGAGAGATGTACCTCCACCACCATCGATGATCTTCGGCGGCTAGCTGAAAGTGCGTCAGAGCCACGGTGATTAACGAAGTTGTGATGAGCAGAATAATGAAGATGACAAATATCGTGCTATAAAGGGTATAGACTCTATTACCCCACATGCTCATGAACACGTAATGCAGCTGCATGTAGATCGTAGAAAAAGGCAAGAAACCTGCCAGGACCATCTGTGGAAGAGTGCCCCTGTACCATCGGAGCGATGGGACCTCTCTGGGGCACTTTGAGGTCTCACAAGTAGCTTGAAACTCACCGTGGCTCTTTTTCCCAGCTATTCCCCCAACAACAAGCAATGGTAATGCAAGCGATATCCAAATCAACAGCAATATCAAGATTGTTCCTAGAGGAAGTGCTGCATTTGCTTGGTAAGATGCCGCAACAGTATTAAGAAAGCAGAATATAAGAAACAACGGCACAGAAGATAAAGACCCTGTCAGCAGCAAATTTTTGCCCTGTTGTAAAACTCAGAAGATTAGGCTCAAGTTTCATGATGAATATGAAAGTGTTCAAATGGAGATGCTTAACATTTAGCCTGTTAGAACATACCCAATTCTTTCCCTCAATCTGACAGTAGAACAAGACAGCTAAATATCCAGCAAAGCCAGAAGTCATGGTGTACAGGACTATTAATGCTATGAACAAATTTCCTCGGTTGAATGGATAAAATACACCCAGAAGGCCGAGTAGTAAAGTAAATGTGGCTCTGAGAAAAAAGATTGTAAATAATCAGAAGTTTATAACACAAGAAGTTAGAGGACCGCCGATCGGCCTGTTGAGTAAGATGATCTCAGACGCATTGATTGGTCAAGAAACTCACAGAATGCACAACTGAGCACCAGAACCGAGGGCTGCAGCAAATAAAGACCTGTTCTTTGGATACCGGAAGACATCAGAACGGATGCACTTCCATCCTGTCTGCTCTCTGTCTACTGCCGTGTCTTCAGGCATGAAACTGCCAAG
The DNA here is from genome assembly GCA_017140325.1 of Eucalyptus leucophloia subsp. euroa. Classification (NCBI taxonomy): domain Eukaryota; kingdom Viridiplantae; phylum Streptophyta; class Magnoliopsida; order Myrtales; family Myrtaceae; genus Eucalyptus; species Eucalyptus leucophloia. Next base: position 38,611,657 of record CM029474.1, on the reverse strand, counting down.
CGATCAAACATGTAAAAACACATATTCCATAGCATAGTTAGAGAGAACACAATAAGAACAAGGAAAAGAAAGTGACAAATGCTTGCACTCTTACTCATAGAAATCCTTCCGGATGACTCTCATATAGTAAATTAAAAGGCATCCAAACAGAATCAGAAACGTCACACACGAATTTATAATTGAAAAATGGTGTATTGAAGAATTGCGTGGCACTGAATAGTTCTTCATCCTTTCATGGAAATGTTCATTTGTTTCTATCCAATGCACGCTGTACTGTAGCTCTATGTCCATATCCCTGCCTTCAGCCAACTCCACTACCTCATTAGGGTGCATCAACAAATGAGCCTCTATTACTTGATCCTTATTGAAAAAGATTTCAAGTTCGAAATGCTGGTAAAGGAGATATTTGTGCTCTGAATTATTTTTTGATGATCCTTCAACCTTTCCTATAAATCCCCAGATTGGCAAGTCATCACAGTACATCTGAAATATATAGTACTGCTTGATTGCAGCTTGGATTTGAGAGACTTCTTCACTTGTCAACTTCTTTGCACACGCAACCTCATGATTCTTCTGCTGTAGAAATTTTACTTTGTATGGAGCAGTTACTAGGCGATCTCCATTCAATATCTCACCAAAAGTCTCCTGTTTCTCCTCCAAATGATCTGTCATCATGAAAATGCGAAGAATTGGGGAAAGATATGACATGCATACATAATTGGGGAAAAGGACGAAATTGAGGCACTTGAACCCCAAACAAAACTTAGGTACATGTTGCAAGGCTAACCTGGTCGACAAAATGGAAGACTGTAATAACCATATGTTTCACTGTAACCATCATGCGAACAGGAAGTAAGAAAGTTATACAGTAACATCATTAAGAGGAAAGACTTGTGCAGATTTGATAAATGTAAAGACAATGTATATACTTCTAGCGTTAGAACATAGTATTGAACCTCAAGCTGCCACATTTAAACAACCATGATCTTAGCTGACTGCAAGCATACAACTCATACTTCATTTCATCCTCTACAGACAGCATGCTTACCATGCACTCCACACTTTTCTAGAAAAATGAAAAGCTAGCTTCCTAAATCGACAGGTTAATAATTACCTTGGATTGTAATATGGACCCACTTTGTTGACGTAAAGAGGAACTGCGTCATCAACTTTGTATCTATGCTCCAGAAAATCTGATCTCACATGACTGAAGCAACAAATGACAAGAAGAAGAACAGCTAGATATACCACATATTTCTCCATTCCCATAATATATTCAATGCCAAGACAAAACCAACCGTGATTTTAGGAGCCCTGAAGCATTAAGGGAGGACCTACACATTCAAAACAGAACACATGAGGGATGTTCCTTTTGTCTTAATTTTAGTACATCACAGTGATTTAGGACATCAAAAGATCGAGGGAAAAATTCAAGGTTAGAACACCATTTGTCCATGGACAATGGTTCATACATCTGGACAAGAGATCCTTTAATAAACCAGAAAAGAAAACCATTATCGAATAGTCGTTTCCCTGATTGCAGAGCGTAAGAGTACAATGGCTAAAATTGTTGATGTAATTAAAGTGATAGGCATGAGTTCATTGAATGTTTAAGGTTGCTACACGATATCGTCCTCTTTATTTTTCTTGAACTAATTTTACTGATGAAATATATGAAGATAAATATCAACTGTATGAGGGATAAGGATGAGTAAAACTACTTAGTCTATCAGATAGCCATCAGGGCTTATCTTAATTAATAAGTGCTCATTTATTTCAGCAACCGCGAATATGGCTCCTAATTGGTGGAAATGTTTATACAATTATCACAGATCAAAGTTATCACTTCAGGCCTGAATTCCAATTTGGAATCAAAACCTTGTTTTGACCACTAATGGCTGATGAACTAGGTACTTCCGCCTTTTACAAACTCATGATCTCGATGATCCATGACCTGGAAATTCAAAATCTGGAAATTTAGTAGCTTTCCTGCATAACATTTTAGAGCTTCTGAAATTCACACATTGTCTTCACATGAGGAAGCTTTGCACGCTGAAAAGCCTTAGCAGCTGAAATAAACAGATCCTCATTCTTACGGATCAGAACAAGTGTCAAGTGGTCTTGGATCACCTCTATCCGGGTCCACTACTATTTCTTGCATGTGAAGTTGATGTATTGAAATACCATTACTACCAGATCAGTACACAAGAAGGTGATGGTCTCAAAAGTTCATTACTTGATAGGTTTCACATGCACCGAGAGATATGAAGTGCCAAACCTACCTAACACTTTACATCAGTTTCAGCTCCACCGAGTCATTATCATTTTTAACTGAACTAATACTTCTATGAGAACTGAGAAAAATGTCTAGCCTACATGTAAACAGCTGCATTAAAGGGGACACAAATGATCATTAAAGACGTCCATGCATCAAGAAGCCCCCGGTTACCAAAAGTTGCTGCATATTTTTTTGAAATTGCACACCATTACTTGCTTCAACGAGTGAATATAGCAAAATATCTCTTATTCTACTGTTCTGACACAAGATGTATCCCCAATTCTTCCATTAGCTAACACATATTCTACCTACGTTGTGCAAAAATAGGGAAAGACTAAAAGAGGACCATCTATAGTATTTCTCTCGATCCTTCTCAATGACTTAGTGGAAACTTTCGATAGAAACTGACGTTTGGAGAGTCTTCTCAACTTATATGTGTGAATATCCTAACAGTACGCAATCACTCGCCTGTGTAAGAGAAAAGGCTGACAATTAACTCCTACGGGTAAGTTCCATCTACACTCAGTGTACTTTAATGAAGCTTACAATCTGATCACTGAACTTTGACTTCCAATCACCAAATCCAACTACATCTGATTCATTTTCAGTAGATGCCTTCAGCCCATCAACGTACTCCGACTACCCTTCGATCTGCATCACGTGAAAAAAAGCCGGGCAGCTAGCATTTGCCTAACCAGAAAATTGACCAGTTCAGGGAACAAGAACATCGCCTTCAAAGCTTCGAGGCTAGAGCATGAGATTCGGTAACACTTGTCCCCCAAAGCCGTGCCACCGCCACCTAATTCAGCTATATCCTAAAACCCCAGCAAGCTCGCTTCACGGACTGACAAGCTCTCGAACTAGAGACAACATAGTTAGCCTTAGCCCAACCCATCAAAGCCCAGCCCGAGTCATCACTACCAGTTACCAAATAACTCCCGAAAGCACCCCCGCAACTGAGCACGCTAGAGAGAGAGAGAGAGAGAGAGAGAGAGCTCTGCTTTACGAAATCGAAGCTGGGTCGAGCGTTGCCGCAGCAGCAGTTGCAGTTGCAAACGACAACTACGAAGCGAACGAAGAGCTAGACGACCTGGAAGAGCGCGCGTTTCGTAGGCCGGGCGGCGCCGTGCATGACTCGACCAAGATGACCACGGAGTCCCGACACGGCGCAGTTCATCAGCGCGTCGGCTGCTGTCCCGACGCGAGCAAAAAAAAGTCAAACGGAATTCGCTGGCTCTTTCGGGTCTTTCGGACAGTTCGCCCAATCATACGAGTGCGTACGGTGTGTCTCGGGCCGATGAATGATGATGAATCGACAGGGAAATCAAATGCCGGGTCCCGCACCCCGACTAATTGATAAGTTCGATTCGTCTGGTTATTGGTTTGAACTCTTTTTGGTCATCGATTTGTTGATTAAGTTTTGATTTATAATGAATCTGATGAGTTTAATAGTTTGATTTATTTTCCTTTTTGACTAATAAAGTTTGTAGATTGGTCAAACCAAGTAGGTTCTTTCTTATCTAAGATTACTATTATGCTATCAAAAGCTAAGTAGCGCCAATGCCGATGCCGATACGGATACACGACATGCGACAAAATACGACACGATACGCTAACACATAGTTTTTCAAAAAATAGAGAATTTTGATACGTCATAACACATTATATATTAAATATCATATTTATGAGCAGATTAATTTGATTCAATTCACAAATAAATAAATAACTAAAAAAGGGATTCTAATGAATTTATTCTAAAAACATCAGTCTACCATTTGTTAATATCATTCATTATTTCAGTTTAACAAATTCAACTCCATTCCATAAAATTTGGAAGAAAAAAAAAACAAGTAAAAACAAACTTGGGAGATAAATTGTGTATGACGGAAAGTAAGAATAAGAGCGAGAGAGCGAGAGAGAGAGACAGAGCCCGAGACAGAGAACACTAGGTTAATCTTCTTATGCCCTTTATTATTTTTTACATATTTACATTTTGACCATTTATTTATTGAAAACTTTTTAATATTGACATTGTACGTGTTGGAATCACGTGTCAAAATTCGAACTTGCGTGTCGAAATTTCAAACTCGAGTATTGAAGAATGTCGGGAGAGTTGACTAAGTGTTGAATTTTCCGTGTCAAATTTTCCGACACCTGTTGACTAAATGCATCAAAGAATATTTGATATAATACAAAAGCTCTTGAAAAGTATTAGTGCTTCCTAGATCACAAGTAAGACTTTTGCTTCTCAAATTCTTCATTAATAGAGCGATTTTTAATCTCTAATAATAGTAATAAAAGTGTTTTTTTTTTTTATCATCTTTTGTGTATCCCCGTTCCCTTTAGTTAGATAAAACTTTTTAATTTACTGTTTGGATAAGTTAATCCGATTAAAATGTGATTATATTCCTATATTTTGAAATTATCGCGAACTAAAAAGTCCGATTGAGGTTGAAAAATACCTCCGAACCGAACCAAGAAGGTCCCTACGCAGAACAACTGCAATAGTCACACGAATTGACATGGGCTGTCGTGTGGATTATATTTCATTTCCTATATTTGATTGTGATAAACAAAAGTTTAATCTTTAATTTTTTATATGAGATGTCTTATGGAGCAATTCCCTACAGGAATTGAATTGGTATAATGATGAAGAAGAAGAATAAATTTAAAGATACAAAAAGCTATAAATTATTGAAATTAAAAGACATTAAGGTACTTCGGGAATATGTGTTTTGATAATGGATGATGCAATAGTTATGCATCGCCTACGTCCTAATCATAACCGCCCTTTAGCAGTTATTATGTTAAGTATAGTCATAACTACGCCTCCGATATTTTAATCTCCTATTTGCTCACCAATATTGTCCATAAATGGTTATAGCTCACTAGGCTACTATGTCACTCAACTATCCATCCATATCTTTTTCTTCAATCAGCATCGCAATCTTCATGTTCTCCTCTATCCAACACTCAGCCAGATTTAGATGGCCAACTTGCCATGCTCTTCATTGAATTGCCTTGTCGATTGCCCCTTGAGTCTATGTCGATGTCGGTGTCGATGTTATCTATTTGTTGATGACTGAATAATTGTTGGGAAAAATATTTGTGGAGAACGCCCAGAAAATTTTTCCCGTACTATTTCTGTGAAAATTAAATAGGATAAAATACTAACTGAAAGCAGTAAAGATGAATAATAAATAACACCAGAATTTTAAAGTGGAAAACCCTCCAAGGCGAAGGGAAAAACCACGGGACCGTAGTCCACTTCAAACTTCCACCATGATAAATAATGGGATACAATTTCACCCAAAGGTGGATCTCTCTCTGTCTTCAATTTGTGGAGCTGAACTTCTCACAAATTGGATAACTCACTCAAATATGACTCTTTTTCTTGGAAGAAGAAAACTGTTTCTTCCGCTACGCTGCTATGATATTCTTGCTTATGTGTAACCTCTTCTCCGCTGAGGAGGACTCCTATTCATAGGAGCAAATACAATCCCAAATAAGAATTATACGATACAAAATCACGTAAATTTTTCTCCTAATCTCTCGTGATTTTGTATATATGAAAATATCACTTTGATTTCTTTTCCAATCTCCCTTGATTTTCTAGATGTGGAAAATCACGTTGATTTATCTCCCCATCTCTTTTGATACTTTTTTTTCTTTTTCTCTCTTTTTTTTTTCTTTTCTTTTTCTTTTACACACTCACTACTATATATATTCTAATGCAGATATACATAATTGCATTGGCCTCTCCAATTGGGAGTGACCTACTCAACAAATCTCCCCCTCACGAGCAATTAGGAGAAGGTGTCAAACCTGCAAAAGTTCGATAGGCTTGCATCTTCACTGTAGATAGGGATTTTGTCATCATATCTGAGCCATTGTTGTCAGTGTGTATCTTCTTTAGCTGTAGGGCTTTTTCTTCCAACACATCACGTATCCAATGATATCTGATGTCAATGTGTTTGGATCGGGAGTGGAAAGTTGCATTTTTGCTGAGGTGTATTGCACTTTGACTATCTGAATACAAGATATACTCCTCTTGGTTGTGGCCCACTTCTTGTAGAAACTTCTTCATCCACAAGAGTTCTTTACATGCTTCCGTTATCGCAATATACTCTGCTTCAGCACTAGATAGGGCAACGCATTTTTGTAGTCGAGATTGCCATGAAACTGCTCCCCCTGCAAAAGGCATTAGATATCCCGATGTAGACTTTCTTGAGTCCACGTCCCCTGCCATGTCCGAATCCGAAAAACCTTCTAACACAGCTTTTTTACCATCACCAAAACATATGCAGTTATTAGATGTACCACGTAGATACCTAAATATCCATTTGACTGCTGCCCAATGTTCCTTACCAGGATTAGACAGAAATCTACTTACCACACCAATCGCATACGCGATATCAGGCCTCGTACATACCATCGCGTACATTAGATCGCCAACCGCGATGCATAAGGGACTTTTTCCATTTCTTTCTTTTCTGTCTCACTTTTTGGGCTTGCTCTAAGCTGAGTTTAAAATGGTTTGCAAGTGGAGAACAAACTGCCTTGGATTTATTCATATTAAATCTTTCAAGAACTTTATTAACATACCTTTCTTGAGATAACCAGAGTTTACGATTCTGCCTGTCTCGCGGGATTTCCATCCCAAGAATTTGTTCTGCGGGTCCCAAGTCCTTCATCACAAAGCACTTGCTCAATTCCTTCTTTAAGTTGTTGATCTTGCTTTTGTCCTGGCCAACAATTAGCATGTCATCAACGTAAAGCAAAAGAATAAGGAAATTACCATCGTAAATTTCTTGACGAAAAACGTGATCGGCGGTGGTTTTGTTGAACCCGTTTTCTTCCATGAAGGAATCGAATTTTTTGTACCACTGTCTTGGTGCCTGCTTGAGCCCATAAAGACTCTTCCTCAATCTACACACAAGATTTTCTTTGCCTTTGATTTTGAAACCTTCTGGCTGATCCATGTAGATCTCCTCATTTAGATCTCCATGTAAAAACACAGTCTTCACGTCAAGTTGCTCGATCGCCAAGTTCAAGCTTGTTGCCAAGCCAAGAACAACTCGAATAGAGGACATTTTAACTACAGGAGAAAATACCTCATCGAAGTCGATATCTTTCTTCTGAGCGAATCCCTTCACAACCAACCTTGCTTTGTATCGTGGCTGTGAGTTACCTTCTTCGTCTTTAATCGAACACCCACTTGTTTTTGAGAGCTTTTCTTCCTTGCGGCAACTTGACTAAATCATAAGTATGATTTTCGTCTAAGGATTTCATCTCCTCCTGCATAGCTTTTAACCACTCCTCTTTATGCTCGTGGTATACAGCTTCTTGGTAGTTCTCTGGTTCTCCCCCGTCAGTGAGCATCACGTACTCATTGGGAGAATATCTACGACTAGATTGTTATTCACGAGTTGATCTCCTCAATTGAGGTTCTGATGGGACCTGTTCAACAATTGGTTCAAGTTCAGTTGAAGTAGTCATACCTTCAATCCTAGATTCAGCTTGCTTGTTGATAGGAGGAGCTACTGGGCCAAGATCAACTGGGTATTCATCTGTTGATGGAAATTTCTCGTGCTTCTCAAAGTCCTCGATTGTCTGATCTTCAAGAAATACCACATCCCTACTTCTGACTATTTTCTGGTTAATGGGATCCCAGTCCGTAGCCGAATAATTCTTCATGTGCGTACCCAAAAAAATACATTGCTTTGATTTCTCATCAAGCTTTGATCTCTCATCCCTTGGAATGTGAACAAATGCTCTACAGCCGAACACCTTCAAGTAGCCATAAGAAATATCCTTACCAGTCTAGACACTTTGTGGTACATCACCGTTAAGTGGAGCTGAAGGTGATAGGTTGATTAAATCAACCGCCGTTCTCATTGCCTCACCCCAAAAGTGGTTTGGCAGCTTTGCGTTGGAGAGCATACATCTGATTCTTTCACATATGGTTCTATTTATCCGCTCCGCGACACCGTTGTGTTGAGGTGTTTTAGGTACGGATCTTTCTAGTTTGATCCCAAGGTTTTTGCAATAATCTTCAAAAGGTCCTCGGTATTCGCTTTGTTGTCGAGCGTACACACTTCAATCGCTTGCCTGTTTCTCTTTCAACCTTCATATGAAATTGCTTGAAAATTTCCTGCACTTGATCTTTAGTTTTCAAGGCAAATGCCCACACCTTTCTAGAGTGATCATCAATAAATGTTACAAAACAAAGCGCACCTCCAAGTGTCCTAGTTTGCATTGTGTATACATCAGTATGTATCAGATCTAAAATTTCAGCTTTTCTAGATGGTGGGGAATTGTGAAATGCTACTCTATGTTGTTTTCCGATAATGCAGTCGACACAAGTATTCAACGGTGTACCTTTTATTCCGGGTAGAAGTTGCTTTCTAGTGAGAATTTTAAGTCCTTTCTCACTCATGTGTCCGAGTCGCTTATGCCATAACTCGGTGGTAACTTCTTTTCCGGTTACATTCACCTCTCCTCTACACGGCTTGAATTGTGTGATATAGAGAGAGTTAGTCTTTTCTCCTTTGGCTATCACCAAATTACCTTTGCTGAGCTTCCATTTTCCATCACTAAAGAAATTGATGTAGCCTTCGTCATCAAGCTTGCCGGCAGATATAAGATTGTGGCGTATGTCCGGAACATGTCTCACATCTTTGAGTAGTAGCCTACATCCAACATTAGTCTCCAAATAAATATTACCCATACCAATAATTTTGGACGTACCTTCGTTTCCCATCTTTACGTGTCCAAAATCACCAAGTGGTGTAAGAAGTAAAAAGATCTTGACGAGCCGTGACATGGTAGGATGCGCGTAATCAACTACCCATGTCGAATCTTGGGATGCAAGATTAATGGAATCATCACTTTGAATAATGATCACCTCATCCGCAATATTCGCAATGTCATTCGTCTGGTTCTCGTTAGCTTTGTTGACGTTATGACTTTTTGATTTTTCTGCCTTTAGCGTTCTGCATTCTCGGATGAAGTGTCCCAGTTTACCACAATGATGGCACTTCTTGTCTCGTCTAAAGTTGGATTGGGACCTTCCACGTTACTGATTCCGGAAGTTTCGGCTTTTGCTTCTCCTCTCTGTTCTTGATTTTCTTGTCGATTAATGACAAGAGCCTCGGACGCAGGGTTGACTCCACTCTCTTTTCGCCGGGATTCTTCATTCAACATTCTATCTTTTACCACGTCCATGGTAAGCTTGCCGTCAGGAGTCGAGTTGCTGACTGATACAACAAGTGTGTCCCAACTTTTTGGCAAAGAGCTAAGCAACAGTAATGCCTGCAATTCATCATCTAATGTCATCTTCATAGAATTGAGTTGGTCTACTATACCTTGGAACTCACTCATGTGTTCCGAGACACTGCTCCCATCTTTGTATTTCAGATTCACGAGCCGCCGCATGTGATTTGCTTTATTTTGCGCCGTTGTTCTTGCGTACATCTTCTCTAATTTTTGCCAAAGAACACCAGCATCATGTTCATTAGCAAAATTTTGAAAAATACTCTTATCAATCCATTGTCGGATTTGAGCAGCACACTTCCGATTGAGCACCATCCATTCGCTATTAGACATTGTCGTTGGTTTGCCACTAGAAGATGATGCCAATTTGGCTTCCGCTACAGGATCTGACTCCTCGGACGCTGGTACTGGTACCTCCATCGGTATCACAATTGGCCTCCAAAGATCTTTAATGTGTAGCAGATCCTCCATCTTTGGTTTCCAAATTGCATAATTGAATGCAATCAATTTTATCATGTTGCCAAAATTTTCCTCCATTTAATTCTGCACAGAAAAATAATAAATAGAGCAACCTCGCTCTGATACCACTTGTTGGGAAAAATATTTGTGGAGAACGCCCAGAAAATTTTTCCCGATACTATTTCTGTGAAAATTAAATAGGATAAAATACTAACTGAAAGCAATAAAGATGAATAATAAATAACACCAGAATTTTAACGTGGTTTTTCCCTTCGCCTTGGAGGGTTTTCCACGTTAAAATTTTGGTGTTATTTATTATTCATCTTTACTGCTTTCAGTTAGTATTTTATCCTATTTAATTTTCACAGAAATAGTATCGGGAAAAATTTTCTGGGCGTTCTCCAGAAATATTTTTCCCAACAATAATCGATGTCGACATTCAACCCTCTAATCAACATCTTCACTCCGTCTCCTTTCTTTTTCCCCGTGTCCAACACTCGGCGAAATTTATTGACAACATCAACATCGCAAATTGATTTTTTCATCGAAACAAGATGTCTGTCAACCTCTTGTCATTGTGCATCAATAGCTATATTTCATAGTCAATGATAATCATTGTTCATAGTTATCGACAAGTTCCTTCTGTAATTTTCAATGACGGCATTATTGTCTGTAACTCACACATCTTGTCGATATCATTTCATCTCCAAATTATGTTTGACCAAATCGACTTTGTGTTGATTATAAAGAGAGACTTCGTGGTGTCAACAATTGCGTCCAGGTGGAACCGCGTGAGCTGTGAAAGCGAAAAGAGAACATGAAAAGCAAAACGATAAAGGAGCATACGGCGAGAGAAAATGAGTGAAGATCGAACAAGGGCCATTCGACTCTAGAAGAGCTCAATCGTGACCTTGGCGACTTTGGTCACGTGAGAGAGAGAGAGAGAGAAAGAGAGAGCAATCGCCATAGAATGTCAACCACGTCAACTTTTAGAACTATTTGTGACCCCATACAACATCATGCTGCCTCGCACTATTTTCACTAGCTCAATTTCCCTACATGGATTCCAATTCCGCTCCGAACTTCCTTTTTTTGTCCAGTGAAAGGGCTCTAATTTTTACTCAGGACCCAAATCTCGCACTCATCATGTAGACTCCATTGACACCGATGAATATCTCATGTGTCATTCTTTGCCCTCTTTAGTCGTTTCTTTGTGTTTTTCATTCTTTTGTTTTACCTTTCGCCTTTTTCATTGCCACAGCCATGGCCGCTCAATCTCATTCTCATAGACGCCATGGCCACTTGAGCTTGTTTTTCAAGCCGTGAAGCTTGAGATTCGCAAATCTCAAGTGGCCATTGGCGCATCATGGTCACCGTGAGCTTTAAGCTTGAATAGCCATGGTAGCCTCAGGATTCATGGCTCGAAAAGATCTCATGGCCATGGTCGCCACGAGATTCGTGGCCCAAAGCTGTAGAGGCCATGGCCCTTGCTAGCCCAAAGCTCAAGCTAGCACGGTGGCATGGAGGTCGCAGTTCGAAAAGGTCTCTTGAGATTTGAGTTTGGCATATGTTGAGAACTTGAGTTTTTGTTTCATGGGTTTCAAATTGTGCAGTGTTTTGATCTGTTAAGGGTGCTTTTCTCGGCGAGGAACTTCTTTAGGGTCAAATTGAGAATGAAGATGATTAAAGAAAAGGAGGGAAAGGTAAACATGGAGAAAACTAAAGATGGTATGAAGTGACACATAAAAGAAAAAGAGATGTACACTGAAATGATATTTCAGATCTTTAAAGATATCATTGGACCAAAATTCGATGAGAAACGAATCTAGGCACTAACTAAAAATTAATTCTTGTTTATAAGGAAAAATATTCAAGTCAAAATTGATGTATTTTTAGTAAAATTTGGTATTTGTAGAGGCAATACGACCTCATGTGATGTGATAGATGACCCGAATGTCACTCATTAAAAATGTTGTTCCCTTGTACTAAAATTAAATATCAGGCAAGAAAAGGATGCCTATACAAGCCACGGAGAATCAAGCAATCTCCCCCTCCACTTTCGTTGTGAAGACTCAAATTTTTGAAATATCGTACTCAACTTACTAGAGTAAGGACATTCCGTTCTCCCTCTCTTGACAGATGGTCCTTGTTACAAAGTGGTGGTATTACATGTGATATATTCCATGCCCTAAGATGCACTCTTGTGGATGCATACATAAGGATCTTCAACCTGGAAGACGTTCGAGCCGCACATAGTGAAGGGAAAAGTGTCATGAGTATGCACTATTACTATGGGGAAAGTACAAAAAAAGTCATAAATCGATGCCATTGGTACCAATTCAGTTCTAAACTTTTAATTTGATCAATTCAGTCATAAACATTTTCATATTGGTACAAATTTAGTCAATCTTGCCAAATTTGGCCAGTCGGGGCTAACGTGGACGTCGGCCGGCCGACGAATGTTGATGTGACAATTTTTAAATTATTTTTTTTATTTTTAGAATTTTTTATTGATTTTTTTTCTTTTTATTTTCTTTTTCCTTTTCTTTTTTTCTCTTCTTCCTTGGGTTCCTTGTGTGGCCAACGAGCCTCGTTTGATGAGGCTCACCAGCCACTAGGCACCGACGAGGGTCGCTGCCCTCACCTAGGGCCATAGGCAAAGGCGGCCTTGTCGTCATTGGCAAGGCCATGGCGGCCTTCGCCTAGCCTTCGCCTAGGCCTTGGCGAGCGCCGCCATGGCCTCAGCCAGCGGCCGGAGAAGAAGGCTAAGAGGAAGAAGAGAAAAAGAAAAATAAAAGAAGAAGAAGAAATAGACAAAAAAAAAAAAAAAGAGGAAGAAAAGGAAAAAAATCAATAAAAAGGATTCTAAAAAAAATAAAAATTGCTAAGTCCACGTTTGTCGACCGACCGATGTCCATGTCGGTGTTGGCGGTTAAATTTGGCCGGATGAACTGAATTGGTATCAATATGAAAATGTTTATGACTAAATTAATCAAATTAAAAAGTTTATGATTGAATTGGTACTAATGACATAGGTTTATATCTTTTTGGTACTTTTCTTGTCACTGCATGCCTGCATGTACGTGCGCACATTGATGCGAAGATACATGTGTTATAATGCGCATGGTCAATGAACACCATTCGTCTCAGTACTATTAATACATAAGATCAACAGTCCACGCCCATGTCCTGACCCAACATTGCAGCGCAGGCCACGCGACATGTCATCCATAGGGAGGAACATGATGGACTTTGAAGCGCTGCTCGAGCAGAAACGCCCTCAGTCGCTCTTGATAGAATAGCATACGTGCCGGACGTACAGTAGAGATGTGTAGAACCCCACAGATCCACACGTGAGGAATATGCAACAGCAGATCCAAGCCATACGCCCTAAGAAGAAAGAGAGCTATAAGAAGTAAGGGTGAGCATAGTTTTAGAATATGATTAGGAACTTGAGAATCGAATCGGTGAAAACCGGTTTAACAACAGTTGTCAACTGTTGTCTGGGCGGCTTTCACACTGCAAGATAATGTAACATTTTTGTGGGTTCCTAAGCTAATCTCCGTACAACTTCAGTTTGTCGTCCACGATTAACGTCAATGGGCCTCAAGACTTAATAAGGGCCTTGACATTCCATGATGTTACCGGCACTGGGAAATTTACGGCTAGGACCCTAGGATGATAACCTGGTTCAAAAATCGCGATCGTGGTTGGAATTTGAACGTTTGGTAAGCGAGCATCACATCGCGGTCGATATGATAGGATCGAAATTAGACAGAAAGTGTAGATTCTACAGAGCTGGCCAGCAGCATCAGACGTTTTTCCCAGCTACAACAGTTGCTTCAAGCATGTTTCCATTACTGTTGACTGCGCATCCTCAACCTTCCTAAAGAGAATGTAGATGGTCTGATAAGACAGCTTGAGACTCACCATGGCTCTTTTTCCCAGCTATTCCCCCAAGAACAAGCGACGGTAATGCAATGCAAGCTCCACCATGGCAGCACTTTCTCGCTTGTGCTTCCTTGAGCTTGGTCACGGCGGCTATAGTCCTTTCAGACTTCCTCAATGCAAGCAACGTTCCGAGATGAACCCCCGCAGCCCGCCATTGAACTCCGCTGCAAAACCTCTAAAAGCCAGCAGCTAACAAGATCTTGCCTTTTTTTAATTATTATTTAGGATGCATTTCGCAAAAAATGAGTGATTTGGAAAATATTTTCCGAAATATAATCACTTGTGTTGTTTACAAAAATAAACGAATGGAAATTTTTCATCGTTTATGAAAATTGTTATGCATAGATTGTCACCCATGATGAAAAGATTCTCTGTTTACTAATTTTTCTAAACAATATAAGTAATCATTTTTTGGAAAATGTTTTTAATTCTTATCACTCATTTTCTACGAAACAAACGCACCTTAATGTTAAGCTTTTTATTTATATTTTCTTTCATTCTTATCATTTTCTTTTATCCTCTTTTTTTCCTTCTTTATTTAAATTTTTATCATTCTTTCATTTTAAAAATTTTTAAAGTTTTTCAAACATGGTGCTTAGTGGGCATCACATCGATATCATGTGTCCTAAGAAAGTAATTGGAAAAAACCACACACACATTTTCCGTTAACCAAATTAAATAGAATTAATGAAATGATTCAAATGCACAAATTTAACAAATTTTAGTTTAAAATCTTACGACCCTATTACACTTTTCGGATAAGTTTTAGGGCTTATGATACACTTTAAACCTTTTATTTGTAAGTCAGCTCGAAAATTATTTGCTTGTTACAAGAAAAAAAAAAAAAAAAAATCGTATCGGAATCGCTTTGGGTTAGGATTGAAATTTTTGCGAAACCAGCTAGTCCGGTTACCGGGAAAAGCCCACGGCTTTGCGATATTCGAGAGCGGCCTCAGGAAATCGACGACGATTAGTTTTCGTGCTAAGCGTGGGGATCGTTATTAGTAACGATCCATTACACCGTCCCATCAGAATGGACAAGGGACAAAGTCAATACGTCCGGTGCATGTCTTGTCTTTTCCAACTACGCACGTGCAAAGTAAAGGTTTTCGACGATGATAATCGCGGCTCGTGTTCATCGCGTCCCGCACTTCCGGGCCGCCTTTCGCCTGGTATTTAATGCGTTTCCGATCGTCATCCGGCCTATGTAGATGGCATCTCACCGAATATCCAAAAAGCCCGCACTGAAAAGGCACAGGAGCGCGCTCGGATCTGAACATGAAATGAAAAGACCTTCCTTTGCGCCAGCTAGCACCTGAGTAAAAAGTCTTTGAACTGCATCGTCTAGACCTCGTGCAAACCTCAGCATCCCTGAAAGTAAACCACCTAGAGGATAGAGCTAGGCATAGGGCTGAAAAAATATACCGTGTCAAATTGGGAATTGAGACGTATAGACAGCGACACACTAAAATAAGAAATACAGTCCTGACAGCCCATCAATAGTTATTTCCGTTGGACAAACGAGGCAGCTCTCAATTGGTGCTGCAAGACACTTGCTTCTAGTTGAGGAAACCTTAAACATCCAAGGATCATAAGAGAAGTAGCGATGGGATCTCGTGAGGCTACTACTCCATCTCTATATGCTTTGTCCCTATCTTGTACTTGTATTAATTCAATCTCCTACCTTTCAATTGTGTTGTTTGGGTTTTAAATATTTTCACATTTTGTCAATTGAATTAATCTGACTAATTTTACTTGAAGATTGCTAACGTGGACACCATAGTGCCACATAGAACAATTAGCGTTGACGTGAATAATTTTTTTTAAAATTTTAATTCTTTATTTATTTTCTTTTATTATTTCCTTTTCTTTCTTTATTTTCTTTTTTTTTTTTACCAAGTCCAGCAAGAGTCTGCTAGCCCTCACCAACCTTGAAACACACACACATATATATATATATATATATATAAAAAAAGGAAAATAATAAAAATAAAAGATAAGATAATAAAAATTGAGAGACTTTTTTTTAAAAAATTATAAAAATTGTCAACGTAGCATTGATCGTACTACGTGGGACGACTATTGTTAACATCAATAATTTCCAACTAAAATTGGCTAATTGAATTTAATTGGCAAAACTTGAAAATGTTTAAAACTCAATTGGAGCAATCGAAATGTTTAAAACTAAATTGACATAAGTGTAATAAATTTTTTATTTTTTAGGTAATTTTCTCATCTCAACTCCTAAAACACCAACAAGGTCCTCAAGAAATGTGGTTCTACGAATCGAGACGGTCTAACCGTCTGTTCAGCTACAGCAGGCAACGAAGAAGATGCTAAATGAAGCTACGGAGAAATCGTTCGATTTTCGTTCAAAGAGAAAATGGGGAAGAACCAAATTATGACGTCAACATGCTACAATCTACTATAAGCTCCGTGCTCTTAGTTTTAGGTCGTTGACTTCCATGGCTTATGCAATGGATCAAGTCGTAATTCTTTTACCACACGCTTTCATAAGCGTTGTTTTCGTGACATCTGACTAGTCTTTTATCCCTACCAACTCGTGCATTGCGTCGTAATTAGAACGGAGCTTTGGAAGCAGGGATTGGTCGAGCCTTCAGGTGCTGCATCCACTACTTAGCATTACACGTGCAAGCGTCACTGTCTCCCAGCTTGGGTCGTTGACTTCCATGCCTTTTTTGATCCCTTTCGTTTATCATGGCGATAGCATCGTTGCATCGAGTGGCGACCCTTTTGCCATATGTGTTTTATAGTCTTTTTTCTATCTGACGAGCAGTTGAATTTATACGTTGTCTCGAGTTAGAATAGTGCTTTTTGGAGGAGGGATTGCCCGCTTAGCTTCAAGATAGTAGAGCTACTAGTCACATGCTACATTTACTATGTAGCATGCGCGCAGAAGTTTCGCTCTTATTAGTGTGGGTAGTTGACTCCCGTGATTTTTGCCCTTTAATTTTTTTCTTGGTGACGGCTGTTAGGAACGCGAATCTTTAAAGAGGTAAAACAGAGAAGAAGACAAGCGACTTTTTAAGCGAACACCCTTTCAAAATGTGTTCAAAATCAAAGAAAAACTTGATACTGCACTAAGCAATCTCTTCACTATTAATATCAATATCAAAGGTACAAGCTTCAGAGTTACATTTATAAAAGATATTGGCCAAATATATAGTAGGAGTCTAGATCATATATAGTTATGATGGAAATTATATATATGTCATTAGTCAGTAAGAAGCTCTAAGTTTTAATATTACTTTGTTATATTAGACTTCATAACTCCATGGAGGTTGATATTCAAAACAAAAATAATCTTTCATAATATTAACTTATCTTTGTAACCGGAATTGTCTTGGTGTGATAGTCATCATTAACCATGGAGGCCAACTAAGGTTATGTTTGGTTCGGTTTTTGGTGAAGGGCTTTAGCCTAAAAGGTTCGATGAAATGCAAATACTGTTTAGTAAATTGTAATTAAAAAGTGCTTTGGGAAGTAAATTTGGGGAAAATGCTGTTTGATAAACATACATATGTAAAGTCCTTTGGCATGACCAATTTAAGTTTTTTGACTTGTTTAAAATTGAAAAAAAAAACAATGATTTTTAACCTTTATATTTTTACATTGAGAGTAATGTAAAAGAGACATATGAACAAATTTATTTTAAAAAAAAAAATCACATCAAATTAGATATTCTCAATTAAAAAGAGAGTAATTTCATTATATAAACATGGTCACATATGTCTCAAGGAAAGAGATGCATTATTCTTAAATATTACAAACCTTCTCATGGCTATTTCATCATGTAAACATGCCATGTTAGGAGATGCAAGCTCTAGCCCCCTCACTTACAGTATCATGGTTAACTAAATATCCATGATCGTATCCCAATTTGCTAATCAAAATCCTTATTAGTCATAGCATTTCTTCATATATAATTGTGCAAATCCATTGTTATTATGACAATTGCAATTGCATTTCATATGGATAACTTGGCATATTAGTTAAAATCTTTCACTTCTTTTTTAATACACTAAATGCTCACTCAAGTTTTTAGTATAGTGAGAAATGGACACAATTGAACACTTCTCGATAAAATATAGTGCAAGACCTTGGCGAAACTCTAGCAAATGAAGCAATTGAAGTGAAGCCAAATCAAGACGAATCAACAAAGCATAAATCAAGGTGACGTGGTCAAAAACTCCATGCTCAACATAAAGTTGTCCAAAAAAATTGACCATCAAATTACAAGTGACCAACAAATCAAATCGACCATATGGTTCTTCATGTAAAAGTAGATTGAAGA
This sequence comes from Eucalyptus leucophloia subsp. euroa, assembly GCA_017140325.1. Classification (NCBI taxonomy): domain Eukaryota; kingdom Viridiplantae; phylum Streptophyta; class Magnoliopsida; order Myrtales; family Myrtaceae; genus Eucalyptus; species Eucalyptus leucophloia. The sequence continues at coordinate 38,593,379 of CM029474.1, read as the reverse complement.
TATCGCTCCATTAGACAGAAACCACATATTGAAAAAATGCTCAACAAGCAAAGTAGATATTGAAATCAATCCAAATTAAGAGAGTACGAACCAGCATACCAAGTAATTGTAAAAACCACAAATCAAAGTGACATCACGACATCGCGAACGAAAATTGCCAATGTAGCTAAAAAATAAGTTAGATTAGCAATTATCAACACAAATTTCTATAGAGAACTCAATGCGAATAGAGAAATCTTACTAGGGAAGCGAGGCGAGCACAAGGGCGGGCATGAGGAAGAGAGCTCGAGGGCAGCCATGAGGGAAGAGAGCTTGACAGCGAGAAGAAGACCACAAAAGCAGCGTCTCGAAATTGGTTCCAGAATATTGAACCGATCATAGATTCTTGTTCTAGTTTCTTGAAATCATCGATCGGTTTAGTTTGCGGGTTGAACCGAACTTTGTGTCCATCCCTAGTGACCGCCATGTTGGTAATTTTTATGGAAAAAAATTTAGAGCAATCAAATCATATCGATCATAAAAACCACAAAAATACAACATATTCAGCGATGGAAGTCTAACTTTGTTAGATCTAACTAAAAGTTACGATAACTTTTTGTTTTTGCTAAGCAAATTATATTAAAGTTTACTAAGGATTGTGCATTTTCCACTCTTCTTTTAATTTAGACACCATTTTTTGTGTTTTGGTAATGCTATCCATTAAGTGGCACACCATTTTCGTTACGTCTCCATAAAAGTGGTACATTTTTTTGTTTGGTCAAATGTGAGGTAACTCTTTTTTTCCTTTTTATTTTTTTGGGGGTGAGGGGGGCACTTTCCTTCTTCATCTTACTTCTTTCTGTCGCACGCAATTTTCTTCCGGGTTCCACATTCAACACAACTCTTTTGCAATTCAAGCAATTTTCATGACCCGGGACCTCGTATTGCTTCTTTGAATTTCAACGCTACAATGCCATAAAATCCCAGAGTTTTTTTTTTTTTTTTTTTGGTCAGAAATAAAATTTTTTTTTGGTTCATAAAATAAAAAATCCAAAGGAAAGGTAAACAAGAAATACACCAAAACCCCAACGAGTTGCACAAATCATTGTCCATGTCATCATTGGTAGCGGGCCAACTGCCTCAAGCTGTCAATCAAGAACAAAGCAGGAGTGAGTGAAACAATGGGTTAAACAAGTATAAATGATGAATCCTAACAAACGCACAATTAGGAAATGGTTGTTAGAAACTAGCTTAAACTTTAACTCTACACACAACTAAAGTTTATGGATAAATGCAACAACTGCAGCATAAATGAAAGAACAATGCATCATTATAGACATGTGTTCCAAGAAATTAATTTTTATTTCAACACTCGGGCATTGCATTAAAAATTTTAATAAAATAAAATCACTAATTTGAATTTCACTTAACATTCATCTAAAAGCACACAACACACAACCCACCTATTGCTTCAGACTTTTACGCCAGCACATGGTGGGGACACCTATCCTTTCACTGCACTCTTATATGTGTGAGAAGAGGAGAGAAAAAATCTAGAAAAGGGAAGAGAAAAGGAGAAGGTGGGTGGTTGGCAGTGCTTTTCAATATTACTTTTTACTGTGTGCTTCTTGATATTACCTTTTACATGCAAGAAGAGGCTGCGTCAGCTATGAAAGGGGCTCGTTAGGGATGTCAACTGCGAACACGACGCCGGTGCCAGCAAAAATGGGGAGGATGGCAACGTTGGCGCCACAGATATTTTGCCTCCTTAAGGCCTTGCGACTTGAGGAGAAAAAAAATGGCCTGAACGAGATAAAACACAGCGACGGAAAACGATGCTACAAGACCCGAGAAATGAGACGTCGTGGGCGTGGCAATGAGAAGAAAAAAAAAAGGGTCAGGAACCATTTTTGGAGAATCGTAATGAAAATGTCGGCCAAACTTGCTGACGTCGGCTGAATTTTTTTTATTGTCCTTGTCTCGTGACTAGGCAGTCTCTCGCCCAGCACGCTTAATACAATAATGCCTTTTTTTCCCCCTTAAATAACTCAGCAAGCATAAAAGATAACATGACAACCTGCGAAGAGTCCTGGTTTGACTAAAAGTATCACCGATCGACAGCGACCGCTCCACTCACGCCCCGCCACGTGCGCGATCACGGGTTGCGTACCGCCCACTGCCCACCGAGACGAATCCCGATCCGTCAGATCTCGCCGGTCCAGTGTCGTCGTGATCAGCAGAAAATTAGACTAAATTTTCTAATGCTTTGTCCCATGCCAGGTCGCTCGATGATTGTTTAATTCGCAATAATTTAACCAAAATCCTAAATCGATCTAACCTCGATCCTGAATCTATCTCTGCGGTGTGGACGTCTTGGTTCCTTTTTTAACTATAGCCATTTGTAATTTTCTAAAGATCACGGGATCTTTAATTGCTTGTAATTTTATATTTCGGTAGTTGTTGTTTCAAAAGATGCCTTCCACGTTAGAGACAAAAAGTTGAATTCATGAGAGCACAACATTCTAGACAGGATAACATTAAAAGTTAGAAGGAGCGGCCTAATTTCTTAATCTCAGTTTTGCCCCCTGCTTCTTTTTGTTTCAAACTTTCAATTGAACCCTTAATCTGTCCACGTGTCCAAGAATCACCATTAATTTCTTCAAGACTTTCGATACCTGGATTAATTAGAGATTCAATATCGTAATCCTGCGTCATTATCAATGATTCCACTTTTTATATAGAGCAACGATAGTCTCTCAATACCAATAATCTTGAAGAAATCAAAGATGATCGTTTGACGTGTAGGCAGATTTAGGACTAAAATGAAAATTAGGGGATTTTCTTTTAGATGGGAAAGAAGTTTGAGGTAGAATTGTGATAAATGTTGAGGCAGAATTAAGGGTTTTTTTTTTCTTTTTATTATTATAGAGGAGTGACTCCTGAAGGACTATGAAAAGACCTTGTTTTTTTTTTCAATATCCAGTGCATCAAATCTGGCAAATGACCAAATAGACTTACGGCGAGGGAAGGTGTACGTAATAGCTGCCTGCTCTCCCAAGTGTTCATGGCCCACGGATTTGTTGGGCGTTAGGCGAGTTTTAACTTATCTCTTGTTTTATATATATAATGATTTCCTTGAATAAAAAACCACAGAAGGATCCAAACACGAAAGGAAAACTAAAAGAATTATATATTTAAGGCCTCGTCGAAAGCTATAAGAAATTTTAAATTTAGGCGGGGAGATCATAAAACATAAACATTCCATTTACTAAATACATCTACAAAAGAACAAAGTTGACAATGAAAGGGAAAAGGCAAAGCAAGCTCTAGTTATTTTTAAAATTGAAAATATTTAGCATTTATAATTTAGAAACAATAGAACCAAAATAACTTTTATGAGTCCACTCAAATAAATATATTCAACTACTGACCAAAAAAGAAAACTAAATAAATTCAACTAAATCGATTTTTTCCTTCTCACTTAAATGTGCAAAAATACAGATGTGCTTGCGTGCATGTGCATAAGTCCAAGATAAAGAACAGAGATAGGAACTGACCATAATATTATTTTTTTCATAGTGAAAAGACCTAACTTTACAAACCTATCTTTACATGCATGAAAAATATTCGATTAGTGAAAAAGAGAGAGAGAGTTGCCGTACATAGCACGCGTTCTACACTAACTTTGATTTTGGCCACCCGATGATATTATTTTACTTTATCTCTCTCTCTTTTTTATTTATTGATCTGTCCATACTCCTCTTGCGCTCATTTGTCTTCATTTCATGCGGAACGTGACACGGCGCCGGAGGCATTGGAACTAGTGACTTGCTCGCCAATCTCGGCCTTTTGAATTATGGACGGCACTTGAGAAAGTTGACAATTCGAACTTGTTATTCGCAAGCATCGACATTGACATTCCTTAACCCTTGCTAGACTCTAGGGTAACATTTGAGAAGGATGGTTAAGCTCGGTTCCTTCTCGCTTTTGTGCTCATAAAAACCAGACAGCACATAGTGAAACAGAAATAAGACAACTTCGATGGCTTTTGAGAAGATTTATGCATCAATATGATATTTGAAAGCTGGGTGTTTTGGATGTGTTTTCTCGAATATCATCGTATGTGAATGCACATCATGGTACTAAACTGAAGAACACGTAGAATATGGGTTATGATTTTATAGTAAATCGAGTGGAAATTAAATAAAAAAATGAATAACACTTAATGCACAACACATTAACTAAATTTACTTTCCTAAACCATATACTCAATAACTTTAAAAAAAAAAAAAAAACTTCATAGACATTATAACTCATTATAAAGAGCATATAATCGGGAGATAATAGGAGTTACGAAATTAATTCTCCTTCGGTTGAAGATAATTGATGGAAAATACATTTGTAACTATTTAGAGTCTATATATGACAAAAAAAAACTATGTAGAGTTCATGTGTCCAGCTTCTAAATTAATTTTTAGAAAAGAGTTTGTAATAATGTATTTTATACAGAGCAAGAGGGGAAAAGGATTCAAGTCAAACTAGAAAGTTTGACTAAACCCCCATTAAAGGAGGGGCGTAGGCAACTCGCCGGCGTCTCCCGTGTCAAAAGCAAAAGTGTAAAGTTTCCATAGCATCAGGTAGATTTTTTTTATTTAAAGTAGTCGTGCTTTTTTTTTTTTCCTTTTCTATAAAAGTACTTTTGGGCCATCGTGAGAAAAAGATAGATACGTTATAAATTATGATCACTTATACGGAAAAAGATCTTTATATATATATATATATATATATATATATATATATATATATATATATATATATATATTTTTTTTTTGGGCTGGAGGAATCGCCGCCTACCGACAGCCTCGACGTAAACGCTTAGGTGATGCTAGTGCATGACTCATTACCACGCGTCACGCTTAAGAATCCCTAACGACAACGCTGGGATTTGAACTTCTCTCTTTCGTGAGGGAGAGAGAGCTGAAAATTAGACGGTGTGAAAAAGATCTTATATTCAATGTGCATGGCAATACAATAGGACCGACGTCTCATGTCCACAAATTGTAATTGAGCCCTATATTCATTTGCTGGGAAGCAACGTATTTTCTACCGGTTATGTTATTGCACATGGTGTTGGGAGGTTTGGTAGTCTTAAGTGTTTTTCATTTTGGGCCTTGGGTTGGAGCAACAACATGACTATTGAGTCTATAGACTTGTTGCTCAATCGACAATCACCTCCTGATGCATTTTTCAGCTTAATCATTAATTCAAATTATGAGATTTTCTCTTGTATTTATAAATTAATCATCAGTCAATTTTACAATCGATATAAGATAATCTCAACATATTAAATTCGTACTGATTCTCATGCCCTTATCGCACACGAACGGTGTCGATCCGCACAGGAAATCGACCAGCCCATTCATTGACGGCCTTGATGCGGCCAGGAGTCAACCTCAAGGGGGCCGCGGCTGACGTACCGGACTTGAATGGTCGAGGCGGCGCTCTTGGACCTTTATCCCGATGTCCATTATTTATCGTCCGAAATCTTTCCCCAACATGTTTTTCTTCTTTTTTTTTTTTTTTTTTGGTTTTTTCCCCCTTATAAGCACTGGCGAGTCACAAAATTAAAAGGCCCAGTCTTTTTCTTCACACACAGTGTCCGATAGCAAAGTCCAATTAAGTTGCTTCCTTTTTTGGAAACCAAATGTCGACGTCGGATCGATTGCTCGCGATTCTACTTCCCAATAATTGTTTTTATTATCTCGACATCAGGCCCCCTTACTCGATTCTCATTTGGCCCGAATTATCCAGAGTAAGATCATAAGAGGGCAAGCTTTTTTGAGGGGAGTCTGATTCTCTGTTCCGTCGATAGGAGCTTTGAACCGCTTTGATGGGTAATTTTTAATGAGGAAATATTTAAATTTCCAAAAAAAGCTTAATTTACAGCATCAATTTACTAAAATTTGCATGCATGCCCACACGCACACACACACATATATATATTTGGAATTAATATCATGAAAAATCCAGCATTATTGTACCTTGACCGCAAAAAACTCTAAATTGTATATCTATGACAATTTTATTTTCCTTTAATATTCGTTAAATTTTACCATTGAATTGCTAAATTTGATGACATGGGATAATTAATTGATGTATCAATTTATGATATTACTCTTTGTATGTTGTACGTACACTAATTTGTAATTTTTCGTGATATTAATTTAATTTAATGAAAATTAATAAAATGTAAATTTGTCACAAATATATTAATTTGATATTTTAAATTTATGACAAGTGTGTCGATTTGAGATTTGTCACGGTATTAATCCATATATATTCACTTGACCGTTCGATAATAATAATAATAATAAAAGGGAGGGAAAAAACTGAAGGAAATTCAGGAGAAAATTACTGGAAGTTATCAAATCGAGAAGTTTATCCAGCGCAGCCATCGATGGATCCCAGGACAGTTGAATTTAACACCTCGAGATCCGACATCCGAGGTATTTTCACCGCGCAGCTTTTTAGCGCCACGTAAGCAGAAGAAAAGGACGCCCTCGCCGGAGAGAGCCGCCGCCGGCGACGAGGAGGAGGAGGAGGAGGAGGAGGAGGAGGAATCGCCGCCGCGGCCACCTGTCGCTTTCTCCTGTAGTTTATAATTCTCGCCGCCCTCCTGCCTCCCTCGTGGTCGCGCGGCCGTGTATATATTCTCACTCCCCCACGGCGCTCGCCACCCGCCTCCATTTCCAGCGAGGCGAAGAAGAAGAATCTCCTCCGAGTCCGGCGTCCGTTCGCCGTTTCGATCGCGTCTCTCTCGATGGCTGCTCTCCCGGAGGTGGATGGGGAGGAGGTGCTCCCCTTCCGGATACTGGCCGAGGCGAGCGGCGGCGGCTCCTTCAACGCGACCGACGCCGTCATCTTCGTCGGCATCTGCCTCGTGCTCGGGATCGCCTGCCGGCAACTCCTCCGCGGCACGCGCGTGCCTTACACCGTCGCCCTCCTCATCCTCGGCATTACTCTCGGATCCATAGGTTCGACCTTCCGTTTCTCTCTCTTCTTTTCCCTACTCCCCCTCCCCTTCCTTCCGGCGTGGAGTCGATCGGAGCTCGTTCTTCGGTTCGGCGGTTTTTTGTTTTTTTTGGACTGGCGTAGGTCATCGTAGCGACTGGGGGAGAAAAAAAAAAAAGTCAACGCCGAGCCTAGTGTGTTGCCACGCTTCCCGAGCCTTTTTGTGAATTTGAACTACTGGAGTTGCTATTTATGTCACTTGTTCCATTGAATTGGTGAGGTTGAGCGTTCCTTTGTAAGTGATTTGCTAAATTGGAGACCAGGAAGCTGCAAATTATTGTTTGAATTTTGTGTTCTTATTCAAGGTGAAAACTTTTTCTTAAGATTCCGATCTGCTTTCCGGCGAACTCTCTTCCACTAACGTCGGCTGAAATTTTTGGTTCATCGAACCATGTAGTTGCCAAATATTAATCAAGAAAAGCAATATGGTCGAAGATAAAAGTTGGGTTCAATTGGAATAACTTAGCGTCCTCTCTAAATATATGCACAGCAGCTCATGTGATCGCTTTCATGGATGTTACGGATGGAGCTTTTAGATGCTTGTCCTCTCTTCTATCTGGTTAGACTATTCTCTATGCGAGAAGAAAGTTATCGATGATATAATGGCAGGAACAACAAGTTGGCATAAAGTTGGCATACTTAGTGCACATGAACTTTGGAAGGGATTAGTCTTGCACCAGCACATGGCTTCTATGTCAACTCTAATTAGCTTGCAGATGCCAAGTGTGTTTCTCTCCGGTTACGTTCTGCTATGAAATGGCATGCCTGGGAGGCTTTATGCTGTAAAAGAAAACCCTCTGTGTGGAATGATAATATTTATAATATAGTAAGAAATACTGTTCTCAGGCTTCTTTGCGGGTGCCTTGTGATTGGATTGCTACATTCAGATAGCTTTTACTGTTAGTTTGCCCTGTACTGTGATGATGGTGCTTGGATTTGTAGTTCTTGGACAGCCAATTTCTTATTTATGCAAGCATGGATTGTTACTCTTTAACTTTTGAGCAAAATATTTTGCTCTGAAATACTTCTTTAGAATTTCATGGATTCTTTGTCCAGTTAATTGAACCTTTATAATACTGCTGAAAGTGCTGATTGATCCATATGGCTACTATTATATGTTATTCTTCTACTGTTATGCAGAGTATGGCACACATCATCACTTGGGGAAGATAGGGGATGGCATTCGTCTTTGTAAGTGCTTTTAATTTTTTGGGTCGAATTGAAATCCCAAGCATTTACAGATAGGCTTCCAAGAAACTGGTCTTTACGCCTCTAAGAGAGGTGAATCTTCCTTTGTACGAAATTGTTTGAGATGCAGCAGTAACATTTTGTCAATATGTTAACTTGCAGGGGCAAATATTGATCCTGACCTTCTCTTGGCTGTTTTCCTGCCGGCCCTTCTTTTTGAAAGTTCATTTTCAATGGAAATACATCAAATAAAGGTTTAATTCTCATTTTGCATCTTCCTGTTCTATTTGAGTTCACCTTGGCATCGTAAAAAACACCTTTCCATTCTTCTTTTTCCACTGCCCACATTTCGGGAGCAGGTGCATTGTGGTTTTGTTCCTTTCCTATGACGGCATTCTTGTGCCGAAGAGATCCTGCTTGTGGACCTTTTTTTGAAACTAATGGCGCTGGTCTTTACCCTACTTTTGTGAAGAGCATGAGGGTTTCCATCTAGTTGTTATAATTAGGTGGGCATTGACACATTCAAATATCAGGCTGATACCCATAGGCTAGCCTCATATTATGACAACGGTGACTGCACAACAACCTCTCAGGGCTTATGGTTCTGGAAAAATATGAGGCAACCTGTGTCCTTTCTAAGTAGGACTGCTCAAATTTAATTTATATAATTGCTGATAACTGGGCTACCCTCGAGTTCTTGAATTTGATATTATCTTAGTTGAATATTCACCTTTCAATTTGTAATAGAGTGTCACTGTGGAGAGGTGAAGGTAGTGGAGAGATTGGAAGAGTGCATGTGGGTGGGTGGTATAGCAGTTCAGTTGGTGGAGTCAGTGCTGGTAGTTGCAACAATGATGCATTGATGAAAATGGTGGTGGTATAAGAGTCCAATTGGTGGTAGTGAAGGTTTGTGGTGATGGGGTTGGTGAAAGTAGTAGTCCACTGGGAATGGAGTTTGCAGTACTATTACTGTCTTGGATCAAATGGCAATCTCGAACCGCATAGGCCTCACAGGAGACCGAGTTTTATATTCTATTGCTCTGTTTTTAATTTTTGGCGAAAATATATCTAAGATTTAGGTAACCTGAGTTAAAATGTCGGCTTCTTGATTCATATTATTGCCTCCAGTGTGGAAGAACCACTTAAGGAGCAATTTCCTTGTTTGTGCATGATACCTACTCTTTTTGTTGGAACTAGGTTTTATGTGATTTTTATGTCCTTCTTGCACTTTCTTGGACACCCTATAAGACAGTTCTCATTTCTTTTGGTTTTGTTTTAAATGGGCAGAGGTGTATAATGCAAATGATTTTGCTAGCGGGTCCTGGTGTTCTCATATCAACATTCTGTCTTGGGTCCGCCCTGAAGGTATTCTGCACGAAGCTATTCTTGCAAATCTGAAAACAGCACTTGCAATGTATATTGATCTGTTTCGAGAACTTAGTTTGGTTCTTTCTGTGATGATGCAGCTCACTTTCCCATATGACTGGAATTGGAAAACTTGTCTGCTGCTTGGGGGACTTCTGAGTGCTACTGATCCAGTTGCTGTAGTTGCTCTCTTGAAAGAGCTTGGTGCTAGCAAAAAACTAAGTACCATTATTGAGGGAGAGTCCTTGATGAATGATGGGTATCTGCTTCAATACATATATGTATAAGCATATTGTGTTTCGGCTAGTGAAATAGCAAGCAAGTTTTTAGATGAACTAAGTTTTTCCTTTTGATATGCGACATCTTTGCTAATTCACTTTGTTCTGAATCTTTCGTTATCCTTGTTCAGAACAGCGATCGTGGTTTATCAGCTATTTTTTAAGATGGTTCTTGGCAAGAGTTTTGACTGGGCAGCCATAATAAAGTTTCTAACCGAAGTCTCACTTGGCGCGTAGGTATCTCATTAGCATTGGCAACTGAAACTCTAATTTTCTTGGTTATCTGACTCTTTCTCCTTTTTAGTGTATGCATAGGCCTTGCTTTTGGAATAATTTCTGTGTTATGGCTCGGGTTTATTTTCAACGATACGGTGATAGAAATTACTTTGACGCTGGCTGTGAGCTACATCACTTACTTCACGGTATGTACCACACCCTTAAATGTTTATGTACATATACATACATACATACATACATACATACATACGTATACATATATGTATACATATATGCTGGTATTATTGTATGGTTCTCTTTATCAGGACTTCGACTAACGTGTGGCTAATGTATTACTGGACTGCTTGAGACACTAGTTTACTCTTTCCTTGCTGCTTTATGTCCTTTAAACCCAGTCTTCCTGGTTCTCTTGCTATACATTTAAGGTTGTTTTTTCGGGCGCATCTCTGAGTACGTGTGAATAGGTACCAAGATAATTATTACATTTGGCTGGGTTGACAAGCCTGCACAAATGGGGGGAGCATGGATTAATGATCCTGTATGTAGAGCTCTGTTGTCACATTTCATAAATACTTGATATCTGCAAGTTATTGCGTATTCATTTATGAGTATGCGTTGCTTGTCTTGTATCAATGATTAGCATAGTAATGGCCTGAGACTGGTAGATCTGATCATAGGCTTTGCGGTTGGCCGTGCTCGGCAGGGCTCGAAATGCAAATGGGTGGGCTTGGTAGGGTGCTTTATGTTGAAAATCGTGGTGAGAAATTTTTATATGTACCTGTTGAAATGGTTGGACTGGGATCAAAGAGGCCTGACCTTGGGCCCAGCCAGCCCCCCCCTGCTATTTGATCAGTTCTCATATTGTTAGGAAATTAAATATTGTATATGCCATGGATTGGCCAGTCAATTGATCCATTCTCATTTTAAGCTGCTGCAACGGCGATAAGTTACTTTAGCACAAGGTTGAGACCTATATCAGTGTTTGTTTTCTTTCCTTTCATCTCCCGTTTGATATGTCCTTTAGTTCATGCAATTATTTCATCTGGTCTTTTGAAACTTCTAAATTTATCATCATCTGGTAAGAATTGGATCTTCAGGTCTCGCCAGAATCAGTATCTCTTGGCACACACCTTCAGTTAATAACCATTCTTGAAGTCAAAATTCTGGATATTAGAATTTGTAGTTTACTTAAAAAGCGACATGAGTATGTATTTCGGTTATTTTCCATAGAATTGCTTTACTATAGGTGTATTTGTCAGATCATTTGATATATGGTAGTGGGCAGGTAGATGATAGTAGTTTAAATGAGAGTCCAACCATTCACTTGGGAGATAGTTATGTTGCACGCTGGATGCAATGAGAATAGCATTTCTCACGAACCATGTGATTGCCTAATCATTTACATCAGCAGTATGGCCTGTGTTTCGTCCCTACATATGATTCATGGCTCTGTGACCATTGTTAACTAATTCTGTCTTTACTTCCTCCTTTCATTATTGGTCTTATTTGATTGGTCTCACAGATGCGACATCAATCACCTATGCCTTGTACGCAGCTTGATAACTCTCTCTGTAGGAGTAAACTTTTAAAATATCCCTTGCAATTGCAAGAGGGCTGCTTGTTGTGGGTTATAGCTTAAGACTGGTCAGGTCTGAGGGGTTGAAATTTTCTGAAAGACAGAAATTTCTGGTGGGGTTTCGTTTTCATCTTCTTAATAAGTTTTTCTTGTTTGTTCATGTGCATCAAGCCTTTAATTTTCCATAGTTCAAATTATCTCCTTTGTCCTGATAAGCCAGATTAATGAATATGGAAATTTGTAGTCAAGCAATTTTCCAAGATCCTCATGCTATGCAAAGAAGACTGACAAAATTCTGTTGTTTTTATTAGGCTCAAGAGGGCGTTGATGTTTCTGGTGTTTTGACTGTGATGACTCTAGGAATGTAAGTTGAATTGCCATGGCAAAGTTTCTTTCTTATGACTTAAGTAAAACATCTCTTCAGATGATCGACTTTGGCAGGTTCTATGCTGCAGTTGCTAAAACAGCCTTTAAGGGTGACAGTCAAGAAAGTTTACATCACTTTTGGTGAGCCTTGAAGAATTGTTTTGCTTGAGCCACTTCATCTTAACGGAGTATAATGTTCTTGTGGTTGTTGAGACTGTATCTATCCTTTTAGAAGATATTGCTCTGGGTTGGAGTGCATCGGATGTAATACTAAGTGCACTCTTGCATAGTCATGCATGGATTCTTACTTGCGGAAACTGTATATTTGTGAGCTTGACTAGGTGGAATTGGCAGTGGGGCTAGAGTGACTTTAATCTACAGTATTCAATCCTGCACAAAATTAACTTTTATAGATTTCTGTGGGCATTTTCTACCCTCTCTTTTCAACCGATGTAAAGATCAGGAGATAGTTGCAAAAATTGAAAAGGTTGGGAGATTGCAAGTAATGGATTATCTAGAAGGTATCCACATAGGTTGGGAGATTGCAAGTAATGGATTATCTAGAAGGTATCCACATTTTCCCTGAACTGGTGATAGCAAGTTTGATTGTTGCCATAATTGATTTTGTTGGCTAATCTCTTGCTGATCATGCTGAATGCATCGAGAGCACAGTAATTTGCTTCCAAAACATAGTTAGACTACTGCTTTACTCACTTTTAGAGTTTGTGCTATTAGACTCAACTATGGTAAGTTTGGAACACAGAGATTATTTGTTATCTTTCCTAAAATCAGGGCATCCTGCCTAATCAGCCATTCGTAGGGTATATTCTATCAAAGAAAAAATTGCATTGGTATTGCATTTGGGTTATATAGATCCAGTCATGCTGCATTTAAAAGAGCGATATGACTAGTAAACATCTTATTAACCTGAGGTCTGGTCTTTTTGGGAGAAATATGGTCAAATTATGTATTGTGATTTTTTGGTTGAGCTTTCTTTGACATTAGTGCTACCTAACCATCCAGGGAAATGGTTGCTTACATTGCCAATACATTGATTTTTATCTTAAGGTGAGTCCTCGTTTTACTTGCCAGTGTCTATTCTTGCATATTGACTGTACAAAATGAAATCGACACTCTTATTGCACGTCCCTTGTGCATGCCCTGCAAAGGGTCATCCTTAAACTGAGCAAGAATGATGGTAGAAGAACATACAAGATGTTTAAACTTTGGTCTGCAAATGAAGGTGTAACTGGTCGAGAACTCTTTGAAAATGCTACGAGCTAGTTTTCCTTGTATGATGTAACACAAGCATTAATTATGGAATATATGAAGAAGCATCCTACATAGCCTGGGAAGAGTTTGCTTAATATCAAATTAGTCCATTTAACTGGTTAATCATGTACCTGTCTGCCAGCCGGAATGGCCTTCGCTACAGTTTGAAAAAATTGATCTCCAAAAGCTACGATAAGCTATTAATTAAAAAGTAAAATGCAAAAAGGTTCCATCTTAAATACACTTAAGTTTTAGCACAAATGACCTACTTTCCATCTCAATGATGTTGACAATATTAGTGACTATTTATTTATAATTTGCTCTGCAGTGGAGTGGTAATTGCTGAAGGTGTTCTCGGTGATGCAGATATTATTGAAAATGGTACCTGTTGCATCTGTTCCTGTTATTTTTTGTACTATACTTGAAATTTATCCTCTTTCTTCTTAAATCAGTAGCAAATAAAATGGCAGGATTTGAGTTTCCTTTCTTTTAATCTCTTGCATTTTTGAGTTCTTCTACGCTTCACTTTTGTCATTATTCATTTTCATTCTCTCTGAACATGGAGTTATCATTTAAGCAAGCACATCATGTTAACTCCCGTAATAATGTGGAAGCTGATAAAGAAAAGTTGTAGCTCCACAGAAGCTCTTCACTAGCATGTAACTGCATTGTGCTACTTAAAAGCTTTATAGTGACTTTGGTTTCAGATCCAACTCCTGTTTCTTTCACTAGGCCTAATGGCAAGTTGTGATATTATATAGTTAAGATCTTACCTGATTTATAAAATAGCTGGAACTGACTTTCATTGTCCCCTAGAGTTGATGAAACCTATACACCTATATTCTCAATGACCCCATTTTGAATGAAAACTTATTTTGCTTCCCTCCTTTTCTTTTTCTTGCCTTTAAGCTTCTTAAGCCATTTACTGATCACTCAGTATGATCCTTTCCTCACACTAATGATGAGCTACATCTAGAAAACCACCAATCCTCCAGCTTGCTGCATGTGCTCACCTCCTGCATGCAGTCTTGAACCAGTTGGTCGAATCCTTTCCACTAGGTTTCTAAAAATGGATGATGTCCCCTTTAAGATGATGAAAATTCAGGAGTGAGTCCCAAGAAGAATGTTACTCTCCACGCCTCTGCTTGATGGTTAGATCGACAAAAGTCTTTTTAACCTGCCAAGTAATGTCATGATAACCCTGTGGAATATCAGGCATTCAGCAGCCTACTCCTCCAGGCGATACAAGAAAATAACTCGCTGTACTGATATTCAAGTATATATGGTTCAGCTGCTTCAATTATAAGACTTGTTAAAAGAGTTTTTTTTTTTTTGGCTAAAATTGTTAAAAGAGCTTGTACTGCCAACAATTTTATGCTCCAACACAATTCGAGATCACACTAATACTTGAAGACATGCTTGGAGGCGTGAGAAATGAATACCTTTCTCAAATTTACTGATACATCATCAAACATGCAAGCTTTCTTAAAAGAGAATGGAGTGAACTTATACACTGAAAACCCTCAATTAGTCATAGGTTCAAATTAGGAAATTGTAATCTAACAGGATAAAGCGATTAATATCAGCTGATATCTGATTAGTATAAATGCGAAGGAAACTAAATCAAATTTCTATAAGGAAAATTATATGGGCCCACATCACTTCGCCAGTTTGAAGTTGGGATTTGAATAAAATTCAAAATATAATATATTCAAGAAGGGATGTTGATTTGATATAAAGAATAATTTTCTAGATGCCAATTTATTAGACCTTCTTTTTGCATCTTTTCCTATGTATAAAATATACTGATTATTTTAGTAAATTTTTCCATGTCAAGGGATCTGATTGGATTCTTTTTGCTTTCCTTCAGGAACTTCATGGGCATACCTCATTCTTCTTTATGTCTTTGTACAAGCATCACGTCTTGTAGTTGTCACACTTTTGTATCCATTTCTGCATTACTTAGGCTACGGTTTGGACTGGAAAGAAGCTACTATCCTCACTTGGTCTGGCTTGCGTGGGGCTGTTGCCTTGTCTCTCTCCCTTTCAGTTAAGGCAAGTATTCATTGCTCAATCTTTCACAAATAATCCTGCTTCCATAGATGACATAGTTGCACTTAAAACATGAATGTTTGCAGTCATATTTTCCTCAGCATAGGTTCTTCTGTGGCAATTAAAACATTCCATCTGATTTTCTGGTCTAATTATGCTTTCATGTCAGTTTTGAGAAACTACCCCCAAGAAGAATATCAGATAAAAATCTACGCTATTTGGACCTGTGAGTGTTGTATTCTTGTAGAAGCACTTCTATTTGTACCCCATGTTGAACATTACCTCATAGGACTTCTTGTCCCTTCCTATTGTCGAAAGGAAACCTTACAACCTAGGGTATCTTGGTCTTACATCATAACACTCAACTAACTGCAGTCAAATGTGGAAGTAGGATGCAATGTAATCCAAGAGATTTTACTCAAATTTTTTAACCAAGTGATGTACTAGGGATTTCAGCATACTCTACTATTTTGTATAGAGATGTGTATAATGAGGTACTAATGGAATACCATCACAGAGTGACTCATTGACTTTGTAAAAGACTATTGAGTTGCTTTCCAGCATCAGTGGAATTAGTTTGCCAGCAAGCTGTAGCATGACGTTTTGGATCTGTAATCTTAAATACTTTGTTTTTGGTTTTACTTCTCTTCTTCCATCTATTTCCAACATCACGCAATACCTCTGTCATGACTCAATGGATGAGATTCCAAGTAAATCATTCATTAACCAAATAATAACACTGAATGTTGTAATGTAAGAAGGTCCTTTCTACTTAACCAGGTCTAAACTAGACTTAACTAACCAGTTAGATGAGCAATGAACAAGGACCATATCATCCTGTTGACTGAAAGACTAGTACTCCTGTTGAAAGAACTAAAATCCTTCCGCTGATGGTCATCAACTAGAGAAGTTTTGGTCAGCATCACAAGCACTACTGTTGCCATTGATTTCCCATCACTACCCCCTCTTTATCACTCTGCCCACCACCCAGAAAGGATAATCAGGCCTGTGTCTTAACCACCAGAACTGCCATCATCATAATTAAGATCAGCACTACGGTTGCTGCATTAGCCTCAGTCTCACTGGTGTAGCAGCTGCTGTGAACACCAGCATGGCAGAAGCACCAAATACCAGCGATCCCAACTCCAAGATCTTCAGCTTTGCTGACAGCACCTCTATCCATTCCTAACCTGGTGACAGTGCTTTTTTTCTGCATTACCTTATAAGCTCCTGCTCTGGCCACACTGACACCAGCAGTACGGGCACTAATAAGAGAGGCAATGATAGTGAAGAAGGTAGCAATGTTGAAAGTGGCCAATTCAAGAAAAAAAAGTTGATTCAGATACAGCAGGCTGATTAACATTGCTATTGATGTCATATAATTGGTTCATGATGGAGGCGGAGTGACAGGATAGTTATCCAATTTAGGGGGACAAATGTAGTTTATGTGTGTGTGGCAGCTTTATGTGCATGAATGGACTAAGTTCACTTGGGTAAGGATAAACGTCATACTCAAGGTGGCACTGGCGATCAGGGACACCACCAGGGATCGATTCCTGGAAGGAGCCCTGGACCTGCGCTGCTCCAGAAGTCTTATCAATAATATATATATATATACTCAAGTGCCACCTTGCCAAGAAAATGCTAAATATGAGTCATAGATTGTTTTCCAAATAATTAATTGCATAATGGCCTAAAGATTACTTAACACCGCACCTGCAGTTGACACTTGATAAATTTACTGAGGTCCACAAAATGCAATAAACTTAGTGTAAAGTTGAATTGGGTCTTTGATTACTTGAATTGATTGCCTTGTATCTTTTAAAAGATAAATATATGACAGTAGGCTGTATGCAATGCTTAGATCACATTCAGGTCTCTTCTTTAACATCTGGAATAGTGTCTCAAGTGGAATTCAAGGGAAAGCTCCTTTATCCTACATATGCAAATTTTCTTTTTATTTTGTTCTTGATCCTCACATTTTGACTATTTCAGAAGTCATAATGCCATTCTCCTGTTCATGATTTTTCTTCTTTTCTGATTATAGGGCTCCAGTGGCACACAATATCTCACTGCTAAAACAGGGACTCAGGTATGTGACATCAGAAAAATGATGTGGTTACATGATGAATTCTGAGAAACATGGATATGAACTTTGATTTTTGACTTCTTGCAGTTTGTCTTTTTCACTGGTGGAATTGTCTTCTTAACGCTTATTATAAATGGGTCAACAACTCAGTTTGTTTTGCATCTTCTTGGAATGGACAAGCTATCATCGGCTAAGGTGAATTTTAATTTAGTCTGAACAGTTTATTATCTTGAGGCCAAAAAAAAAGGGAACATAGTGTCATATCCTCTTTTGTTTCATTTCAAACAATAATAACTATGGTTATTGCTTGAAATATGAGATTACTTTATCGAGCATGTGATACCATAATGAATTGACAATTGGTGGAGATTCCTTCCCTTGTTCTTCTCTTGATGGTTTTCTCATTCAATTAATTTTCAACGATTACATTTTGATTTACCCCTGGTTTTTGGGTGAAAAATAGGGAGATGATGCTTTTAGAACTGATAATCTACTCGAGTCAATGCATAATGATGACATCTAAAGCAAAAAGGACAGCCTTTTAGTCTACTTTGACGAATGGGGATATTATCTTTAAGATGGAGGAAAAGGTTTCCTGGGATACATAAGAGATGGAAATAGACCTTAGCTTTAACTGACCATGGAATTTGTATTGACTTTCATTTCTATAAGTAAATTTCACCTTTCTATTCCCACAAAGCTTAAAAGTCTGTTGTTCCAATATTGTGTACATATCTGACTCTGGTATCTGACAGAGACGCATATTGGAGTACACAAAGTATGAAATGCTGAACAAAGCCTTGGAGGCTTTTGGTGATCTTGGAGACGATGAAGAACTAGGACCTGCTGACTGGCCTACTGTGAAAAGATATATCGCAAGCCTAAGTAATTTGGACGGGGAGCGAGTGCACCCTCATACTGCAGCTGAAAGTGATGCGGATCTTGACCCTATGAATTTAAAAGACATACGAATTCGCCTTTTGAATGGTATATTTTTCATTTAATACATTTGCTTTTTCCTTGCAGCTACCTGAGTCTCACCATTGCATACCATTATTAATTTTTGATTTAAGAGAGGCAAAATCACCTTATGTATCAGCAATCACTGTTGCTTGTTAAGCTTGTTGTGTTTTAGACCATTCTTTCATTAGAACATGGATAGGATGGTTTGGACCAAAGAAGAGACTTGTCTGGTTGGCTCTTAATAAACTCACAGAAAATAGGTGCATGCCGCATCAATGAAATTTCCTTAGGTGAGATTGAGGGGAGCCAAACAGGATGTTTGGTACAGCAAATCTTCGAAATTAGAGTCAACTGGGTACTATTCTGTCACAGGCTCTCCTCTTTTTTCAACTCAACAACAGCCGAAAAATGGTTGAGGGGATTGGATACGAAACTCTCTCTTCCTTTAGTAACTCTTACATTTCATGCCAAAGCTCCTTCCCACAGAAACTGCTGCCTGCCACTTTTAACAGTGACAAAGTTCTGACCCACATAGCTTTAATGCAAGGGCAAAGCAAAAGAAGATGAACCGCTTTCTTTGTTCACCCTTTACTGTGAAATATCTGCTGATGACTTCTTCAGCTTTCACCTCTTCGACAGATGGTTTGACGCTGCAACGGTCGACATATTTATCCAGTGAAGCTCTTTTAGACACCCTGTTTAATATGCCTTAGAAAGTGATGAGTAAACTTTTGTTGCAGGGTAGAGTATGCATTATGCTTAGTTTATATACTATTAACAGAACTGGACAGGTTTGGCTGGTTCAATAGGTTGAACCTGAAAATGGTTGCCGGTCCAGTTTTCTTCTTAAATTAATAATTAAATTCTGGTCAAAACTGGTCAAACTGATGAATTGATCAATTTAGTTTGAGCAGATCTGGACCATTTCAAAATTGTAAATTTGGATTTTTTTGGTCTGAATTTGAAACCCAATTTCTTGAAGCTTTGGAGATGCCTCAACCACTGCACCAAATACAATCTTTCTCATTACATGTCAGTATTTGGTTATATGATGTTGAAATATTGCCCCTCATCGCTTGACAATGGATCCCGAATGCTCTTTATATTCATGTGGTATCTCTCCACCTGTTAGCCTAAGCTTTTGGGTTGGAGTTTATAGCATGGTATCAGAGCCAGTTATCTCTTATGCAAAGGTGTGTGGTAAAAGAATTCCACGTGAACTTGTGTAGTCAAAATTTCACATGCCGCTCGTAATCTGACTTGCATGTGAGAGGAGGTGTTGAGATATTGTCCCACATCGCTTGACAACGGATCCTAAATGCTCTCTATATTCATGTGGTATCCCTCCACCCATCAGCTTAAGCTTTTGGGTTGGAGTTTCTAACATACTAAGTTAACAAGCTTCACATCCATAAAACATAAAAGCTGCAGGAGGAATGTTGAACATGTCACCTTCAGGATCGAAGGACTTTGTCCTTGCCATTTTGCTGGGCAAGATTCGTGTTAATGGCTGCATGAGTTTATGTATACTAATATTTACCTGGTGATTTTTACCTCATATTGAACCAGCTGTTTTAACTGATTTAACTGTGAATTGTCTACAAGCTTTGTATGGTTAGTATTTTACGGCAGTATTCTTTTTTTAAAATAGGACCGTTAAAGTAATTTTGTGAGAATTTGATATTAATTGACATGTCATCTTTGTAATAGTGCTTATTTATAATAAAGATTGTTGTCCATTGACATCCTAAGCATGGTTACTGATGAGTACTTTTCTTTTGATTTGCTTTCTCGAACTGTAGACCTCCTACCTTAATGAATGCTTCAACTCTTAGTTGAAAACACTGTTGTTCTTTTGGTTTGTATATTTAGCTTTTTTAAGCTAAGCAATTATTTGTTAGCACTATTTTTTGGATTACATCGTCATCTTATTATAAAAGCAACTAGTGAGTACTCTTTTTTCACTACCACTTTGACTAGATTGTTCTAATGCAATACACTTGATAGCTGTTTTGGAACATAGATGTTGATGTTTCCCATATTGCTAAAAAAATCTTAATTTCAGGTGTCCAAGCTGCTTACTGGGGTATGTTAGATGAAGGAAGGATCACACAAACTACTGCAAACATCTTGATGCAGTCAGTGGATGAAGCAATTGATATCGTCGCTCATGAGCCTCTGTGTGATTGGAAAGGCTTAAAGTCCCATGTTCATTTCCCAAATTACTACAGGTTTCTTCAAAGAATCTGTCCACCGAAATTGGTTACATACTTCACTGTGGAAAGGTTGGAGTCTGCATGTTATATTTGTGCAGCCTTTCTTCGTGCACATAGAATTGCGCGTCGACAACTACATGACTTTATAGGTATAATCTATATGGGAAATGCTCAACTTTTAGCTGAGAAATGGTTATCTTTCTCTCGTCCATTTCCTGCATATTGTAGAAAGTCTCTGCATCATAGCTAGCAATCTTTTATTCAGGCCATAGACCACTGCCCACCCCATTTCTTATCCACTAGTTCAACAGCTGAAAAGCTAAATTACAAGTTTAATAATTTTAATCAGTCCTTAGGCTTTGAAGTGAAACTGATCAGTTAATGAAATATTGAAACTGATGGCTTTTTTTCCTTAAAGAAGCCCTAAAAGTCTTTTAATTTGATGAACTTGTGAGAGCAATAAATTTTTATTCTTTAATGAACGTTGTCATCCTAGCGCGTCTTCAAAATTTTGATAAGTTCACCCAAGCTTACCGTATGAATGGAAACTTACTTTAGCGAGTCATGATCAGAAACAAGTATATACTATATGCAGTGCACGGAAGTGGCCTAAGATACCACTTGACCACTACAACCATATAAAAAATAATAAACTAGTCTTACTCTGTGCATGATAATAAGCTATGACAGTCAATGAATGACTGTAATCTTTAAAATAGCAATTATCTGTAATCCTTTGATTCTATCAAGTTAATTAAAGACAAGGAAAAAAAAATTGAATGGGGATTGGAACCTCAACTCAACTAAATATGAAAAATTATATGTAGTAGTGACTACTGTACTGGGGATAATATCCAGCATTGGTAAGACAGAAAGGGCAGTGCCTGCATCATTGTTTAATGCCAATCTGTTTCACATGCACATGCAATTAATATCAGGATTAAGGACATGGGGAGAGATTTTTTTTTTTTTTTTTTTGGGGGGGCGGGGGTGTCGGGGGGGAGTGGACTTCAAGCAAGATGGATATAGAAAAAAAATGAACAATTAGATGCTTCACATTTGATCTTTTATGAGAAGAAAATACGTTCCATGCAATGGTCAAGTGAAAACTGAGAACTTTGAGAAGGGCCTCATGCAGGCTTTTGCTATAAGTTCTTGTTACTGTGCTTTCCTGAGGTACAATCAGTCTAGTCCTTTTCTCAGCTGATGTATTCTTTTGGTACTGATATGTGTCAGTAGATGAAAATGAGCATGATTGAATGTAAACTTGAATAATGTTAAAAAGATTGGGATTCAAGAACTCTCTTAGCAGGTTCAAGACTGTATATGTTGTGGGATGCATTACTAGATTATAATGAGAATGCGACACTAGGAAATACCAATGGGGCTATAGAAAAGATGGAGAGAAAAATAGAGATGGCATTTCCATTATGCTAGTAGAACTGATGAAATGGAGAAGTTACAGTATGTCATGCAGGATGCTACCTAAACTTAAAGACAATTGCAATTGGAGTGCAAAGAAGACAATGTATTTTACTGATCAGATTGTTGAGCAGTAAGCACCAACATGAGCACAAATGAGTACCAAAAATTATAGAAGTTGATGGATGTATAGGCATTTCAAAGAATAAATAGAGCTCCAAATGAATATTTGCACAAAAGAAAAGCACCAAAGAAAAGTTGGTTTGCGCAATCTAGATGTCTTGCCTGAGGTAGTCTGGAAGTTTACCTAGTGCATGGTTCACTCTGACACATGGACAAAAAAGCGAAGCGGAATGTCCCTTGTCAGGAATGTGGTAGGATAGGGCTAAGCTTCTTTTGGTCATCTAGTTGGAATAAGAGCAGATTGTAAAGTTATGTCGAAGATAATATAGATAATGTACATGCTTGAATCACGAAGACATTAAGATGCTTGCCCACATATTTGAAATTTATTTTCGAACACAATTATCGTAAAGAACATATCGGGTGAAAGTAACATGGTTATATATCCGAACACGGGGAACACTCTTTTTGGTGTTCCAAATCTCTATTGTAATTGTAAAATAGGAACTTCAATCTGTAGGTATTAATAGTGAAGCGTGGTATTTTGGTTAGGATTGATAGAGAAATAGGGTATTTTGGTAACCCCTCATTCCGTCAAGTGATAATGACCCTTTAGATGCTGAATGAGGATATAAAACTTCACAAAGGGGACTCAAGGTACAGAGTACGTGGAGACTCAAAACGGCTTCACTAAAAGCTTTATATAATGACAATTAGTAATTTGATCTCACAGAAAAGTTACAGTATTAAACAAAACACAATGGTGCAAAAGCATCAATAAATCCAATGTGACTTGTAGAAACAGGGTTTGTTTCTGTAAGTTATCATGCAATCCGCTCTTCAACTTGCCCTAATTGTCCTATACTTGAACTTGATCATATGAGGAAATTTATTTAGAAAGAGTGGATCGTAACTGTTGGGGTAAAACACAGCAGAAAGCATTCATAGCCGTTTTGCAGCATATTGATTTGATGACTACTGGATGCTCTCTTTACTCTCCATATACTAAAACTGAGGCTAAGAAAGTATTACTCTCTGTATGGCACTGCGTCCTAGATGTATATGTCTAATAGATTCGTTCATGGGGTTTTCCTTTTGGAAAGAGTTCTAATTTCTTGTGTCTCTATCCATTAGGTGATAGTGATGTGGCTTCTACTGTCATCAATGAAAGCGAGGCGGAAGGAGAAGAAGCCAAAAATTTTCTGGAAGATGTCCGTGTGACATTTCCTCAGGTTAATAAGTGTGAATCTGTTGCTCCTTTGTCTTTTAGCTTTCCCTTGGTAGTCAAACATATTGGATGTGTATGCTTTGATTGCTGATGTGAGAGTCTTTGTATCTGATTGATTTTCATATTGGAAACTGTACCAGGTTCTCCGTGTGGTTAAAACAAGACAGGTTACTTATTCCGTGCTGAATCATTTGATCGAATATGTCCAAAATCTTGAGAAGGTTGGGTTATTGGAGGAGAAAGAGATGCTTCATCTCCATGATGCAGTGCAGGTACATTTGAGTGGCCTTCCATTGACTGTAACATTTGATACTCCGTAGCTCACAACAGTGCGTAACTTTTAACACAGACTGATTTGAAGAAACTTCTGAGAAATCCTCCTTTAGTTAAGATGCCCAAAATGAGTGATTTAGTTAGTGGGCATCCCCTGCTGGGTGCCCTTCCTTCTGTGGTCAGTGAACCACTCAAAGGCTCAACCAAGGAGACAATGAAACTACGTGGTGTGACGCTATACAGAGAGGGCTCCAAGCCAAATGGTATTTGGCTTATATCTAATGGGATAGTCAAGGTAATTTTATAGAGCATGGGCAAGATGGATTTTCCCACTTTTTTTTTCTTGGTCGAAAAATTTATCCTACTTATTTGGTTGAAGATCTATGTCTTTTGTTCTAATAGCTTTTTTGTGGATCTTTGGCAGTGGAGTAGTAAGAGCATAAGAAACAAGCATTCACTGCATCCGACTTTTACATATGGGAGTACACTGGGCCTATATGAAGTGTTGAGTGGGAAACTATGTATCTGTGACATGATTACAGATTCTGTTGTTCTTTGTTTCTTTCTGGAGTCTGAAAAGATACTTTCGGTGCTTCGGTCTGATCCTTCAGTAGAACATTTCCTCTGGCAGGTATGACTCCTATGTATATCCCTTAGCGAGCTTGCAAAGCATGTCTGATATCTGTTTTAGGGACTTAATGCCTGCATCAAGATCTCTGTCATTGAGTAACAGGCATCTTTTCATTGTTAAAAGGATATCACTTTTTGCTGGATGATGGTTTGCTAATTTTACTATTTGCTAATAATCCGTGAATGGTATTTAATTCTTCATTGAATGATCAAGGATGTATAGCTGAGTATATTTACTTGCAGGAAAGTGCTATCATTCTTGCAAAGCTCTTGCTTCCTCAAGTATTTGAGAAAATGGCAATGCAAGAACTGAGAGCTCTTGTTGCCGAGAGGTCAGAAATGACAATATTCATTAGAGGAGAAACCATAGAAATACCCCAACATTCCATTGGATTTTTGTTAGAAGGATTTATAAAAACACAAGGTATTGAGGAAGAACTGATTACATCGCCGGCGGCGCTATGGCCCTCACATGGGAATTCAAGTTTCCGAAGTCCAGAGACGTCAGGTAACCTAATCTATTATCTGTCGGGAAGTGTGTCACCAGATAATTATACTTAATTTTGACTGATTCGGGCATCGTTTGGGCAGAGTACTGAAGCTCTTGACTCTTGCAATTTCTTCTTCAATACTTTCAGCAATGCAAACTTTCTACCGCTGTATGCAGATTCATGTAATGTAACTTTTAGATGTTGAGTACCTTAGCTGTGAGGGTAGCGGTAGCCTAGTCAACATCTTTCTTTTCACAAGAAAGTGATACTCTAATCTAGCTAAATACAGTAAAGAAGATAATTTGTTATTAAAAGGTTCAGTTTTCTATGAAGATAATCTATGAATAAAAGGTTCAGTTAGTTTCTTTTCATGGTTTCTTTCTACTGCTGTTTGCAGATTCATGTCATGTAACTTTTAGATATAGAGTGCCTTAGCTATGAGGGCAGCGGTAGCCTAGCCAACATTTCTCTTTTCACAAGAAAGTGATACTCTATTTTAGCTAAATACAGTAAAGAAGATAATCGGTGATTTAAAGGTTCAGTTAGTTTCTACAACCACATATCTGGTAGGAATAATGGTGTGCTCCCCCGGGCTTGCTGAGCCATTTTGTAGGAGAAGCCAAGTCATGAATTTGTTTCCATGGATTTTTTGCAGTAATATATTAATTTTGCTTCCATAAATGGTGTGCTACAATGTTATTGTCTGCCAATTTAGTGGGGCCGTTGCAAACCAGGGACATGGATAGTGTATCACAGAGAGCAGTACTAATATGCGTGTTTTGTAACTAAATCTTTTATTTATGCTAATGGGAAACAGGTATTAGGTCCGTCAGTTTCTCCCATCAAGGATCCTGGTATCTTGTGGAGACTAGAGCTAGGGTTATTATTTTTGATGTTGCGGCATTTGAAGCCGACGCCGCTGTTCAAAGAGCGTCTTCATTAATTCCTCATGCGGTAGATCACCCCCTCAGAACCCACAGTCGGGAACATGGCGGTCTTATGAGCTGGCCAAAACATTTCTACAAGGCTGGGCAAAATAGACAGAGCCATGAAGAAATTAATCAACACTCAAACAGTATGTCTGCCAGAGCAATGCAGCTGAGCGTCTATGGCAGTATGGTATGTTCGATTTCTTTTCACCAAGCTTATAGTTGCGTAGTGCTGGATACCGTTGACTGGGAAAGTTCTTGATAGTGAAATCTTTTTAGGATGATGGTATATCGAAGTCTGTGTCACAGGGACTAGATTTCCTTTTTCCTTTTTTCCTCTGCACTGAGTTCTAATGCTGAGTTCATCGCAAACTCTTGAACTTAGTCCTAGCTGCGTGTCTGCACTCAGCAGTCAGTACTAACTACACTTCCTCTGAATTCACAAGATGGATGTCCGTCTCCGAAATCGAAGCTTCGCCAGAGCAAGCCAGCCAAAGGCTTCACATAGCCAGTCATATCCAAGGGTTCCTTTGAACCGTAATCGACCGCTTATCTCAGTCAAATCCGAAGGGGCTGCTACCGCAGGGAAGAGCCTTGAGGTGAGGAAGTCCATTAGACCAGCTCCTCCACCTCAGCAGCAGAGTACAGAGACATTGGTAACTCATGCAGATGATTCCAGTGACGATGAATCCGCTGCTGAAGAAGTCATAGTGAGAATCGATTCGCCCAGTCGACTTTCATTTCGCCATGCTTCTTGAAAGACGAAAGGAAGTCTCTTCTCATCATCGCAATCAGTGTTTGTAAACAATTGCTTTTATTATCTAGTGCATGTCAATTTTGTGGCGCTGACGGTGCTCTTACGAATGCTGGCATTGTAAGAAAGATAACAATAAGTGATTGAAAAAAAAAAGAGAACGAAGAAATTAGACGTTCGAGGAGATATAAATGGCAAATCAAAGCATTGTTGACTCTAACTATATCTGTTCTTTTGACTTAGTGAGAGCAACCAAGAGGAGCTGTCTTAGTGTACCGCATCATCTGCTGAGATTTCACTGAGAATAGATTTGCTTAAATTAAAGTCAGTTTGCTTCTTTATCCTAAACAAACTTTGATGACCTAGGGTTTCTCTTTAATAAAGGACACTACAAGCTTAAGAAGCTAAAACAAGGTCATTATATCAGGTTCTTCCTTGGCCTCCTTTCCGCAGACTGATCTGCTCATACATTTGCTTCTCTGAACATATGAGCAAAACCCTAAACTTGAAATACTAGATTGTTAAGGACAAATAGCGATCTCTGCAGTCTCATGGTCGCAAATATGAAATGGACAATGGTTCGCAGATAACATTTGAATTGGCCAATCTGATGTGCATAGGCAGGAAAGCATGTTGATGTTACCCTTGTGATCTCAAATGACATCCCGATCCGGATGATCCTGGTAAGTTTACCATCAGAACATTCATCCACGTTGAACTTCCTAACTCCTGCACCAGGGGTAGTCCAAGAACAGAACCTTTGTCTTCCTCCTTTTTGGGCACAACTGGATTTGCTCTGGCCAAATGAACATCGAATTGCAGAACACTCGAAAGGGATGCCCAGCACGATCCGTCTAGCTGTCTAATTAGGAAACTAACTCTTCCAATTTATATCTCGTTGCTCGAAAGGTACGATGTTCTCCTTCAAATGTACAGACCACATCTAGGTGCAGAAGGCCGTTGTCCGATACTGTCGATGAAGGCATTCATTGCATTCCTCATTTTTCCACGACGGGGCCCACGGATGGAGTAGAATTTCTCTGATCTACCTAGAATGCCTCTCGATGCCAGCAGCACCTTAACAACTCTTCCTTTGATAAATTACCAACAAAGATTCTCAAGTTTTGGTTAGCACTCGATAGCATCACATTGTTGATTCATGGTAGGTGCGATGTGCAAGATACTGTCATGAATGAAGATAGACTGACTGTAGAATCCGAATATACACTAAGCTTAAGTTTGCAATATAGTTGTAAGTGGATGTACTCAATTATCAATTGTGGTTGGACCTGAGGCACAATTTGGGTGGATCTGAGCAGATATATCCATTCTTTCGCCCTAGCCCTGTTTTGGCTCTCCTAAAGACGATTATGTTTAATGAAGAAAATTTGATATTCTTTATGTCATGGGGGAACTTCAGTAAGGACTTTTACATTGGGCACCCGGTACGGTTTGCTCAGGCCCGCCCATTGATCAGGTCTAGGCAGAGTAACTTTCGAGACTTGTCCGACATGATTGTAACGATGCCAATGTCAGAAGGTAGAATTCATGCACACTCTACCAATTGGTAATAAGCTCCACCACACTACAGCTTTTACATTAACAACCATTCTAATGAAGAAAGGATTTACAATCCCCAGATTGTCATGAGAGAGGTATTTTTCAACTTGTCATGCTCAATATTTCTCTGTAAGTCGATCCAGTTATTTCCATCGTATTCCTTTCAATCTCAACTAGAAAAAGAGGTTTAACATTTATCTGCTATTTGAAAAAAAAAAAGTTGCTTTGAACATCCATTTGTGACATCTCTTTTTTCAATTTTACGCAATTATTTTGGCTAATACAACCCCTAAACGAAGTATCAACTCAACAAGATGAAAAGTGATGAGATCAGTAGATCAAAGAAGATCTGCAACAGAGAAAAATAACATAGAGATGAGGACCAGAACATTGATTTGAGTACACATTCATGCAGTACTTCCTCCATATCAATCTATTGTTCCCACCACATTTCCCATTCCAAAACCAAAATGCCATTTACAAGAAGTAACGTGCAAACTGTAAAGCACCAGACTCCACAAACTGCAGTCCAACCCCAACTTTTGGGGGAAGAACACTAGAAAATGTGTTGGATCATCACAAGAGCAGAACATGGAGACTGAATTGAGACTATTGTATATTTAAGTAGATAAAAACTTACACGTCAGTAGTCATAATTTTATCTGACAGAACTCCACGGTAAGTACCACTTCTTGTCCCTCCAATTGGAAGTTCCCTGAACCAGAAGCCATCCATGGGAGGACTTAATGACCAAGTTGGATACATAATCACTAGCAATGATGCATCACCTTTCACGCCTCGTAAAGCATTCCGACCTCAATACGCTGTGGCAATGGCACCCCTAAAGCAGGCAGTGCGGACCTGCAATTACTGTGCAAGACTTCATAGAAGCCAAGCAGAATCTTATCGAACCAGCCACAACTATTGCTTATGTCAAACCTAGTCTTCCCTTGTATGTGTACAACACTGGCTAACTTCGCCTCTTCTATGTAAGCAACTTCTTGATGCACTTCTTCTGGCGAGCCAGGCAGTGAGAAACTCGAGCAGGTCTGCAAGTGCGTGATCAGCGCATTGGTAACTTGAGTGACCAAATCGTCTCCTTCATGATTAAGTGAATCTGCATATCCATACTGAATCACACATCCATACACTCCTTTGGGGCCCACTTTATTTACAACGATTCTCTCATGCGGAGCTACTTTTGGAACCAATAAATATCTAAGAGTAGTGAAAACAGTGACTTTGTGAAGTGATCTCATGTTCTTTATATAATGACCAAGAATGGGAGTAAGCCCGTCTTGAATGTTGGTGTAAAAGAAGCATAATCCAGGAACCCTTTGTATACCAGGCTCAGACAATAATGTCTCAAGCCTGTCGAGGTTTATCTTATGTGTCAGCTCATACTCCATCTTTCTCTGCCTTCCGTAGAACCAAACAAACATGATAAAGGCGAGAATAATAGATATGGCAAAAGGAATCCATCCCCCCTCAGGAATTTTTGTGAAAACAGCGCTGACATAGACACCTTCCATCACAAAGAATACACAGAAATAAAGCACGACCAGCACTATGGGAGTTCTCCAAATCATGATCATAACAATGGTTAAGAGTATGGTGGTGATGAGCATGACTAGACTGACAACAACACCTGCAAGAGATGCTTAGTTGTTAGTAAGGTCTTTCCATATGATTATCAAATGTGCCCAAAGAAAAACAATATCATTAATTTTATGATCAACTTTTTGACACAGTGCCAACACTTACTTTCAATAAAGAGATCATGAATGGTTGATTGGGTTAACAGTGTAAAGAGATTTTACTCAGCACGCTATTGCACCTCACTTAAGCCTATTTTATATTCAGCGTCTTGCCTTCAAAACTTTTATAGAAAGATTAGAAGTATCAGGGTACCTTTTTGAGCTTTTCTTAACTAGAAAGTACTAATTTAAATTTCCCACCAAAACTATAAACTTTTATTTTTAGTTTGACAGAGAAAAAATTCCATAGTACCTTTGGTGACCTTAAATGTCCATAAAAGTATATATATTTAAAAAATTGAGGTGTTTAGTACAAAATAAATCTCAAATGCTAAAAGCAAAAAGTTGAAAAGCAAAACTCCAAGCTGGCCCTCAAAATTTATCTTAATTATTCCTGTGGTCACACACAGAGATTTTGCTTGGAAAAGAAGATGGCAGTAATGCAGCAATGGCATACTAAAATAATTGCTGTATGATATAGAATTCAGGATGTCATATGTACCCACCAAAAGCATTGCCAATATCTTTTCCATCTCCAAAGATAAGAATGACGGCAACACAGAGGATCATGAGGATGTAATTAATTTCTGGACAGTAAACTTCGCCTTCTTTGTTGGGGGAAGTATGGACCACCTTTACTCGAGGAAAATAATCAAGTACTACGGATTGCTTAATTACAGAGAAGGTAGCTGATATTAACGACTGGCTTGCAACAATTGCGGCAAGTGTGGCAACAACAAACATTGGCCAGTATATAGATCCTGGAATGAACTTGTAAAACCCATCATCATGATCATTAGGATGACGAATTAAGTACGCAGTCTGGCCGGCATATGTTAGTACCAGCGATGGATAAATTGTACATAGAAATGCTATCTGTTGAGGAAAAGTGGCATTAGACTGATACGTTGGAAAGGAATCAACACTAAGAGCTTGGGAGAGGAAGGTTCACCTGGATAGAAGCCCGATTGAAATGACCAAGATCAGCAAACAGAGCTTCTGAACCTGACATTATAAAAGAGAGTCACATGAATGTACCATGTTCCCATTGTCGGAAGAGTGGTTTTATTTTAGTTCACATCTACAACACAAGCTTAGTTCATTATTAGGCGTCAGTGAGTACTGAAAGCATGTTTGAATCCACTATGGCCCAGTCCAATCAGTCGCTCGACTTTTTTTTTTTTTTTTGGGGGGGGGGGGCGAGGAAGGGATAGAGAGAGAGAGAGATTATTCGGACTCTAACTACTGGAACACAAACTGGAATAGGTGATTCAGATTGTGTCATGACATAATTCATCCTTGTACATAATATAGAACTCTGGCAAAATTTAAACGGTAAAGACTAAGGATACTCCAAATACTGTCAAGTAATTCATCAGGGCAATGTATCAGTAAAACTCATTTCCCCTATCAGAGTTTATAGCTCAAAGTAAATTGCAGGAACAAGCAAATGGTTCAGGAAATATTCTGTAAATCTTGAAGCACATTTGTCTGTAATACATCTGATCAATGAACAGCAAAAATACAGCAGCAAAACATGACAAAATCCTTAGAATTCCAAAAATGCCCTCATATAACCTGACAACCTGGAAGTAACCATAAAAACCATAAAATCACAGTCTAAATTTCCATAACGACTCCTATAGTTACCCTCTACAACAGTTCAAATGGAAAAGGATGCATACTTCTATTTAAGTCACAAGAATGCAATCCCGTCAGTCTTGGAGTTCGTGCAATGTGAAATAACAGGAAGCTCACCTGTAATACAAAGCACAGTTCCACCAAGTAATAGCCAACCTTCCTTGCCATTTCTCCAGAAGAAATGGACAATGTAATGTGGTGACAAGGCCTTGAATATACTCGGATAATGCTTTATGATGCTGTAAATTCCTACAAGTGGGGTGGTCAACGTCCATGCTCCCATGATGGGAGAAAAGAGGAAACTCACTTTAGATGTACCAAACTTTTGCAGTAGGAACAGAATGATAAGAACTATCGCAGAGAGTGCTTCCACCAAAGCTGAACAAAAGTGAATATGTGTAAACATACGAATGCCGGATTCTTTTTTTTATTCACTTCAAACATAACGCGGAACTGATGGGCTTAACAATTTCCCACCTTGAAAACATAAAAAAATATGGATAGTTGTAGATTCTTACATTTGCTGACAGAAGGAAAAGGTGCTCTCACTCCGTCCATTGCCGATAACACTATCGACAAATATAATAAGTCAAAAACTCAAAACCCCAAGCAGAAATCTCGGCAAAGGGGGGAAAATGGCATGGGGACTAACCTGAAATTGCAGGGGTAAGAATACCATCACCGATTATCATACACATCCCCAATATAGCAATAAAAAGTAACACCCTCCTCGCAACTATGCTCTGTTCAAAGAATTTTTCAAGCCTACTTTGCTTTTCAATGCCTTCAGGCAAGGCATGCCGTGAAACACCAGAGTTTGATTCTACACGTTTGGAATGGACGATGCCAACATTCGCTTTCCTACATAGCAACGAGTACAATGCAAATGTTCCACCTGCAATAGCAGTTGTCTTCATCATTCAAAAACATAACAGCTCATATTATGAGAGAGAAACCAATTTTAATTTCCAAAAAACCATCAGAAAGGTCAAAAGACCAAATTGAAGAAGGAGAACTGACATCATCAGACACCTCCTAACTTGTTGATGGTTAACTTAAGCTCTGGAGTAAACTGGCTTCTAAAACATTAAAAAGTTTTGAAATGACATACCCGCAATGTTTCCCCAATGTCGGACAACTTCATGAATTTGCAATAAATTACTTTCAACATAACAATAATTGACACTCTTCATTAAAAAGGATCTCTATCGTTTAATGTGCCACCGAGAGAAAGATCCAATACGTTCACAAACAATAAATGTCTGACTCATGGGGTGGCTCTGAACTACTCAGCTTAAACCACAATGCTCTAGGAAAACGTAAGGTCCACTTCTAATAGACATAACCATTTTGCAGGTCATAGAATTTCTAAATTGTTTTACTATTTTCAATTTCAAAAAACCTTCCTTCGGGTGTCACTCCTGCCGCCATTTTCTCGTTCATTCAGATGGAGTTGTAATTCTCTCTTTGGCAGTGTACTTTTCAGCAAAAACTAGAGTAAAACCATGAAAGAGATGGCTCAAAATACTTTACCTGGCTCTCTCAAAAAACAAAGAGCAACTACTGTACAAATCTAGCTCTTCAAGAGAGAGAACTACTCCAAAAGAGCTTTCGAGCCGTCACATGTCACCAATTTAAATTCTCGGGGCAACAACTGCGTGCAGAACTCCAAATACCGCTTTTTCGACTAAACTGGTTTTAGAATTGTAGAATAGTGTGCAATAGTGTGTGTAAAATGAAGCTACAGAGTGGACTAGAGTATGTGGGACCCAATAGAATTAGCAAAGCAACTATAAGAAATGATTATAGTAAAAACCAAACTAAATCGAAAACATTATTAGGGTCGGCAAAAGAACACTCCAAATGCCAAAATTTGGCACAATGGGACATTTAAGTACCAAAAATTAGGAGAGTAAAACTTAAGTGCCAATTTTTTTAAAAAATGGGACACTTGAGTTCCCCATTTGGTGAACCCCGCTGGAAATCCTATGTGACATTTTTTTTTTATTAATTTTGCTTGCTTATGTGGCTCGCCGGAAGACTGACTCAGCAAAGAAACACAAAAACTACATCGTTTTGACATAATTCGAATTTTAATATAAAAAATAATTAAATTAATTTAAAAAAAAAAAAGAGGAAGAAGGCAATTGGTGACTTAGGGCTTAGCCCTCACCACTGGTTAGTGGGGATTGCCGGCCCTGGGCTGGCCAGGGCTTGGCGATCTCGATTGACCCTCCCCTACCTTTCCGGCGATGACAACGAGGAGGCGGTGGCGGTGAGGGCTGAGCCCTCAGTCATTGACTGTCTTCTTCCTTTAAAAAAAAATTAATTAAATTAATTTTTATATTAATTATTTACCCACGCCAGCGTACAAAATGATGTTGTTTTACACTTGGCTTGCCGGAAAATTGTCACATTAGCGTTTTGATAGGATTTTTCGTCGTTGGCATTTAACCGATCTATTTTACTTCGATTTTGGCACTTAAGTATCATTTTCCTAATTTTTGGCACTTAAGTATTCATCTATGCCAAGTTTTGGCACTCCAGGTGTCCCAGTGTCTATTAGGGTCTTGTATTGACCTTCGCCTTGATCATCAGCTTTGAGAGCTACTCCAGCGTACTTTACAACACCAATTAGGGTGAGCGTCCAAAACATGATACTGTAGATCCCTAAGTAGTCTTCTTCTGTTGGAGACTTTAGTGGCATTGAGGGGTACACATATA
The DNA here is from genome assembly GCA_017140325.1 of Eucalyptus leucophloia subsp. euroa. Lineage (NCBI taxonomy): Eukaryota > Viridiplantae > Streptophyta > Magnoliopsida > Myrtales > Myrtaceae > Eucalyptus > Eucalyptus leucophloia. The sequence continues at coordinate 38,559,195 of CM029474.1, read as the reverse complement.
GGGGAGATGTTACTAGGCCTCCAAACACGACCCCAAGTGTCTTGTAGGCAAGTATCAGAGTTGCCGCTTTTCCCTTCCTCTGTTTCAAACACTTTCTTTGCTCAGAACATCTGACTGATCTTTAAATTGTTAAAGTATAATTCAAACAGTGCAATAACAAATTCCAAAATATATAAAAGACGAAAATTGGGAAGGAAATCAGTAAACAAGGTTCAACCGCAGCAACTTTGGTGGCCAAAGACATGGTTACATGCTTATTAACTGTTACACAGCAACGAGTGTCGTGATTGATGCACAAACGATTGATACTTTCTGCATAAACAGTAGTTCCACATGATATCTGAGCTTGAAGTCCGAGTTTCCAGTTGTTAACAATCTCTGACCTGGTTATTCTGCTTTTATTTCTCACGTTATTAGCTTCTGCCCTATGTCTCTTTGACGTGCACATACACATGCAATGCCCGGCGTTCGCAAGAGGAGGATTTCTCACAAATATGCTTGACGTATATAATGTTTTTCTTTCAGAACAAACACAAACACTGAAAAAGTCGTAATCTTTTAGCCATTCAACTGATATGCATTATTCATTGCGCACACCCACTTGGAAAACACAACAAAAATGAAAAACGAAACAAAACGAAGCTCAGTCCGACCCAACCAATGAGACCAAAGCATTCACAACCCACGACGAACGATGAGAAAACGCAAAGACCTCGTCTTTTCTCCACGCCACGGCAATCCCACTTAGAATCCAAAAAACTCAAGCTTTCAATTTTCCCACACAGACAAAGACAAGACAAGACAAAGACCACCCTCCATATTCAAGAAAAGCGTCTGTACAAACACAGACAGTACCTTGTCCGGACGATGACGACTCAGCGAGCCGCGAAGGTCGAGCGGGGGATAGTGGTGGCAACCGTCGCTGCGACCAGCATCAACTCCGATCTCCGACACAGCAGCCGCCGCTGCCTCGGGCGGTCCGACCGGTTGAACCGTGGGCATCGCCATCTCGCTTTCTTGTCGCTCGATCCGTGAAGAGAGAGAGAGAGAGGCCTTTTATTTTGCCGCGGTCTCTCAGCTTCGAGCTTCCTTTCGTATCTTACAACGGCGTCCGTATCATGTCCCACGATTTCGACGTATGCTTTTCCCACGATGATGATCCACGTCTGCAAAACACTATTCCACTCACAGTGCGATACGCGTCTCTAGCGGGCTCACTGTGGGATGTCTCTCTCTCACCTTTGATCTCTAGCGGGCTCACTGTGGGATGTCTCTCTCACTTTGTCTCTCTCCTCTCTTCTCTCTCTCTCCCTCCCTCCCTCCCTCCGACCTAACTCTGCTCTCTCTCTCTCTCACATCGGCCTCCGCCATCGCCTCATCCGACGACTCCACCATTGACGTCATCCGCCGCCCCTGGGTCCAAGAACAAGCCCAAGTCCCGACCGTAGCGCTGGCCGTGAGGGTCGAGTACCTGACACAGGCCAAAGGCAAAGAAAGAAAAGAAATAGAGAAGAAGAAACAGTGAAGAAGAAGACAAACAGAGAGAGGCGCAAGAGGAGAGAGACTCAATGGGAGAGAGATCTGACAGGTGGGCCCTCGTGTACGGTGAGTGTGACTAGACTAATATTTTGCCAACGTGGCATCACGACGACGGTCCATGAGAATCCTACGTAATCCGAATTACCTTGAATGCCGCATTTGCAAGTGCGCGAGCCGAAGTCCTAGAAGTGATCGCCGAAGACCTAGAAGTGATCTTTGATATGAAACCGACTGATTTGAGTGCAATTACATAAAGTCTCCTTGCAAATGCCACATTTTCAAGTGGGCGAGCCGAAGTCCTAGAGGTGATCTTCTATATGAAACTAATTAATTTGAGTGCGCCTAGCAAGGGCTGCACTTGTGATCATAATTAAATTGAATTACACTAGCGAAGTGTAGTCAACTTTATTTATAGTAGTGGGCACTCGCGACATGATCTTTGCTATGTACAAGTATAGATAAGGAGAGTAATTTTCTCGTACATCTATTTTGAAATTTCAGTTGTATCGTAATTTCGAAAGACAGTGTTCGTTTAGAGTCGCTAAAAAAGAGTAATTTTTATATACTTGCAAGAAATTAGAAGAATTGAAAAAGATTACAATAAGTGCAATATATCACGACAATATAATATGCAGATTTATATATTAATGGCTCTTTCTGTGTCCTATAGATAACTTCCGAAATGAAGAACAAAAAAAGGAAAGAAAAAAACGTGATAAGAAGTCACATCAAACGCACACAAACTTAAATGTGGAACCCTTTATATTTTTTTATTTTTGACGTGAAAGCAAGTAAAATACAAGAGTTTTTAGGTAAAAGCCTTTTTCTTCGTCTTTTTTTTCCCTTTTCCCTCTCCGAAAGCTCCTTTTAGTGAAAGAGCGGAGGGGCCTTTAAAGTCAAAAGGTTTTTGACCGTTGGATGGAAAAGCCACGAATCTTAGTCGTCCAATGTGCCTTGATTTGGAAGGTTGACTAACCTTTGCTTTTTCGACCCAACGGTGAATATCCGTTTGAGGTGCGGTGCGCACGGGGGCATTATCTATCACTCCAATAAAGTTGGCCGTACGCTGACGTATGTGTGACGTCACTTATGATGACAGCAATAGTAGGATGCATTGAGCGATCTCTCGTGGCGCCATTGAAATGCCCCCATGAAATAGCTAATTTAGGTCATCTCCTTACGTTTTTGCGTACGTCGCTTTCTCAACAAAAATCTGAATCACTTAATTTTCCATTCGAAACGCACGCGTATCTAGAACACATTAAATTGCAAGCCAAAGTCCTAATGAGTGATTTCAATATGACGTGCCAATTGAGTTAGTGTCGTATGTCTAATTAATTTGAACACGTGTCGCAAGGGTCGATCATTTTTTTAGCCAAATGTCCTAATAAGTGATGATAAATGATCTTGCAATTTTTAGCCTAAATAGGAAAATAATTTTGGGCATAGATTTTCGAATGTGAGATTTGTTTTGGACGAGATCTTTCGAGTTCTATTATGAATTTGAAAGCTGTGTAGTTTTACTGGGACGAGACTTATTTCTGATTAAGGTGTTTGTATGGATTTGCTCAAAAAATGGTAATCTTATATATTGTCTTGAAAATTTGAAAATGGAGAAGATTACAATAAGTTTGAAAAATTATGAAAATGTTATAGGTAAAACTATATTTAAAAGTAACTATATCCGTGGCAATCAAAAGTTAAATCCTGGAACTAGGAGTTCTTAAAAAAGAGAGAGATTAATATCACAAAAAACCATATCTAAAAAATTTACAATGTCACAACAAATTTTAAATTATTCCTCAAACTTTTTTTTTGCCAACAAAACCCTTAATCTTGTTCTAGTGCGACGAAAAAAATCCTAAATATTGCGTTTGGCAGTTGGGATAAATTCGGGATAGAATATAATTTATTTTATCTTATGTTTGATACTCGCTCAGGACATAATAGAATCGGATATAAAGAAATATAGGTCGGATAAAATTATTCTATGGCGGAGGTAGGATAAAGGTAGATAGGATTTTAATATTCATAATAGGAAAGTTATTTTTCTCAAATAACAAACTTATTAAATTCACAAAATTGAAATTATATTTCAATATAAATAATATTTGAATTCTAATTTAAGAAATAAAAAATATTTTTAATTAATTTTATTTTAATTTATATATTCAACTTTAATTCTATCTTATAATAAACATTCAATCTATAAATTATATATTTATATTTATTATATATTTAATGTATTTTTTTATTTTAGGTATGTTAGTACAATTTACTATTTGATAAAATTTTATTAAAGAATGATGAAAGGGGATTAAAGAATAATAAAGAAAATAATATAAAAAAGAGGAAAAATAAAATAAAAATAAATTAAAGGATAGTGTTACGAGAGATTTTCACTATTCTTATTTATGAACATTTAAGTTCATTTATAATAATATGCCGTTTATATCAAAAAAATAATACATGATATGATGTGAATCTTTCTGACTTTAATACTGCGGTACACTAAACAATAGACATGATATAAAAAAAATCCAAAAATTTCATATCATATTCTATTTAGTCCTATCCTAATTGAAAATCCAGACGACGAAACGTAGCTAAAGTGTTTTCACATCGGTACAAGTTTAAGATATTGATGACGCAAAAAAAAAAAAAAAAAAGATATAGCGTCACAATGGACAAAATTTAAGGATTTTAGTAGTAGATAGAGGGCTTATTTTTTCAAAAATAAAAGGTGCTAAAAGTTCATGTCCACACGAACTTAAATCTAGACTCTTTATTTTAATATTGTTTTGGGCATGAAAACAGATAGGATTCAAGATTTTCTAGGTAAAGCCTTTCCTTTTCCGGTCCCCCTTGTGACATTTATAATCACATGAAGCATGAGCTTATTAACAAAAACACCAGCAAAGCTTCAACCCCGGTGGCACAAAATATTCCCCCACAAGCCATGATGACATTTAGGACTTGGAAGGTACACATGATGTGAGGGATTCTGACCACAGCGGGAAGACTGGTCAAAAGATATAAAAAGGTTTATAGAAAGACCAGGTCCATCATGGGTCAGTCTTATGTTTCCCCGGGGCCATCCACGCCCTCGCAATCTTTTGCTGTCGGGTTGAGATGTCATAACTCTCAATCGTTCGATAGATTTGGTTATTATGTTTTGCTTCTCGACCCCATAATCAAAATCTATTGAAACATGATGTGCGCGAGAGACCACAGATCACTGCAACGAAATAGGTCGTGCTCGAGAAGCGAATGTCGCCACTTATGATGACTGCCACATCAAGATGGATCGCTGATCTTTTGTTGGCACTTTAAAATGCTTTCGTAAAGTACTTTATTTAGGTCCTTCTGTTGCATGATCTTTTCACACTTTTTGGATAAGCTAACTTCATCATGGGTGAATCTAGGATTTCTTGAAGGCATCTGTGCCCTCACAAATTTCCACTGTTGAATTGAAATGTCGTAAATCTTAATCGTTCTATAAATCTCAGCTTAGAATGTAAACATTTATTTTTAGGTGTGAAGTTCGATTCTTATGTTTTGTAAAAGAGAAAATAAAAGTCAAACAGAGGGAAAAGTTAAGAGTATATAACGAGAAAAAAGATGTCGATTTGGATGGTTGTGATATTTTACATTTTGACCCAATAGCAAAAATCTGTCAAGGCATGGTGCGCATGACGGATGACACATCGCTTCAACAAAATTGGCCATTCGCAACGTAGGACTGGTGTCCCTTATGAGACTTTCACAGTAAGATGTATATAGTAATCTTTTGTGGCACTTTGAAATGCTCCCATAAGGTACGTAATTTAGGTCATTGTTAGATTATCTCTTGACGTTTCTAATTATATCGGTTCTTTCAACAAAAATTGACGACATTTTTTGCCATCACCTTGGCAATTAATTTGTGTCACAAATAAACTTGTTTATTTGAAAAACAATTAAAGACGTTTTTTGAATATCATGGTGGTATTTTATTTGTGCAAATAGTAAACTTGGTATTTATTAATTTTTCTTTCACACTCTTTTAGCTCAAAACCTGTTTTCTTCCTCATTAAAGGGATTTTGCGGCGTTTCGCTCGCGATTGTAAAGATGAACTCATCCGTCCAAAGGGTTATTCCGCTCTTCCTGGCTTTGGAAGCTTGCCATAGAAGCTTCAAGTAATTAACAAAGGAGCTGTACTCAATTGTTCTTCTCTTTCTGTGGTCATTCAAGATCAACCATACGTCCGATGGAAAATGATGCACGGTCCATCTTGATTAGCCCAAATTCCAGTCCGACTGACTAAGAAGCCAGGTCATCCCAGCTGTATAGTTGTCAAGTTACATTTTGTTGTTAAGAAATGGAACTCAACAGTCAACACCCTATCTTTATTTTGGCCAAGTTATATGTATTATATACCCAATAATTTTTTTTTTTATTCATGTCACATTACATCGTCATCTCGCTGATTGCCTTTTGCATTGGTAAAGTCCATGAATGATCGATAGCTTACTTTACCATCCGACTGGTCCAACACTGCAAACATGCCAATCTTTAGTGAATTGCCATGCACCATGGTGATTTATACCACATTTCTATTTTCAAATATAAGTAACTAAATTTTGAGGTAAGTTTTTTTTTTTTTTTATGCCACTTGTTAAATTTTATAAGTAGATAATAACGTAATAGTGATGTTCCATAGTGGTAGGACCATTATTTCGCTAAAACCTTACCAAAAACTAAACTCAATCATTCGCTAGGCTCCTTATTATGGGCCCGTCCAAGTCTAGCCTGGCCTGAGCCACAAGGGCATGAAGACTTTCTCGTTAGACTTGGGTAAGGGCAAAAGCCTGGCCTAACTCGACTCGACCTAAAGATTTATGCATAAATATTCTGTAGGCTTGGGCGAAAATTTAGGCTCGATTTTAAGGTTCTGGTTAGGCCTTCCCAAGGATCATCTCTACCAATAACTTATTGGGCAAACATTGTACAATAAAAGCGATTCATAATCTAAAATTGATTTAAAAATAGTATAATTACTTAATAACATGTAACTGGGGCCATTTTTTTTTTTTGGGGGTCAGAATAAAACTCTCCATTAGTTTAGGGACAAGCCCTGTTACAACTTAAAGGAGTTCAAAAGCAATTAATAATCTACTACTGAATTTGACAGTGTAATTTACTAACAACGAAACAAGCAGATGATGTAACACCTGAAAATGATTGATAGTCTACTATTAAATTTCATAGAGGTAAAATCATTATCTCGTTGATAACTTACCATCTACCGATTGAGCCACCTTCAAAAGCAGTTTAATCCATTATTTATTTATTTATTTTTATTTTTTTATAACCGAGGATCAATCTTGAGCCCCCTTACAGGTCACAAGGCTCTAGTAGCGCTTGGTGGTGCATTCGGACCAACATCAGTACTTCGGGAGAGACTAGCACATGACCCCAACACTATGGCCCTCCACTTACAAGGCATTAGCAAATGCAAGTTTGAACTCTCGACATCGGCGATGAAGGAGAGACTCTCAACCAACGCAGCTACCCGCAGTTAGGTGCAATTTAATCCATTATTGAATTTGTTTTTGGCTGAAAATCCACTATTGAATTAAACAATGCTTCCGACCGAAAAAAAAAAATATATTAAACAATGCTAAAGTTATTATATGATATACTATTGAGAGATAAAATCATTATCCCTTAGTGGCTAATGAATAACTACCCAGCCAAATAGTTTGCCAATCACATTTTTCTTACAAGCACAGTTTGAAACTTACTGACCACCGTTCAAATTTAGAATCACAGAACATATCCTATTTTACGTTTGTTATTTTCTAAACAGAATTTTTTTTTCAGATTTATATGTGATCACTTTTTTCACAGTAGTCCTGATTCTTCATGCGTTTTTACTTCCACACATGATCATCAGTAAAAATATATAAACCAATGATTCTGACTTTATCCTATCAATTACCACACAAAATACATCTTTCCTGTGTTTTCTCCAGAGACCAGAGTACAGTGTCTCCGTGCAGCTTTTCATGGAAACAATTCCTCAACTCAACAGGGAAATCATCAGAAAAACCCTAAATCTGATATACTTATATAAAAAAAAACCTAAATCTATTGTACTTGTACCAATTCAGTTATAAATCTGTCGATTTGTTTTGCCAATTTAGTTGTAAAACTTTTGACAATTTACCAATTAAGTCATCGAGCCAATTTGGACATAAAAGAGCTGACGTGGATATTGGATGTCCTACATGACACGATCGGCACTAATGTTGCCAATTTTTTAAATTTTTTAAATTTTTTTTAAATTTTTTCTTTTATTTTTTCCATCGTGGTAGGCAAGGTTGCCAGCCACTAGGTGAGGGCCCTCATTGGCCGTGAAGGCCTTGCTTGCAGCTGGTGAGGGCCTTCGCGCCCTTGCTTGTGGCTAGCGAGACCGCGATGGCTCGCCCACAAGCAAAGGCGCAAGACCCTTGGCCAATGCCCTCGCTTGTGGTAGAAGAGGGCGTGCAGGCCCTCGCTCGTGTCTGCAACGCCCTTGTCTAGACCTGACGAGTAGACCAGGTGAGGGTTGGTCGGCGACTTTGCTGGCCTAGGGTTATAAAAGAAAAAAGAAAAGAAAAGAAAAGAGAAGAAAATATTTAATAAAAAAATTTCAAAAAAATATTAAAATATTATTAAAAATTATATTAATTGGTAATTTCATGTAAGAGTTCATAAATTATGCTCTGCAAATAAATATTAGAAAATGATTGGAGTATTTGGTAAATTCAAAAATAGCTGATAATTTTCTACAAGAGATAGTACATTTAGCTTGTTGGTAATAGTACATTTAGCTTGTTGGTAACTTTGATAAATAAGTGGTTGTAAATTATAAGAACGGTCATAATTTTCGAAATAGTCTAATAAACATGGGTAAGTTGACTCAATTAGCAGTAGCTAATATCCTCGATTAGTGCACAAGTCGGTAAGCTGAGCAAATAAATGTTAGTAAATTATTGAAATATTTGGTAATTTCAAAACAATTAAATAATCATCGATACTGACTAAAACAAAAGTTGATTATTTCCTATAAGAGCTAGCAAATTTAACAACCATAACAAATAAATGTGTAGACTATTGGAACGGTTGGTAATTTCAAGCAATCAGATAACATTGGTAAAAGAAATTAAATAAGAGTTGATAATTTTCAATAAGAGTTAATAAATTTAATATGTCGGTATGCTCCAAAGATAAATGTTAGTGAATTGTTAATATTGTTGTTAATTTCGAAGTAATCAAACAAATGTTGGTAACTCGCTCCAATAAGAATTTGCAAACCTAAAAGTATATGGTAACTAAATCCTCAAAAAGTTGGCAAGTCACCCAAATCAAGACAGGTAGTTTTGTATAAAAGTTAGTAATTTCGATGCGTTAATAACTTATACAAATGAAGATTAGTGAATAACCGGAGCAATCAGTAATTTTGAAACAACATGATAAATGTTGATAAGTGGACTCAAATAAGACTTGATAATTTTTTCTTAAAGTTAGTAATCCTAACATATTGGTAAATTATGTAAATAAATGTTGGTAAATTATTAAAATAGTTGATAATTTAAAACAATCTAGTAACTATTGGAAGTGTTGGTAACTTACCAAAATTCTATTGACGGTTGCCGGCCAAAATTTTGTTGCCAACGTGTTTTGATAGCTATCGATGGTTTTAACATGTTATTAGCACTGAACAGTGTTCCAATTTTTACCCAACGAAGTAGTAGACTCGTCCAATTTTGGCACACATATTTGGCCCATTTTATAGTAAACGTACACGATAATCCTATCCACCCTTGCAAATAGAAGATCGTCCAAGATTGCTTGAAATGTAATATGCCACAAAATCCCAAAAATGCCACCATGAAACCCGGTCCCAATCGAGAGTAAAACCAAGCTTTGGAGTCACCTTCATTAGAGTCATCTTTGCTTGAATAGCAACAATCTTGTCTATTCATATCATTATGCTCATCTCCAGGGCAAACTTTCAAAAGAGGAGCTCCCCAAAGTCCATCGTTGCCATGATAAATAGATTGATAACCTAGAGTGCTTAGCTGATTGCTTGATGGAAGTAGACCAGATAAATTGTTGAAGGAAAGATCCAAACGACTTAAAAAGTCTAAATTGGATATACATCTGATAGTTTGTTATTGGATAGATCCAGTGAGAATCATGTTGCCAACATCTAAAGGGATTTTTTTCCGATCAACTCATTTTGGGAGAGGTTCAAATTTTGAAGTTGAGCAAGCCCAGTTAGCCCTTCTGATATTTGTCCTTCTAATGCATTGCTTGAGAGATTAATAGAAAATAAATATTGGAGTGAGCTGGTGAATTATACGCTTACTCTTTTTATATCAGCCATGACATGAATCCCCCCCGCCAGTTAGCCAAATCTAAAGTATTAGTGGAATTGGCCCACATCAGTGAGAAGTTACTAAAACAAGGAGGAATGACTCTAGAAATGTTGTTGTGTGGTAGGCTTTGATACTAGAGTTTATGAAGTTGACATAGTAGCAAAGGAATGTCCCCGAGGAAGTAATTTTTCCCAAGGTCGATTATCTATTCTACCAATAAATAGATTGTCACTAAAATCGAGAATTACCAACTCTAGCGTTAGTAAACATTCTGGAAGCACTCCATTCAAGCCATTTTTATGTAGGCGTAGAACTTCTAAATACTCCAAACTACATAGAGAGTTTGGAATCTGACCATTGAATTTATTGTCTCCCAATGAAATCCATTGCAAATGATGTAGCAACTTCCCCCAACATCGCTAAAGTCTCCCAAACAGTTGGTTTTCAGAGAGATCAAGAAAATACAAACTATGCAACATGCATAATAAATTTGAAATGTCACCAGTGATGTTATTTCTAGAAAGTGACAATCATTCTATATGTGGTGCCTTTTTTCCCAATAATTCCTATGTTGCCTCTAAGCATATTGCTTGAGAGATCTAAATCTTTAATGTTAGATAAAATGTCAAGCAGCCAATGGGGAACTTTACTCGAGATGCTAGCATTTGACATGAGCAACTGCTAAATGTTCCTCTAAGTTTGAAGCCAGTTTGGGAATTCTACTCCCACTTTGCAACTTGACAAGAAAATGAAATTTATTTGGAAAGGAGGAACCCAAAATGCGCTAACATTTATGACAAGCTCGTTTGACCATATATAAACCAAGTCAAGCTGGTGAGATTTGCCAAGTGAAGTTCGTTGACAACTCCATCAAATCGATTATTACAAAAGTCCATCACCTCAAGATTAGATAGTTGCCTTATACTTTGGAAAATGTTTCCCCTCAAATTGTTAAGAGAGAGGCCCAAAAATCTCAAAGATGATAATTGACCCATGGCAGGAGGAATATGACTTGAAATTGAGTTATATGAAAGATGAAGGGATAAGAACAACGTCGAATGGGAAATTAATAATAAAAAAAATTCACTTAGGATAATTTGCTAGAAATGACACTTAAATGATCGATTTTACTCTGATGTGGCATTTAAGTGAGTGAAAAAAAAAAAGTTATGACACACTGTTCTTCTCCCAAAGATAAAGGAATTCAAGATCTTTGAAATTCCCAAATTGATTGGGTAGATGACCACTGAAATTGTTGAAGCCGAGGTCTAGATACTTCAATTCTTCAATTCACTAAGAGCAAGATGTATCTTACCTCCTAGACCGCAATCATTTAGATCAAGCTTCAAGACGTGACGAGTCTTGTTGCTGCATTCGACTCCTTCCACTCTCAACAACGCTCGCTGGTCCACGAAGAAAGATGTCTCGAAGGATTGGTGAAATTCTGCTTGAACTTCAGAAGAGCTTCCCTCTCGGTGCCAATGCAGCTTACATTTGTTAAGGCATTGGGGTGACTGAATTCCAAGGTTCGAATGACAAAGAGTGCCCGCAAGAGTGTAGGCACGAAGTTATTGTAGAAGTAGGAAACCATTGTTGTTTAACATGGACCCGAGAACTTCCATTTATAAGAGCAAAACCACGCTTCCTTCAAGAAATATCATATTTTTTAGTCACCAAAATGTGGAAAAAAATAAGGAGGAAACTAACATCTTTTCAAAGTCCAACCTCCTTTCGCTGGCTACCTAAAGCGACTTAAAGATTCCAAGTCGTGTGTTGCAAGACGCGTTAAGGGGGTGCATAACAAACTGCAATTTCTGTTTAAGAAATAATTTTTCTATTCCAGATTTATTTTTGGAATAAAAATCCGTTTGATAAACCTATTACATTTTTCTATTTCTGAAATAGATTATTGTTCCAGAAATAGGTTTGAAATATAAATCAGAAGTAGAAATTTTATACTTCTCTATTTTTGAAATAGAAATGAGAAATAAAAAATTTTCTCATCATTCGTCAACTGGTCCTTCATCCGTCGCCGTTGACCGCGCCGGCCGCCACCGGTTGCCGGTCGCCGGCGCCATTGTCGATCGCCGGTCCATTTGCCGTCCGAAAAGAAAATTTTTTGTGTCGTTATTAAACGAATTTCTATTTTTAGAGTATAAATTTTGTGTCATTATCAAACAGCTATTTTTTCTTAGAAACTCTTTCAGAAATAGAAATAGAAAAACGCGCGTGGAAGCGATGCTTCAATGCATTTTTACCTGTGCTTGGGGGTCAGCGGTGGAAACTCTTACTCTCCCCGCGGGCGTTCGGAAGGTTCCCTGGGTTATCAAAAAAAAAAAAAAAAATAGAAATAGAAAAATTTATTTTTCTTCCAGAACCTATTTTTGGAATAGAATGGTTATCATTCACCCCCTAAATGGTCAAGACAATCAAGGAAATTGTAGACAATGGAAGCCTTTGAAAAGAGATGTGTTTGGACTCCGCTTCATGTTGTGAGGGAAAAGAAAAGAGTGTTCTGTCCATCATAAGTTGTTTTCTATTTTCCTTTTCCTGTATCCGTTGCAATTTACGAAAGAGAAAAAGGTTACAGTTGCTGCAAGTGCATTAGCTGCAAGTACATCGTCATCTAAGTATGTGGCATTCACAGTGCAATGAGCAATTCTATAATAAGACTCCATTTCATCGCTTGTAAAAATTAGTGAGTGGACAAAAAAGAAAGGTGGAATGTCCCTTGTCAGGAATGTGATATGATAGGGCTAAGCTTCTTTTGGTCGTCTAGTTGGAATAAGAACAGATTTTAAAGTTATGTCGAAAAAAATATAGTTAATGTAGTCTTTAATCATGAATAAGACATTAAGATGCATGACCACATAAAGATTTTGAAATTTATTTTCTAACACAATTATTGTGAAGCACATATTGGGTGAAAATAACACGGTTATATATTGGAACATGGGGAACACTCATTTTTGTGTTCCAAATCTCTAATGTAATAGTAAAATAGAAAATTCAATCTGTAGGTATTGATAGAGAAATGGGTATTTTGGTTATGGATTGACAGAGAAATGGGGTATTTTGGTAACCCCTCAGCCCGTCAAAGTGACAATGACCCTTTAGATGCGGAATGCTGTTATAAAACTTCATGAAGGGGACTCAAGCTAAAGCTGTACGTGGAGAGACTTAAAAAGGATTGAACAAAACTTGATCGAACGACCATTAGTAGATCTTGCAGAAAAGTTATGGTACTAAACAAAGCACAATAGTTCAAAAGCATCAACAAAGCCAACGTGATTAGTACTGGGTTTGTTTCTATAAGTTATCATGCAAAATGAAAAGTGAAGAGATCAGTAGATCAAAGAAGATCAGAAAACAGAGAAAAATAACATATAGATGAGGACCAGAACATAGATTTAAGTACATTAATGCAGGACTTCCTCCATATCCATCTATTGTCTCCCCCATTTTTCATTCCAAAGCCAAAATGCCATCTACAAGAAGTTCCAACTTCATTAGACCCTCCACGTACAAACAGTAAAACACCAGACTCCACAAACCGCACTCCAATTCTTCCAGTCCAACCCCAACTTTTGGGGGAAGAACACTAGAAAAGGTGTTTGACCATCAAAAGAGCAGAACACGGAGACTGAATTGAGACGTATTGCATATTTAAGATACAAACTTACACGTAAGTAGTCATAACTTTATCTGACAGTACTCCCTATCAAGTACCCGCTTCTTCCCCCTCCAATTGGAAGTTCCCAGAACCAAAAGCCATCTATGCGAGGACTTAATGACCAAGTTGGATTCATAACCACTAACAATGACGCATCACCTTTCATGCCTCGTAAAGCATTCCGACCTCTATACGCTGTGGCAATGGCACCCCTAAGGCAGGCAGCGCAGACCTGCAATTACCGTGCAAGACTTCATAGAAGCCAAGCAGAATCTTATCGAACCAGCCACAATTATTGGTTATGTAAAACCTAGTCTTCCCTCGTATGTGTACAACACCGGCAAGCTTTGCCTCTTCTATATCAGCAACTTCTTGATGCACTTCCACTGGTGAGCCAGGCAATGAGAAACTTGAGCAGGTCTGTAAGTGCGCAATCAGTGCATTGGTAACTTGAGTGACCAAATCGTCTCCTTCATGATTAAGTGAATCTGCATATCCATACTGAATCACACATCCATAAACTCCTTTGAGGCCCAGTTTATTAACAACAATTCTCTCATGCGGAGCGACTTTTGGAACCAATAAGTATCTAAGAGTAGTGAAAACAGTGACTTTGTGAAGTGATCTCATGTTCTTTATATAATGACCAAGAATGGGAGTAAGCCCGTCTTGAATATTGGTGTAAAAGAAGCATAATCCAGGAACCCTTTGTATTCCAGGCTCAGACAACAATATCTCAAGCCTGTTGAAGTTTATCTTATGTGTCAGCTCATACTCCATCTTTCTCTGCCTTCCATAGAACCAACCAAACATGACAAAGGCGAGAATAATAGATATGGCAAAAGGAATCCATCCCCCCTCAGGAATTTTTGTGAAAACAGCGCTGACATAGACACCTTCCATTACAAAGAATACACAGAAATAAAGCGCAACCAGCACTATGGGAGTTCTCCAAATCATGATCATAACCAGGGTTAAGAGTATAGTGGTGATGAGCATGACTAGACTGACAACAACACCTGCAAGAGATGCTTAGTTGTTAGTAAGGTCTTTCCAAATGATTATCAAATGTACCCAAAGAAAAACAATATTATTAATGCTATGATCAACTTTTTCGCAGGGTGCCATCACTTAGAAGAGATCATGAATGCTTGATTGGGTTAACAGTGTAAAGAAATTTCATTCAGTAAGCTACTGCACCTCACTTAAGCATATTTTATATTCAGCGTCTTGCCTTCGAAACCTTTATAGAAAGATTAGCAGTATCAGGGCACTGCTTTTGAGCTTTTCTTAAGTAGAAAGTACTAATTTAAATTTCCCACCAAAACCAGAAACTTTTATATTTAGTTTGACAGATTCTGCAGAAATTCCATAGTACCTTTGGTGATCTTAAATCTTGATAAAAGTATATTTCAAACAATTAAGGTGTTTAGTACAAAATAAATCTCAAATGCTAAAAGCAAAAAGTTGAAGAGCAAAACTCCAAGCAGACCCTCAAAATTTATCTTCATTACTCCGGTCGTCACACACAGAGATTTTGCCAGGAAAGAAGATGATGGCATGCTTAAATAGTTGCTGTATGATATAGAATTCAGGTTATCATATACCCACCAAAAGCATTGCCAATATCTTTTCCATCTCCAAAAATAAGAATGACGGCAACACAGAGGATCATGAGGATGTAATTAATTTCTGGAGAGTAAACTTCGCCTTCTTTGTTGGGGGAAGTATGGACCACCTTTACTCGAGGAAAATAATCAAGTACTACAGATTGCTTAATTACAGAGAAGGTAGCTGATATTAACGACTGGCTTGCAACAATTGCTGAAAGTGTGGCAACAACAAACATTGGCCAGTATATAGATCCTGGAATGAACTTGTAAAACCCATCATCATGATCTTTAGGATGACGAATTAAGTAAGCAGTCTGGCCGGCATATGTTAGTACCAGCGATGGATAAATCGTACATAGAAATGCTATCTGTTGAGGAAAAGTGGCATTAGACTGATATGTTGGAAAGGAATCAACACTAAGAGCTAGGGAGAGGAAGGTTCACCTGGATAGAGGCCCGATTGAAATGACCAAGATCAGCAAACAGAGCTTCTGAACCTGATATTATAAAAGAGAGTCACACGAATGTACCATGTTTCCTATTGTCAGAAGAGCAGGTTTATTTTAATGCACATCCGCAACGCAAGCTTAGTTCATTATTAGGCATCAGTGAGTACTGAGAGCAAGTTTGAATCCACTATGGCCCAGTCTAATCAGTCGCTCGACTTTGTTTGGGGAGAGAGAGGGAGAGAGAGAGAGAGAGAGAGAGATTATTTGGACTCTAACTACTGGAACACAAACTAGAATAGGTGATTTAGATTGTGTCATGACATAATTCATCCTTGTACATAATATAGAACTCTGGTGAAATTTAATCGGTAAAGACTAAGGATACTCCATATACTATTAGGTAATCCATCAGGGCAATGCATCAGTAAAACTCATTTCACCTATCAAAGTTTACAGCTCAAAGTAAATTGCAGGAACAAGCAAATGATTCAGAAATTATTCTGTAAATCTTGAAGCACATTTGTTTGTTATACATCTGATCAATGAACAGTTAAAATACAGCAGCAAAACCTGACAAACTCCTAAGAATCACAGAAATGCCCCCATATAACCTGACAACCTGGAAGTACCCGTAAAATCAGAGTCTAAATTTCCATAATGGCTCCTATACTTACCCTCTACAACATTTCAAATGAAAAAAAGGATTCATGCTTCTATTCAAGTCACAAGAATGCAAACCTGTCAGTCTTTGAGCTCATGTAGTGTAAAATAACAGTAAGCTCACCTGTAATACAAAGCACAGTTCCACCAAGTAATAGCCAACCTTCCTTGCCATTTCTCTGGAAGAAATGGACAATGTAGTGTGGTGACAAGGCCTTGAATATACTCGGATAATGCTTTATGATGCTGTAAATTCCTACAAGCGGGGTGGTCAACGTCCATGCTCCCATGATGGGAGAAAAGAGGAAACTCACTTTAGATGTACCAAACTTTTGCAGTAGGAACAGAACGATAAGAACTATCGCAGAGAGTGCTTCCACCAAAGCTGAAAAAAAGTGAATATGTGTAAACATACAAATGCCGGATCTTTTTTTCATTCACTTCAAAAATAATGCGAATCCGATGGGCTTAACAATTTTCCACCTTGAAAAAAATAAAAATAATATGGATAGTTGTAGATTCTTACATTTGCTAACAGAAGGAAAAGGTGCTCTCACTCCATCCATTGCCGATAACACTATCGACAAATATAATAAGTCAAAAACTCAAAACCCCAAGCAGAAATCTCAGCAATGGGGGAAAAATGGGATGGTGACTAACCTGAAATTGCAGGGGTAAGTATACCATCACCGATTAGCATACACATCCCCAACATAGCAATAAAAAGTAGTACCCTCCTCGCAACTATGCTCTGTTCAAAGAATTTTCCAAGCCTACTTTGCTTTTCAGTGCCCTCTGGCAAGCCATGTCGTGAAACACCAGAGTTTAATTCTACATGTTTGGGATGGAGGATGCCAACATTCACTTTCCTACATAGCAACGAGTACAATGCAAATGTCCCACCTGCAATGGCAGTTGTCTTCCTCAATCAAAAACATAACAGCTCATATTACGAGAGGGAAATCAATTTTAATTTCCAAAAAACCATCAGAAAGGTCCAAAGACCAAATTGAAGAAGGAGAACTGACATCATCAGACACCTCCAAGCTTGTTGTAGGCTAACTTAATCTCTGGAGTATACTTGCTTCTAAAACATTAAAAAGCTTTGAAATGACATACTAGCAATGTTTCCCCAGTGTCGGACAACTTCATGAATTTGCAATAAAATACTTTCAACATGACAATAATAGACATTCTTCATTAAAAAGGATCTCCATTGTTTAATGTGCCACCAAGAGAAGATCCAATATGTTCACAAACAAATAATTGTCTGACTCATGGAGTGGCTCTAAACTACTCAGCATCGTTAACGGCTTAAACCACAATGCTCCAGGAAACTGTAAGGTCCACTTATAATAAGCATAACCATTTTGCAGGTCATAGAATTTCTAAATTGTTTTACTATTTTCAATTTCAAAAAACCTTCCTTTAGTTGTCACTCCTGCCACCATTTTCTCGTTCATTCAGCTGGAGCTGTAATTCTCTCTTTGGTAGTGTGCTTTTCAGCAAAAACTGGAATAGAACCATGAAAGAGATGACTCAAAATGCTTTACCTGGCTCCCTCAAAAACCAAAAGCGACTGCTGTACAAATCTAGCTCTTCAAGAGAGAGAACTACTCCAAAAGAGCTTTCGAGCTGTCATGTGTCACCAATTTAAATTCTTGGGAACTGCGTGCAGAACTCTGAATACCACTTTTTCAACTAGACTGGCTTTAGAATTGTAGAATAAAGGGCAATGGTGTGTGTAGAAGGAGCTACGGAGTGGAGTAGAGTATGTGGGAACCAGTAGAATTAGCAAAGCAACTGTAAGAAATGAATATAATACAATCCAAACTAAATCAGAAATATTATTAGGGTCTTGTATTGACCTTCACCCTGGTCATCAGCTTTGAGAGCTACTCCCGCGTACTTTACAACACCAATGAGGCTGAGCGTCCAAAACATGATACTGTAGATCCCTAAGTAGTCTTCTTCTGTTGGAGACTTTAGCGGCATTGACGGGTACACGTATAGGGGAGATGTTACTAGGCCTCCAAACACGACCCCAAGTGTCTTGTAGGCAAGTATCAGAGTAGCCCCTCTTCCCTTCCCCTGTTTCAAACACTATCTTTACTCAGAACATCTGACTGATCATTAAATTGTTAAGGTATAATTCAAATAGCACAATAACAAATTCCAAAATATATAAAAGACTAAAAATCGGGAAGAAAAGCAGTAAACTAGGTTCAACCGCAGCAACTTTCATGGCCAAAGACATGGTTACATGCTTATTAGCTGTTACACAGCAAAGGGTGTCATGATTGATGCACAAAAAATTGACATTTTCTGCACAAACAGTTGTTCCACATGATATCTGAGCTTGAAGTCCAAGTTTCCGGTTCTTAACACTCTCTGATCTGGTTATTCTGCTTATATTTCTTACGTTAGTAGCTTCTGCGCGGAGTCTCTTTGACGTTCACATACACATGTAATGCCCGGCGTTCGAAAGAGGAGGATTTCTCACAAATATGCTTGACGTATATAATGTTTTCTTTCAGAACAAACAGTTGCTGAAATAAACACTGAAAAAGTTTTAAATTTTCAGCCATTCAACTGATATGCTTTATTCATTGTAAACACCCACTTGGAAATCACAATAAAAATTGGAAAAAAAAAAAAAAAACGAAGCTCACTGACCCAACTAATCAGACTTTCGGAAACCAAAGCATTCACAACAACGATGAGAAATCGCAAAGGCCTCGCCTTTTCTCCACGGCAGTCCCACCCAGAATCCGAAAGACTCAAAAACTTTCCGAGTTTCGTGCACAGACAAGACAAAAACAGAGACACCCATATCCAAGAAAAAGCGTCCGCGCAAGCAAACACAGACAGTACCTTGTCCAGACAATGACGACCCCGCGGGCCGCGACCGGACTCGACCCCGATCTCCATCGCGGCCTCCGCCGCCTCGGGCGGCCCGATCGGCTGACTCGTGGGCATCGCCGCCCGCCCACCCAGCAAGCCACAGAGAGAGAGAGAGAGAGAGAGAGAGAGAGAGAGCGGCGACTTGTCTTCTGCTTTAGAAGCCCCACACTTTCGGCTGTCTCATAATGGCGTGCGTTTCGTGTCCTCATGATTTCGACGGCGTGCCTCAACGCAGTCCACGAGGACCCTGCGTACTCCGAATCCTCCTGTATTGTTTTTTCCATGCAAATGCCCCGCATGTCTCACGTGCGGCTGAGCCAAAAAGTTCTAGGAATCGATCTTCCTGACATGAAATTTTTCGTATCATTCGAAGCAGTGCCATTCAAGATTCTCCAGGTAAAAGCTCTCCTTTTCTGCTGCCCCGCGCGACATTTATAAATCACATCAAACAAGAGCTTCATGACAAAAACACCAGCAGAGTTTCAATCCCGGCGGCTCAAAATGTTCCACAACTTGCCATGACATTTAGGACTTGGGAGGTATCCATGATGTACGAGATGGTGACCATAGCGGTAAGGCTGTTCAAAAAATATCAACAGGTTTATAGAAAGACCAACTTCATCCTAGGTAGGTTTAAGGTTTCCCGGGACCATCGCTGCCGTCGCAATCTTTTGCCATTGGATCTCGACCCATTTGACAATTTTATTTGTAATATTTTGCTTTTTGATCTGATAATTAAAATCTATTAAAACACGATATGCACAAGAGACAAAAGATCATTTCAACAAAATTGGCCATACTTGAGATGTGAATGGCATCACTTATGATGGCTGCCACTGTAAGATGTATACGGTGATCTTTAAGCACTCCCCGTGAAGTACTTTATTTAGGTCATTTGTTATATGATGTTTTTAGACTTGCTAGACAAGAAATTTCAACTACCATTATAAATTTGAAACGCAACAAATGAGGTTCTATAGTTTTGATAGAGTGACTGCTTTTCGATTAAAGTGTTTGCTTGGATTTGCTTTAAAAGAGTAATTTTATATTTTTTTTATAAATCCAAAAATGGTGAAGATTAAGACAAGGTTAAAAAATAACGAATATTATATGAATCTACATATCAGTAGTCAAGTCACAGAACTGGGAGTTCTGAAATGTGGAAAAGATAAAAAATAAAATAAAATAAAAGGTGCTCACAAGTCAATATCAGACAGACATAAGTCAATATCAAGAGGACTTGGGAGGCATGGATAATGGATGAGGGTCCCTACCAGGAGGACTTGGGAGGCATGGATAATGGATGAGGCTGGGACCCTCAGTAGGTCGACTTGTCAAAAGATATCAGAAGGTTTATCAAAGGCGCGCATGACAATCATTTTATTTTAGAAATAATTTTTGGAACAGATATAGATTTTTCTATTTCTATTTATAGAAGATTTTTTAAGCAAAAATAACCGTTTGATAACGACACAAAATTTCTACTCTAAAAATAGAAATTCGTTTAATAACGACACAAAATTTATTCCTTTCGAATGATGGCGGACCGGCGGATGGCGGTGACGGATGGCGATAGCCGCGGCTGGCGACCGGTGGCGGGCGATCGGCGACCGGGCGGCGGGCGGTTAGCGTCGGCGAAGCGACGGCGGGCGGATGGCGGGCTTATCGGTGACAAGCGGCGGCGGCGGCGGCCGACAGTGTGACCGATGGACGGTGGTTGGCGACAACTAATGAAGGACCGGTTGATGAACGATGAGAAAAATTTTTATTTCTCATTTCTATTCCAGAAATAGAGAAATAGAAAATTTCTACTTCTGATTTCTATTCCAAACATATTTTTGGAATAGAAATCTATTCTAGAAATAGAAAAACGGAATAAGTTTATTAAACGGATTTCTATTCCAGAAACAGGTCTGGAATAGAAAAATTATTTCTGGAATAGAAATTACTAGTTGTCATGCACCCCCCAAGAGACCAACTTCGTCATGGGTCAATTTAGGGTTTTTTGTAGACATCCGTGCCCTTGCAATCTTTCACTGTTAGATTGAAATGTCATAGATCTTAATTATTCTATAGGTCTTCACTTAGGGTGGAGACATGCAATTTCAAGTATTAGGTTCATCTCCCATGTTTTGCAAAAAGAGAAAGTAAAAGTCATAAAGAGAGAGAAGAGAAAGTATATGACAACAAAAAATATAGAGATAAGTACATCAGAAGTCCTAAAATTTATTACGAAAGTGCAATCGAATCTAAAAATTTTCAAAAAATTCAATTAAGTCTTAAAACTTATCATGAAAATACAATTAAATTCTAAAACTTCTAAAAATTCAATCAAGTTCTAAAACTTGTCATAAAAAAACAATCGAATCATAAAATTTTCAAAAAGTATAATCAACTAAAGGATTTGATTAGACTAATTTGACAAATTTTAGGACTTTATTATACTTTTTGAAAATTTTATAACTTAATTACACTTTAGTCATAAGTTTCAGAATTTCCAATAGACTTATCCTAAAAACATATATTAGTTTGGATGGTTGTGATATTTTACATTTCAACCCCATAGTGAAAATCTATTAAGGCATGTTGATACTTGTCACTTCAACAAAATTGGCCATTCGCAACATAGGACCGGTGTCCCTTATGAGACTTCCACGGCAAGATGCATCTAGTGATCTTTTGTGGCACTTTGAAATGCCCCTATAAGATACTAAATTTAAGTTATTGTTAGATTATCTCTTGATGTTTCTACTATATAACTTCTTTCAAAAAAATTGACGACATTTTTTGTCATCACCTTGGCAATTTATTTGTGTCACAATTAAATTTGTTTATTTGAAAAACAATTAGAGACGTCTTTTTCAAAATTGTGGTGGCATTTTATTTGTGAAAATAGTAAACTTGGTATCTATAATTTTTTCTTTCACACTCTTTCAGCTCAAAACCTGTTTTTTTCCTCATTGAAGGGATTTTGCGGCATTTCACTCGCGATAGTAAGATGAACTCATCGGTCCTGAGGGTTGTTCCGCTCTTCATGATGGTGGAAGATTGCTATAGAAGTTTCAAGTAATTAACAAAGGAGTTGTCCTTAATTGTTCTTCTCTTTTCTACTGTCATACAAGATCAACTATATGTTTAATGAAAAAAATGATGCATGGTCCATCTTGATGAGCCGAAATTCTAGATTGATTGACTTAGAATCCAAGTCATCCCAGTTACATCTGTCAAGTTACATTTTGTTGTTAAGAAATGGAACTTAACACCCTCTTCTATTTTTTGGCCACCTAATGAAAATTTTTATTCACGTTAGCTACCTTTTGCATTGATTAACTCTATGAATGGATCATAGCCATGCCAACCTTCATTAAATTGGCATGCACGCGGGTGATTTATACCACTTTTTTATTTTCAAAAATAAGTCACTAAATTCTGAGATAAGTGTTTTATGCCACTTGTTGAATTATGTACGTAGATAATAACGTATTTAGTGATGCTCCGTAGTGGTATAATGATTATTTCGTTGATACCTTACCAAAAACTAAACCCGATCATTCGCCTGGCTGCCCACAGGGCCGCCCAAGTCAGCCTGGTCCCACCCCGACTTTTTGTTTAGGACATAGTAAGGGCATTTATTGAGAATGGCCTAACCTAACCTGGTTTGAATAATTGTTTGGGCAAAAATTTAGGCCCGATTTTTAGGCCCTGGCTGGCCTACTGTATGATCATCCCCACTAACATCGTACAATAAAAGCGGTTCACAATCTATAACTGAACTTGGTAGTGGTATTACTTTATTAGTATACTTAATAACCTGTTAACTGGGGCCACTTTAAATTTCAAAACAAATTGTTGGGAATAACTGATCCCCGAAAACCCGGATTCGACACTAAATCGAACCCCTAAACTCAAGCGGAAGCGTAGCCCAAGAAAACGACACGTATCACCGATCGTAAAGCACACCACGGATTCGAGCGTACCTTGTTAGCCACAGATTAAACACCGACGCCAATGGAGGGAGAGAATTTGTCGCTGTTCAATTCGATGAAGCCTTGAAAGGGAAGAAGCGTCTTGTTCTTCCTTTTTCCTTTTTGAGAGAGAGAATACGCGGGAGAGGGAAGACGTACGTGAGAATGATTTTCAATCAACATCTTCTCTCTCTCTCTCTCTCCCTTTTATACCTCTCCCTTCCCATGGGCCATATTCCCATGGGCCGGGCCTTCTGGGCCCAGCTTGGGCGGACAGGGCCTTAAGCCCTTTAATTAATTAAATAAAGCTTTCATCTCCCACTCGCACAAGGTGGGCCGAACAGTATTCTCTTTACCTCTCTTCAACTTTCATACCGGTGAATAATCCGTGCGACCAGCATACTTTGAGAGCTCGTTGCTATACATCTGTTAGGAATATATAGCAGCTCATAATTGGGCGTCACACTCGAGTAGATTTAGTATGCGGTACCCTAGATCGATCGATCACATTTATATCTCTCTTGATCTCTTTTAAACAATGATATATATATTGCATTCACAATTATAATTATCACAAAGACAGTTATAATTGGTCGACCCGGTGAATACAAAACCACAATGTGATTCTCCAAAATCGATCTTCCTCTTTCCTTCAAACTCTCAATTTCAGTCCAGCTTGCTTTTCTAGAAATGCCCCATTAGATCGAATCATCTCATGACCATTGGCAACACCCTAAGATAGCAAACACTAAATAGAAACCTTGAGAATAAGTAAGAGTCGAGGGGACTAAAAAATTGAGGAACTCTTTTCCTCAAGAGTCTCACACGTCATAAAAGTTGAGATCAAACTTTTTGCCACTCTTATTGGTCGTCTCATGCATACGTAGTATGAAATACGTATTACGGTATTAACTCCTTTCCCATGGAGCGTATGTCTACACTTTTCAATACCGTACAGATGATAGTTCGGACATACCCAATGTCTAACTTGAGTTCACGTATCTACTCAATCACAAAATTCATCAGAACTCACATCGGCATATTAGACGGATAAAGTAAAATATGTGGGGTATTTTACTTTCGGACATCTTCAGTATTATGTCCTCATCTTAACACCCGATTAAGGCGATATACGTGTTTTAAGCTTGAGCTCTCGATTATCACCTAGATAATAAGCTTAAAAACAATCTCATCTCTATTTATCACACAAGTAAATAGAGGCGATTACCCATGTGAGTGGGCTAATCTTATATCTGTCCGACATACTTCTCAACTTAAAAATAATGCACTGAGCATTAAGATGCATAAAGATCATACAAAGATTCATAGGCATTAATCAATGAAAAACAAAATCTCATAAATGTGAACAACTCGGGGAAATTACAATTCAAGACGTCGGACTCTACGCAATCCTAGAGATTTTACATGACCACAAAACACATCTCTAGGTATTGGCTTTGTCATAGGATCTGCTACCATTCTATGCGTAGATATGTACTTTTGTAAGTTCACATCTTTCCGTGCAACCATATCTTTTACAAAGTTATACTTGGTATCTATATGTTTGGTCTTGCCATGATATTTTGGATCTTTGGTGTACGCTATAGCTGCTTGGCTATCACAGTTAACTAATAATGGATTTGCAGCTTTCTCAATAATACCTAAATGATCCAAAAATCTCTTAAGCCAAACTCCTTCTTGTACTGCTGCTGATAATGCCACGAACTCAGCTTCCATCGTGGATAAGGCTATACACGTTTGCTTCTTCTTGCTCCATGATATGGCGCCATTGTTCATAAGAAAGCAAATCCAGAGGTAGATTTCCTTTCATCTAAATCTCCTCCCCAATCAGCATCGAATAGCCTTCAAGTCGCAGATCCTTTCCTTGATAATTCAACTTGAAATCAGCGGTTCCTTTCGGATACCTCGGTATTCTTTTCACGGCTTTCCAATGTCTTTGGACCGGGTTGGATTGGTATCTACTCACCATTCCAACTGCAAAACATATGTCGGGTCTTGTACACATCATAGCGTACATCAAGCTCCCAACAGCACTAGCATAAGGAACATTTTTCATTTGTTCCTTCTCTTGTGGAGTCCTGGACACGATCTATGGCTCAATCCTTCACCTTTTGCAATAGGAGTGTCTATGGGTTTACAGTCTTGCATACGAAATCGTTCAAGAACCTTATTTATGTAGGTTTCTTGCGAAAGAGACAACGATCTCTTCGAACGATCCTCGAAATCTTAACTCCAAGAATGTATGCAGCCTCACCCATATCCTTCATCTCAAAGTTAGAAGACAACCATCTCTTGACGGTACTAACCAACTCCATATTGCTTAGGCAATTAGTATATCATCAACATATAATGATATGATCACAAATTGATCCTTGGATCTTTTGATATATACACAATGATCCTCATCAATCATTGTAAAATCATATGCCATTATGGCATTATGAAAACGTATATACCATTGTCTTGATGATCGCTTAAGACCATATATCGACCTCAAAAGTCGACATACTTTTCTTCTTGGCCTTTCACTATGAAACCAGCAGGTTGTTCCATATATATTTCTTCCTCTAATTCTCCATTGAGGAAAGCAGTCTTTACATCCATCCGATGTAACTCAAGATCCAGACTAGTTACTATTGCCGAATAATGCGAATCGAGGTAAATCTCACTACAGAGAAAACGTATCTTCATAATCAATTCCTTCCCGTTGATTATACCCCTTCGCCACAAGGCGAGCCTTATGCCTTTCTATCGAGCCATCAGCCTTTCGCTTTATTTTGAGAACCCATTTGTTCCCAATAGCTCGCGTCCTTTTGGAAGATCAACCGGTTCCGAGACTTGGTTTGATTCCATTGACTCCATTTCCTCTTCCATTGCATTAATCCATTTTTCTTTACTAGGGCACTTGAGCCTCATCGATATTTCTTGGCTCATCCTCATCTTGTGGAGCAACCATAAAAGTTTCCCCTTCAATGTCAAAACGTCGACGGGGAATACTTTGGCGACTTGTTCGCCGTACGGGAGATTGTACACTTTGCACATCATTCCCTATTGTGCTCCCACTTGGATGAACACCACTAATATCATTATCTTGATCCAAAGTCTCAAATAGGGAGTGATCTTCCCCTATTTCGCCCTTCTTAGGAAACTCATCCTCTAAGAATGTGACATCTCGTGATTCAAATTCAGTTATACTCCCACTTTCCTGCTCACCAATGAACACATACCCTTTCGAGTGTTCCGAGTATCTTATGAAAATACTCTTCTTTCCTCTAGGACCTAATTTCCCAAACTTGTGAGAGGACTCATGTGTATAGGCAGCACAACCCCATGGCTTAAGAAAACTTAAGTCCGGTTTTCTACCTGTCCATAACTCATATGGAGTGGAAGTAACTGATTTGGAAGGCACCCGGTTAAGTATATACGCAGCGAGTTAACAATGCATCACTCCAAAAGGTGATTGATAAGTTAGCATGCGCCATCATAGACCTAACCATTTCTAGTAGGGTTCTGTTTCTTCTTTCCGCAACACCATTTTGTTGAGGAGTATATGGAATAGACAACTGTCTTTCTATTCCTTTTTCATCACATAATTTTCTGAACTCATCGATAAATATTCTCGACCTCGATCGGATCTCAATGCTTTTATTTTCTTGTCTAATTGATTTTCTACCAGGTTCATAAACCTTTTGAAACAACTTATTGCTTCAGACTTGTGAGAAATCAAATAGACATATCCGAATCGAGTATAATCATCAATAAAGGTGATGAAATAAACAGCCCCATGCCTTCCTCTCACATTCATTGGACCACGAGACATCGGAATGGATTAAATGTAGAGGAAATTCAGCTCTTTTTCCTTTTCCAAATGGTTTTCGTGTTGCTTTCCCTTCCAGGCAATGCTTACATACGGGCAAATCGACTTTTCCAATATTGCCTAACAAGCCCTCTTTGGCTAGTCTATTCATACGTTGTTGGCCAATGTGACCAAGTCTAGCATGCCACACATTCACATCATTATCATATTTATTAGGAGACGTGAGAAGGGAATAACAAACATTAGCATTAACATAATCAACATCTAATACAATAAAACCATTTAGAAAATAGCCACAACCATAGTAATTTGTATTCAAGAACAAATTCACACCTCTACTACAGAAGTTCATACAAAAACCTAATCTGACCAACACTAATACAGACACTAAATTCGACGAATCTCCGGAGCATACAGCACATCATGAAGGAACAAAGTGCGTCCACCGCGCATATTCGGTTGGCATGTGCCAATTCCTTTCACTTCAGCTCGGAGTTGTTTCCCACATAGATCCACTTAGTTCCAAAGTAGGTACTCGTCGGAATTCCACGAAGGATCCTCTATCCTTCGCTACATGGTCCGTCGCCCCTGAATCCACAGTCCACAAAGGATTAGACTCAGTCAAGAACACAGAACTTGACACATAAGTAAAGTTCTGAAAAGTACAATGGGTGCATACCTTCTTTGGCTCACGACAGTCGTGAGCATAGTGACCCTTCTTGTCACAGTTGTAACATCACACCCTTGACATTTTCTTCACTTGAGGACGCTTTCCTCTCTCTTGTTGGTTAATTCTTGATTTCTTACAATAAGGACTTGATCCTTTGCATTCCCACATATTGAACGAATCAATACATTTGCGCTTAGAGCACAAAGCCCTTTTTCTGAGCTAGAACCAGCATAGAAAATATCTATTTACAGCTCAAATGCCGTTAGGCGGTCCTCAACTAGCTCAAGGTGGCGCACAACATTTATAAAATCTTCCATAATATGGTCAAGAGCTTCTAGTGCTTCTTGCTTTTCCAGCACATATTGAATCTCCATATTTAATATTTCACAATAATTGCCGTTCATATCAGCAATCACGTTCTTAGTTGCTGAAACCGTCAGTCTGAACACATCAGACATACATGCACGAATAATTAATGCCTATCATTTATGCATCCCTATTTACATAGACCCATCATATTAATGAATAATTTTAAGTAAGGCTTCAGAATCAAAAGGTCACTACGTTTCCAATCATCCTCCAAAAATCCTAACTTAAAACTATCATTAATATGATTGTCAAATGCAAAATCAATTTTATGAAGTTACAAAAACTTCTATAACTACCCACAGCAACCAGCAATTAACAGAAAGCAACAAATAATTGAATTCCAATAAAACAATAATGCTTTCAATCAATACAAATAGGTAGTAATCATTACATAATATGTTCACAAATCACACTTAACATATATCGTCAATACAACTAACACCAAGTCAACACACGAACTCGGGAAAGATCCTATTTTCTTCAATTTCTTGATCTTTTCTTTTGAAACAATACAGTAATATTCATTTGCAAAATCCATCACAATTTTCTTATAGGAAGCACGGCATTTCCGTTGACATCCCATATGCGATTCAACACATCTTGCCATTCGGGTGGAAGAGTGCATATGAAAAATCGCACCATCTCTCGATCGTGACATTGGACGACCATTCCATATGACCTGTTGAATTTTCGCGTTGACTTCAAGGACGTGATCAATTAAGTCACCGCTCTCCCATCGATGATCGATCGGCTCATTTATCGAACTGACCTTTCCTTTTGTTCATCGAATCGCGCGAATAGGTGTGCGCACCCTCAGGGGAGGCATTGTTCCTGCAACAAATGCAGAACAAATAAGGGATTACATATAATCCACATAGACTTAATTGAAAAAGAAACACATTCTTTTCCTCTTTTTTTTTTTTTTTTTGGTCAACGGTCAAAGTCAACGGTCAAAGTCAACGGTCAAAGTCAACGGTCAACGGTCGTCGGTCAACGGTCAACGGAGGTCAACGGTCAAGGTTGCCGGTCGCCGGACCGGTCGGACCGGACAGGCCGGTCGGACCGCTCGGGCCGGTCGGACCGGGTCGAACGGATCGACCGCACGTGCCGTGCGCGTGCGCGCAGGATGACGTCACGCAGAGCGTCATCAAGCACGCGTCGAGGGCGTGCCTGTCCATGGTCGGGTCGGGTCGGATCCGGGTCGGGTCGTCGGGTCGGTGAACCGACGTCATTGCTGACGTCATCGATGTCGTCACCCCCGGTTATTTACGCGTTGGGTGACGTCATGATGACGTCGCACGCGTCGGTCCGCGGACCGCGCGCATTCGCCGCCGGGCGGGCGCGCGCGCGCCGATTCGCCGACCGGCGCGTGTGCCGCACGCGCCTGGCGATCGAGCGCCTCCGGGCGCGTCGCGCCCACGCGCAGCGCCTTCCGGCCGCGCGTGTGGGCGCGTGCGGCGGCTCCCGGCGGCGTTCGACACGTCGCCGGACTCGTCTCGACGTCGCGCTTCTTCTGTGCAATCAGACTTTGATTTCGACTTACGAAAAGTCGGAAAAATGGCCGAAGAAGTCTCGGGTGTCGGGATTGCTCGCCCGATCCGTACGGCCGAAGGTATTTTTGCGAAAATCAATCAAAAACACATCAAATTGATCGGGAAAACGTGAACTAGGGCTCACGATACCAATGTTGGGAATAACGATCTCGAAAACCCGGATTCGACACTAAATCGAACCCCTAAACTCAAGCGGAAGCGTAGCCCAAGAAAACGACACGTATCACCGATCGTAAAGCACACCACGGATTCGAGCGTACCTTGTTAGCCACGACATTAAACACCGACGCCAATGGAGGGAGAGAATTTGTCGCTGTTCAATTCGATGAAGCCTTGAAAGGGAAGAAGCGTCACTGTTCTTCCTTTTTCCTTTTTGAGAGAGAATACGCGGGAGAGGGAAGACGTACGTGAGAATGATTTTCAATCAACATCTCTCTCTCTCTCTCTCTCCCTTTTATACCTCTCCCTTCCCATGGGCCATATTCCCATGGGCGGGCCTTCTCGGGCCCGGCAGGCGGACAGGGCCTTAAGCCCTTTAATTAATTAAATAAAGCTTTCACAAATTAATAACAACCACTAAATTTTAAAAGATTTGTGAGTCTATGGTTTCACGTGGCCATCCGTGACCTCGCAATTTTTTGCCGTTCGGTTGCCGTTGGGTAGAGACGCCGTAGATCTCAATCGTTCGACAGATTTGGTTATAATATTTTGCTTTGCCAGTTGATAATTAAAATCTAATGAAACATGATGTGCACAAAAGACCACAGATCACTTCAACAAAATTGGACCTACATTAGACATGAATGGCGTCACTTATGATGATTGTTGCAGTAAAGTACATCGGTGACTTTTGCGTACCCCATAAAGTACTTTATTTAGATCATTTCTTACGTGATCTTTTCAAATTTTCTGGACGAAAACTTTCGACTTCTATAATAAAGTTCAAAGACACGTCAGGTTTTATAATTTTGTTGAGTAACTACTATTCGATTAAAGTTTTTGCCTGGATTTGCTTAACTAGAGCAATTTTATTTTTTAAAATTCGAATATGAAGAATCTTAAAACAAGTTTAAAAAATAACGAATATTATAAATCTACATATCAATAGCTACATCCGTGCCAAATAAAAGTCAAGTCATAGAAGTGGGAGTTCTAATTATGGAATGGATGAAAAAATAAAAGGTGCTACCCACAACGCTGTGGGCGCGTTGGGGCACGTTGATTTGGGCGTTTCTCCCATCCCGTTTGGGGGGAGGTTCGAGTTACTGTGTACGCAATTGCGCGACTTAAGTGTGGCACTGTGGGAGATGGGTTCTTGTGCTAGCGTTGGTCCGGATTTACGTAGCCAGTTCCCGGATCATAAAAAAAGTATAATAATGATAAAAATAAAAGGTGCTGACAAGTCATAGGTGGAATATATATATCGAGCGACCTTTTAGGACTTTTTTTTGTTGGTCGAAAGCTACCTTTTAGGACTTGATCGACCTAAAAAATTTTCCACAACCCTATGATAGTCAGGACCTAGGAGGTAGAGATGATGGATGAAGCTGGACCCACGGCAGTAAGACTAGTCAAAAGACATCAAAAAGTTTATCAAGAGACCAACTTCATCATGGGTCAATCAAGGGTTTCTTATAGGCATCCGTGTCCTCGCAATCTTTCGGCTGTTGAATTGAAATGTCGTAGATCTTAGTTTCTCTACCGATCTCGGCTTAGGGTGAAAATATTTAATTTCAAGTACTGGATTCGATTTCCAGGTCCAGCAAAAAAGCAAAGTAAAAGAGAGAGAAGAGTTACAGTATGACAAAAAAAAAAAAAAAGAAAAAAAAGAAAAGAAGCATATCTTAACTTGGATGGTTGTGATATTTTATATTTCGACTCAATAACAAAAATTCGTTAAAGCACGGTGTGCATGAGGGACCATGGACCACTACAACAAAATTGATCATTTGCAACACAAGACTAGTGTCACTTCTAAGACTCCCATGATAATATGCATCTAATGATCTTTTGTGGGCACTTTGCAATGTCTCATAAAGTGTTGGATATATTATTAATATAGTCCAAAAATAATATGTTCACATACAAGTCCAATAGGTAAAAGCATGGTTATTTGGGTCCATATGGGCCGAAGCCCAATAACGTGCATATAAAAACTCTAGGGTTTCCTTACGCTGGAGGTAACACTGTTGAGCGTTCCAAACTTGACGTCTCTTGGTGTAATACTTCAAGCAACTATCTTTTCTCTCTCAAATAAAGTACTTAATCTAGGTTATAAGTACATTATCTCTTGAGTTTCTACTTATGAACATTTTTTGTCATCAATTTGGCAATTTATTTGCCACAAGTAAACTTGTTTATTTGATAAATGATTAGAGACGTTTATTGATATCGTGGTGACATTTTATTTGTGCAAATAGTTAACATGGCATTTATACATTTTTCTTTCACACTTATTTAGCTCAAAATGTTTTGTTCCTCATTCAAGGGATTTTGCGGCATTTCGCTCGCAATAGTAAGATGAGCTCATCCGTCCAAAGGGGGTTAATCCGATCTTCATGATGGTAGAAGATTGCTATAGAAGCTTCAAGTAATTAACAAAGGAGTTGTCCTTAATTGTTCTTCTCCTTTCTACTGTCATACAAGATCAACCATATGTTTAATGAAAAAAATGATGCATGGTCCATCTTAATGAGCCGAAATTCTAGATTAATTGACTTAAAATCCATGTCATCCCAGCTGCATCTGTCAAGTTACATTTTGTTGTTAAGAAATGGAACTTAACACCCTCTTCTATTTTTTGGCCCTCTAATGAAAAATTCTATCCACGTCACACTACGTCACACTACAACGTCATCTTGCTAGTTACCTTTTACAATAGCCATGCAATTGTCATGCATGCTGGTGATTTATACCACGTTTCTACTTTCAAATATAAGTTATTAAATTCTTAGGTAACTTTTTTATGCCGCTTGTTTAATATTATAAATAGATAATAATGTATTTAGTGACGTTCCGTAGTGCAGAATAATTATTTTGTTGATACCTTATTGAAAACTAAACCCGATCATTCGCCTGGTTACCCACGAGCCGCCGAAGTCAATGTGGCCAGACCTATGAGGGCGTCAGACTTTTTTGTTAGGCTTGAGCAAGGGCATTTAGTGAGAAATCTGGGCCTAACCCGACCTGACCGGAAGATCTGTACATAAATGTTTTGGTGGGTATGTTTGGGCAAAAAATTTAGGTACGATTGTAAGGTCCTAGCTGGGCCGCCTCAATGATCATCCCCACTAGCGGCTAATTGGGCAAACATTGGACAATAAAAGCGGTTCATAATCCATAATTGAATTTCATAGTGATATTATTTACCCACTTTAAATTTTAAAAGCAATTGATAATCTACCACGGAATTTGACAGTAATAATTTACAAAAAACACTAACCAAGCAGATAATGTTACAAATGAAAATGATCGATTATCTACTATTGAAATTCCCCAGTGGTGAAATTATTATCTCATTGATAACTTACGATTTACCGACGGAGCCCTTTTAAAACTTACAAAAGTAGTTTATGAACTATTGAATTAAACATCGGTAAGTTTTATTATTTTGTTATTATTTTACTAAAAATGCAGTTGATAATCCACTCTTGAATTCGACATTGATAAAATCATTATCGGTTACTAGCTAATGAATAACTAAGTGGCCATATAGTTTACCAATCACATTTTTCTTACTAGCACAATTTGAAACTTACTGACCCCGTTCAAATTTAGAATCACGGAACATTAGCTTATTTTACATTTGTTATTTTCTATACAGAAAACGAAAATTTTCAGGTTAATATGTGATCACTTTTTCACTATAGCTCGGTCGAAAATTTACGTCAATGATTCTGACTTTTTCCTATCAAATACCACACAAGTACAACATCCTTCCCTTCATATAAGTGCAGCTTGGGAGGTAACGCTCCCCGAGTTCCTCAGTTCACCGGATGGACTGGAGTACAATCTCTTCTTTGCAGTTTTTTATGGAAAAAATTTCTCAACTCCGCAAGCTTTCCAACTTACACTACTCGGACCTCACCAAAATATATGATCTGGTTTTGCTCAAGAACTCGCCGAGTTGCAATGGATGTCGAAATTGTCCTGCTCGAATTTATTGTGCCTATCTAGTGTTGACTCTGCAATGTTGGCATGTAACGACCCGAGTCTCACTGTGTAATATTGTCCTTGGTCTGAGCTCCATGTGTAATATTGTCTGCTTTGAACACTGAGTCATCACGATTTTAAAACGCGTCACACAGGTTAAAGAGACCTAAACCTTATAAACTAGCTCTAGGACTCCCCCTAAGCGATGTGAGATAGGAGACGCGCCCCCGCGCTTGAGGCCGTCACATGGAAACTACTAGAACAAATTTCTCACTCTCTGCATTTCAATTTCACTTCTCTCAGTCTAGCATTCGTTGATCTCACAGTGATAATCGACAACATCTGGCATCTTAGCTTGCTGGATAATCCATTAATAAGCTAGAAGGTGAATATTCGAAAAGCTTTTATCAGTCTTCAGCAAATCGCCGGCAGTCCATTGAGATCAAACAACTTTATAAGGATGTATTTCGGGCATCCAAGAGAGAACTCCACTCGGCGAATCTCAGGGGTCCGACAGAGTTGTACATTACATCTAGTCACTTTGCAAATCATTTAATTGGCATGTCGGGCTGCAAAGTCGGTCCAGAGTTTCTGAGATGGCTTCGAAGGCAAATGTCCATTCCGTTGATGTCGACCAGTGACATCTCAGCTGAAATTCCCGATTGGCTCCCTATCAGTTCATCGAATGCCATCTGGCTCATCTCTTCGGAAATATGTTCAGAGGCTGAATTACTGAATGAAAGATGCGGCCTTTCCGAGCATTGCTACTTCCTCGTGATAATTGCAGCCGAGGCATTTTGAATTCTCTTTGCCATCTGCAGCCATCACAACAAATTCTTGCCTAATCTTTCTAATTTGGCATTGGTTGATCTCAGATCACCAACGCCCGCGTCAACTAAACAATCTCCAGTTCTTAAGCTTTGTAGAGAATAATATTTCAGGAAGGATTCTTCACTGATTTAAACAACTTCTTGCCTAATTGGTGAAGAGGTATCGATCATTGGTCAAGTGGGACGTACTATTTCTCCTACACAGGGCCATGTTTATATGCTAACAGAGCCTACCGAATGTTCCTGCGGACGCTTTGACATTTCTTTTCCATTGCTGATTTTTCAGTAGACAGATAAGACGGACAAATACATGAGAATTGATTATGCTCAATGGCCATCAGAATTTGTGTTCTCTCGAAGTTATTGGAGCGGAAGAATCCCTTCAAACATTGGGAACTTGAAATATTATGCATAGCACTCTAAATGAGCTTCCGCAATTCGTTTACGGGCCCATCACTCCTCCTGGATTGAAAATTCTCACCTATTCATCACTGGCAGCAAGTTTCCAGGCCGGCCTCGCTTTCGGATTTCTGCTTGATCAGAAATCTCCCAAAAATCTTTGGAATCAGCATCCACATCTAGAAGGCTTGACCATCTATTATTCATCCATCTCTATAAATAGACCAAGAACTCGGCTGTTAACTCTACTGTCTCGCTGGTGCACTTTACAAAAGAAGTTAAGAAAGGAAAAAAAACTCGATACGTTTTAAATCAATACAATAAGCTCTCAGAAATGTGCAACCACCTACCCACAGAGGATTCTATTGGTTTAGTCGATTTGGACAAATGAGTTTTAAGACTCAGTAGTTTTGATCATGTAGTTTACTTCTCCCCATAATGAAAAACTTGGTAGGTATAAACAGTCAATTTCAAGCGGGGTTACTTCTTCATTCCGAGTCCAATGTCCTGATAGTTGCAAACTGGAAAAATCTCGATTCGAGCAATAATTGTCTCCAAGGGACATTCCCCTGTGTTATCGTTGAACATTATCACTGGCTTAGATTCCTTGATGTCTATAAGAATTCATGAGACGGCGAATTCTTGAAAAACTTGAGCTGTTTCTGCATTGGGCAAGTACTACGCTTGAGTTATAGTAACTTCAGTGGGGAGATCTCAGACACCAAAGATGGTATGCTGTCTGTTGACTGCAAAGTAATCCGAAGGTTATTGATGTTTCCAGCAGCAATTTCAGTCTTTTATTTATTTTGATGAAGCCCACAAACCGAGTATATGCAGTTGACTAGTCATTGTGACCATTTTGCACGAGGAAAAGAGTTCCCAAAAGCTCAAAGAAAAATCAAAATCACGATTTGCAGGAATGTAATTTTCTTACTATACTACATCAGATCATTTGAGATTTATCCTTCTTGAGAAAAATTACTTTATGAGGACATTCCTTTGCAGCTATGCCACCTTGCTTATGCCTAATATTTTAAGCCTAGCACATAACAAGCCCCCCATAGGCATTCCTCATTGTTCTAATAACTTCTCCCAATGTGGACCAATTAACTTTTGATCCTTATTTGGGATTCTGGCGGGAGGTTTTTTGTTATGGTTAATATAAAAGGAGCAACCCTAAAATTCACGAATTTGAACCTCTTCTTCAAATGCAGACCTTTCAAGCAATGCATATGAAGGGTTATCTAGGTTCATTCGACTTCATAATTTGAACCTCTCTCAGAAAAAGCTGACCAGAAGAATTTCTTCAGTCATTAGCAACTTGACATTTCAAATCACTCGATCTATTTGTTAACAAGTTATCAAGTGAAATCCCTCGTAGCATATCCAATTTAGACTTTTTAAATTGTTTGGATCTTTCCTTTAACTATTGTCTGGTCTTGTTCAATTGAGCAATCACCTAAGCACTCTTGATGATTAATCTGTTTTTTGCTGCAACGACGGACTTTGCATAAGTCCTCCTTTCAAAGTTTGGCCTAGAGACGAGATGGTCATAATTCAAGCGACAATGAATCTGATGAAGGAGACTTCATAGTTGTTTGGTTTTATTCAGGACTGTGATCGGGCTTCATGGTGGCATTCTTGGGAATTTGTGGCATATTATATTTCAAGCAATCATGGAGCTCCTATTTTTGTATTTCCAATTCCAACTATGCAATTAAAAGATTATTTTATTTGGACACGTTATATCCTATATATGTCAAAAAGCGCAAAATGTTCAGATGAGTTTAAACTTCGTTAGGTTCGCGAATCAATTCAGTGAGATAAAATCAACAACGTCAATTGCTCTTCGATTCTCAAGTTCGATAGGAAATCTTCTGTCCCTACTTGCACCTTCTCAGACCAACCACTCGCACTTTCCACATCTTCCGAAATTGAGCCTATTGTAAGGGCACCCAGAAATGAACCAAAGGTGCTGGCTTTGGAAAATGGAAAGCAATTATATAATTTAATCCGTTCACTACATGATGAATCAAAGTCCTAGCACCGTTTTGAAGTACTCCTTTCAAGGCAGCAAATCTTGAATTTGGAATTAATTACATGTGCATATACATTGGATTCATTTTCCCATAAGAAGACTCTAGCTGTTTATTTATGTTGATTCATACAAGATCTGCAAGTGTTTTATATGGTATGAGCTCAATTTCCATATAAGATGGTTGCTGTAAGGATGCTCGGATTGGCTAAATGTATGTAGAAATCTTGTGTAGATTTTCACAACATATCACACCATCATATCATAGCTTGAAAAAGAGTGAGAAGAGAAGGTCACCAACATGGTTTCCCAAAGAGTTTGTTCGTTCATAGGCATTCTTTGCCTGATTTCTCTTTGCTTTACATATAGGCTCCATTTGTTTAGGAGAAAATGAACCATTTGAAAAAGATATATTTTTTAAATAATTTCTTTTATTGCTTGAAATGAATACTTAATAAAAAATATTTTCATTATTGATAACAACTTATGTCTAAACATATTCATTGATGATGACATTTTTATTTATTCATTCATTTTTCTAAGCAATATAAGTGATCATTTTTAGGATAATGTTTTTCAATTATTCATTTTCCACGAAACAAACGCATCCTTAGATTAAGTTTCATAAGCATTCATATAGTAATTCATTTTGTTTAAGGTGGGCTACGACATTACCAAAATATGACAAGATGGTTTCATATTTGATAGGATTGATAGCCAAACCTAGAACTCTTAGCAGGTTTTTTGACTTAAATATTCCAGATCTTGTCTAATTAGTCACAGTAGCTATCAGTTTGTTATATGTAAGTGTGATGATTGCTGGAATTTCTTGAATTCTTGTTGTAAGATGTAAAATGTGCAATCCCATGATCTCCATAACTAGAATAAGAGCACAGATAATCAAGTAGAAAGATTAATACACTTGTTTTGGAATCCATTATTCTTGATGTGGAAGCGGAAAAGCGATGATCCACGCACAAGTCCTTCTCCTCTATTGCCTTATGTATCACTAGCTTAATGAGACGGCCCCCTCACCCTTTAGTGCTAGGTAAACGCTCCTTTTGTGAGGATACTCGTGAGAATTAGGGTAAGAGGAGAGACTTGAGCACTTTCCAACCAAGCCCTCTTATTACGGGCTAGGCTCAACTTAACCCACACTAACCAATCCCATATTAGATTAATTAAGAAACCTTCTATCTCACCTTAGACCAATCCCGTAAAACGATAAATTACAATATCAATTAATGTAGTCTACATTAGGAAAACTTTTACATTTTTCGACTTGGGCTATATTAATTGAAATTGTACTATATGTGCTTACCTTGGTCTAAAGATAATTCTTAATAGTTAATCCCATTCCATAAAGTTTCAAACATCGAATCATGTCGGTAACTATATATATACACATAGAACCTTCTATGGTCACAAATGTTTTCAACTTTATTGATATGGATTCAATATGGTAGTGTGGCAAATGGATAACATTTCTTATAAAGAAATCCCATTTGTCAGTCACTATTTTCTTATCTTAATTGTCATTAAAAAAACTTTTGCCACTAGAGAATGTCTTTATGGTTCCAATGAACCCACATATGTCTTGTCTTTATGGTTAACCTTTCTTTATGTAACAAGACATATGTACAAGGCTAATAATTAGATGCTCCTAGTCTTCATTCAATGTTTATATAATACCTTGAGACTTTTATCAATATGTATTTAACATAATGACAACACATTCAAAAATATTTTATTGAATACAAAAGTTGATATATATCAAACCGTTACTAAGTATAACGAACATAGATGTAAACTTTATTAGTGTAAAACCGAAATAGCTCCCACTAAACAACAACATCTCATGATGCTCTTAAGCCCATATTAATGACATGTCGTTCAAGAACAAAAGAGTGAAATCCTTTAGTTAGTAGATTTGCAACCATATCATCTGTGGAAATATGTTATATTATAACGTTACATTTTGTACCGTTTCTTTATGGTAAAAAATTTGATTGCCATGTATTTAGACTCCTTGAGATATCTGTTTTTAATAAATAATACTACAAATTTATTATCTCAATACAACCGTATATGTTTATCCATGAAATTAAATATGATTAACTCCTTAATGAGGTTCCGGAGTCTAATAGCCTAAGTAACAACCTAAAAAAATGTTGCAAACTCTGCTTACATGGCAGAAGATAACATAGAACTTTATTTACTACACTTCCTGCTAACATAAATATGTATTCCGTTATTGATCTCATGTCATCCTAATAGGCAGTAAAGTTTACATCTAAATATCCAGTTGAGGCGAGCCGAAGGGCTCAGTGAAGGGACAGTTGGAGAAGGACAAACAGAAAGACGAGGTGAGTCAACTATTATTCAATTGATGACAATAAACTCAGTAAGTTATGACATTTGTGTTTATGTTGATTTATAGTCTATTACAAATATGTACATAGATATAATTGACATGTATGTAATGTTTTTGTATTTGTCAGGTCACGAGAATGACACGTGAAGAATTGGCCAAAGCAACTGAAGGGCCAGTTAAGTCGACGTTTTTCAGCAGCAGTAGAAAAAAAAATATCTAGTAAGTTCAATAATTTGTGTTTAGTTTTCTTTTATGTTGTTATATGGCTTGATGTTATGTTTATGATGTTCTTTACTTTTTTCCGAGATTCGAAGAAGGCAAGCTAGAGCTCAATTACCAATAGAGGGCCCAATTGAAGGGCCACCACAAAATCTATCACCAAGGTCACCACAAAGGCCACTAGAAGGATCATCACAAGGGCCACCACAAAAGCCAACAGAACGTGTCACTAAAGCTGAAGGGCTAAATAGAAAAACAACCAGAAGAAAGCCAAATCAAGGACCAGCTACAAAAAGGCCATCTAGAAGACGTCTAGCTGAAGAAGTGGCCAAAGAAGCCCTTGTTATAGCTGAATGGCCACAACAAGAGTTTAAGAAATCGCAGGCGAGAAGAAGGGCCAACCAATCACAAGTACCTAAATGTAACGTTCCCCTTCGAACAAGAAGGGCTCTTGGGAAGAGGCTAAAACAATATGGTTATGACTTTTATACAGATGACCGTACTAGAACAGTTATTCTTAATGTAAGTTTTATAGGCTGCATTTAATTTAATTTATGGTGCAAATTTTTGTTGATAATTGAGTTTTCTTTTTGAAGCCTGGGATAAGTTCAGAGGTTTTTTTTTTTTTTTTTTTTTTTTTCTCTTAAGGCCCAACTCAAGAATCAATGGTTGTGCTAACAAAGAAGAAGACATTGGCTACGCTAACAAGAAAGAAGAGTAAGAAGAACCCAGTTGTAATTCCTTCTGAATTAGTTCAGCCTACGACAGTTGTAGCTCATTATGAATCAGTTGAGCCTACAACAATTGTAGCTCCATTATAATCAATGCTCTCGAGACAGTTGATGTCAAATCCCAATCCTCGGGCACGCATACATCCTTCTACTTGGTTAATTTTATAATGCGATATCCTAGGACTAAATATCGCCAACCCTTTAGTTTATTAAGCACATGCGGAAGCAGTTATAAATTCCCAGACAATAAAATAATGGGATAGAAAAGTAAGGCTATATTTTTCATATTGAAATCCACAACCAAACCTTTATACATAGCATAACTCAAAGTCTGTTCACAAGACTATTCATAACATTCTAGTTTCACACTATTCATATTTAGACAAGATTCACAAAAGAGGATGGGATTTTAGTTCTCATATGGGTCATACTTAGGATCATCCTGATCCTCTTCTAACTCTTCTGACTCTTCTTCACTAAGCTCACATTCTTCAAGCTCTTCATCTTTTACCGGTTAATCGTTCTCTTCTGGTTCCTTCTTCATAGGCTTATCTACGGGCCTCAACCGGGATGAGACTACGTCTCAGCAAGTTCTACCTCACTAAGACTCGATTAGGAAACCAATACGCTAACCAGGCTGCTTATACACGCATGGGTTGGAGGACTTACCTTGGCCCAGATTCCACTTGCATATTAGCACAATTCAATAGGCACCTTAGCAATTACATCACAAATCAATATCTCAATCAATTGACCTAGTTGATTTCATACCAACAAGACCATTCCGGTCATTTCAATTATTCCAACTCAATTCCCAATTATAAATCACGATCCTTAGGACATAACTTATCTATAGGTGATAATTACGGCCCCACCAAGCAACTTTCTTAGATTTAGTGGCTTTACGGTCCTACCCGACTCTTTCAAGATCCGATGGCTTTATGGTCCCACCCGACCCTTTCAAGATCCGATGGATTTACAGTCTCACCCGACCCTTTTAAGATCTGATGGATTTACGGTCTCACTCGACTCTTTCAAGATCTGATGAATTTACGGTCCCACCCGACCCTTTCAACTATGGCCAACGATATTGCACTCGTAATTAAATTCCTCAATTTCATAATATCTAGGCCTAATTTGTTGGTATTAAAGATACTTGATAAAATATCGCGTGTAGGTACACAATCGGCTTTAGCCAAAATAGAATAGTTTCCTTTCTATAAATCCCACCATTTTCTGTAGTCTACCAAAACATTTTTGGCATTGTCAACAGATGCCCGGTTATTTTTCAATTAATAACCAAAGATTATTCAATTTAGGAATAAATCCTAAAATCACTCATAAGTCAATTTAGCACAAAATAAAGCTCAATTAAATAAACGAACTACATCATGACAATCAGCACGAAATTCGATCACCAGCCATCCCGATTGAATTTCTGAAAAATAAATAATTAAATAATTAATTTCGAAATTTAAATAAATAAATATTAAAAATCCAATTTAGGCTTGCATTGCCTAATTGAAGCCCGATAAGGGTCGGGAAAATCCCGAGATGCATTCAATAAATAGTATAGGCAGTTCTCTAGCTAAGTACACTAACCACCTAACTAATATGCAATGCAATTAACTAAGAATCACTAATTCATTCTAATCTAACCACCTAATTGTAATTAATTAAATCTAATCAACCCTTAAGCATAATTAGTCTACTAAGCAAGGATTAGTGAGATTACTCACTTGGTAAAGGGAAGACCGAAACACTGCCATGGCGACGCAACGGCGGCCGAAATTCGAATTTTTTTGGCGATGTCGACAATCACTCGGGCCGCGCCCAAAAGCCTTGCAAGCCCATAGCAAATTGCTGGGCTTGGGCTGAACTTGGGCCGACTTGCTTCAAGGGCCCAAGATGGGCTGAACTTACTGGGCCTCGCTGAAATACAAATGATGCTGGGTTGAACTTCAAGACTAAAAATGGGCTATAACTTAAATGGACCAAGCTGAAGCGGGCCTAAAAAACTGGGCTGCTGGACTGAACTTCACTTGGGCCGAATTGCTGGATCCGAGGGCTTCAAATTCTGCTGGAGATGGGCCCAACTGTTGGGCTAAAAATTCACATGAGCTGGAGGATGAAGACTCGCTAGATTGTGGGCCGTGTGGGGATGGACGAACGGCAGCAGCCTCGGCGGATCGTTGGACGAAGACGCTGGACTGCTCGACTGCTTCGGTTGAGGAAAATTGAAGAAATCGAGGCAGCTTCGGTCTTCGTGGACAGCCATAGGAGACGTGGGCTTCGTTGGCTGCTTGATGAACACACGAGCAGCTGCAGGGTCAACCAAAGAGCTGGGTGGAGAGGATTGTTGACCGGTGGAGATGAAAACAAAAGCGTGGCAGCTTGGACGTGGCAGAGGAAAATCGATGGGCGGTTTCACGTGGGAAGACTTTGCTGGCCGAATTGTTGCTCGTGAAGTCGAAATGGCTGAGCTGGCTTCGGTCGGCTGAATTTCACGCGGCAGAAGCAATGGAGAAGCACGCGGGAAGGGCTGAAGCTTGCTCGGTGGAGATGAAGACACAAGCAAGCTGGACCGAATTCCTGGACTTCCTGCTGGGATTTTAGGCCGAAGATACGCGGACGAGGGGAGACAGCGACTGCAGAGGCTGCACGCGGGGAGGCTTCGCTGGTGTCGAGTTGCTTCGGTCAACAGAACATGAAGTCAGCCTCGGTGGAAGGCTTCGTGCGGATGGAGTGGAGCAGCCGGCAGAGACTGAAAGAGGACGGCTGGCAGTCTTCGAAGGAAGATTAAAAAGAAGCAAAAGCAAGACTTGGCCGAGAGAGAAGGAGCTCGTCGCACGAAAGAGGAAGAGAAGCAGCTTGGCGTGCGAGAGAGAAGAGCCAAAGGAGAGGAGCGGTGGCCTTGGTGTGCTGGAGAAGTTGCTGAAAAGTCAAGATAAAATATCCAATTTCATTAAATTCTTGTCCCCTAGAGTCCTCATGTCTATCCACTTTGGTTCCTCAGTTTCTTTCTAGCAATAATTTCCGCAATTTAACTAAATTGAAGCCAATTTTGCTGCCTCAAAATACAATTCCGCATTTCCTTAAATTTTGGCTCTACTTTCTTCATGAAATTTCTCAAATCAATGTCCAATTTTGTCGTGGAAAACGCCCATAAAATTTCCACACTTTCCTATCATCAAGTAGCTTAGTCTGGAAGTCAGAATTCTCTTCAATTGAGCCTATCCGAATTTCCGTTAATTTTCCGCAACGTTCGAATCGATTTTCCATAAAAATCTTGGAATCGATGGAATTTCTCCGAAAAACAAGACGACGTCCTATAAATGAACCGCGACATGCTCGAATATCTGATTCCCAAAACCGAATTCAATTTCATGGTTAAAAATCGATCGAACGCGATTTTAGTATGATCCGACCTACCGAGCAACTTTTAGGGATTTTACCGCGGTTATATCCCTTAACGACTTCACCAAATAGATTGGTTAACTCGTGAGTGATTAGCTCAGAGAAAAAAGACTATAGGCGTGCCGGCTGAATTTCCATTTCATATATTCGGGACGGGGTCGAAATTCGGGATGTCACAGTTGAAGAAGAAGTCTCATGTCTAGTTAGAAAAAGTGCAAGGATTATGAATCAAGTGAAAGGTCCATCAAAAGGAGCACGGACATGAGGCATTGTGCATATTAATTGATGAAATGTGATGAGATATGGTTTGTGGGGCTGATGAGTCATTTTTTTTTACTGTGGATGTTTTTTTTTTTTTCAATAGTTTGTCATTGAGTATGTGAGACTTAATTTAAATATCAATGGAACGATCTTGTTGCTTGTCATTTTTGCCTTTTTCATTTTTTTGATTTTGTTTTTACTTTCACTTACTGCTTCTAGTGGTGGATTTGTGGTGGTGACTAGGGTACTCGTGTGGTTGGTGGTGGCGGCTGGTGAAGTCTAGTGGTGGTGAGTCCATTGTGGGGGTTGGGTTGAGAGCTTTTGCTGTAGTTAGTATTGGTGCAAGTGTGCAATGTATATAGCCTAGCTTGCACGAGCCCCTTTTGCAACAAATCCACCACCCACCACTAACAGTGGTTGCTAATGATGGGTCTATGGTGGTGACTACGTGCTGGTGTGGTGGTGGCCAGTGGTGACTCCTGATGCCTTCTGATGGTGGGTCTATTATAGGCGTTGGGTTGAGGGCTTGTGCTGCACCTGGTGCAAGATGTAAGTCTGCAGCAGCATACCACTAGCACAATGGTGGCTGGTGGTGGCTCAAGTGGGTGCTTGGGATGCTTGGTGTGGCTGGTGGTGATGGTTGGAGGCCGTTGGTGGCTAGTGGTGGGCGGTGGTAGTGGCTAGTAGTAGCTGATGGCTGGTGCAATTTATAGAGGAAACGTACAAAAAAAATATTGGCACTTAACACCTTACCAAAAAAAAATAAAAAATTGGCACTTAACTGATCACACTTTAAATAACCTGGTACTTAAGTGTCCACTTTTAATCATAAGTGGCACTTAAGTGATCACTTCACTTAAATGACT
The DNA here is from genome assembly GCA_017140325.1 of Eucalyptus leucophloia subsp. euroa. NCBI lineage: Eukaryota > Viridiplantae > Streptophyta > Magnoliopsida > Myrtales > Myrtaceae > Eucalyptus > Eucalyptus leucophloia. Next base: position 38,514,269 of record CM029474.1, on the reverse strand, counting down.
CTTTTTTTTTTATCACGATTGGCACTTAAGTAATCACTGGATATAACTTATAGCACTCGAGTAATCACTCATGTCTGTCTTACGTATATGCTAGTTTGCAGCAAACCAAAGAAGCTGTTGGTTTATATATACGGTTCAACTTATGACAACTCAATTCAATTCAATGTTTGCTGTTGGTTTACATTCAGTTCAAGTAAAGAAGTTACCAAAACACATTGACCCAATATATATTCCATCATCACCGATTTATATTCAAGAATAAGCAAAACCATAGTACAAATAGTATCTCTCTCATTCATTCATTTATTCCCATTCCTTGACTTCCCCACAAGCACAATAGGTAACACATAATACATATGACAAAAAAAAAAAAAAAAAAAAAAGCACAACGATCTTGTATACAATACAAAAGTTATTCTCATCTTTCAAAAAAATAAGTTACATTTCATTTAAAACAAGTACATTTGTCTACTCATTTACAACTATGGCAGTCGGAGAAACTTCTTCTTATCTTCTAGTACTTTATATTTCATTATAAAGTATGATAGACAAAAAAATAGCAACACAATAAACGCTTGGTAACACTTCCATTCAATTTTCATCCTTGAAACTTCATTCTTCAAATGATTAGTAGAAGATGCTGTTAGGGAAATCCCTTATGGTGTTTTGAATATGACAAAATAAATCAAAGGCTACTAACGAGTTTAATGGTTAAGTAATAGACTATGCAGATGATAGAACATATAAATGATATTGTCAAAGTCTATACTTGGAAGAACCAAAAGATAGACTTTATGTTGAAGTTGAACTTATTCAGACTGTGTCTAGATCTTAATGTTAAATATGTTCAGAAGTAGAATATGTTCAGACTTACGTCTAGATTGTAAAATCTATTTCAGACGGAAGACACTCAGACTCTACTTCAGACTGAAGATACTTAGACTCTACTTCAGATTGAAGATACTCATACTCTACTTCAAATAATACTCTCAAACTTTACATTTAGAACGAGACACAAGTCCAGAACGTGACAAGGTCCAAAATGGGATATAAGTTCAGATCATAACAGATTTAGAACGAAGTATGCTCAGAACGAAACAACATGACAGAACATAACACAAGCCCCAGACATATAACGGCTAGTGATCTGGTTTGGATTCTACATCAAAATAGATTTGATTGATTCAATTTAATTGATTGACAATAACTTTCTATACGAAGAAGCTCTACTTATGGAAACCAAGATTCCGTTTGTATAGGCGATCAGAATCAATTTGGGATTCTACTTCTATCACTCGACAGCTACTAAATCTTCTAGATACAGATCTATCCAATGGGTAGGTTGGAAGACGATCCTCTAAATACTGTCCAACGGCTAGTTTGGAAGTGGATGAGTATTTAAGGAGATCAAGGACCGATGAGCAAGTAAGAGACGAAGCGTAGAATTTATAATTCCAAAGTCTGAGTGACCTTCGATTATACACTTGTCTCTCATGAGCTTAAACGTTTGTAATCGTGAGAGAAATATCAAAAGAGTGACTTAGTGAGATAGTGTGATCTACCACTAAGTGTTTGCACTCAAAGTTGTAATACGTTGTTGATTGCATAGTGGAATCCAGCTAGAAGGCTGTTAGCGTGGGAGAGTAGACATAAGCTTGATTTAAGTCAAACCACTATAAATTCTATGTTTTTATTTTCTTCCATGAACTCTTTTATTTTGTTCGTAGTTCTATTTAACTGCTAAAGTTTGAACTCGTTCAAAGTTTGTTGTTCTTCAGACTCAGTTTCAGAAGCAAAATATTTCTACTATTTTTTACGAAAAAATGTCTTTACACCTATTCATCTCCCTCTAGGTGTTCATACTAGCACTTACACATTGATGTGTGATATTTGATAGAGATTATTCAATGGCCTTGACCATTGATGCTTGAATTGTGATGGTAGTTTAAATGAGTTTCTCATATTAGTATAAAGCTTTGATGATAAGAAACAAGTCTAATATGATTCAATATATATTTTATACATTGAGTTTGATTTATGAAGCTTGAGATTGCTTTGAATACATGCTTGATCTACTTAGAAGATATGTACCGCTCACTAAGTGTGGTTGTTCATTCTACTTGTCTTTCATGTTTGTAGATCCCTCGGTTAGTGACAAGTAAGGCGAGAGTGCTATCGGCGTGAAACTTTTGGGATTGATCTTTTTGAGTATGGCTTAAGGAAGTGGTGTACATAGTTGTTGTTAATGGTGGGTTGGTTGAATTCTAGTTATATATTCTTTTTGGTGGATTATAGAAACTCTGATGTTGTAATCAACTTATTTAATTATCTAATATGTATGTATATATATATATATATATATATATATATATATATATATATATATATATATATATATATATATATTGGGGATAAGTACACTATCAGTGCCAAAAGTTGTGTACGATGCTCACTTTGGTGTCAAAAGTTTCTGTTGGATCACTTAAGTGCAAATTTTTTTGAAAAATGATCATTTTAGTGCCCACGTCGATGAAATTGGCCGGAAGTCTGACGTGGCACTTTTTTTTTATTAATTTTTGAAGTCGACGTGACTCGTCGGAGAGTTGAGTCAGTATCCAAACACCAAACTTAGAAACCCTAATCCCTAAATTGAGAAAGAGAGAAGGCTCGTCTTCGTCTTCTTCTTCCTCGAAGACCCACACCAGAAACGGCACCAGCAGCAGCACTGGCAGTGCACCGGCAGCAACACCAGCAACGCACCAGCAGCAGCAACGCACCAGCGACACCTTCGGCCCATCTTCTTCCTCCTCCTCCTCCGCCCTCGCCTTCGATTTTTCCTGCCACTTATTGCTTGAGCAACAATCTCAATCTCTGCTCACTCACCTGGTTGAGCAACTACAATGGTGGCTGAGCGACGGTGGCCGAGCGACATTGGCTGAGCGACGGTGGCCGAGTGACGAAAACCCTAATTTCAATCCTCATGTGAGCTAAACGGCGTCGTTTCCGTGAGGGTGTCCACATATAACGGCAAAATGACGTCGTTTCTTGAGAATGATGGAAAACAACGTCGTTTCAAAGCCATCGTAATTTTTTTTTTTAAATATAAAAGCCACGTAATTAATCTAGCCGGAATCTCTCGCTGGTGGCACCAAAGTGATCATTTTTTCTCCGATTTCACACTTAAGTGATCCGACGGAAACTTTTGGAACCAAAGTGAGTGCTGTACACAAGTTTTGGCACTAATAGTGTGCTTATCCCATATTTTTTGAGATATATATGTTGATATCAGATTGTTAACTATGTCTAAGGTTGCCTCTTTCGTGTGGAAGAATGTCCATGTCATCTCCTGTGGTTTTGGGGTGTAACATTAAGGACTTAGGTCCAAAAGTAACTTTCAAGACTTGTCTGACATAATTGTAACGATGCCAAATGTCAGCCCGTAGAATTCACACGCTCTACCAATTGGTAATAAGCTCCACCATGTTACGGCTCTTACGTTAACAACCATCCTAATGAACAAAGGATTTACGATCCCCAAAGTGTCATAAGAGAGGTATTTTTCAACTTGTCTTGCTCAATATTTCTCTCCAAGTCAATCCAGTAATTTCCACCGCACTCCTTTCAATCTCAACTAGAAAAAGAGGTTTAACATTTATCTGCCATTTGAAAAAAAAAAAAGTTGCTTTGAACATCCATTTGCGACATCTCTTTTTTTCCGTTTGATGCAATTAGTTTGGCTAATTCAACCCTTGAGTGAAGTACCAACTCAACAAGATGAAAAGTGATGAGATCAGCAAATCAAAGAAGATCAGCAACAGAGAAAAATAACATATAGATGAGGACCAGAACATAGATTGGGGTACATTAATGCAGGACTTCCTCCAAATCCATCTATTTTCTCCACCATTTTCCATTCCAAAACCAAAATGCCATCCACAAGAAGTTCCAACTTCTTTAGACCCTCCACGTATGAACTGTAAAGCAACATACTCCACAAACTGCACTCCAATTCATCCAGTCCAACCCCAACTTTTGGGGGAAGAACACTAGAAAACGTGTTTGATCATCAAAAGAGCAGAACACGGACACTGAATTGAGACGTATTGCATATTTAAGTAGATACAAACTTACACGTAAGTAGTCATAACTTTATTTGACAGTACTCCCTGTTAAGTACCCGCTTCTTCTCCCTCCAATTGGAAGTTCCCAGAACCAGAAGCCATCTATGCGAGGACTTAGTTACCAAGTTGGATTCATAACCACTAGCAATGACACATCACCTTTCATGCCTCGTAAAGCATTCCAACCTCAATACACTGTGGCAATGGCACCCCTAAGGCAGGCAGTGCAGACCTGCAATTACTGTGCAAGACTTCATAGAAGCCAAGCAGAATCTTGTCGAACCAGCCACAATTATTGGTTATGTAAAACCTAGTCTTCCTTCGTATGTGTACGACACCGGCAAGCTTTGCCTCTTCTATATCAGCAACTTCTTGATGCACTTCCACTGGGGAGCCAGGCAATGAGAAACTTGAGCAGGTCTGTAAGTGCGCAATCAGTGCATTGGTAACTTGAGTGACCAAATCGTCTCCTTCATGATTAAGTGAATCTGCATATCCATACTGAATCACACATCCATAAACTCCTTTGAGGCCCAGTTTATTTACAACGATTCTCACATGCGGAGCGACTTTTCGAACCAATAAGTATCTAAGAGTAGTGAAAACAGTGACTTTGTGAAGTGATCTCATGTTCTTTATATAATGACCAAGAATGGGAGTAAGCCCGTCTTGAATATTGGTGTAAAAGAAGCATAATCCAGGAACCCTTTTCATTCCCGGCTCAGACAACAATATCTCAAGCCTGTCGAGGTTTATCTTATGTGTCAGCTCATACTCCATCTTTCTCTGCCTTCCATAGAACCAAGCAAACATGATAAAGGCGAGAACCATAGACATGGCAAAAGGAATCCATCCCCCCCTCAGCAATTTTTGTGAAAACAGCGCTGACATAGACACCTTCCATCACAAAGAATACACAGAAATAAAGCGCGACCAGCACTATGGGAGTTCTCCAAATCATGATCATAACCAGGGTTAAGAATATAGTGGTGATGAGCATCACTAGACTGACAACACCACCTGCAAGAGATGCTTAGTGGTTAGTAAGGTATTTCCGTATGTTATCAAATGCACCCCAAGAAAACCAATAACATTAATACTATGATCAACTTTTTCACAGAGTGCCAACACTTACTTTCAATAAAGAGATCATGAATGCTTGATTGGCTTAACAGTGTAAAGAGATTTTAATCAGTACGCTATTGCACCTCACTTAAGCATATTTTATATTCAGCGTCTCGCCTTCAAAACCTTTATAGAAAGATTAGAAGTATCAGGGTACCCTTTTTTGAGCTTTTCTTATGTAGAAAGTACTAATTTAAATTTCCCACCAAAGCTAGAAACTTTTATTTTTAGTTCGACAGATTCTGCAAGAATTCCATAGTACCCTTGGTGACCTTAAATGTCCACAAAAGTATGTATGTTTAAACAATTGAGGTGTTTAGTACAAAATAAATCTCAAATTCTAAAAGCAAAAAGTTGAAAAGCAAAACTCCAAGCAGACCTTCACAATTTATCTTAACCATTCCTATGGTCACATGCAGAGATTTTGCTGGGAAAAGAATATGACACTAATGCAGCAGTGGCATACTAAAGTAGTTGCTGTATGATATTAGAATTCAGGATATCATATACGCACCTATATCTTTTCCATTTCCAAATATAAGAATGATGGCAACACAAAGGATCATGAGGATGTAATTGATTTCTGGACAGTAAACTTCGCCTTCTTTGTTGGGGGAAGTATGGACCACCTTTACTCGAGGAAAATAATCAAGTACCACAGATTGCTTAATTATAGAGAAGGTAGCTGATATTAGTGACTGGCTTGCAACAATTGCCGCAAGTGTGGCAATGACAAACACTGGCCAGTATAAAGATCCTGGAATGAATTTGTAAAACCCATCATTATGATCATTGGGATGACGAATTAAGTACGCAGTCTGGCCGGCATATGTTAGTACCAGTGATGGATATATCGTGCATAGAAATGCTATCTGTTGAGGAAAAGTAGCATTAGACTGGTACGTTGGAAAGGAATCAACAATAAGAGCTTGGGAGAGGAAGGTTCACCTGGATAGAAGCTCGATTGAAATGACCAAGATCAGCAAAGAGTGCTTCCGAACCTGATATTATAAAAAGAGACTCACATGAATGTTACCATGTTCCCATTGTTGGAAGAGCAGTTTTATTTTAGTTCACATCTACAACGCAAGCTTAGTTCATTATTAGGCATCAGTGAGTACTGAGAACAAGTTTGAATCCACTATGGCCCAGTCCAATCAGTCGCTCAACTGGAGAGAGAGAGAGAGAGAGAGAGAGAGCAAAATTTGGATTTGGACTATTGGAACGCAAACTGGAATAGATATTTCAGATGTTGTTATATTGTATATAATATAAAACTCTGGCGAAATTTAAACGGTAAAGACTAAGGATACTCCAAATACTTTTAAGCAACCCATCAGGGCAATGTATCAGTAAAACTCCTCTTGCCTATCAAAGTTTATAGCTCAAAGTAAATTGCCGGAACAAGCAAATGATTCATGAATTATTCAGTAAATCTTGAAGCACATTTATGTGTAATGCATCTGATCAATGAACATTTAAAAGACAGCAGCAAAACCTGACAAAATCCTAAGAATTACAACAATGCACTCATATAAACTGACAACCTGAAAGTACCCGTAAAATCACAGTCTAAATTTCCATAATGACTCCTGTACCTACGCTCTACAACAGTTCAAATGAAAAAAAGGATCCATACTTCTATTCAAGTCACAAGAATGCGATCTTGTCAGTCTTGGAGCTCGTGTAATGTGAAATAACAGTAAACTCACCTGTAATACAAAGCACAGTTCCGCCAAGTGATAGCCAACCTTCCCTGCCATTTCTCCAGAAGAAATGGACAATATAGCGTGGTGACAAGGCCTTGAATATACTCGGATAATGCTTTATGATGCTGTAAATTCCTACAAGTGGGGTGGTCAACGTCCATGCTCCCATGATGGGAGAAAAGAGGAAACTCACTTTAGAAGTACCAAACTTTTGCAGTAGGAACAGAACGATAAGAACTATTGCAGAAAGTGCTTCCACCAAAGCTGAAAAAAATTGAATGTGTAAACATATGAAGGCCAGATTCTGTTTTTATTCACTTCAAACATAACATGGAACTGATGGGCTTAACAATTTCCCACCTTGAAAAAAATAAAATAATATGGACATTTGTAGATTCTTACATCTGCTGACAGAAGGAAAAGGTGCTCTCGCTCCGTCCATTGCTGATAACACTATCAACAAATATAATAAGTCAAAAACTCAAAACCCCAAGCAGAAATCTCAGCAAAGGGGGAAAATGGCACGGTGACTAACCTGAAATTGCAGGGGTAAGAATACCATCACCGATTAGCATACACATCCCCAACATAGCAATAAAAAGTAGTACCCTCCTTGCAACTATGCTCTGTTCAAAGAATTTTCCGAGCCTACTTTGCTTTTCAGTGCCCTCAGGCAAGCCATGCTGTGAAACACCCGAGTTTGATTCTACATGTTTTGAAGGGAGGATGCCAACATTCACTTTCCTACATAGCAACGAGTACAATGCAAATGTCCCACCTGCAATGGTGGATGTATTCCTCAATCAAAAACATAACAGATCATATTACGAGAGGAAAATCAATTTTAATTTCCAAAAAATCATTAGAAAGGTCCAAAGACCAAATTGAAGGAGGAGAACTGACATCATCAGACACCTCCAAGCTTGTTGTAGGTTAACTTAATCTCTGGAGTATACTTGCTTCTAAAACATTAAAAAGCTTTGAAATGACATACTAGCAATGTTTCCCCAGTGTCGGACAACTTCATGAATTTGCAATAAAATGCTTTCGACATGACAATAATAGACACTCTTAATTAAAAAGGATCTCCATTGTTTAATGTGCCACCAAGAGAAAGATCCAATATGTTCACAAACAAATAATTGTCTGACTCATGGAGTGGCTCTAAACTACTCAGCATCGTTGATAGCTTAAACCACAATGCTCCAGGAAACTGTAAGGTCCACTTCTCATAGAATTTCTAAATTGTTCTACTATTTTCAATTTCAAAAAACTTTCCTTCAGGTGTCACTCCTGCCACCATTTTCTCGTTCATTCAGCTGGAGCTGTAATTCTCTCTTTGGTAGTGTACTTTTCAGCAAAAACTAGAGTAGAACCATGACAGAGATTATTCAAAATACTTTACCTGGCTCTCTTGAAAAACAAAGAGCGACTACTGTACAAATCTAGCTCTTCAAGAGAGACAACTACTCCAAAAGAGCTTTCGATCTGTCATGCGTCACCAATTTTAAATTCTTGGGGCAACAACTGCGTGCAGAACTCTGAATACCACTTTTTCAACTAGACTGGTTTTAGAATTGTAGAATAAAGGGCAATGGTGTGTGTAGAAGGAGCTACGGAGTGGAGTAGAGTATGTGGGAACCAGTAGAATTAGCAAAGCAACTGTAAGAAATGAACATAAAACAATCCAAACTAAATCAAAAATATTATTAGGGTCTCGTATTGACCTTCGCCTTGATCATCAGCTTTGAGAGCTACTCCAGCGTACTTTACAACACCAATGAGGGTGAGCGTCCAAAACATGATACTGTAGATCCCTAAGTAGTCTTCTTCTGTTGGAGACTTTAGTGGCATTGATGGGTACACATATAGGGGAGATGTTACTAGGCCTCCAAACACGACCCCAAGTGTCTTGTAGGCAAGTATCAGAGTTGCCGCTTTTCCCTTCCTCTGTTTCAAACACTTTCTTTGCTCAGAACATCTGACTGATCTTTAAATTGTTAAAGTATAATTCAAACAGTGCAATAACAAATTCCAAAATATATAAAAGACGGAAATTGGGAAGGAAATCAGTAAACAAGGTTCAACCGCAGCAACTTTGGTGGCCAAAGACATGGTTACATGCTTATTAACTGTTACACAGCAACGAGTGTCGTGATTGATGCACAAACGATTGATACTTTCTGCACAAACAGTAGTTCCACATGATATCTGAGCTTGAAGTCCGAGTTTCCAGTTCTTAACAATCTCTGACCTGGTTATTCTGCTTTTATTTCTCACGTTATTAGCTTCTGCCCTATGTCTCTTTGACGTGCACATACACATGCAATGCCCGGCGTTCGCAAGAGGAGGATTTCTCACAAATATGCTTGACGTATATAATGTTTTTCTTTCAGAACAAACACAAACACTGAAAAAGTCGTAATCTTTTAGCCATTCAACTGATATGCATTATTCATTGCGCACACCCACTTGGAAAACACAACAAAAATGAAAAACGAAACAAAACGAAGCTCAGTCCGACCCAACCAATGAGACCAAAGCATTCACAACCCACGACGAACGACGAGAAAACGCAAAGACCTCGTCTTTTCTCCACGCCACGGCAATCCCACTTAGAATCCAAAAAACTCAAGCTTTCAATTTTCCCACACAGACAAAGACAAGACAAGACAAAGACCACCCTCCATATTCAAGAAAAGCGTCTGTACAAACACAGACAGTACCTTGTCCGGACGATGACGACTCAGCGAGCCGCGAAGGTCGAGCGGGGGATAGTGGTGGCAACCGTCGCTGCGACCAGCATCAACTCCGATCTCCGACACAGCAGCCGCCGCTGCCTCGGGCGGTCCGACCGGTTGAGCCGTGGGCATCGCCATCTCGCTTTCTCGTCGCTCGATCCGTGAATGAGAGAGAGAGAGGCCTTTTATTTTGCCGCGGTCTCTCAGCTTCGAGCTCCCTTTCGTATCTTACAACGGCGTCCGTATCATGTCCCACGATTTCGACGTATGCTTTTCCCACGATGATGATCCACATCTGCAAAACACTATTCCACTCACAGTGCGATACGCGTCTCTAGCGGGCTCACTGTGGGATGTCTCTCTCACCTTTGTCTCTCTCCTCTCTTCACGCTCTCTCTCTCTCTCTCTCCCTCCCTCCCTCCCTCCGACCTAACTCTCTCTCTCTCTCTCTCACATCGGCCTCCGCCATCGCCTTATGCGACGACTCCACCATTGACGTCATCCGCCGCCCCTGGGTCCAAGAACAAGCCCAAGTCCCGACCGTAGCGCTGGCCGTGAGGGTCGAGTGCCTGACACAGGCCAAAGGCAAAGAAAGAAAAGAAATAGAGAAGAAGAAACAGTGAAGAAGAAGACAAACAGAGAGAGGCGCAAGAGGAGAGAGACTCAATAGGAGAGAGATCTGACAGGTGGGCCCTCGTGTACGGTGAGTGTGAGTGGGACTAATATTTTGCCAACGTGGCATCACGACGACGGTCCATGAGAATCCTACGTAATCCGAATTACCTGCGATTGCCGCTTTTGCAAGTGCGCGAGCCGAAGTCCTAGAAGTGATCGCCGAAGACCTAGAAGCGATCTTTGATATGAAACCGATTGATTTGAGTGCGATTACAGAAAGTCTCCTTGCAAATGCCACATTTCCAAGTGGGCGAGCCGAAGTCCTAGAAGTGATCTTCTATATGAAACTAATTAATTTGAGTGCGCCTAGCAAGGGCTGCAATTGTGATCATAATTAAATTGAATTACACTAGCGAAGTGTAGTCAACTTTATTTATAGTAATGGGCACTCGCGACATGATCTTTGTAATGTACAAGTATAGATAAGGAGAGTAATTCTTTCGTACATCTATCTTGAAATTTCAGTTGTGTCGTAATTTCGAAAGACAGTGTTTATTTAGAGTCGCTAAAAAAGAGTAATTTTTATATACTTGCAAGAAATTAGAAGAATTGAAAAAGATTACAATAAGTGCAATATATCACGACAATATAATATGCAGATTTATATATTAATAGCTCTTTTTGTGTCCTATAGATAACTTCCGATAGGAAGAACAAAAAAAGGAAAGAAAAAAAACGTGATAAGAAGTCACATCAAACGCACACAAACTTAAATGTGGAACCCTTTATATTTTTTATTTTTGACGTGAAAGCAAGTAAAATACAAGAGTTTTTAGGTAAAAGCCTTTTTCTTCGTCTTTTTTTTTCCCTTTTCCCTCTCCGAAAGCTCCTTTTAGTGAAAGAGCGGAGGGGCCTTTAAAGTCAAAAGGTTTTTGACCGTTGGATGGAAAAGCCACGAATCTTAGTCGTCCAATGTGCCTTGATTTGGAAGGTTGACTAACCTTTGCTTTTTCGACCCAACGGTGAATATCCGTTTGAGGTGCGGTGCGCACGGGGGCATTATCTATCACTCCAATAAAGTTGGCCGTACGCTGACGTATGTGTGACGTCACTTATGATGACAGCAATAGTAGGATGCATTGAGCGATCTCTCGTGGCGCCATTGAAATGCCCCCATGAAATAGCTAATTTAGGTCATCTCCTTACGTTTTTGCGTACGTCGCTTTCTCAACAAAAATCTGAATCACTTAATTTTCCATTCGAAACGCACGCGTATCTAGAACACATTAAATTGCAAGCCAAAGTCCTAATGAGTGATTTCAATATGACGTGCCAATTGAGTTAGTGTCGTATGTCTAATTAATTTGAACACGTGTCGCAAGGGTCGATCATTTTTTTAGCCAAATGTCCTAATAAGTGATGATAAATGATCTTGCAATTTTGGAGCCTAAATAGGAAAATAATTTTGGGCATAGATTTTTGAATGTGAGATTTGTTTTGGACGAGGTCTTTCGAGTTCTATCATGAATTTGAAAGCGGTGCAGTTTTATTGGGACGAGACATTTTTGATTAAGGTGTTTGTATGGATTTGCTCAAAAAAGGGTAATTTTATATATTGTCTTGAAAATTTGAAAATGGAGAAGATTACAATAAGTTTGAAAAATTATGAAAATGTTATAGGTAAAACTATATTTAAAAGTAACTATATCCATGGCAACCAAAAGTTAAATCCTGGAACTAGGAGTTCTGAAAAAAAGAGAGATTGATATCACAAAAAATGGGATAAGTATATTAATTGTGTCATAAGTTGTGTACGGCGCTCACTTTGATGCCAAAAGTTTCCGTCGGATCATTTAAGTGCCAAAAAATTTGAAAAACACTCACTTTGGTGCCAACGCCGATTTGATCGGTCAGAAATCTGAGATGGCCTTTTTTTATTAATTTCTTATGTTGATGTGGCTCGCTGGAGTTTCCATTGGATCACTTAAGCCTTCAAACGACGTTGTTTTAGCATTCTAACACCAAAACGACGCCATTTTGTGTCTTTTCCCCAAATTCAAAACCCTAAATCCCCAAATGATGCCATTTTGTGTCGTCTTCTTCCCCGAACAGATCTAGCAACACCAACAGCGCCGAACTAGCAACACCAGTAGCACAGAACCAGCAACACCAGTAATTTTCCAGAAAAGAAATCATGCATTGGCCTCCGCCCTCCCTAGTAGTTTTCCCCCATTTTTAATCACCTTATCAACCTTTCAAATCCCCGAATCTCAGCCCCACCATCGCCTTTTCCCAAGGAATATCGTTGGGTGCACAGAAAACGCGAGCTCAAAGAATCTCCAGAAGCATGAGCGATCTGGCCAATGGTAGCTGCGAAGATCTGGAACGCCACGGAGGTTGTCGGTGAAGCCAGCTGCTACGAAGGTGGTGGCCGTGGCCCCGCCATCCCCTCCTCTGCCCTCATCGTCGACACCTCCCGCTCTCTTGGGATTTTCTGTTCGTTTTTTTTCTCTTTTGTCTTGCTGTGGCAAGCAACTACGATGGAGGTCAAGGGATGGCGGCTGAGCGACGGTGGCTGAGGGACGGCGGCCGAGCGACGGTGGACGAGCAATGGCGGACAAAAAAACCCTAATTTCAATCTCCAAATAAAATAAAAATAAAAACGCCGTTGTTTTTGTGAGGCTATCCATGTAGGACAGCAAAACGACGTCGTATTCTTAAGGAAGATGGAAAACGACGTCGTTTAAAAGGCTTCTTGATTTTTTTTTTTTAAATATAAAAGCCACGTAATCATTTTGGCCGGAATCTGTCGTCGGTGACACCAAAGTGATCGTTTTTCCTCCGATTTGGCACTTAAATGATCCGGTGAAAACTTTTGACACCAAAGTGAGCGTTATACACAACTTATGGCACCATTAGTGTACTTATCCCCACAAAAACCATACCTAAAGAATTTACGGTGTCACAACAAATTTTAAATTATTCCTCAAACTTTTTTTTTGCCAACAAAACCCTTAATCTTGTCCTAGTGTGATGAAAAAAATCAAAGTGTTTTCACATCGGTACAAGTTTAAGATATTGATGACACCAAAAAAAAAAAAAAGGATATTAGCGTCACAATGGACAAAATTTAAGGATTTTAGTAGTAGATAGAGGGCATATTTTTTCAAAAATAAAAGGTGCTAAAAGTTCATGTCCACACGAACTTAAATCTAGACTCTTTATTTTAATATTGTTTTGGACATGAAAACAGATAGGATTCAAGATTTTCTAGGTAAAGCCTTTCCTTTTCCGGTCCCCCTTGTGACATTTATAATCACATGAAGCATGAGCTTATTAACAAAAACACCAGCAAAGCTTCAACCCCGGTGGCACAAAATATTCCACCACAAGCCATGAGATGACATTTAGGACTTGGAAGGTTCACATGATGTGAGGGATTCTGACCACAGCGGGAAGACCGGTCAAAAGATATAAAAAGGTTTATAGAAAGACCAAGTCCATCATGGGTCAGTCTTTATGTTTCCCCGGGGCCATCCGCGCCCTCGCAATCTTTTGCTGTTGGGTTGAGATGTCATAACTCTCAATCGTTCGATAGATTTGGTTATTATGTTTTGCTTCTCGACCCCATAATCAAAATCTATTGAAGCATGATGTGCGCGAGAGACCACAGATCACTTCAACGAAATTGGTCATGCTCGAGAAGCGAATGTCGCCACTTATGATGACTGCCACATCAAAGATGGATCGCTAATCTTTTGTGGGCACTTTAAAATGCTCTTGTAAAGTACTTTATTTAGGTCCTTTGTTGCATGATCTTTTCACACTTTTTGGATAAGCTAACTTCATCATGGGTGAATCTAGGATTTCTTGAAGGCATCCGTGCCCTCACAAATTTCCACTGTTAAATTGAAATGTCGTAAATCTTAGTTGTTCTATAAATCTCAGCTTAGAATGTAAACATTTAACTTCAAGTGTGAAGTTCAATTCTCATGTTTTGTAAAAGAGAGAATAAAAGTCAAATAGAGGGAAAAGTTAGAGTATGACAAGAGAAAAAACATGCCAATTTGGATGGTTGTGATATTTTACATTTTGACCCAATAGTAAAAATCTGCCAAGGCATGGTGCGCATGAGGGATGACACATCACTTCAACAAAATTGGCCATTCGCAACATAGGACTGGTGTCCCTTATGAGACTTTCACAGTAAGATGTATATAGTAATCTTTTGTGGCACTTTGAAATGCTCCCATAAGGTACTTAATTTAGGTCACTATTAGATTATCTCTTGACGTTTCTAATTATATCGATTCTTTCAACAAAAATTGACGACATTTTTTGTCATCACCTTGGCAATTTATTTGTGTCACAAATAAACTTGTTTATTTGAAAAACAATTAAAGACGTTTTTTGAATATCATGGTGGTATTTTATTTGTGCAAATAGTAAACTTGGTATTTATTAATTTTTCTTTCACACTCTTTTAGCTCAAAACCTGTTTTCTTCCTCATTAAAGGGATTTTGCGGCGTTTCACTCGCGATGGTAAAGATGAACTCATCCGTCCATAGGGTTGTTCCGCTCTTCCTGGTTTTGGAAGATTGCCATAGAAGCTTCAAGTAATTAACAAAGGAGTTGTACTCAATTGTTCTTCTCTTTCTGTGGTCATTCAAGATCAACCATATGTTCGATGGAAAATGATGCATGGTCCATGTTGATGAGACCAAATTCCAGTCCGACTGACTAAAAAGCCATGTCATCCAAGCCGTATAGTTGTCAAGTTACATTTTGTTGTTAAGAAATGGAACTCAACAGTCAACACCCTGTTCTTTTTTTTGTCCAATATGTATACCCAATAAAATTTTTTATTCATGTCACATTACAACGTCATCTCGCTGGTTACTTTTTGCATTGATAAAGTCCACGAATGATTGATAGCTTAGGGTTTGCATGGTAACATTTATATATCTCCCGATTTCTATTCTTTTGTTTCCCAGAACCAAAAAAAAAAAAAAAAAAAAAAAAAAAAAGAACATAAATCCTTTTGATAACGTCAACTAATATTTCTATTCTCCAAAATAGAAAAATGACCGAGGAATAGGTTTGGAACAAAAACAAGAAGTAGAAAAAAGTAGTTTCTTATTCTTGGGAACAATTTCTAGAAATAAATCATTTTTTTTCTTTCTATTTTTCTTCTTTTCTTCTTCCTTGCTGCAACCATCGCCCTTCGATCCATCGCCACCTGTGGCCACCATGGACTCGCCATCAGATCATTGGCCGCTGTTGTTGCCCACCGCTAGACGCCGTTTGCCACAAGCTGACCGCTGCCCTCCGCCCTCCGCCGACGCTAGCCGTCCATCGCCCTCTGTCGGCGTTGATCGATTGCCGCCACCCACCAGATGTCGTCCACCGCTCACCTTGCGCCGATTGTCGCGGGCCACCCACCACCACCCGACCGTAGCCCGCTGGCCGCCGACTATGTACGTCGCATTGCTGCCCACTTGTCTACCGCCTACCTCTTGTGGCCGGCGGGCGGTGGTCTGGCGTTTGCAATCAATGGCTGGCAAGCTATGGTCAAGCGGTGGCGGGTGGCCCACGACGGTTGGCGAGAGGCATTTGGTGGTCGGCAAGCAAGAAGAAAAAATACAAAAATTTATTAATTGTACCAAACATATTCCTATTCTGAGAATATAAATTTTGTATAGTTACCAAACACGTTATTTTACTCGAAAATTGTTCCAAGGAATAGAAATAAAAAAAAAACTATTTCTCAAAAGAAATTGTTCTTCAAAACAAAAATGTTACTATTCGCACTCTTACTCTACCATCCGACTGTTCTAACATTGCAAACACGCCAACCTTTAGTCAATTGCCATGCACGATGGTGATTTATACCACATTTCTATTTTCAAAGATAAGTAACTAAATTTTGAAGTAAGTTTTTTTATGCCACTTGTTAAATTTTATAAGTAGATAATAACGTAGTAGTGATGTTCCATAGCGGTAGGACCTTTATTTCGCTAAAACCTTACCAAAAACTAAACCCAATCAGTCGCTAGGCTCCTTATTATGGGCCCGTCCAAGTCTAGCCTGGCCTGAGCCGCAAGGGCATGAAGACTTTCTAGTTAGACTTGAGTAAGGGCAATTAGTGAAAAAGCCTGGCCCAACTCGACTTGACCAAAAGATTTATACATAAATATTTTGTAGGCTTGGGCGAAAATTTAGGCTCAATTTAAGGTTTTGGTTAGGCCTACCTAAGGATCATCTCTACTAACAACTTGTTGAGCAAACATTGTACGATACAACTGATTCATAAAATACAATTGAATTTGATAGTGGTATAATTAATTAATAACATGTAACTGGGCCCTTTTTTTTGGGTCAGAATAAAACTTTCCATTACTTTAGGGGCAAGCCCAATTACAACTTAAAGAAGCTTAAAAGCAATTAACAATCTACTATTGAATTTGACAGTATAATTTACAAACAACTAAACAAGCAGATGATGAAACACCTGAAAATGATCGATAATCTACTATTGAATTTCATAGAGGTAAAATCATTATCTCATTGATAACTTACCATCTACCGACCGAACCACCTTCAAATGAGTTTAATCCATTATTGAATTTGTTTTTGGCCGAAAATCCACTAAACAATGCTTCTGACCAAAAATAAATAAATTAAACATGCTAAAGTTATCATTTTGTTAGTATTTTATTAGCAATGCAGTTGATAATATACTATTAAGAGATAAATTCATTATCCCTTAGTAGCTAATGAATAACTAGCCAGCCAAATAGTTTGCCAATCACATTTTTCTTAGTAGTACAGTTTGAAACTTACCACCATTCAAATTTAGAATCACAGAACATATCCTATTTTACATTTGTTATTTTCTAAACAGAAAACAATATTTTTCAGATTTATATGTGATCGATTTTTTCCCAATAGTCCTGATTTTAATGTGTGTTTACTTCCACACATGATTATCGGTAAACAAATTTAAACCAATAACTCTGACTTTCTCCTATCAACTACCACACAAAATACAACATTGTTAAAAAGTGACCCATTTTTGGACTGTGATTTATTTTTGGAAAGCTCTAGAACACAATAGCCTACACGTACTTAAGGATGGAGTATGCTTACTGGAGAAGGAAAGAATTGGCATCTGAGTCGGCACTTGAAGTTGGCAAATAAGAAGGAAAAGAAGAAGTTGGCGGCAACAATTGTCCAAGTCGGCAACAAGAATGAGCTAGGGAACATTTAGATGTAACATGCAAAAGGACAGCTGTTAAGCTGAAACTTTTATTATTTTCTATCTAAGTCGGTCAAGAATAAGACGGTGACTCATGCCTATATATAGGAGTAAGTGGACGTTTGCTCTTAGTAGTAGAAAACTAGAAAATCTCCTTCCTTTGTAATACCAACTATCATAATAGAAGTCTTTCTTCCTTCACCCCATATTCCCTTGCCATAGCAGTCAACTCATATACACATCATTGCTGGTTCCTAGACATATTTCGCACACACATGCACACGCACATGCACACATACGCTTCCACAAAATCCAACAGTGGTATTAGAGCCACGTCTTTGGTTGGTATTGGGCGTTTGTCCTAAGCACCCATTCCTAAAACTACCCATCCAAATATCCAACAACTAAATTATGGCCAACTCTACCTCATCTTCATTTCCATTCCTATCTTTGATGGGAATAGCTATGATTATTGGAGCATCAAAATGACTACGTTCTAGATGGCCCAAGACTTATGGGACATTGTGGAAAAAGGTTATGAGACTTTGTAAGAAGGTGCGAGTGTTTCAAAGGATTAGCTACAAAAGGATGCAAGGGCACCATACTTTATTTAGCAAGCACTCTCGGAAACAGTATTTCCGAGAGTAATTGGAGTAAAGACTGCGAAGAAGGCTCGAGAGACATTACAAGAAGAATTTCAAGGCACTAAACAGGTACGAACTATTCAACTTCAAAATTTGAGAAGGGAATTCGAGAATTCTAAGATGAAAAATTATGAGGCAGTTCAAGAATATTGTGGAAGATTGAAAGAACTAGTAAATCAGATGAGATCTTGTGGAGATGATATCGCTGATTAGAGGGTCGTTGGAAAAAAAAAATTGATGAGACTCATTGTCACTACTATAGAATCATCTAAGGATTTAAAAACCCTCT
The DNA here is from genome assembly GCA_017140325.1 of Eucalyptus leucophloia subsp. euroa. Lineage (NCBI taxonomy): Eukaryota > Viridiplantae > Streptophyta > Magnoliopsida > Myrtales > Myrtaceae > Eucalyptus > Eucalyptus leucophloia. The sequence goes on along the minus strand of CM029474.1, from coordinate 38,495,766 downwards.
AAGTGAGTGTGCTAATTGGCTCTTTAGAAGCATATGAAAAAAGATTGCAAGTTCAAGATGAAGATACAGTTGAAAGTACTTTTTAGTCAAAAATGAACATACGGTCTCATAATTCTAAAAGTAGTGGAAGAAGCTCATTCAAAAATAGAAGAGGAGGAGAAACTACACCAAAGGAGAAGTACCCACTTTGTGGCATTTGCAAGAAGACTAATCATTTGGAGAAGCATTGCTGGTTTAAAAATAAGCCACAATGCCACTTTTGTAAAAGATATGGTCACATAGAATAGTTTTGTCGCTCTAAAACATATTCTTGAGTGAATTATGTTGAAGAAAAAGGCAAAGAAAAGGAAGAAGAAAATATAGATAATTTATTCCATACAAGCCAAGTGGAAAAAAGGTGAGAAGAATGATCCATGGTATATTGATAGTGGGTGTAGCAATCACATGATAGGAGATGAATCCATATTCATCAATATTGATACATTGGTAAAAACACAAGTGAGATTGGGCAAGGGTGCATTGTTTGATGTGAAAGGAAAAGGGACTATAGTCGTTGAAACTAAGAAAAGGCCCAAAATATATTCATGAAGTATACATGGTTCTCAGTCTTGCACAAAATCTACTCGGTGTGGGTCAAATGATTCATAATGGGTATTCTTCATACTTTAAAGGAGATATTTGTACTATCTATGATAAATATAGTAGTCATGTTATTGCCTCTATGAAAATAGAGAATAAGAATTTTCCTATTTATTGGAAATATGTCAAAAATATAGCTATGAAAGCTCAACTTGATGATTCATGACTCTGGCATCGGAGATTTCATCACTTCAACTTTTCTTGGCAAAAAATTATCCATATGAAAAATATGATGAGAGATTTTTCAGCAATCACAAAACTTTCAGATGTTTGTGAAGACTGTTTTCTTGGAAAACAACAAAGGAAGTCCTTCCCATCTAGAGGTACATGGAGAGCTAAAAAGCCATTGGAACTAGTTCATACGGATGTGTGTGGTCCAATGAGGACGCCCACATCTAGTTAGAATAAATATTTCATTTTATTCATTGATGACTACACTAGAATGACATGGGTCTACTTTCTTTGAGAAAGATCGAAAGGTTTCCCTATTTTCAAGAAATTCAAGAAGCACGTTGAGAATCAAAGTGGCCACAGAATCAAAGTCCTAAGGAGTGACAGAGGCACGGAATACAATTTAAGGGAGTTAATTAAATTTTCTGAAGATGAAGGAGTCCATCATCGACTAACTATTGGCTACACTCGAGCAAAATGAAGTAGTAGAAAGGAAGAATAGAACTGTCATGGAGATGGCAAGGTCCATGCTAAAGGATAAAGGCCTTCCCAACACTTTTTGGGCAGAAGCAATTTATACTGCAGTATACCTGTTAAACAGGTATCCAACTAAAGCAGTTCAAAATAAGACACCAGTCGAAGCATAAAGTGGACGGAAGTCTTCAGCGAAGCATCTCAAAGTGTTTGGTTGTATGTGCTACATTCATATCCCTAATAAAAAAAAAAAAAAAGGAGCAAGCTCTATGAGAAGATGGAAAAAAAGGGTATATTCCTCCACAACAATGATCAATCAAAAGACTATCGGGTTTACAACTTGAAAACTAAGAAGCTCATGATCAATTGAGGTGTTGAGTTCGACGAGAATGCAACTTGGAATTGGGATGAAAAGAAGATTGAAAAGAAGTATGTCAACTTACTAGGCATGCCTCCTGCACGTGAGGAACCAACACCACAAGAAGAAGGCGGAACATCAGATTCCTCCACTCAAGACGTAACACCACCATCCTCTCCAAGCCCAACACAAGAAGAATCTACTCTTGAGTCTCCTATAATAAGGGTAAAGTCTCTAAGGAAAGTCTATGAAACATGCAATTTTATGTCCTTAGGACTAGAAAACTATGAAGACGCTTCCAAAGAAGAAGTTTGGATTAGAGCCATGGAGGAAGAAATCAAAATGATTAAGAAAATGAAACTTGGGAGCTTGTTGATCGTCCCGAGCACAAAGAGATCATTGGTGTCAAATGGGTCTACAAGACAAAGCTTAACGTGTATGGATCAATTCATAAGCATAAGGCAAGACTCATGGCAAGAGGATACTTGCAACAATCAGGTATTGATTATACTGAAACCTTTGCTCCTATTGCTCGCCTTGATACTATTCGGGCACTCATAGCTTTAACAACATAAAAAGAATGGAAGATCCATCAACTATATGTGAAGTCAGCATTCCTTAATGGATATCTTCAAGAAGAAATTTATGTAGCTCAAACAAAAGACTTTATTGTAAAAGGCAATGAAGAAAAGGTCCTCAAGCTTAAGAAGACCCTATACGGCTTAAAACAAGCACCCTGAGCATGATATAGTAGAATTGATGAATATTTCATCAAGCAAGAAATCAGGAGGAGCATGAACGAGCCAACACTCTACATCAAGACCCAAGGTAATTCTGACACACTTATTGTTTCTCTCTCTATGTGGATGACATCATATATATGGGGAACAATGAGACAATGATTCAAGAATTTAAAGAAGAAATGATGAAGACATTTGGGATGACAGACTTGGGCTTGATGAACTATTTTCTCAGTATTGAAGTTAATCAAGATGAAAATTTTCATCTCGCAAAAGAAATATATGGAGAACTTGTTGAAAAAATTCAAGATGAATAATTGCAAAACATGGCATCACCACTCATGATGAATGAGAAATTATTGAAAGAAGATGGAGTAGCAAAAGTAGATGCTTTACTTAATAGAAGCCTAATTGGAAGTTTACTATATCTCACTGCTAAATGGCCAAATATGATGTATGCCACAAGCTTACTATCACGGTTCATGCAAAGTCCAAGAGAAATTCATTTTGGAATAGCCAAAAGAATTCTCAAATATTTAAGAGGAACCACAGATTATGGTATTTGGTATCGAACCTAGTGCAATAGTAAAGCTGATTGGTTATATTGGTAGCGACTGTGCGAGATCATCTGATGACAAGAGAAGCACCATTGGCTAAGCATTCACATTAGGTTTTGGAGTACTTTCTTGGACATCCAAAAAAACAAGACTCAGTGGCACAATCCATTACAAAAGCAGAATATGTCGCGGCTACTACAACCACTAGTCAAGCAATATGGCTTTGAAGAATTCTAGAAGACATTGGATAAGCATAGAAAGATCCTACTCCAATATTTTGTGACAACAAGTCCACAATAGCAAACTCGAAAAATCCAATCTTTCATGGAAGAACTAAACATATTGACACAAAATATCACTTCATTCGTGAAGTACAGAACAATGGGGAGATCAAGTTAAAGTATTGTAAGACCGAAGACCAAATTGCAGACATATTTACTAAAGCACTAACAACAACAAAATTTGAGACATTGAGAATCATGATTGGAGTATCACAAAAATGTATCAAGGAGGAATGCTAAAAAGTGATCCATTTTTAGACCGTGATCTATTTTGAGAAAGCTCTAGAGCATAATAGCCTACACATGCTTAAGGATGAAGTATGCTTAATGGAGAAGAAAAGAATTGGCATCTAAGTTAGCACTTGAAGTCAGCAAATAAGAAGGAAAAGAAGAAGTTGGACTCTTTCTATAGTTGGCGGCAACAATTGTCCAAGTCCGCAACAAGAAGGAGCTAGGGAACGTCCAGCTGTAACATGCAAAAGGACAGCTGATAAGCTAAAACTTTTATTATTTTCTAAGTCGTTCAAGAATGTGGCAGTGACCCCCGCCTAGAAATAGGAGTTAGTGGACGTTTGCTCTCAGTAGTAGAAAACCAGAAAATCTCTTTCCTTTGTAATACCAACTATCATCGTAGAAATCTTTCTTCCTTGACCCCATATTCCCTTGCTGTAGCAGTCCACTCATATACACATCATTGCTCATTCCTAGCCATATTTCACACACACACACACTTGCACACATACGCTTATGCAAAAATCCAACAAACATCTTTCCCGTGTTTTCTCTGAAGACCAAAGTATAGTGTCTCTGTGCAGCTTTTCATGGAAACAATTCCTCAATTTAATAGGGAAAATTATAAAAAGAATCCTAATTTTATTGTACTTGTACCAATTCAATCATAAATCTTTCAATTTGTTTTGCCAATTTATTCCCAAATCTTTTGACAATTTACCAATTAGGTCACCATGCCAATTTTGGACATAAAATTGTTGATGTGGATGCTGGATATCTTACATGGCATGATCGGCACTAACATTGCCACTTTTAAAAAAAATAATAATAATGATTTTTTTTTTTGGAATTTTTTTCATTATGGTGGGCAAGGTTGCTGGCCACTAGGCGAGGCCCTCGCTGGCCACGAAGGCCTTGCTTGCAACTGGTGAGGGCCTTCATGCCCTTGCTAGGCCTGGGATCGAAGGCCCTCAACCGACGCCCTTGCTTGTGGTAGAAGAGGGTGCGGAGGCCCTTGCCTATGGCCACAAGGCCCTCATCTAAACCCTGTGAGCAGACTAGGCGAAGGCCAGCCGGCCCTTGCCAGCCTAGGGTTATAAACGAAAAGGAAAAGAACAAAGAAAAGAGAAGAAATAATAAAAAAATTCAAAAAATGTTAAAATATTATTAAAATTTGTATTTATTAGTAATTTCATGTAAGAGTTGGTCAATTATGCTCTACAAATAAATATTAGAAAATGATTGGAGTATTTGGTAAACTCAAAAATAGTTGATAATTTTCTATAAGAGATAGTACATTTAGCATGTTTGTTAACTTTAATAAATAAGTGGTTGTAAATAATAAGAACGGTTGTAATTTTCAAAATAATCTAATAAACGTGGGTAAGTTGACTCAATTAGCAGTTGGTAATATCCTGAAGTAGTGCATAAGTTGGTAAGCTGAGCAAATAAATTTAGTTAAATTATTGGAATAGTTGGTAATTTCAAAACAATTAAACAATTGTTAATACCAACTAAAACAAAAATTAATAATTTCCTATAAGAGCTAGCAAATTTAACAAATATAAAGAATAAATGTGTAGAGTATGGGAATGGTTGGTAATTTCAAACAATCAGGTAACATCGTTGAAAAAATAAATAAATAAGAGTTGATAATTTCCAATAAGAGTTAATAACTTTAATATCTCGGCATGCTCCAAAGATAAATGTTAGTGAATTATTGATATTGTTGTTAATTTCGAAGTAATCAAACAAATGTTGGTAACTCACTCCAATAAGAATTTGCAAACCTAAAATTAGTTGGTAACTAAATCCGCAAAAAATTGGTAAGTCACTCAAATCAAGACGGGGAGTTTTGTATAAAAGGTAGTAATTTTGATATGCGTTAATAACTTATACAAATGAAAACTAGTGAATAACCAGAGCAATCGGTAATTTTGAAACAGCATGATAAATGTTGATAAGTGGACTCAAATAAGACTTGATAATTTTCTCTTAAAGTTAGTAATTCTAACATATTGGTAAATTATGTAAATAAATGTTGGTAAATTACTGAAATAGTTGATAATTTAAGACTATCTAGTAACTATTGGAAGTGTTAGTAACTTACCAACATGCTATTGATAGTTGCTGGTCAAAATTTTGTTGCCAACGTGTTTTGATAGCTATCGACGGTTTTCACATGTTATTAGCACAAAATAGTGTTCCAATTTTTACCCGAAGCAGTAGACTTGTCCAATTTTGGCCCACATAGTTGGCCCATTTTATATTAAACATACATGATAATCCTATCCACTGCTTAAAAATAGGAGATCATCCAAGATTGCTTGAAATGTAATATGCCACAAAATTCCAAAAATGCCACCGTGAAACCCAGTCCCAATTGAGAGTAAGGCTAGACAATGGAGTCACCTTCATTAGAGTCATCTTCACTCGAATAGCAACAATCTTGTCTATTCATATCATTATGCTCATCTTCAAGACAAACTTTAAAAAGAGGATCTCTCCAAAGTCCATAGTTGCCACGATAAATAGATTGATAACCTAGAATGCTTAGATGATTGCTCGATGGAAGTGGACCGGATAAATTGTTGAAGGAAATATCCAAACGACTCAAAAAGTCTAAATTGGATATACTAGGAGGGATCTCACTTGATAGTTTGTTATTGGATATACTAGGAGGGATCTCTCTTGATAGTTTGTTATTGGATAGATCTAGTGATTCTATTTCTCTTAAGTTGTCAATATCTAAAGGGATTTTTCCAATCAACCTATTTTGGAAGAGGTTCAAATTTTGAAGGTGAACAAACCTAGTTAACCCTTCTAGTATCTATCCTTCTAATGTGTTGCTCGAAAGGTTAATGCAAAATAAATATTGGAGCGAGTTGGTGAATTCTAGGCTCATTCTTTTTATATCAACCATAACATTAATCCCTTTCCGGCCAGCCAAATTTGAAGTATCAGTGGAATTGGCCCACATTAGTGAGAAGTCGCTAAAACAAGGAGGAATGACTCTAGAGAGGTTGTTATGTGCTAGGCTTTGATATTAGAGTTTACAAAGTTGACATAGTAGCAACTGAGCATCCCCGGTGAAGTAATTTTTCCCAAGATCGATTATGTATTCTACTAGTAAATAAATTGTCACTAAGACTGAGAATTACCAAATCTTGCTTTAGTAAACATTCTGGAAGCACTCCATTCAAGCCATTTTTATGTAGGTGTAGGACTTCTAAATGCTCCAAATTGCATAGAGATTTTGGAATATGACCATTGAACTTATTGTCTCCCAATGAAATCCATTGCGAATGATGTAGCAACTTCCCTCAACATCGCCAAAGTCTCCCAAATAGTTGGTATTTAAAGAGATCAAGAAAATGCAAACTATGCAACATGCATAATGATTTGAATTGTCACCAATGATGTTATTTCTAGAAAGTGACAATTACTCTACACGTGGTGTCTTTTTTTTTTTTCCTTCCAATAATTCCGAATGTGTTGCCTCTAAGCATATTACTGGAGAGATCTAAATCTTTAGTGTTAGATAAAATGTCAGGTAGCCAATGGGGAACTTTACTTGAGATGCTAGCACATCAATTGCTAAATGTTCCTCTAAGTTTGAAACTAGTTTAGGAATTCTACTCCCACTTTGCAACTTGACAAGAAAATGAAATTTATTTGGAAAGGAGGAACCCAAGATGCACTAACATTGATAACAAGCTCATTTGACCATAATATAAACTAAGTCAAGTTGGTGAGATTTGACAAGTAAAGTTTGCTGACAACTCCATCCAATCAATTATTACCAAAGTCCATCACCTCTAGATTGGATAGTCACCCTATACTTTTAGGAATGTTTCCCCTCAAATTGTTAAGAGAGAAGCCCGAAAATCTCAAAGATGATAATTGAACCATGATAGTAGGAATAGGACCAGATTGAGTTATATGAAAGATAAATGAGTAAAAATAATGCAAGTGCTATAACTTTTGTACGAAGTTTACTTGACTATTATAACTTTTTTTCGCACTTGAGTGACATCGCCGATTATCCTTGTTGGAAAATTTAACGTGGACGTTGCTGTCTTACATAGTTTCGTTGATGCTGAAAGCGAGGGTCACTAGCCTTAAAAATAAGGAAAAAAAATCAAAAATAAATAAATAAACAAATAATTCAAAATAAATTTTAAAAAAACATGTCGGATGGGAAATTAATAAAAAAATCCACATAGGATAATTTTTCGGAAATGACACGTAAATGATTGATTTTACTCCAATATAGCATTTAAGTGAGTGAAAAAAAGTTATGGCTCTTGCACTGTTTTTCTCCCAAAGATAAAGGAATTTGAGATCTTTGAAATTCTCAAATTGATAGGGTAGATGACCACTGAAATTGTTGAAGCTGAGGTCTAGATACTTCAGATTCCTCAATTCGCTAAGAGCGAGATGTATGTTACCTCCTAGACCACAATCATTTAGATCAAGCTTTGAGACGTGACCAGTCTTGTCGTTGCATTCGACTCCTTCCCACTGGCAACAATGCTCGCTAGTCCACAAAGATAGATATCTCGAAGGATCGGTGAGATTGCTTGAACTTCAAGCGAGCTTCCCTCTCAGCGCCTATGCAGCTTACATTTGTTAAGGCATTGGGGTGGTTTGAATGACAGAGAGCATGCAATAGAGGAAACACGAAGTTAGTGTAGAAGTAGGAAACCATTGTTGTTTAAAATGGACCCGAGAACTTCCATTTATATTAGCAAAACCACGCTTCCTTCAAGAAATATCATGTTTTTTATTCACAAAAATGTAGAAAAAAAATAAGGAGGAAATTAATATCATTTCAAAGTCCAACCTCCTTTCGCTGGCCACCTAAAGCAACTTAAAGATTCCAAGTCGTACGTTGCAAGACGCGTTTAATGGTCAAGACAATCAAGGAAATCGTAGACAATGGAAGTCATTGAAAAGAAATGTTTTTGGACTTCGCTTCATGTTGTGAGGGAAAAAGAAAAAAGAGTGCTCTGTCCATCATAAGTTGTGTTCTATTTTCCTTTTCCTGTATCCATTGCAATTTAGAAAAAAGAAACAGGTTACATTTGCTGCAGGTGCATCGTCATATAAGTATGTGGCATTCACAGTGCAATGAGCAATTCTATAATAAGATTCCGTTTCTTTCATAGGAAATGAATTATCTAAAAAATAGTTTCCTAAAAATGATTGATTGTATCACTTGCAAAAATTAATTAGTGGACAGAAAAAAGAAGTGGAATGTCCCTTGTCAGGAATGTGGTATGACAGGGCTAAGCTTCTTTTGGTCGCCTAGTTGGAATAAGAACAGATTGTAAAGTTATGTTGAAGATAACAGAGTCAATGCACACTCTTAAATCATGAATAAGACATTAAGATGCATGCCACATAAAGATTTTGAAATTTATTTTCGAACACGATTATCGTAAAGAACATATCAGGTTAAAGAAACACGGTTATATATTGGAACATGGGGAATGCTCATTTTGGCGTTCCAAATCTCTAATGTAACAGTAAAATAGAAAATAGAACATTTTTTTTTTTGGTCGAAGAAAATAGAACATTTAATCGGCAGGTATTGATAGAGAAACGTGGTATTTTGGTTATGGATTGATAGAGAGATGGGTGGTAGCCCCTCAGCCCGTCTACTGACAATGACCCTTCAGATGCGGAATGAGGATATAAGACTTCATGAAGGGGACTCAAGCTAAAGATGTACGCGGAGAGACTCAAAAAGGATTGAACAAAACTTGATGGAACGACCATTACTAACTAGATCTTGCAGAAAAGTTATGCATTAAACAAAGTACAATGGTGCAAAAGCATCAACAAGGCCAACATGGTTAGTAGAAACTGGGTTTGTTTCTATGAGTTACCATGCAGTCCGTTTCAACTTGTCCCATACTTCAATTTGATCATTTAAGGAAATTTATTTAGAAAAAGTCTATTGAAACTGTTGAGGTAAAACACAGCAGAAAGCATTCATAACCGTAAGGCAGCATATTGATATGATGACTACCAGATGCTCTCTTTACTCTTCATATACTAAGACCCTGGCTAAGAATGTATTACTCTTTCTGTTCGGCACTGCTTCCTAGATATATATGTCTAATAGATCTGTTCATGGGGCTTTCCTTCGGAAAGAGTTCTGATTTCTTCGGTCTCTATCTATTCGGCGATAGTGATGTGGCTTCTACTGTCATCAGTGAAAGCGAGGCACGAGGAGAAGAAGCCAAAAGTTGTCTGGAAGATGTCCGTGTAACATTTCCCCAGGTTAATAAGGGTGAATCTCTTGCTCCTCTGTCTTTTAGCTTTCCCTTACTAGTCAAACATATTGGATGTGAATGCATTGACTGCTGATGTGATTTTTATATTGGAAACTGTACCAGGTTCTCCGTGTGGTTAAAACGAGACAGGTTACTTATTCTGTGCTGGATCATTGATTGATTATGTCCAAAATCTGGAGAAGGTTGGCTTAATGGAAGAGAGAGATGCTTCATCTCCAGGATGCGGTGCAGGTACATTTGAGTGGCCTTCCATTAATTATTTATTGTGACATTTGATACTCCGTAGCTCAATAGAGTACGTAACTTTTAACAGAGATTGACTTGAAGAAACTTCTGAGAAATCCTCCTTTAATTAAGATGCCCAAAACAAGTGATTTAGCCAGTGTTCATTTCTTGCTGGGTGCTCTTCCTTCTGCCGTCAGTGAAACACTCAAAGGCTCAACCAAGGAGACAATGAAACTACGGGGGGTGACGCTATACAGAGAGGGCAAGATGGATTTTCCCACTTATTCAGTTGAAGATCTATTTATTTGGTTCTAATAGCTTTTTTGCTTATCTTTGGCAGTGGAGGAGTAAGAGCATAAGAGACAAGCACTCATTGCATCCAACTTTTACGTATGGGAGTACACTGGGCCTTTATGGAGTGTTGAGTGGGAAACCGTGTGTCTGTGACATATTACAGATTCTGTTGTTTTCTGTTTCTTTCTGGAGTCTGAAAAGATACTTTCGGTGCTTCGATCAGATCCTTCAGAAGATGTTAGACGCATATTGCGCAACCCCAAGATCTCCATAACCAGAACAAGAACATGCATAATTGAGTAGAAAGATTAATGCATCTGTTTTGGGATCCATCGAACATAAAGCGGAAGCAGAAAAGGATTACCCACATGTTATCAAGGGGATCCACGCAACAAGTCCTTCTCCTCTATTGCCCTCCGTATCACTGGCTCAATGAGGCAGCCCCCCTCACGTTTAGCGTTAGGTAAACGCCCCTTAGGTGAGGATACATGTGAGAATTAGGGTTAGAGGAGAGACTTGAGCACTATTTATAGAGTTTCCAGCCAGTCCCCTCATTACGGGCCAGCTCAACTCGGCCCACACTAGCCAGCCCATATTAGACTAATTAAGAAACCTTTTATCTCTCTTTAGACCAACCCTGTTTTACGATAACCGTAAAAACAGTAAATTACAATATCAATTAATTTAGTCCACATTAGGAAAACTCTTACATTCTCCCACTTGGACTATATTAATTGAAATCGTACCTTATGCGCGCGCATTGGTCCAGAGATAATTCTTAATAGTCAATCCTATCCCATAAAATCTTAAACACCGAATCATGGCGGTAACTGCATGTATACACACAGAGCCTTCCATGGTCACGAGTGCTCTCAACTTTATTGATATGAATTCAATATGGTAGTGTGGCAAATGGATAACATCTCTCATAGAGATCCCATTTGTCAGTCACCATTCTCTTACCTTAGGTGTCACAAAAACTTGTGCCACAAGAGAATGCTTTATGGTTCTAATGAACCCACATATGTCTTGTCCTTATGATTAACCTTTCTTTATGTATTACAAGACATATGCACAAGGCTAATAACCGGATACCCGGATGCCTAGCCTTCACTCAAGGTCCATAAAATCCCTTGAGACTTTATCAATATGTATTCAACATAATAACAACACATTCAAAACATTTTATTGAATGCAAAAGTTGATACATATCAAACCGTTACTAAGTGTAACGAACCACAGATGTGAACTTTATCAGAATGAAGCCAAAATAGCTCCCACTAAACAACAGTATCCGAAGATACTCCTAGGCCCATGTTAACAATATGTTACTAAAATATACATGGGCGTAGGCCTTTAGTTTGTGGATACGCAACCACATCATGTTTGTGAAAATATGTTATATCATAAGTCACCTTTCGTACCGTTTCTTTATGGTCAAAAATATCTAACCACCATATATTTAGACCCCTTGAGACCTCTGTAGTAAATAAATAATATTACAAATTTGTTATCTCAATACAACCGTATGGGTCTATCCATCAAGTTAAAACGATCAATTCCGTCATGAGGTTTTGGAGTCTAAAAGCCCAAGTAACAGCCTAAAAGAATGTTACAAACACTGCTTACATAGCAGAAGATGACATAAGACTTTATTTTGCACTTACGCTAACATAAATATGTATTTTGTTATTGATTGCATGTCATCAGAACAGCCAGCAAAGTTTACATCTAAATACCCTACTAACTGTAAGAATTGAACATGGCTATAAATTAGCATATAATCTCTTGTCTTCTTTAAGTACCTTAAAACCTTCTTGACAGCAACCCAGTGATCATGTCCTGAATTTGACCGATATCTGTCTAGAAGTCCCGTCACAAAGACAACATTTAGTCTAGTGCAAATTCGAGCATACATTATACTTTTAAGTGCATTGACACAAGGTACACCATTTAATTAGATTTTCTCAATATCTAAATAAGAACAATGTGATAGATTTAGTCCATCACCCTTAACAACAGGAGCAATTCCTGGCTTGCAATGATGTATATTGAATATTTTCAATATACAATCAGCAAATGTCCTCCGAGAAAATCTAATATAATATGGCAAAAACAATCCTTACAGATCTCAGTATTATCTCAAGGTCACAACTTGTGAGCAAAATATCATGTACATAAAGTATGAGAAAAAATAAATTTCCTCCCACTGACCTTGCAGTATATTGAATTACTTTGTTCCCAATTGAACAAAATAACAACACTATGAAACTTTAATAATATTGTCTGGAAACTTGCTTAAGACCATGAATTAGAACTTTTCAGTCTACACACAAGTTTACTTGAATCTGCTGCAAAATCATCCAATTGCACAATATAGATTTTGTATCTATTTGGCGTAACTTTATATCAAAATAAATTATTAATGCCACATTCACTCGAAAGAATCTTTTAAAGAAATAGTTATTTCTTCAATATAAACAATCCACCCCTCTTTCGAGTGAAAATTTTAGTTACCAATTTGGCTTTAAATTCCACAATCTTTGTTTGAAATTCTTTTAGTTTTGTATGCCAATTTGCAACTAATAAACTTGTGATCTTTAGACAAGTCGTAAGTTTCCAAACATGTTTCATAGATTGTATATCGCCTTTTATGGCATCTAATCACATACTTAATTGAGAATAAGAAACGACATTTATAAATATGGCATTACATTAACCATATAGTGGATATTGTAATCATGCTCTCACAAATAGACTATATAGTCGATGGTATAACTGATCGTCTTTCCTTAACAAATCTCCTTAATAAAGCTGCAACCACTTCATTCTGCACTTGAGAGGTTTAAGAAATTTCATTATAAACTATATCAAGAATAGTATCTTGAACCTCAACAAGTTTAGTCTATGGTACAGGAGATTCCATAATTATCTGTATAGGTAAAGACAAAAACACAGTAACCTCCATCATATTATTATCTTTAATAATCTGAGAGCAGCTATCTTCTGTAATTACGTCAATATTTAGAAACTTTAGAGTATGTGATTCCATAATTCTTGTACCTTCTTTAGGGTCATAAAATCAATACCCCTTTTGTATATGAAAAATTGCTTTCATAATATCAGCCCACAAAAGACTAGATAAATTAGTCTTACTAATCATACTCATCACCATGTTCAATATGGTGCATTTATGCCTTTCGCCCAAATCTTTTTGTCAGAATTTTCAGGTATAGTAATTAAACTACCACCCTAGAATCTACCAAGTATTTGACAAATGACCATTTAAGCTATTTCGCATTGTCATACTTGCCAAAATACTCATTGCCATTATTAAACCTGACAACATTTTTAATCATATACGAGATGTATATGTCATTAGGACTTAAACACAATTTTTGCAGATGTGTCCTAATTTCAATATCAGACAAGACATAATTTCAAGCAACTAAGGCTTCCTTCATCTTATAAAGGTGCAGTTCACATATAAGGCAAACCTCTTTTCAAGTGTTCCAGAATGGAACGCTTCATGGACAATAAGCAAATTCAATTGCTCTTTTCTCAAGTAACAAATCATATGTCCACACCTTAAAATTTGAAGCAGTAAAAACCTCAATGATGACGGAATTACCATTTACGAGAAAAGGTGATTGAAAAACAAGCGTATATAATTAGCATCATGTGAGCATTGTGTAACTTGACGTACAAGTACACATCCGAGAGTTACATGCAAAATCACATAATCACCTTTGGGCAGAATACATGACATGCAATAGTACACTCCCCACATGATAAGGGTTATGAGAATATGTTCCAATTTTTCGTGAATTCATCACCTTTGGGCATATGAATCACTAGAATCAGTCACTCCTCCACCACACTATCATGTATCCCTCCATGAACTAATACACAATCACCTCCTTTGGGAGTATGATACGTATTAGACCAGGAGACATCCCAATCATCATACGAGACCGAAATTTCTCAAACCCAATCAAGCGTGCCACTTTGGCGGTCACTACTCAATTGAATCATTGAAATTCTCTCATACCAGGGATATAAGCTTTACTCCTCACATTCACCATATATATGTGATTTTAACTTTAGTGATAGGGGCATCATATCACCAAAATCACATATCATGCTAATTATATTGCTTTATTTCCAATGAGATCATTGATCACGAACACAAGAAATTTCTCATAACGAGAGAATAAAACATCTCTTATGCACCCCAATTACATATTACTAGAACAACATAAAAAGAATGTTGATCTATAATATCTCTCACAAATTAACATCAATAGTAATATAGGGTACACCAAATCAACAAGCACTATTGCTCATGAGTTTCATACGGCAAAACATGACTCCAAAGCCAACATCTGATTTATTAGCCAATTTTAAGCAACAAATTATCATTGTAATCAACCAGTGGCCTATTAATTGAGTCAAACCAGAGAACCAAATATCTAAAATTTAACAGTAGATACGATTGCTCTGCATAAATATTGCCATACTCCTTAACCATAAAAAATATTCAACTTGATAGACATTAACAAGTGACCAGATGAATTCATGTACAATATGCAGTAACTTAATTGACATGCATTACCCATATTCAACAGATGTATTAATCAGTACATCAGTTTAGTCACGAGTCCTTAAGTCGTCTATCATTCAAAAATTACCAGTGTGTAAAGGAGTATACTTGAGTAACAAAAGTTTCATAATATTTATTGTTTCTCATCAGCTCAATACAAAGCTCAAATACAATCTTATATGAATTGTATCTCATTAAGCCAACTTCAGTTCACAATAAAGTTTAATTTTTATTTATGAATCACACCTTTATGTGATAACTTACCTTTAACCCAACACTTATATTTCCAAAATCACAGAAAACATAAGAAAAATACGCAAAAGTACACTAAAAATACACGTATTTAGGGTTCCGTATGTATTTTCACATCCATAAAACTATCAAATATATAAAATAAATATACCACAAGATAGAAAATCACCATACGAATCCATCGACGCCAGCCACGCGCCGATCCGACTCTCCACGCGCCCTCACGCGCCGCCTGAGTGCGCGGCGCGTGGAGCTCACGCGCGGCGCTCGTTCGATGCCCAGGCGGCGCGTGGCCGCGCGTGGGGGCGCGTGCGGCCTCCCCGGCGACGCGCCGCCGACCGTCTTGCTCGTCTCGTCGATCCCAGTCCGAATTTGTGATTTAATTTTATTTTTATTGAACAAAAAATCTCGAAAATCACAAATTAGGGCAAAATCCGTACTAATTAGGGCAAAACCTTCATGCGTTCAAGTTCTAGGGTTATGGTTGCTCTGATACCACATGTTAGACGCATATTGCGCAACCCCAAGATCTCCATAACCAGAACAAGAACATGCATAATTGAGTAGAAAGATTAATGCACCTGTTTTGGGATCCATCGAACATAAAGCGGAAGCAGAAAAGGATTACCCACATGTTATCAAGGGGATCCACGCAACAAGTCCTTCTCCTCTATTGCCCTCCGTATCACTGGCTCAATGAGGCAGCCCCCTCACGTTTAGCGTTAAGTAAACGCCCCTTAGGTGAGGATACATGTGAGAATTAGGGTTAGAGGAGAGACTTGAGCACTATTTATAGAGTTTCCAGTGTCCCCCTCATTACGGGCCAGCTCAACTCGGCCCACACTAGCCAGCCCATATTAGACTAATTAAGAAACCTTTTATCTCTCTTTAGACCAACCCTGTTTTACGATAACCGTAAAAACAGTAAATTACAATATCAATTAATTTAGTCCACATTAGGAAAACTCTTACAGAAGATACCCTCTGGCAGGGTATATTCCTTAGCAAGCTTGCAGAAGCATATGCCTGATATCTGTTCTGGGGACTTACCGTCTGTATCAAGATCTCTGTCATCGAGTAACAAGCATCTTTGCATTGTCAAAAGGACATCACTTTTTTTTCTGGATGATGGTTTGCTGATTACTATCTGGTAATAATCCATGAATGGTATTTAATTCTTCATCGAATGATCAAGGATGGATAGCTGAGTATATTTTCTTGCAGGAAAGTGCTATTATGTTTGCAAAGCTCTTGCTTCCTCAAGTATTTGAGAAAATGGCAATGCAAGATTTGAGAGCTCTTGTTGCCCAAAGGTCAGAAATGACAATATACATTGGAGGAGAAACTATAGAAGTACCCCAACATTCCATTGGATTTTTGTTAGAAGGAATTATAAAAACACAAGGTGTTGAGGAAGAACTGATTACATCGCCAGCAACGCTATGGACAGCTCATGGGAATTCAAGTTTCCAAAGTCCTGATACATCAGGTAACCTAACCTATTTTTGTTGGGAAGTGTGTCACCAGATCATTGTACTCAATTTTGATTGATTCCGGCATCTTGTGAGCAGAACGCTGGAGCCTTTGACTCTTGCAATTTCTTCTTCAATTCTTCAGCAATGCAAACTTTCTACTGCTGTTTGCAGATTCATGTAACGTAACTCTTAGATATAGGGTGCCTTAGCTATGAGGGTAGCGGGAGCCTAGCCAACATCTTTCTTTTCACAAGAAAGTGATACTCTATGTTAGCTAAATACAGTAAAGAAGATAATCTGTGATTAAAAGGTTCAGTTAGTTTCTACAACCACATATCAGGTAGGAACAACAATGTGCTCCCTCGAGGTTGCCGAGCCTTTTTGTAGGAGAGGCCAGTTCATGAATTTGTTTCTGAGCATTTTTGGCTATAATATATTAATTTTGCTTCAGTAAACGGTGTGCTACAATAGTTATTGACTGCCAATTTAGTGAGGCCATTGCAAACCAAACACATGGTTAGTGTTTCATGGAGAAGTACCAAGCGGTCTTATGAGCTGGCCAAAACGTTTCTACAAGGCTAGGCAACATAGACAGATCCATGATGAAAATAATCGACACGCAAACAGTATGTCTGCCAGAGCAATGCAGTGAGCGTTGCAAACAGTATGTCTGCCAGAGCAATGCAGCTGAGCGTTTATGGCAGTATGGTATGGTCGACTTCTTTCCATCTAGCTTATAGTTGCATAGTTTTGGATACTGTTGACTTGGAAAGTTCTTGACAGTGAAAGCTTTTTATGGTGATGGCATATCGAAGTCTGTGTCACAGGGACTAGATTTCCTTTTTTTCTCTTTTCCTCTGCATTGAGTTCTAATGCTGAGTTAATCGCGAAACTCTTAGTCTCAGCTGAATGCCTGCACTCAGCAGTTAGCACTATCCTTATCTGAATTCACAAGGTGGATGTTCGTCTCCAAAATCGAAGCTTCTTCAGAGCAAGCCAGCCAAAGACTTCACGTAGCCAGTCGTATCCAAGGGTTCCTTTGAACCAAGGTCGACCACTCGTCTCAGTCAGATCAGAAGGGGCTGCTACTGCAGGGAAGAGCCTTGAGGGGAGGAACCTCACTAGGCCAGTTCCTCCACCTCAGCTGCAGAATACAGACACGTTAAGAACTTGTATGGCCGACTCCAGCGATGATGAATCTGCTGCTGAAGAAGTCATAGCAAGAATCGATTCGCCCACTCGACTTTCATTTCGCCACGCTTCTTGAAAGAGAAGGAAGCCTCCTCTCAACATCTTAGTCAATGTTTGTAAACAATAGCTTTCATTATCTAGTCCACGTAAATTTTGTGGCGCTGACAGTGCTCTTACGAATGCTGGCATTGTAAGAGAGGTAACAATAAATGACGAAAAACAAAAAATCAGGGTGTTGGGAATAACGGATCCCCGAAAAACGGATTCGACACCGAATCGAACCCCTAAATCAATGCGGAAGACAAAGCCCGGGAAAACATGCATCACCGATCGTAAAGCACACCACGGATTCGAGCGTACCTTGTTAGCCACAGATTAAACACCAACGCTGAAGAAGAGGAAGAAATTCTGGCCCTGTTCGATCCGATGACGCCTTGAAGGGGAGAAAACAGTGCCTTGAACTTACTGTTCCTTTTGGAGGAAGAGAGAACGCGCGGGAGAAGACGTACGTTGAATTGCCAAACGTTATCTTCACTCTCTCTCTCCTCCCTTTTATACCTCTCCCCTTCCACGGGCCCTTTTCCCATGGGCCGAGCCCTTTTGGGCCCAACTTGAGTGGATGGGCCTTAAGCCCATCTCATAAATCCATCATCTCCCACTCGCACATGGTAGTGCAAAACCAACATGGGCGAACAGGCCCTACTTAGCCCCATCAGAGAAAAATCCATCATAGACTCTCACTTAACATGGTGGGCTGAACATAATCCTCTTTTCCTCTCTTCAACATTCATACCGGTGAATAATCCATGCGACTAGCATACTTTGAGAGCTCGTTGTCATACATCTGTTAGGAATATATAGCAGCTCATAATGGGCATCACACTCCGAGTAGATTTAGTATGCAGTACCCTAGATCGATCGATCACATTTATATCTCTCTTGATCTCTTTTAAATAATGATATATATATATATATATATATATATATATATATATATTGTATTCACAATTATGATTATCACAAAGACAGTCATAATTGGTTAACCGGTGAATACAAAACTACAATGTGATTCTCCAAAATCGATCTTCCTCTTTCCTTCAAACTCTCAATTTCAGTCCAGTTTGCTTTTCTAGAAATGCCCCATTAGATCGAATCACTCATGACCATTGGCAACATCCTAAGATAGCAAACACTAAATAAAAATCTTGAGAATAAGTAAGAGTCATGAGGGGACTAAGAAATTGAAGAACTCTCTTCCTCAAGAGTCTCACACGACATAAAAGTTGAGATCAAACTTTTGTCATTCTTATTGGTCGTCTCATGCATATGTAGTATGAAATACGTATTACGATATTTAACTCATTTTCCATGGAGTGTATGTCTACACCTTTCAATACCTTACAGATGATAGTTCAGACATACCCAATGTCTAACTTGAGTTCACGTATCTACTCATTCACAAAATTCATCAGAACTCACATTTGGCATCTTAGACAGATAAAGTAAAATATGTGGGGTATTTCACTTTCGGACATAGTAAGTATTATGTCCTCATCTTAACACTCAGTTAAGGCGACATACGTGTTTTAAGCTTGAGCTCTCGATTATCACCTAGATAATAAGCTTTAAAATAGTCTCATCTCTATTTATCACACAAGAAATGAGAGGCAATTACCCGTGTGAGTGGGCTAATCTTATATCTGTCCGACATACTTCTCAACTTAAAGTAATGCACTAAGCATTAAGATGCATAAAGATCAAACAAAGATTCATAGGCATTAATGATGAAAACACAAATTCATCAAATTGTGAACACTTAGGGAAAATACAATATTCAGTATATCAGTCTCTACGCAATTATAGAGATTTCATATGGCCACAAAACACATCTCTAGTTATTGGCTTTGTCATAGGATCTGCTACCATTCCATGCGTAGTATGTACTCTAAGTTCACATCTTTTCGTGCAACCATATCCTTGACAAGATTATATTTGGTATCTATATGTTCGGTCTTGCCATGATATTTTGGATCTTTGGTGTACACTATTGCTGCTTGGTTATCATAGTTAACCAACAAAGAATCTGCAGCACTTCCAATAACACCTAAATGATCCAAAAAATCTCTTAAGCCAAACACTCTCTTATACTGCTGCTGATAATGCCACGAACTCAACTTACATCGTGGATAAGGCTATACACTTCTGTTTCTTACTGCTCCAACATATGGTGCTATTATTCGGTAAGAAAACAAATCCAGAGATAGATTTCCTTTCATTTAAATCTCCTCCCCAATCAGTATCCCAATAGCCTTTGAGTTGCAGATCCTTTCCTTAATAACTCAACGTATAATCAGCAGTCCCCTTTAGATACCTTAGTATTCTCTTAACGGCTTTCCAATGTGCTTGACCTGGATTGGATTGGTATCTGCTCACCATTCCGAACACTGAGGAAAAAATTGGACAGTGACTGGTGTGGTTCTGACGTTCATGGAAAAAGTATCTCCTGAAGCAGAATTGAAGTATCGGATGTAAGGGGTCCAGAATTCTTCAGGTAGAACTTTTGTATCTAGAATGGAACAACTTGCTCCTGTGTCAATAAGAGCAATAACATTGATAGGCTTGGCAAATTTCAAAGTGAGGATTTTAATAGGAAAATGAGGACAGTGAGTTTGACTTGAGAATATGTCAGGATTTAACTCTGAAGATGTGGGAGATATGTGAAAGATGTCTTCAGATTCTGAGTCAGACTCAGTTTCACTGGAAGTTGGGTAAAATGGAATGACACAAAGAGTTTGTTCAGTTGGTTCATCATCAACAGAGAATAAGGATTCGATATCATCATTTTCAAGTGAAAAACCTGTTTCATTCTCTATTAGATGATTCGACCTTTTTTCGCCTGAGGACAGTTTTTGGCAAAGTGTCCTTTCTTGTTGCAGATGTAGCAACGGTTTGATTTCTTATGGCCTGTGCGATCCTTCCTTTTGCGTAGGTATCGCCATTTCTTCTTTCTCCGGAAATGCTTGGAGCCATGTCTGGACTTCTTTATGGAATACTTCTTGTAGTGCTTCTTCTTCCGGGAATACTGCCCACAAGTACCATCACAATCTTGCTTGGAGCATTTGATCTTTAACTTTTGGTGAGAACAAGCTGATTCAAGATGTTTGTCATCTGTGATGTACGTTCGAACCATTTGGCGCTTTAAGCATAATTCTTCAAGGCATAGATGGACTTCTTGTTGAATTTCTCCCAAGGGAACGTCTTGTATCCTTCTTTGCTTTCCAAAGAAAGATCTTTCAACCATTTGTGATAGTTCTTTCGGAATGGAAGTGAGGAAGACATGCTTTAGATTTGGATCTGCGCCAATTTGGTAAAAGAGCTGAAGCATCAGTCGATAATGCTTATCAAGATGCCTTTTCTGGAGGGAGCAGCATCTTCTTTCAAAGAATTCTCTTCTTTTTAGTTCTTTGAGATCTCCAAGGGTTCCCACAAAAGTATGGTATAGGTAAGTAAGGGCATGGCTGAAATTGGGTGATAATAGAAACGTGAGCTGATCTTGTTCTGTGAGTCCTTGCCACCAGAATTTGAGGCTTCCTGTGAATCTGGTAACAAAGTTGTAAAGAACATCATTCATATCATGGTTGGTAATGGATTGTGTACACAACCAAGTATGAAACTCTTCAAGTCTTTCTGGCCATTTTGGATAGGGAATATCGTCAATGGAGAAGAATTGTTTTGATGCCATAGACACATGTCCGGTGGAATCATTTCGGAAGGATTACTTGTCTGTCCAAATTCGGATCAGCATAGTTCGATTCCATCTCATAGTCATAGTCCGGAGGAGTATCAGCCATGAATATTTGTGAAGTTGGTGGAATGATAGGGGTAGAATCAAGTGTATGGTCCGAGAAGGATGAGAAAGAGGAAAGGGATCTTGAGTCGATGTAGTAGAGGAGGTTTGTTCGATGAAGTGAATTGGCTTTTACGGGACAACGGGATCGAGCTCAGCTGTTCAGCAATAGGATCAATTTCTTGCTTACCCGATCCTTCAAAAAGGATTCTAATGGATTCGATAACATCATCTCGGTCCGGTCTTTCTCTTATAACAATTGAGCTTGATTCTCGGAGGTGTTTTTCTTTGCCCTTTTCTTTTTCAAAGCTTTGAGACGATCTCGTATATCCGATTCTCTTCGGGAAGTATCTT
Organism: Eucalyptus leucophloia subsp. euroa; assembly: GCA_017140325.1. Taxonomy (NCBI): domain Eukaryota; kingdom Viridiplantae; phylum Streptophyta; class Magnoliopsida; order Myrtales; family Myrtaceae; genus Eucalyptus; species Eucalyptus leucophloia. The sequence goes on along the minus strand of CM029474.1, from coordinate 38,473,769 downwards.
CGGAATACGGCAAAAACAGATGTTTGTGGAGTGGGGGTACATACCCGGTTCGAACGAGAGGGTGCGAGTGGATCGAAAGGTCTCGAACCTTCCTTCTTCAAGAAGTTGAATCTAGCTTCTTGAGTTTGTCTATTTTCGGCTTTGGACTTTCAAGAAAGTGGTACCCAAGATGTTGTCCGATTCCAAGGCATGAAGCCTTTTCGGAATTCGGAAAGTATTTTCTTGGTACTTTCATCATATCTTCGGAGATCTTGTTGCACGGTTCCGATCTTGGAATCAATAGCCTTGAAGGCATTGTTTTGTGCTAACGAGTCTCGTTTGCCAATTTAGAACGGCTTCAGCAGCGAGAGGTTTTCTTGTCTTCCATGTTCATCCACATCTGTGGGGGTAGGAATTTTAGGAAGATGGCGGTATCTGCCATGCGGATCAATAAACTCCTCTGTAGCAGGAAATGAGAGTTTAGAACTTTCTTTGGCAAGAGGGGGAAAGTCAGTATCCTGGAACATGGCAATAGAATAAGTGGGTGGTGCTTCTGCTGGGATTTCAAGCGGGTAAGAATGTTTCTTAGCCCATTTGAGGATCGGCTTATAGAATGGAGAAAGGACTTGCTTTTTCTGAGGAGGAGAAGGTGGTGATTTTGGTGGATCGGTAGGGTTTGGGACTTAGTACCGAACTCGGTGGTGGAGGTGGTGCATAAGAGACCATGAAGCGGTATTTGTCACACTCTCCTAGAGTATCAACGGAGGGGTCTCCGTTCAAGTACCTTTGGTACACCTTATCCTTTGGCTTTTTCCGTCGAGGTGGAGATCTTGCATAAGGATCTACCTCGTCTGGAGAGTTTAGGCAGTAGGAACATTGGCAAAAAGGATCCCAAAAGCAATGACCATACTTGTCTTTATAGTAATGGACAGGATGTCCATTACCATCGAAGTGTCGAACATGCTTTTTTGGGTCGAAATGGTTCGGAAATGGATTCCGGAACACATGGTTCGATCATGAAAAGAGTTTGGAAGATAGAAGGACTTTCTTCCTTTTCTTTGCCAAACTTGATGGAAACAGTTCCATCTTTTTTCTTACAAACTCGAGTCCGTGGATTGGAAAGGTTTGTTATGCTGGTGTAGCTTTTCATAATTGGTGATCCAAGTCTCACGGAAGGAGTTTGGCCAAGCGTATCCTTTGGGATTTGTTGGGAACATGGATGCATGACGCCTGGTCACGCATGACGCCTGGTCATTCCGCATGGAGATGAACAACGCATCTTCATTACCATTGTTGAAGTTGAGGTCGAGGGCATGATTCGCACTCGATAAACCATCTGGTAATGTAGGGTTGCTGCTCTGATTCAGCGGTTTGAGGGGCTCCAGTGAGCTGAACTTGTACTTTCGAGAAAAGAAAGTAGTTGCGGGTCCGATAGGGCGATGTTGAAGTTTGGATACGTAGTCACAAAGACTGTTCCAAAGCATTCAAGGTGGTTTAAACAAGACCGATACAAGCATGCTGGTATTGTAAAAACCTGGTGTCTAACAAGGCAATTCTTGCCACTACCGGCAAACCTTTACGACCATGGAAGGTAAGAGCAAGACGAACAGCTCCATAATGGACATGAGAATATCCCTGCTGTACCCATTGTCCGGGAAATTCGGAGGGATCTCGGAGAGTAACAAAGTACTCCTTTTCGCAGCGTGAGGAATTGGATGCTGATCGAATTTAGAGGACTTGATGTATTCCTTTACTTGCTTTGGAGTCTGGTGAATAAGTTGGCGAATGGAGCGGATAGGTGAGAATGATGAGGTAGGTTTAGCAAAGGCAGAGTATGGGTTCATAAGGGGAAGCTGAGTTTCTGAGATCTTGGTTTCATCACTAAGAGAAACTTCATAAAGATAATCTATCTTAGAGGCATTGGAAACACGAAATTCGACGGAGTGAAGATGAAGAAGAAGAGGAAGGAGAAGGAGCAAGAGAAATAGGTGCTTCGAGAATTTCTGGATCTGTCATGATGTAGAAAAATCTTCCTAGCACTGGATTCACCTATCAAGCGCATGGAATGGATAATATCAAAAACGAAACCATGGCTCTGATACCATGAATGGACCTAGGCTTAGAACCAGGGAAGGAGAGTAAATTTCCTGCAGGTATGCATCCCACATTGGGCGAACAACTCCCGTTCAAGCCCTTCAGGGACAGCCTTTTAGCAGAAAATTACTCAGCCCTTTAGTTCAGAGCCTAGAGACACCCAAAAATTACCAGGATGGAAACGGTTTTAACCTATCCAAGCTGCATTTCTCGAAGGATCATACCAGGCTAGAGAAGAAGAGGAATTTAGAAAGTTATGGAGAGATTTTCACAAAGCACACACTTTACTTAGAGGGACTCTGCCCAACACAATACATCCTCATGGCCTTATATAGGCAAAATGAGGTCAAAAGACAACAAACAAGGACCATGCTCAAGGGTCCGGGTACAAACAGGAGCACCAGAAAATTTCGGGAGGGAATTATTCGCACACTATGAACAGTAACTGTACTGCGAACAGTACTTTCCCTAGCCTAGTGCTACAGTAAAAGTGAACAGTGACTTTGCTACAGTGAAATTGTACGGACTCAACGGTCTCGTCCGTCACGGGCATTGTAGCTACAGACTGAGTCTGAGTCATCTGAGCTGTCTTCTAGGAGATGAGCCTCGTATTTTTGCTGAAGTGCTTCAAGATCTTCAGGTGAGAGGATTTGATTCAGATTTCTCGACGAGGATGCCTGTACATGAGCCCAATGGGATGCTTCTTCTTCTGCCCAGTCGGTATTTTCATCATCAGTGGGGGCTGGGATGCTTGGCTGAGGCCAATTTGAGGTCTGTGCATAATACGATATGTCCATGTTCGGAATGAGGACGAAGATCCTGTTCGTAGGGATCTGGGACAAAGGACCTCCAAAACGTGCATAGGGGTCTTGAGTGGACTGGACCATGTCATCTTCGCTTGTCATTTCATGCTCCCGGGACGATGTAGCTTGTCCGTACCGATTGAGTGCTTCCTTGGCCTCGGTGCTAGGTCATAATGATCCCACGTAGTGGCTGCATTATTCCAAATGTCTTCAGGAATGGTTTTGTTTTCTTGGCATAGGATTCTCTGGAGTTCTCGATACTCGTTTTCACAGAATCTGACGGATCTTGGATAAGATTTGTGAATCCAAGCTTCTCGGCTGTTCAAGTGAGGTTTATAGGATGTGGTTCCTATTTCGAGTGGTCTATCAAGAATAGTACCATTATTTCTGCAAAAAGTCCATGGGCGTCGGAAAAACAGGACGGTGTGAACTTCAGGGTTTGGCGTCATAGTTCTTAGTTCTCTTTCTAAGTCTTGTTTCCAACATGTAGGATGATGGAACCAATTTAGAAAGTCTAAAAGGTTCTTATCACATTCATTTTCGACATTTCTTCCAAGCATGAATATCCTTGTGAGGTTTGCAACGAATCTTCTGGTGGGGATTTCAATAGCTATTAAGTACTTATTGGTTAAGTACCATAACAGCGTTTTGAGCTGATCAGGAAAATCATCTTCTTTCCAGATAAGAGGATGAATGAAAGGATAATTCAAATTTAGCCCGAGAGGATAAAGAATCGAACCTCCATTGAATCTGAATAGGTCTGTGTGACTTTGCCACATGAGATTCTCCAGGTTCTCGTAAGATCTGTCGTTCTGGATTTGCTGAATAATCTCCTGGGGAAATTTCCAGCTTGGTAAATCTTTGATCTTCTCAATCTTGTACTTGACACCATGATTGAGCATATGGAACGCAGGTCTCTTGATGTACATGTTGATTTCGGCTGGTGCCTTGGGTCTTGACAGAAAGTCAGCAAGTATATTCTTTTTCCCAGGAATGTGTTTGGTTTCAAAAGAGTATTTTGAAAACCATTCAGCCCATCGAAGCAGCTGAGGGTTTGGAATCTGCTTCTGTTTAAACTTGGTCATCTGAGGAAAAGATGCCATGTCTAATTCTATTAGAAAATGATGGCCAATGAGATGAAACTCAAACTTTTTGATCCCATTTTTTACTGCTAGGATTTCTTTAAAAGTGGAATGGTAATGCATTTCGGACTGAGAAAACTTTTCACTTTTGTAAGCACAGAGATGTTTTTTACCATCAATTTCTTTGAATAGAACGGCTGCCCAGTATTCATCACTGGCGTCAGTTTGAAGAATTCTTTTACCTGTTGATGGTATTTGCAGTGGTGGGAGATTTTGCATAATCTCCTTAAGCTCAGCAACTGCTTTGGTTTGAGTTTTTCCCCAAGATGGGGAATTCTTTTTCAACATAGATTGCAAAGGAATGAGGAGCTTTGCAATGTTGGGGACAAAATCTCTGAGATAATTGATTATCCCCAGAAATTGCTGAACTTGTTTTGTCGTGAAGTTATCTTCAGGAAACTTCAATAATTCTTGAGCAATATGTGGCCCTGGATAGTATGTACCTTTGTTGAGATGCATACCAAGAAATTCAATTTCTGTCTGGGCAATATTCATTTTCCTCTGAGAAAGCATAATGCCATGTTGCTTCACAATTTCCGCAAATTTCTCAAGGAGTTGGCAGTGGCTCTGCTCATCAGGGCTGTAGAGCAGAATATCGTCGATATATATTGCCGCACTTGCCAAAATTGGTTGGAAAATACGACACATGGCCTTTTGGAAAAGGGATGGTGCTACCTTTAAACCAAAAGGAAGAACTTTCCACTGGAAGTGCTGGTTCGGGATACAAAATCCTGTCTTGGGTCTGTCTTCAGGATGAATACCCAATTGCCAAAATCCGGCTTTGAGGTCAAATTTGGAATAAATGTGGGCTTTGGTTAAACCAGCAAAGAGAGAATTTCTGGATGGCAAAGGGAATTTATCATCTTGGAGAAAGAGGTTGAGAGGTTGATAATTGATTACCAGTCTCATTTTTCCTCTGTTTTGCTCAGCACGTTTATTGACATAAAAAGCTTCACAAGCCCATTGAGAATTTGAAATTTCAATAAGGCCTTGCTGTAATAATTCTGAGCATTTTCTTTGGGCTAGAGCCAAGTGTTCTGGGTTCATTCCCATATGACTCGCCTTGGTGGGATTAATATCTTCGTTCTTTTTGAAAGGAAGGCGAACAAAGAACTCAGGGTTTTGCCATAAAGGATGAGAACATTTCTGGGCAAATTTTGAATGTGATTCTGAACAAGATTCAAGCAACTTTTGCATGATTGGATCTAGTAGACTCATCTCAATGGAAAAGAGTCTCTGAATGTTAACGAACTCAGAGAATTGATCCTTAAATCTAAGACCTTTTCCGGGAATGATTCGAAGTTGAGAAATTTGAGTCATAAGATCCCACCCAATTATCAAATCTTTATTGGGAAGGCTTGATCCGAAAATCTTTGCATATGTCGGGTGTTGTACACATCATAGCATACATCAAGCTCCCAACAGCACTAGCATAAGGAACATGTTTCATTTGTTCCTTCTCTTGTGGAGTCCGTGGACACAATTTATGGCTCAATCCTTCACCTTTTTGCAATAGGAGTGTCTATGGGTTTACAGTCTTACATACTAAATCGTTCAAGAACCTTATTTATATAGGTTTCTTGCGAAAAAGACAACAATCTCTTCAAAACGATCTCTTGAAGTCTTAACTCCAAGAATGTATGCAGCCTCACCCATATTCTTCATCTCAAAGTTAGAAGACAACTATCTCTTGACAAGTATTAACCAACTCCATATTGCTTCCGGCAATTAGTATATCATCAACATATAATGATATGATCACAAATTGATCATTGGATCTATTGATATATACACAATGATCCTCGTCAATCATTGTAAAATCATATGCCACTATGGCATTATGAAAATGTATATACCTTTGTCTCAATGACTGCTTAAGGCCATATATCGACCCCTAAAATCGACATACATTTTCTTCTCGGCCTTTCATTATGAAACCAACAGGTTGTTCCATATATGTTCCTTCCTCTAATTCTCCATTGAGGAAAGCAATCTTTACATCTATTTGATGTAACTCAAGATCCATACTAGTCACTATTGCCAGAATAATGCGAATCAAGGTAAATCTCATTACAGGAGAAAATATATCTTCATAATCAATTTCTTCCTGTTGATTATACCCCTTCGTCACAAGGCGAGCCTTATGCCTTTCTATTGAGCCATCAGCCTTTCGCTTTATTTTGAGAACCCACTTGTTCCCAATAACTCTGCGTCCCTTTTTTGGAAGATCAACCAATTCCCAGACTTTGGTTTGATTTCATTGACTCCATTTCCTCTTTCATTGCATGAATCCATTTTCCTTATTAGGGCAGTTCAGAGCCTCATTAATATTTCTTGGCTCATCCTCATCTTGTGGAGCAACCATAAAAGTTTCCCCTTCAATGTCAAAAACGTCGACGGGGAATACTTTGGCGACTTGTTCACCTTATGGGAGATTGTACACTTAGCACATCATTCCCCATCATGCTCCCACTTGGATTAGGTAATGATGATGTCGTCACATCAGGTGGTTGCAATTGAGAATGAGTTGAATTCAATTCATCACATCTCATATTACTCCCACTTGGACAAACTCCACTGACATCATTATTTTAATCCAAGGTTTCAAATAGGAAGTAATTTTCTCTTATTTCGCCCCTCTTAGAAAATTCATCCACTAAGGATGTGATATCTCGTGATTCAAATTCAGTTATACTCCCACTTTCCTGCTCACCTATGAACACATACCTTTTTGAGTGTTCGCAGTATCTCATGAAAATACTCTTATTTTCTTTGGGACCCAATTTCCCAAAACTTGTGAGAGGACTCATGGGCATAGTCAGCACAACCCCATGGCTTAAGAAAACTTAAGTCCGGTTTTCTAACTGTCCATAACTCATATGAAGTGGAAATAACTGATTTGGAAGGCATCCGGTTAAGTATATAAGCAGCAGTTAACAACACATCACTCCAAAAAGTAATAGGTAAGTTAGCATGGGTTATCATGGACCTAACCATTCCAGTAGGGTTCTGTTTCTTCTCTCCGCAACACCATTTTGTTGAGGAGCATTTGGAATAGACAACTATCTTTCTATTCCTTTTTCATCATATAATTTTCTGAACTTATCAGATAAATATTCTCAACCTCGATCGGATCTAAATACCTTTATTTTCTTGTCTAATTGATTTTCTGCCAGGTTCATAAACCTTCTGAAACAACTTATACTTCAGATTTATGAGAAATCAAATAGACATATCCGACTCGAGTATAATTGTCTATAAAAAAGTGATGAAATAAACAGCCCCTTTGCCTTCCTCTCACATTCATTGAACCACAGACGTCCAAATGGATTAAATGCAGAGGAAATTCATCTCTTTTATCTTTTTCAAATGGTTTCCTTGTCATTTTCCCTACTAGGCAATGCTCACATATGGATAAATCGACTTTTTCAATATTGCCCAACAAGCCCTCTTTGGCTAGTCTATTCATATGTTGTTGGCCCATATGACCAAGTCTAGCATGCCACCATATTCACATCATTATCATATAAGGTAGAAGACGTGAAACAAGGGAATAACATATTGACATCATCACAGTCAACATTTAGTACAATAAAACCATTCAGTAAATGACCACAACCATAGTAGTTTGTATCTAAACACAAATCTACACCTTTATTATGGAAGTTCATACCAAAATCAAGCTTAACCAACGCTAAGACAGACACTAACTTTCGACGAATCTCCAGAGCATATAGAACATCAAAGGTGCGCCACCACTGATGTTCAATTGGCCGGTGCCAATTCCTTTACATCAGCTCTAGAGTTGTTTCCCATATGGATCCACACAGTTCCAGTTGGTACTCATCGGAATTCCACGAAGGATTCTCTATCCTTCCCTCTATGGTCTGTCGCTTCTGAATCTACATTCCACAAAGGATTGGATTCAGCCTATAATGCAGAACTTGACACATAAGCAAAGTTCTCAAATGTACAAGAGGTGTTGACCTTTTTTGGCTCACAATGAGTTGCAAGCATAGTGACATTTCTTGTCACAATTGTAACATCTCACCCTTGACATTTTCTTTCCTTGAGGACGTTTTCCTCTCTTGTGTTGGTTAACTCTTGATTTCTTACAATAAGGACTTGATCCTTTGCATTCCCACATATTGAACGAATCAATACATTTGCGCTTAGAGCACAAAGCCCTTTCTGAGCTAGAACCAGCATAGCAAATGTCTATTTTCGGCTCAAATACCGTTAGGCGGTCATCTACTAGCTCAAGGTGGCGCATGGCATCCTTCTTCCATAACATGGTCAAGAGCTTTTAGTGCTTCTTGCTTTTTCAGCACATATTGAATCTTCATATTCAATATTTCATAATTATTGCCGTTCATATCAGCAATTACATTCTTAGTTGCTAAACCATCGTTCTGAACACATCAGACATACATGCACGAATAATTAATGCCTATCATTTATGCATCCCTATTTGCATAGACCCATCATATTAATAAATAATTTCAAGTAAGGCTTCAGAATCAAAAGGTCACTATGTTTCCAATCATCCTCCAAAAATCCTAACTTAAAATTATTATTAATATAATTATCTTATACAAATAAATTCTATGAAGTTACAAAAACTTCTATTACTACCCACAGCTAATTACCCACAGGAACTAGCAATAACATAAAGCAACAGATAATTGACATACAATTAAAAACAATAATGCTTTCAATTAACACAATTAGGTAGTAATCATTACATAATCAATCAAAGAAATAAATAGGGAATGTCCATTCTAATCTATCAGCCATAATATCTGAGAAATTTGAAGGCACATTTGCCAACCATGGAAAAACTTTTGGAGAGCTTTCATGTCGCCTCCAAGGTGCATTTACTCGGCGCCATGTGGTGCTCTGTCTAAGGGTTGAAGTTTTGGCCAACTCAATCCTATAGTGCTCTCTTACAAAAGCTTCCACTAGCCTCCTATAATCCGGAACCACGTTGACCTCCCATAGCCGATCCAACACTGCTTGCCATTCAGGTGGAAGAGTGTTCATCAAAGCCGGCACCTTTTGAAAATCCGGCATAAGATAACCATTTCCGGATGATTTCGTATCATCGATTGACCTTAATCACATGTGATACTAAATCACCGTCATGCCACCGATAATCAGCTAACTTTTTCATCAGCCTCTTAAGTCTTGCATTTCCTAAATCGTACTCGGGATTGCGGTATCCTTGCATAACGCATCATAGTTCCTGCAACAAATGTAGAATTAAAAATGGATCACTTATAATCCATAATTAATATAAGGGAAAATACATAATTTTCCAAAATTCATGCAACAAATGCAGAATTAAAAATGGATTACTTATAACCTACATAGGCATAACTGAAAAAGAAAACAAATTCCTCTTTTTTTTTTTTTTGGGTCAACGGTCAACGGTCAAAGTCAACGGTCAATGGTCGGTAAACGGTCAACTGGTCAACGGTCGGTCAACGGTCAACTGGTCAGGTCAACGGGGCGCTGGTCGGACGGTCGGACCGGCCGTGCGGTCGGACGAACCGACCGCACGTGCGCAGCGTGCGTTGGGCCGACGTCACACGGACGTCGGCACGCACGTGCGTCGCGCGTGAGCGTGCCGGCGTCACGCAGACGTCGCCCGCACGTGCGCGGCATGCGCCAAGCTGATCGGGTCGGGTCGGTCGTCGTCGGGTCGGGTCGCCGGCCGGTGACCGGCCGACCAACCGTCGTCGTTGCTGACGTCATCCCCGACGGTTATCGACCGTTGGTGACGTCACGATGACGTCATCGGGTGACGTCAGCACGCGTCGGTCCGCGGACCGGCGCGTGCCGTTTCGCCGGCCGCCGGCGCGCACGTGCCGGTTTGCCGACCGGCGTGTGTGCCGCACGCGCCTGGCGATAGAGCGCTTCCGGGCGCGTTGCGCCCACGCGCAGCGCCTTCCGGCCGCGCGTGTGGGCGCGTGCGGCGGCTCCCGGCGGTGGTCGACACATGCCGGACTCGTCTCGACGTCGCGCTTCTCCCATTGCCTTCAGAATTTGATTTCGACTTACGAAAACTCAGAAAAAAGGCCGAAAAGTGTTCGGGTGTCGGGATTTTCGCCCGGTTCCGTACGGTCGAAGTAATTTCGTGAAAAATCAATCAAAAAACATCATAATTGATCGGGAAAAACGTGAACTAGGGCTCTGATACCAATGTTGGGAATAACGGATCTCCGAAAAACGGATTCGACACCGAATCGAACCCCTAAATCAATGCGGAAGACGAAGCCTGGGAAAACACGCATCACCGATCGTAAAGCACACCACGGATTCGAGCGTACCTTGTTAGCCACAGATTAAACACTAACGCTGAAGAAGAGGAAGAAATTCTGGCCCCGTTCGATCCGATGACGCCTTGAAGGGGAGAAAACAGTGCCTTGAACTTACTGTTCCTTTTGGAGGAAGAGAGAACGCGTGGGAGAAGACGTACGTTGAATTGCCAAAACGTTATCTTCTCTCTCTCTCTCCTCCCTTTTATACCTCTCCCCTTCCACGGGCCCTTTTCCCGTGGGCCGGGCCCTTTTGGGCCCAACTTGAGTGGATGGGCCGTAAGCCCATCTCATAAATCCATCACAGGGAAATGAAGAAATCGAACGTTTCGAGGAGATATAAATGGCAAGTCAAAGCATTGTTGACTGACCAAAAAAAAAAAAGCATTGTTGACTATCTATATCATTTGCTGAGATTCTCACTGAGAAATGATTTGCTTAAATTAAAGCCAGTTCGTTTCTTTCTCTTACACAAATTTTGATGACCTAGGGTTTCCCTCTTTAATGAAGGACGCTACAAACTTATGAAGCTAAAACAAGGTCATTATATCAGGCTCTTCCTTGGCCTCCTTTCTGTGGACTGTTCTGCTAATACATTCGCCCCTCTGAACATATGAGTAAACACCAAACTCAAAATACTAAATCGCGTTAAGGACAAATAGCGATTTCTACAGTCTCATTATTCGGTTGGGCAATAAACATGGCAGAGTTGCAAATAATAGATGGGAAATGGTTCGTGAATAACATAGACTTCGGCGTTGTTCGAATTGGCCAATCTGATGTGCATAGGCAAGAAAGCATATCGATGTTACCCCTTGTGATCTCGAATGACATCCCAAACCAGATGATCCTGGTAGGTTTACCATCAGGAGATTCATCCACGTTGAACTTCCCAACTGCTGCATCCGGTGGAGTCCAAGAACAGAACCTTCGTCTTCTTCCTCCTTTTCTGGGCACACCTGGATTTGTCCAGCCAAATTAACATTGAATTGCAGAACACTTGAAGGGATGCCCGGCTCAATCCGTCCAGCTTTCTAATTAGGAAATAAACTCTTCCAATTTATATCTTGTCGCATGAAAAGTACGATAATCCTTTCCAAATGTATAGACCACATCCATGTAAAGAAGGCCGTCGTCCAACGCTGTCAATAAAGACTTTCATTGCACTCCTCATTTTTCCATGACGGGGCACTGAATTTTCCCAAGAAGTCGGAGCAACATAGGAATAGACGGCCGATTGTCCCATCATACCTCTCACGGATGGAGCAGAATTTCTCTGATCTATCTAGAATACCTCTCGATGCCAGCAGCAACTTAAAAACTCTTCCTTTCATTAATTACCAACAAAGAATCTCAAATTTGGTTGGCACCGGATAGCATCACATTGTTGATTCATTGTAGATGCGATGCGCAAGATACTGTGTCACTGGCGAAGATACGATGATTGTAGAATCCGCATATACATTAAGCTTGAGTTTGTGATATAGTAGTAAGAATATGACCCACCTCCCCTCATTGATACAATATATTTTTCAAGCCCCGTCTTCGGCTCTACCCTAAGTTTAAAAGAGGTCCGCACCAGTGAAAACGAAGCACTTTAAGTTTGATATTCAAGTCTTTTTGACCAAGTCAAAAAGGAGTGGTGGGACATACTTGTGTTTTAAAATTAAAAAAAAAAAGGAAATAAAAGGTTGAAAAGTCAGAAAGGGGAGGAAAAGAAATAAAAGGGTGCTCAGCGCATTTTAAGTGGCCATACCACTTCGGGAAGAAGAAAATGAAGAAGAAAGAAGGAAAAGAAGAACGAAGGAAACGGGCTCTCTTGCGTACGTCTTTAGGACCTCACCAAGCTGACTCGACTCCCTAATGCAATATTTAGTAAGTGCTCAAGCCCCTCGTTCATCTAATCGAAGTATTTTTTTAGGTTTAAGACTTAAATTTGGAATTTTGGGAAAATGCAAAGTTCAATTTTTGAGTTATGAAGCTTTGGGATTGCATAGAAATGAAAGTTTATGGCATTGTAGAGCCTTAGGTTTTGACGATAGTCGTTTTGGCGCAATGGTTTTGTTGAAATAAGATTTTAGGATTTTGTGGGCAAGTTTTGAATTGAGTTTAAGTTTGAGTAATCGCTTCGGGTGAGCGATTTATTAGTGCATAGGAGTCACTTTGTTAGCGTTAAGTCGTAGTTTAGTTATTTTGTAGTTGATGTAGGGATTTGTTTGATTTTAACATTATTCCTCGATTATTTGTTAGGGCCGCAAATTTGATGATACGAGTACCATTTATTATTTAATTGTAGGCGGCAAAGTGAGTAGTACTATATCTTTTTTGAATTTGTAAAATTCATGTTCCGAAAATGCTACAAATTATATATATGCGCGCGCGCGCACACACACACACATATATTATGAATTACGAAAGGACATTGTTATTGTATAAAAGCTGAATTGAGTATTTACTACTCTTTGGTTGATTATGAATGTTTAGAAAGCATGTTATATAAAGTATTGCGGAGTTAATATATATTAAATTACTTTGCGACTATTTATGGAAATGTTTATGATGGTTTGAGAAAATGATAGGAAATGAGTTGCAAAAAGTTATTTGCTTGGTTTATAATATTAATTTTTTAATTGGATTCCTGTTATTGGAGGATGGTTATTCACACTCAAAAAGACTTTGAACCTAATGAGGGGTTAAGGGGTATGCATATCGGATTTAAGATATCCTTCTTAATCAAGTCATCGGCTTTATAAGTAGAGACCTCACCAAAAGATGAATCTTGATTGCCTTGTCACAAGGCGTTATGTTATGATCATGGTATCGGATTGAGCAATAGCTTAGTCAATTGATGAACAATTGATATGTGATATTTGATAAAGATTATTCAATGGACTTGACCATTGATACTTGAATTGTGATGGTAGTTTAAATGAATTTTTCATATGAGCATAAAGCTTTGATGATAAGAAACAACTCTTATATGATTCAATATATATTTTATATATTGAGTTTGACTTATGAAGTTTGAGATTGCTTTGAATACATACATAATGGTTACTTGATGTACTTAGAAGATTACTGCTCACTGAGCTATGGTTGCTCATTCTACTTGTCTTTCATTTTTTTCAGATCCCTCGGTTAGTGACAAATGCGACAGTGCTATCAATGGGGAACTTTTGGGAGCGATCTTTTTGGGCATGGCTTAAAGAAGTGGTGTACATAGTTATTGTTTGTGATGGATTGATTGATTTCTGTTTGTATATATTCTTTTTGGTAGATTATAGAAACTTTAATGTTATAACCAACCTGTTTATTTATCTAATATGTATATATATTTTGAGATATATATGTTGATATCAAGTTATTGATTATGTTTGAGGTTGTCTTTCACGTGGAAGAATGGCCGTGTCAAGTCCAAAAGTAACTTTCAAGACTTGTCTGACATAATGTAACGATGCCAAATGTCAGCCCGTAGAATTCACGCGCTCTACCAATTGGTAATAAGCTCCACCATGTTACGGCTCTTACGTTAACAACCATCCTAATGAATAAAGGATTTACGATCCCCAAAGTGTCATAAGAGAGGTATTTTTCAACTTGTCATGCTCAATATTTCTCTCTAAGTCAATCCAGTTATTTCCACCGCACTCTTTTCAATCTCAACTAGAAAAAGAGGTTTAACATTTATCAGCCATTTGTAAAAAAAAAAAAAAAAAAAAAAAAAAGTTGCTTGGAACATCCATTTGTGACATCTCTTTTTTCCCGTTTGATGCAATTAGTTTGGCTAATTCAACCCTTGAATGAAGTACCAACTCAACAAGATGAAAAGTGATGAGATCAGCAAATCAAAGAAGATCAGCAACAGAGAAAAATATCATATAGATGAGGACCAGAACATAGATTTGGGTACATTAATGCAGGACTTCCTCCAAACCCATCTATTTTCTCCACCATTTTCCATTCCAAAACCAAAATGCCATCCACAAGAAGTTCCAACTTCATTAGACCCTCCACGTATGAACTATAAAGCAACATACTCCACAAACTGCACTCCAATTCATCCAGTCCAACCCCAACTTTTGGGGGAGGAACACTAGGAAACGTGTTTGATCATCATAAGAGCAGAACACGGAGACTGTGAATTGAGACGTATTGTATATTTAAGTAGAAAAAAACTTACACGTCAGTAGTCATAACTTTATCTGACAGAACTCCCCATTAAGTGCCGCTTCTTCTCCCTCCAATTGGAAGTTCCTAGAACCAGAAGCCATCTACGCGAGGACTTAATGACCAAATTGGATACATAACCAGTAGCAATGACGCATCACCTTTCACGCCTCATAAAGCATTCCAACCTCAATCCGCTGTGGCAATGGCACCCCTAAAGTAGGCAGTGCGGACCTGCAATTACTGTGCAAGACTTCATAGAAGCCAAGCAGAATCTTATCGAACCAACCACAATTATTGTTTATGTAAAACCTAGTCTTCCCTCGGATGTGTACGACACCGACAAGCTTCGCCTCTTCGATATAATCAACTTCTTGACGTACTTCGTCTGGTGAGCCAGGTAAAGAGTCACTTGAGCAGGTCCGTAAGTGCTCAATCAGTGCATTGGTAACTTGAGTGACCAAATCGTCTCCTTCATGATTAAGTGAATCTGCATATCCATACTGAATGACACATCCATAAACTCCTTTGAGGCCCAGTTTATTTACAACAATTCTCTCATGCGGAGCAACTTTTGGGACCAATAAGTATCTAAGAGTAGTGAAAACAGTGACTTCGTGAAGTGATCTCATGTTCTTGATATAATGACCAAGAATGGGAGTAAGCCCATCCTGAATATTGGTGTAAAAGAAGCATAATCCAGGAACCCTTTGTATTCCAGGCTCAGATAACAATGTCTCAAGCCTGTCGAGGCTTATCTTATGTGTCAGCTCATATTCCATCTTTCTCTGCCTTCCATAGAACCAACCAAACATGATAAAGGCGAGAATAATAGATATGGCAAAAGGAATCCATCCCCCCTCAGGAATTTTTGTGAACACAGAGCTGACATAGACACCTTCCATCACAAAGAATACACAGAAAAAAAGTGCAACTGGCACTATGGGAGTTCTCCAAATCATGATCATAACCAGGCTTAAGAGTATAGTGGTGATGAGCATGACTAGACTGACAACAACACCTGCAAGAGATGCTTAGTGTTAGTAAGGTCTTTCCTGATGATTATCAAATGTACCCAAAGAAAAACAATATTATTGATACTATGATCCACTTTTCACAGAGTGCCAACACTTACTTTCAATAAAGAGATCATGAATGCTTGATTGGGTTAACAGTGTAAAAAAATTTTATTCTGTACGCTACTGCACCTCACTTAAGCATATTTTATATTCAGCGTATTGCCTTCAAAACCTTTAAAGAAAGATTAGAAGTATCAGGGCACCTTTTTTGAGCTTTTCTTAAGTAGAAAGTACTAATTTAAATTTCAGCCCTAAACCAGAAACTTTTATATTTAGTTTGATAGATTCTGCAAAAATTCCAGAGTACCTTTGGTGACCTTAAATATCCATAAAAGTATATATGTTTAAACAATTGAGGTGTTTAGTACAAAATAAATCTCAAATGCTTAGAGCAAAATGTTGAAAAGCAAAACTCCAAGCAGACCCTCACAATTTATCTTCATTATTCCAGTGGTCATCCGCAGAGATTTTGATGGGAAAAGAAGATGACATTAATGCAGCAATGGCATACTAAAATAGTTGCTGTATGATATAGAATTCAGGATATCATATATACCCACCAAAAGCATTGCCAATATCTTTTCCATCTCCAAAAATAAGAATGACGGCAACACAGAGGATCATGAGGATGTAATTAATTTCTGGACAGTAAACTTCGCCTTCTTTGTTGGGGGAAGTATGGACCACCTTTACTCGAGGAAAATAATCAAGTACCACAGATTGCTTAATTATAGAGAAGGTAGCTGATATTAGTGACTGGCTTGCAACAATTGCTGCAAGTGTGGCAACGACAAACATTGGCCAGTATATAGATCCTGGAATGAACTTGTAAAACCCATCATTATGATCATTAGGATGATGAATTAAGTACGCAGTCTGGCCGGCATATGTGAGTACCAGTGATGGATATATCGTACATAGAAATGCTATCTGTTGAGGAAAAGTAGCATTAGACTGGTACGTTGGAAAGGAATCAACACTAAGAGCTTGGGAGAGGAAGGTTCACCTGGATAGAAGCCCGATTGAAATGACCAAGATCAGCAAACAGAGCTTCTGAACCTGATATTATAAAAAGAGACTCACATGAATGTTACCATGTCCCAACAATCAGTTTTATTTTAGTTCACATCTACAACGCAAGCTTAGTTCATTATTAGGCATCAGTGAGTACTGAGAACAAGTTTGAATCCACTATGGCCCAGTCCAATCAGTTGCTCAACTGGAGAGAGGGAGAGAGAGGGAGAGAGAGAGAGAGAGCAAAATTTGGATTTGGACTATTAGAACGCAAACTGGAATAGATATTTCAGATTTTGTTATATTGTATATAACATAAAACTCCGGTGAAATTTAAATGGTAAAGACTAAGGATACTCCAAATACTTTTAAGCAACCCATCAGGGCAATGTATCGGTAAAACTCCTCTTGCCTATCAATGTTTATAGCTCAAAGTAAATTGCTGGAACAAGCAAATGATTCATGAATTATTCAGTAAATCTTGAAGCACATTTATCTGTAATGCATCTGATCAATGAATATTTAAAATACAGCAGCAAAACCTAACAAAATCCTAAGATTTACAGAAATGCACTCACATAAACTGACAACCTGAAAGTACCCGTAAAATCAGAGTCTAAATTTCCATAATGAGTCCTGTACCTACGCTCTACAACAGTTCAAATGAAAAAAAGGATCCATACTTCTATTCAAGTCACAGAAATGCGATCTTGTCAGTCTTGGAGCTCATGTAATGTGAAATAACAGTAAGCTCACCTGTAATACAAAGCACAGTTCCACCAAGTGATAGCCAACCTTCCCTGCCATTTCTCCAGAAGAAATGGACAATATAGTGTGGTGACAAGGCCTTGAATATACTCGGATAATGCTTTATGATGCTGTAAATTCCTACAAGTGGGGTGGTCAACGTCCATGCTCCCATGATGGGAGAAAAGAGGAAACTCACTTTAGAAGTACCAAACTTTTGCAGTAGGAACAGAACGATAAGAACTATTGCAGAAAGTGCTTCCACCAAAGCTGAAAAAAAGTGGATGTGTAAACATATGAATGCCAGATTCTGTTTTATTCACTTCAAACATAACATGGAACTGATGGGCTTAACAATTTCCCACCTTGAAAAAAATAAAATAATATGGACAGTCGTAGATTCTTACATCTGCTGACAGAAGGAAAAGGTGCTCTCACTCCATCCATTGCTGATAACACTATCAACAAATATAATAAGTCAAAAACTCAAAACCCCAAGCAGAAATCTCGGCAAAGGGGGAAAATGGCATGGTGACTAACCTGAAATTGCAGGGGTAAGTATACCATCACCAATTAGCATACACATCCCCAACATAGCAATAAAAAGTAGTACCCTCCTCGCAACTATGCTCCGTTCAAAGAATTTTCCGAGCCTACTTTGCTTTTCAGTGCCCTCTGGCAAGCCATGTCGTGAAACACCAGAGTTTGATTCTACACGTTTGGGATGGAGGATGCCAACATTCACTTTCCTACATAGCAACGAGTACAATGCAAATGTCCCACCTGCAATAGCAGTTGTCTTCCTCAATCAAAAACATAACAGCTCATATTACGAGAGGGAAATCAATTTTAATTTCCAAAAAACCATCAGAAAGGTCCAAAGACCAAATTGAAGAAGGAGAACTGACATCATCAGACACCTCCAAGCTCGTCGTAGGTTAACTTAATCTCTGGAGTATACTTGCTTCTAAAACATTAAAAAGCTTTGAAATGACATACTAGCAATGTTTCCCCAGTGTCGGACAACTTCATGAATTTGCAATAAAATACTTTCAACATGACAATAATAGACACTCTTCATTAAAAAGATCTCCATTGTTTAATGTGCCACCAAGAGAAAGATCCAATATGTTCACAAACAAATAATTGTCTGACTCATGGAGTGGCTCTAAACTACTCAGCATCGTTAACGGCTTATACCACAATGCTCCAGGAAACTGTAAGGTCCACTTATAATAAGCATAACCATTTTGCAGGTCATAGAATTTCTAAATTGTTTTACTATTTTCAATTTCAAAAAACCTTCCTTCAGTTGTCACTCCTGCCACCATTTTCTCGTTCATTCAGCTGGAGCTGTAATTCTCTCTTTGGTAGTGTACTTTTCAGCCAAAACTGGAATAGAACCATGAGAGAGACGACTCAAAATACTTTACCTGGCTCCCTCAAAAACCAAAAGCGACTGCTGTACAAATCTAGCTCTTGAAGAGAGAGAACTACTCCAAAAGAGCTTTCGAGCTGTCATGTGTCACCAAGTTAAATTCTTGGGAACTGCGTGCAGAACTCTGAATACCACTTTTTCAACTAGACTGGTTTTAGAATTGTAGAATAAAGGGCAATGGTGTGTGTAGAAGGAGCTACGGAGTGGAGTAGAGCATGTGGGAACCAGTAGAATTAGCAAAGCAACTGTAAGAAATGAACATAATACAATCCAAACTAAATCAAAAACATTATTAGGGTCTCGTATTGACCTTCGCCCTGATCATCAGCTTTGAGAGCTACTCCAGCGTACTTTACAACACCAATGAGGGTAAGCGTCCAAAACATGATACTGTAGATCCCTAAGTAGTCTTCTTCTGTTGGAGACTTTAGCGGCATTGACGGGTACACGTATAGGGGAGATGTTACTAGGCCTCCAAACACGACCCCAAGTGTCTTGTAGGCAAGTATCAGAGTAGCCCTTCTTCCCTTCCCCTGTTTCAAACACTATCTTTACTCAGAACATCTGACTGATCATTAAATTGTTAAGGTACAATTCAAATAGCGCAATAACAAATTCCACAACATATAAAAAGACGAAAAATCGGGAAGAAAAGCAGTAAACTAGGTTCAACCGCAGCAACTTTCATGGCCAAAGACATGGTTACATGCTTATTAGCAGTTAAGCAGCAAAAGAGTGTCATGATTGATGCACAAAAGATTGATATTTTCCGCACAAACAGTTGCTCCGCATGATATCTGATCTGGTTATACTGCTTATATTTCTCACGTTATTAGCATCTGCCCGGATTCTCTTTTCTCAACGGCAGCCCCACCCAGAATCTGAAAAGCTCGGAGCTTTTATGTCCAAGAAAAAGCGTCCGTACAAACAGAGACAGTACAGTACCTTGTCCGGACGTTGACCACTCAGCGGGCCGCGAGGGTCGACGGGGTGATGGTGGTGGTGGTGCCAGCGGCCGCCGTCGCTGCGACCGGAATCGACCCCGATCTCCGACATGGCCACCGCCGCCTCGGGCGGCCCCGCCGGCTGACTCGCGGGCATCGCCGCCCACGCCCCGCCCGCGCGGCTAGCAGCACTCGCTCCGTGAATGCGAGGGAGAGATAGAGAGAGAGAGAGAGAGAGAGGAGAGAGGACTTGCTTTGTTTTTGAGCGGCGACTCCTGTGTTTGCTTTTTAAGCCCCTTCTTTTCGGCTCCTTATGATGGCGTCCGGTTTCGTGTCCTATGACTTCGAAAACATGCCTTAACGACACGGTCCACCATGACTGCTACGTAAATCCGAATCCACCTCTTGATATTTCCATGCAAATATGCCCGCATGTATCACCTGCGCTGAGCCAAGAAGTCCTAGGAATCGATCCTCAACATGAAATTTACGATCGAACCTGCGAAGCGCGCCCAATCGATCTAAATGCGAGTCGTGAGTGTTGCAATTGCGATCCTAATTGAATTACGTTGTGGTTGTGGGGCGCTCGTGACGTGATCTTGCAATGTCCAAGTATAAATAGGAACTTTCCTCATAAATCTATCTCGAGATTTGAGTTTGTATTGTTGATTGGAGGGACGGTATTTGTTTGGAAATGCTTAAAAAGGGTAATCTTGTACATTTGCAAAAATTAGAACAATTGAAAAAGATTACAATGAGTGCACAATATCAAATATAAATCTATGTAATAATAGCTCCATTCGTGTCATTGAGATAGCTTCCAAGATTCAGGATAAAAAAAATAAAAAAGAGAAGTGATAACAAGTCATATCAAACGGACACAAACTTAAATGTGAACCCTTTATGTTTTTGCTTTTGACACGAAAACAAATGAAATACAAGACTTTCTAGGTAAAGCCTTTTCTTTTGTGCTTTTTGACCCTCCAAAAGCTCCTTTTAGGAAAAGCATGGGCATTTCCAATCAAAGAAAGCTTCGTCTGCTCGTTGAATCTTTGCTTCCTGGGCGACTCGGAATATTCCACTTTTGCAACAAGGTTCAGGCATCCACGAGCCCATGATATTTGGGACTTTGAAGGTATTATAGTGAACTCAGCAAGAAGAGCCAAAAAAGAATAAAATCAAAAGGTTTATCAATAGACCAACTTCGTCGTGGGTGAGCCTATGGTCCTTTATGGGCATCTATGCCTAGGCCACAAATCTTAATGGTTCAACAGATTTTGGTTTGGAAGGGTGAATAATTTTACTTGTGCAACCTAATAGTGAAAAATTTTTGAGGTAGGGTGCGCTTAAGGGGATTTATTTACCACCACGACAAAATTGGCCATACACGATATATGATTGAGGTCACTTATGATGATGGCAATAATAAGATGCATTTAGCGATCTTTGGGAGAATTAGCAAAAAAGTCATAGACTTATTACAATTATGCTAATTCAATTATAAACATTTTTTATTTGTCAATTGAATCTTAAATCTTTTGTATTTGTGGTAATTTAGTCCATCTGGCCACTTGTGGCTGGCCGGCATTGGCATGAATGTTGATAATCTTACGTGATATGACTAATGCTGATGTGCACAATTTTTTTAATATTTACCAAATTTTTTATTACGTGACAATGCCGGCCATCTGGCCAATTGTGGCTAGCTAGCATTGGCATGAATGCTGATAATCTTATGTAATACGGCTGATGCTGACGTGGATAATTTTTTTTAATATTTATATAATTTTTTATTATTCTTTTTTCTTCCTTTTCTTTTTCCTCCTTTCATTTTTTTTTTTTATTCTTTTTCCTTCCTTCATCCACAATGACTAGTGAGGGTCACTGAAACTCACTAGCCACTAGGTGAGGGCCGCCAAAGCTCGCTAGCAAGCCCAGATGTGGGCGAGGCCATCGCTCCCAATGGGACCGGGGTTGAAGAAGATTGAAGTGTTAAATCTAGACTCTTTATTTTAATATTATTTCGGAAATGAAAACAGATAGAATTCAAGATTTTCTAGTTAAAGCCCATCCTTTCCTGCTCCCCTGCGTGACATTTATAAGTCACATCCAACACGAGCTTCATAACAAAAACACCAGCAAAGTTTCAACCCCGGCGGCTCAAAATATCCCACCACGAGCCATTGCATTTACGACTTAGGAGGTACACATGAAGTATAAGACGGGGACTGTAGCAGGAAGACTAGTCAAAAGATATCAAAAGGTTTACAAAAAGACCAACTTCATCCTGGGTGGGTCTACGGTTTCCCGGCACCATTCCTGCCGCCGTTGGATCTCTACCCGCTCGACAGATTTGGTTGTAATATTTTGCTTTCCAATCGGATAATTAAAATCTATTAAAACACGATGCGCATAAGAGATCACAGATCACTTCAACAAAACTGGCCATACTTGAGACGTGAATAACATCATTTATGATGGCTGCCACCTAAGATACATCCAGTGATCTTTCGTGAGCGCTCCCCGTGAAGTACTTTATTTGGGCAATTTGTTACATGATCTTTTTAGACTTTGTAGACGAGAATTTTCAACTACCATCATAAATTTGAAAGACAACAGATGAGGTTCTACGATTTTGGTAGAATGAGTGCTTTCCGATTAAGTTTCCTTGGATTTGCTTAATAAGAGTAATCTTATATTTTTTTCATAAATTCGAAAATGGAGAAGATTAAAACAAATTTAAGAAATAACGGATATTATATATAAATCTACATATCAATAGCTACATCCGCGTCAAATATAGGTCAAGTCACAGGAGGGTAAAATCCACCCAATATTTTCTCAACTGGGAGTGCTGAAATGTGGAAAAGATAAAAATAAAATAAAATAAAAGGTGCTCACAAGTCAATATCAGACGGACACAAACTTAAAGCTGGACTTTGTTAACGCTTTTCTTCCTTTTCGCTCGTGATAGTAAGATGAATTCATCGGTCCAAAGGTATGTTCCGCTCTTCATGATGGTGGAAGATTGCTATAAAAGGTTCAAGTAATTAACAAAGGAGTTGTCTTCAATTGTTTTTTCTCTTTTCTACTGTCATACAAGATCAAACTATATGTTTAATGGAAAACGATGCATGGTCCATCTTCATGAGCTGAAATTCTAGTCCGACTAACTTAGAATCCATGTCATCCCAGCTACATCTCTCAAATTACATTTTGTTGTTAAAAAATGGAACTTAACACCCTATTCCAATTTTTGGCCACCTAATGAAAAATTTTATTCCGTTACACTATTATCTTGCTAGTTATCTTTTGCATTGGTAAACTCTATGAATGGATCATAGCCATGCCAACCTTCATTAAATTGGCATGCACGCGGGTGATTTATACCGCTTTTTTATTTTCAAAAATAAGTTACTAAATTCTGAGATAAGTTTTTTATGCCGCCTGTTGAATTATGTATGCAGATAATAACATATTTAGTGATGTTCCATAGTGGTAAAATGATTATTTCGTTGATACCTTACCAAAAACTAAACCCGATCATTCGCCTGGCTGCCTGCAGGGCCGCCCAAGTCAGCCTGGTCCCACCCCGACTTTTTGGTCAGTATATAGTAAGGGCATTTATTGAGAATGGTCTAACCCAACCTGGTTCGAAGAATTGTTTGGGCAAAAATTTAGGCCCGATTTTTAGGTCCTGGCTGGCCTATTGTATGATCATCCCCACTAACAGCCATACATCGTACAATAAAAGCGGTTCACAATCTATAATTGAACTTGGTAGTGGTATTATTTTATTAATATGTAGTGGTATTATTTTATTAATATACTTAATAACCTGTAACTGGGGCCACTTACAACCACTAAATTTTAAAAGATTTGTGAGTCCATGGTTTCGAGAAAATAATAGTGATGTTCCATAGTGGTATAATTTTAAAAGATTTGTGGCCCAAATTCTCAGGTGAACTCTTCTCTCTCTTCTTTCCACTCTCTCTCTCTCCTCTCTGCACGCGCTTTCTACCTCTGCACATTCTCTCTCCTCTCTCTTCTGTCCCCATTTTTCTCTCTCTTCTCCTCTCTCTCTCTCTCTCTCTTGCCTCCTTGCACGCTCTCTCTCTCCTCTCTCTTCTCTCTTCCCAGCACACTTTCTCTTCGCCGCGCGCGGACGACCAACCGACCACCTCAACCTCCGCGGCGAGCACCTCCCCCGGCATGTCTGGGAAGGTGCACGAGTGCTCGATCTGCCACAAGAGCTTCCCCACCGGCCAAGCTCTCGGCGGGCACAAGCGGTGCCACAACAAGGCCCTCACTCCTGCCTTCTCGGCCACCGCCGTTGCCGCCGCAGAGCCAGGGGCAAGTTCGATTTGAACATCCCGGCACTCCCGGAGATCTCCACCCGGTTCGCGATCTCCGGCAGCTACACCCCTCCAAGAAGCCCCGATTCCTAGCGCCGGTGAAGACAAAAAGCGGCCTAAAATGGGTCGGATCGAAAATGCACAAAAACCCACAAAAAAGAAAAAAAAAACCGGTGATTGGAATCGAAACGGGAAATCGATCGGGTTTTAGATAGGAATAGAGACGATTGTTTTTGTTCGTCTCTTTGATTATATGTGTTGCTGGAGTTCTTTTTGATGAAGAGAGAGGGAAATGTACAGTGGAGAGAGGAGAGAAAGGAGAGAGAACGTGCATGAGGCAGGAGAGAGAAATGGGAGTGGGGCAGAGAGAAGAGCGCGTGCAGCGAGGAGAGAGAGAGAGAGAGGACAGATTTGGTTATAATATTTTGCTTTGTGACTCGATAATTAAAATCTAATGAAACATGATGTGCCGAAAAGACCACAGATCATTTCAAGAAAATTGGACATACATGAGACATGAATGGCGTCACTTATGATGATTGTTGCAGTAAAGGACATCAGTGATTTTTGTGTGCCCCATAAAGTACATTATTTAGATCATTTCTTACATGATCTTTTCAATTTTTTTGAACGAAAACTTTGAACTTCTATAATAAAGTTCAAAGACAGATCAGGCTTTATAATTTTGTTGAGTGACTACTTTTCGATTAAAGTTTTTGCTTGGATTTGCTTAACCAAAGCAATTTTATTTTTTAAAATTCGAAAATGAAGAAAATTAAAACAAGTTTAAAAAATAACGAATATTATAAATCTACATATTAGTAGCTACATCCGCGCCAAATCCAAAAAAATTAAGTCACAGAAGTGGGAGTTCTGAATTGTGGTACGGATGAAAAAATAAAAAGTGCTGACAAGTCAAAAGTGGAATATATATATATATATGTCGAGCCACCTTTTAGGACTTTTTTTTGGTTGGTTGAATAAGACCTTTTAGGACTTGACCGGCCTAAAAATTTTCCACAACCCTATGATAGCCAGGACCTAGGTGGTAGAGATGATGGATGAGGCTGGACCCACCGCAGTAAGACTAGTCAAAGGACATCAAAAAGTTTATCAAGAGAGCAACTTCATCATGGGTCAATCTAGGGTTTCTTATAGGCATCCGTGTCGTCGCAATCTTTCGGCTGTTGAAGTGAAATGTCGTATTCAGACCAAAAAAAAAAAAAAACGGTGAAATGTCGTAGATCTTAGTTGCTCTACAGATCTCGGCATAGGGTGAAAATATTTAATTTCAAATATTGAATTCGACTTCCATATCCCCCAAATAAAAGAGAGAGAAGAAAAAGCAAAAAAAAAAAGAAAAAACATATCTTAATTTGGATGGTTGTGATATTTTATATTTCGACTCAATAAAAAATTCGTTAAAGCACAGTGCGCATGAGGGACCACAGACCACTACAACAAAATTGATCATTTGCAACACAGGACTAGTGTCACTTCCAAGACTCCCATGATAATATGCATCTAATGATCTTTTGTGGGCACTTTGAAATGCCCCATAAAGCACTTAATTTAGGTTAGAAGTAAATTATCTCTTTAGTTTCTACTTATGAACATTTTTTGTCATCAATTTGGCAATTTATTTGTCACAAGTAAACTTGTTTATTTGATAAATGATTAGAGATGTTTATTGATATCTTGATGACATTTTATTTGTGCAAATAGTAAACATGGCATTTATAAATTTTTCTTTCACACTTATTTAGCTCAAAACCTATTTTGTTCCTCATTCAAGGGATTTTGCGGCATTTCGCCCGCAATAGTAAGATGAGCTCATCCGTCCAAAGGGGGTTAATCCGATCTTCATGATGGTGGAAGATTACTATAGAAGCTTCAAGTAATTAATAAAGGAGTTGTCCTTAATTGTTCTTCTCCTTTCTACTGTCATACAAGATCAACCATGTGTTTAATGAAAAAAATGATGCACGGTCCATCTTGATGAGCCGAAATTCTAGATTAATTGACTTAAAATCCATGTCATCCCGGTTGCATATGACAAGTTACATTTTGTTGTTAAGAAATGGAACTTAACACCCTCTTCTATTTTTTGGCCCTCTAATGAAAAATTCTATCCGCGTCACACTACAACATCATCTTACAAGTTACCTTTTATAATAGCCATGCAATTTGTCATGCATGCTGGTGATTTGTACCACATTTCTATTTTCAAATTTAAGTTACTAAATTCTGAGGTAATTTTTTTGTGCCGCTTGTTTAATATTATAAATAGATAATAATGTATTTAGTGACGTTCCGTAGTGGCAGAATAATTATTTTGTTGATACTTTATTGAAAACTAAACCCGATCATTCGCCTGGTTACCCACGAGCCGCCGAAGTCAATGTGGCCGGACCCATGAGGGCGTCAGACTTTTTTGTTAGGCTTGAGCAAGGGCATTTAGCGAGAAATCTGGGCCTAGCCCGACCTGACCGGAAGATCTGTGCATAAATGTTTTGGTGGGCATGTTTGGGCAAAAATTTGGGTACGATTGTGAGGTCCTAGCTGGGCCTCCTCAATAATCATCCCCACTAGCGGCTAATTGAGCAAACATTGGACAATAAAAGCGGTTCATAATCCATAATTGAATTTCATAGTGATATTATTTACCCACTTTAAATTTTAAAAGCAATTGATAATCTACCACGGAATTTGATAGTAATAATTTACAAAAAACACTAACCAAGCAGATAATATTACAAATGAAAATGATCGATTATCTACTATTGAAATTCCCAGTGGTA
Organism: Eucalyptus leucophloia subsp. euroa; assembly: GCA_017140325.1. Classification (NCBI taxonomy): domain Eukaryota; kingdom Viridiplantae; phylum Streptophyta; class Magnoliopsida; order Myrtales; family Myrtaceae; genus Eucalyptus; species Eucalyptus leucophloia. The sequence continues at coordinate 38,446,886 of CM029474.1, read as the reverse complement.
AAATTATTATTTCATTGATAACTTACCATTTATTGACGAAGCCCCTTTTAAAACTTACGAAAGTAGTTTATCAACTATTGAATTAAACATCGGTAAATTTATTATTTTGTTAGTATTTTACTAACAATGCAGCTGATAACCCACTCTTGAAGTTGACATTGATAAAATCATTATCGGTTACTAACTAATGAATAACTAACTGGTCATATAGTTTACCAATCACATTTTTCTTACTAGCACAATTTGAAACTTACTGACCCCGTTCAAATTTAGAATCACGGAACATTAGCCTATTTTACATTTGTTATTTTCTATACAGAAAACGAAAATTTTCAGATTAATAAGTGATCACTTTTTCACTATAGCTCGGTCGAAAATTTAAGTCAATGATTCTGACTTTTTCCTGTCAAGTACCACACAAGAACAACATCCTTCCCTTCATATAAGTGCAGCTTGGGAGGTAACGCTCCCCGAGTTCCTCTGTTCACCAGATGGACTGGAGTACAATCTCTTCTTTGCAGTTTTTTTATGGAAACAATTTCTCAACTCCGCAACCTTTCCAATTTACACTACTTGGACCTCACCAAAACATACGACCTGGGTTTGCTCAAGAACTCACCGAGTTGCAATGGATGTCGAAATTGTTCTCGAGTAAATTGTTCTCGCTTGAATTAATTGTGCCTTCCATCAACTATTGTTCTTGTGTTGGTCCACATTCTTTGAGTTTGTAAGCCGAGGATCGGTCGCCTTCCATCAACATGCTTCCTTCTCTGCAATGTTGGCAACTACTAGAACAAATTTTTTACTCATTCAATTTCACTTCTCTCAGTCTTGCATTCCTTGATCTCGCAGGGATAATTGACAACATCTGGCATCTTAGCTTGCTGGACAATCCATTAATAAGCTAGAAGGTGAACATTCGAAAAGCTTTTATTAGTCTTCAGCAAATCGCCGGCTGTCCATTGAGATCAAACAAGTTTATAAGGATATATTTCGGGCATCCAAGAGAGAACTCCACTCGGCGAATCTCAGGGGTCCGACAGAGTTGTCCATTACATCTAATCACTTTGCAAATCATTTAATTGACATGTCGGGCTGCAAAGTCGGTCCAGAGTTTCTGAGATGGCTTCGAAGGCAAATGTCCATTCCGTTGATGTCAAACAGTGACATCTCAGCTGAAATTCCCGATTGACTCCCTGTCAGTTCATCTAATGCCATCTGGTTCATCTCTTCGGAAATATGTTCAGAGGCTGAATTACTGAATGAAAGATGCGGCCTTTCCGAGCATTGCTGCTTCCTCGTGATAATTGCAGCTGAGGCATTTTGAATTCTCTTTGCCATCTGCAGCCATCACAACAAATTCTTGCCTAATCTTTCTAATTTGGCATTGGTTGATCCACCGACACACGCGTCAACTAAACAATCTCCAGTTTTAAGCTTTGTAGAGAATAATATTTCAGGAAGGATTCTTCACTGATTTAAACAACTTCTTGCCTAATTGGTGAAGAGGTATCGATCATTGGTCAAGTGGGACGTACTATTTCTCCTGCACAGGGCCATGTTTATACGCTAACAGAACCTACCAAATGTTCCTGGGGACGCTTTGACATTTCTTTTCCGTTGCTGATTTTTCAGTAGACAGATAAGATGGACAAATACATGAGAATTGACTATGCTCAATGGCCATCAGAATTTGTGCTCTCTCGAAGTTATTGGAGCGGAAGAATCCCTTCAAACATTGGGAACTTGAAATATTATGCATAGCACTCTAAATGAGCTTCCGGGATTCGTTTACAGGCCCATCACTCCTCCTGGATCGAAAATTCTCACCTATTCATCACTGGCAGCAAATTTCCAGGCCAGCCTCGCCTTCGGATTTCTGCTTGATCAGAAATCTCCCAAAAGTCTTCAGAATCAGCATCCACATCAAGAAGGCTTGACCGTCTCTTATTCATCCATTTCTATAAATAGACCAAGAACTCGGCTGTTAACTCTACTGTCTCGCTGGTGCACTTTACAAAAGAAGTTAAGAAAGGAAAAAAAACTCGATACGTTTTAAATCAATACAATAATCTCTCAGAAATCTGCAACCACCTACCCACAGAGGATTCTATTGGTTAAGTCGATTTGGACAAATGAGTTTTAAGACTCAGTAGTTTTGATCATGTAGTTTACTTCTCCCCATAATGAAAAACTTGGTAGATATGAACAGGCAATTTCAAGCGGGGTTACTTCTTCATTCCGAGTCCAATGTCCTGATAGTTGCAAACTTGAAAAATCTCGATTCGAGCAATAATTGTCTCCAAGGGACATTCCCGTGTTATCGTTGAACATTATCACTGGCTTAGATTCCTTGATGTCTATAAGATTTCATGAGACGGCGAATTCTTGAAAAACTTGAGCTGTTTCTGCATTGGGCAAGTACTACGCTTGAGTTATAGTAACTTCAGTGGGGAGATCTCAGACACCAAAGATGGAATGCTGTCTGTTGACTGCAAAGTAATCCGAAGGTTATTGATATTTCCAGCAGCAATTTCAGTCTTTTATTTATTTTGATGAAGCCCACAAACCGAGTATATGCAGTTGACTAGTCATCGTGACCATTTTGCACGCGAAAAAGAGTTCCCAAAAGCCAAAGAAAACCATCAAAATCACGATTTGCAGGAATGTAATTTTCTTACTATACTACATCAGATCATTTGGGATTTATCATTCTTGAGAAAAATCACTTTATGAGGACATTCCTTTGCAGCTATGCCACCTTGCTTATGTCTAGTATTTTAAGCCTAGCACATAACAAGCCCCCCATAGGCATTCCTCATTGTTCTAATAACTTCTCCAAATGTGGACCAATTAACTTTTGATCCTTATCTGGGATTCTGGCGGGAGGTTTTTTGTTATGGTTAATATAAAAGGAGCAACCCTAAAATTCACTCGACTTTAGAATTTGAACCTCTTCTTCAAATGCGGACCTTTCAAGCAATGCATATGAAGGGTTATCTAGGTTCACTCGACTTCATAATTTGAACCTCTCTCAGAAAAAGCTGACCAGAAGATTTTCTTCAGTTATTAGCAACTTGACATTTTGAATCACTGGATCTATCCGTTAACAAGTTATCAAGTGAAATTCCTCATAGCATATCCAATTTAGACTTTTTAAATTGTTTGGATCTTTCCTTTGACGATTGTCTGGTCTTGTTCAATTGAGCAATCACCTAAGCACTCTTGATGACTAATCTGTTTTTTGCTGCAACGACGGACTTTGCATAAGTCCTCCTTTCAAAGTTTGGCCTAGAGACGAGATGGTCATAATTCAAGCGACGATGAATCTGATGAAGGAGACTTCATAGTTGTTTGGTTTTATTCAGGACTGTGATCGGGCTTCATGGTGGCATTCTTGGGAATTTGTGGCATATTATATTTCAAGCAATCATGGAGAATCTACTATTTTAGGATAGTGGATAGGAGTATTTCCAATTCCAACTATGCAATTAAAAGATTATTTTATTTGGACACGTTATATCCTATATATGTCAAAAAGTGCAAAATGTTCAGATGAGTTTAAACTTCGTTAGGTTCGCGAATCAATTCAGTGAGATAAAATCAACAACGTCAATTGCTCTTCGATTCTCAAGTTCGATAGGAGATCTTCTGTCCCCACTTGCACCTTCTCAGACCAACCACTCGCACTTTCCACATCTTCCGAAATTGAGCCTATTGTAAGGGCACGCAGAAATGAACCAAAGGTGCTGGCTTTGGAAAATGGAAATCAATTATATAATTTCATCTGTTCACTGCATGATGAATCAAAGTCTTAGCACCGTTTTGAAGTACTCCTTTCAAGGCAGCAAATCTTGAATTTGGAATTAATTACATGTGCATGTACATTGGATACATTTTCACATAAGAAGACTCTAGCTGTTTATTAATGTTGATTCACACAAGATCTGCAAGTGTTTTATATAGTATGAGCTCAATTTCCATATAAGAAGGTTGCTGTAAGGGTGCTCGGATTGGCTACATGTATGTAGAAATCTTGTGTAGATTTTCACAACCAATCACACCATCATATCATAGCTTGAAAAAGAGTGAGAAGAGAAGGTCACATTTTTCTTACTAGCACAGTTTGAAACTTACTGACCACCGTTCAAATTTAGAATCACAGAATATATCCTATTTTACATTTGTTATTTTCTAAACAGAAAACAAAATTTTTCAGATTTATATGTGATCACTCTTTTCACAGTAGTCCTGATTCTTCATGCGTGTTTACTTCCACACATGATCATCAGTAAAAATATTTAAGCCAATGATTCTGCCTTTCTCCTATCAATCACCACACAAAATACATCTTTCCTGTGTTTTCTCCAGAGACCAGAGTACAGTGTCTCCGTGCAGCTTTTCACGGAAACAATTCCTCAACTCAACAGGGAAATCATCAGAAAAATCCTAAATCTAATATACTTATATAAAAAAAAAAGCCTAAATCTATTGTACTTGTACCAATTTAGTCACAAATCTGTTGATTTGTTTTGCCAATTTAGTTGTAAACCTTTTGACAATTTACCAATTAAGTCATCAAGCCAATTTGGACATAAAATAGCTGATGTGGATATCGGATGTCCTACGTAGCACGGCTGGCACTAATGTTGCCAATTTTTTTTAAATTTTATTTTATTATTTTATTTTTTTTTTCCATCGTGGTAGGCAAGGTTGCTGGCCACTAGGTGAGGGCCCTCACTAGCCGTGAAGGCCTTGCTTGCGGTCGGTGAGGGCCTTCGCGCCCTTGCTTGTGGCCGGCAAGACCGCGATGGCTTGCCCACAGGCAAAGGCGCGAAGACCCTTGGCCAACGCCCTTGCTTGTGGTAGAAGAGGGCGTGCAGGCCCTCGCTTGTGGCTGCGATGCCCTTGTCTAGACCCGATGAGTAGACTAGGTGAGGGTTGGTTGACAACTTTGCTGGCCTAGGGTTATAAAAGAAAAGAAAGAAAAGAATTAATAAAAAAATTTCGAAAAAATATTAAAATATTATTAAAAATTGTATTAATTGGTAATTTCATGTAAGAGTTTGTAAATTATGCTCTGCAAATAAATATTAGAAAATGATTGGAGTATTTGGTAAATTCAAAAATAGCTGATAATTTTCTACAAGAGATAGTACATTTAGCTTGTTGGTAACTTTGATAAATAAGTAGGGGTGAGCATGGTCCAAGTTGGTCCGGGCCATCCCTTAACCCTAGAACCAACCCGTACAGTGTCGGTCCTTAATTTTTAGGACCGAGGACCGACCCTATTGAGTTTGGGACCAAGGACCAGACCGACCCAATGGGTTCGGTCCAGTTCCAGGGTCAACCTGGGACCGATCGATAATTTTTTTCGTCTTATTTTTTATATCCCTAAAAAAGCATACCTACAAATTCAAATTACTCATCCATCGATAACGCGGCATTGTGCAACTAAACTATAAATACCAATACATATTTAGCAAATTTAAGATGACACAATAATAGAAATTTCGTACCTGCTAACCGCTCATTGAGATATGGGATAAGATGGAAATTTCTTGTATTCATCTATCTTTAATATTCATAACACCATATGTAAAAGTTTTTTCCTACATTTGATCATGTAGAGTCCACTCAACAAAAAAATGAGCTTTACATCACTTGACTAACAAATCATTGTAGCAATTGCAGTATTACGCTACTCTTCAAAAATTCTACCATTTGACACAAATTGAAAAGCAAAGTGCAGCTAAAATTTATTAGTAAAATACACTTAAACCATAAAAAGTTCAAAATATTTAATATAAACCATAGATATATAACTTCATATCTTGTTAATTCACTTGAACTTCTAAACATCTAAAAACAAAACAAACGACACTTAATTAATACTCAACAAAAGTTTTAAATTGAAATTACTATTAGTGCTATTGATAGAACATCTCAATATAATATAATATAATAGACATTTTACTTAGGTTTGAATATATAAAAAAATTATAAATAATATAATATAATATAATATAATATAATATAATATACAGGGTTGGTGCAGGGTTGGACCGACCCAAAACTCTTAGGATCGAGGACCAACCCGCACAGCGTTGGTCATGGAATTTCAGGACCAAGGACCGACCCAGTCTCCTTGGGAACCGGACTAGGACCGACAGGGTTGGATCGGTCTAGGGTTGGTCCAGGGTCGACCCTAGACCGCTGCTCACCCCTATAAATAAGTGGTTGTAAATTATAAGAACGGTCATAATTTTTGAAATAATCTAACAAACATGGGTAAGTTGACTCAATTAGCAGTAGCTAATGTCCTGGATTAGTGCACTAGTAGGTAAGCTGAGCAAATAAATGTTAGAAAATTATTGGAACAGTTGGTAACTTCAAAACAATTAAACAATCGTTGATACTGACTAAAACAAAAGTTGATTATTTCCTATAAGAGCTAGCAAATTTAACAACCATAACAAATAAATGTGTAGACTATTAGAACGGTTGGTAATTTCAAACAATCAGATAACATCGGTAAAAGAAATTAAATAAGAGTTGATAATTTCCAATAAGAGTTAATAAATTTAATATGTCGGTATGCTCCAAAGATAAATGTTAGTGAATTGTTAATATTGTTGTTAATTTCGAAGTAATCAAACAAATGTCGGTAACTCGCTCCAATAAGAATTTGCAAACCTAAAAGTATATATGGTAACTAAATCCTCAAAAAGTTGGCAAGTCACCCAAATCAAGACAGGTAGTTTTGTATAAAAGTTAGTAATTTCGATGCGTTAACAACTTATACAAATGAAGATTAGTGAATAACCGGAGCAATTGGTAATTTTGAAACAACATGATAAATGTTGATAAGTGGACTCAAATAAGACTTGATAATTTTCTCTTAAAGTTAGTAATTCTAACATATTGGTAAATTATGTAAATAAATGTTGGTAAATTATTAAAATAGTTGATAATTTAAAACAATCTAGTAACTATTGGAAGTGTTGGTAACTTACCAAATTTCTATTGACGGTTGCCGACCAAAATTTTGTTGCCAATGTGTTTTGATAGCTATTGATGGTTTTCACATGTTATTAGCACGGAACAGTGTTCCAATTTTTACCCAACGAAGTAGTAGACTCATCCAATTTTGGCACACATATTTGGCCCATTTTATATTAAACGTACATGATAATCCTATCCACCCTTGCAAATAGGAGATCGTCCAAGATTGCTTGAAATGTAATATGCCACAAAATCCCAAAAATGCCACCATGAAACCCGGTCCCAATCGAGAGTAAAACCAAGCTTTGGAGTCACCTTCATTAGAGTCATCTTTGCTCGAATAGCAGCAATCTTGTCTATTCATATCATTATGCTCATCTCCAGGTCAAACTTTCAAAAGAGGAGCTCCCCAAAGTCCATCGTTGCCATGATAAATAGATTGATAACCTAGAGTGCTTAGATGATTGCTCGATGGAAGTAGACCGGATAAATTGTTGAAGGAAAGATCCAAATGACTTAAAAAGTCTAAATTGGATATATCTGATAGTTTGTTATTGGATACATCCAGTGAGAATCACGTTGCCAACATCTAAAGGGATTTTTCCGATCAACTTATTTTGGGAGAGGTTCAAATTTTGAAGTTGAGCAAGCCTAGTTAGCCCTTCTGATATTTGTCCTTCTAATGCATTGCTTGAGAGATCAATAGAAAATAAATATTGGAGCGAGCTAGTCAATTCTACGCTTATTCTTTTTATATCAGCCATGACATGAACCCCCCGCCAGCCAGCCAAAATCTAAGTGGAATTGGCCCACATCAGTGAGAAGTTGCTAAAACAAGGAGGAATGACTCTAGAAAGGTTGTTATGTGCTAGGCCTTGATACTAGAGTTTACGAAGTTGACATAGTAGTAAAGGAATGTCCCCGGTGAAGTAATTTCTCCCAAGGTCGATTATCTATTCTACCAGTAAATAGATTGTCACTAAGATCGAGAATTACCAACTCTAGCATTAGTAAACATTCTGGAAGCACTCCATTCAAGCCATTTTTATGTAGGCGTAGAACTTCTAAATGCTCCAAACTACATAGAGAGTTTGGAATCTAACCATTGAACTTATTATCTCCCAATGAAATCCATTGCAAATGATGTAGCAACTTCCCCCAACATTGCCAAAGTCTCCCAAACAGTTGGTTTTCAGAGAGATCAAGAAAATACAAACTATGCAACATGCATAATGAATTTGAAATGTCACCAGTGATGTTATTTCTAGAGAGTGACAATCGTTCTATATGTGGTGCCTTTTTTTCCAATAAATCCTAATATGTTGCCTCTAAGCATATTGCTTGAGAGATCTAAATCTTTAATGTTAGATAAAATGTCAAGTAACCAATGGGGAACTTTACTTGAGATGCTAGCATTTGACATGAGCAACTGCTAAATGTTCCTCTAAGTTTGAAGCCGGTTTGGGAATTCTACTCCCACTTTGTAACTTGACAAGAAAATGAAATTTATTTGGATAGGAGGAACCCAAGATGCGCTAACATTTATAACAAGTTCGTTTGACCATAATATAAACCAAGTCAAGCTGGTGAGCTTTGCCAAGTGAAGTTCATTGACAACTCCATCAAATCGATTATTACAAAAGTCCATCACCTCAAGATTAGATAGTTGCCCAATACTTTGGAGAATGTTTCCCCTCAAATTGTTAAGAGAGAGGCCCAAAAATCTCAAAGATGATAATTGACCCACGGCAGAAGGAATAGGACTTGAAATTGAGTTATATGAAAGATGAAGGGATAAGAACAACGCAAGTGCCTTAACTTTCATATGGCGTTTACCTAAGTGTCATAAGTTTTTTTTTTTTTTCGCTCACTAGAGTGACATCGGCGATTTTCTCTGTCTAAAAATCCAACGTAGATACCGGTTGTCTTACATGATTTTATCGACACTGACATGGATAATTTCTTATTAATTTTTTTTGGTTTTTTCCTTCTTCTTTTTTTTGCCTTTTTTCAAGGCAGGCGAGGGTCACTGACCCTAAAAAAATGCAAAATAAAAAAAATTCAAAAGAAAATAAATAAAAAATTCAAAATATATTTTAAAAATCCACGTTGAATGGGAAATTAATAATAAAAAAAATCCACTTAGGATAATTTGCTAGAAATGACACTTAAATGATTGATTTTATTTTGATTTGGCATTTAAGTGAGTGAAAAAAAAGAAGTTATGATGCACTGTTCTTCTCCCAAAGATAAAGGAATTCGAGATCTTTGAAATTCCCAAATTGATTGGGTAGATGACCACTGAAATTGTTGAAGCTGAGGTCTAGATACTTCAATTCTTCAATTCACTAAGAGCAAGATGTATCTTACCTCCTAGACCGCAATCATTTTCCACTCTCAACAACGCTCGCTGGTCCACGAAGAAAGATGTCTCGAAGGATTGGTGAAATTCTACTTGACCTTCAGAAGAGCTTCCCTCTCGGTGCCAATGCAGCTTACATTTGTTAAGGCATTGGGGTGACTGAATTCCAAGGTTCGAATGACAAAGAGTGCCCGCAAGAGTGTAGGCACGAAGTTATTGTAGAAGTAGGAAACCATTGTTGTTTAACATGGACCCGAGAACTTCCATTTATAAGAGCAAAACCACGCTTCCTTCAAGAAATATCATCTTTTTTAGTCACCAAAATGTGGAAAAAAATAAGGAGGAAACTAACATCTTTTCAAAGTCCAACCTCCTTTCGCTGGCCACCTAAAGCGACTTAAAGATTCCAAGTCGTGCGTTGCAAGACGCGTTAAATGGTCAAGACAATCAAGGAAATCGTAGAAAATGGAAGCCTTTGAAAAGAGATGTGTTTGGACTCCGCTTCATGTCGTGAGGGAAAAGAAAAAAGTGTTCTGTCCATCATAAGTTGTTTTCTATTTTCCTTTTCCTGTATCCGTTGCAATTTACAAAAGAGAAAAAGGTTACAGTTGCTGCAAGTGCATTAGCTGCAAGTACATCGTCATCTAAGGATGAGGCATTCACAGTGCAATGAGCAATTCTATAACAAGACTCCATTTCTTTCATAGGAAATGAATTATTTAAAAAGCATTTTCCTAAAAATGAGCGCTCGTATCGTTTGTAAAAATTAGTCAGTGGACAAAAAAGAGAAGCGGAATGTCCCTTGTCAGGAATGTGATATGCTAGGGCTAAGCTTCTTTTGGTCGTCTAGTTGGAATAAGAACAGATTTTAAAGTTATGTTGAAAAAATATCGTTAATGTAGTCTTTAATCGTGAATAAGACAATAGATGCATGACCACAAAAAGATTTTGAAATTTATTTTCGAACACGATTATCGTAAAGCACATATTGGGTGAAAATAACATGGTTATATATTGGAACATGGGGAACACTCATTTTGGTGTTCCAAATCTCTAATGTAATAGGAAAATAGAAAAATCAATCTGTAGGTATTGATAGAGAAATGTGGTATCTTGGTTATGGATTGATAGAGAAATGGGGTATTTTGGTAACCCCTCAGCCCGTCAAGTGACAAGGACCCTTTAGATGTGGAATGAGGACCTAAAACTTCATGAAGTCCCTCAAGCTAAAGCTGTACGTGGAGAGACTCAAAAAGGATTGAACAAAACTTGATCGAACGACCATTAGTAGATCTTGCAGAAAAGTTATGGTACTAAACAAAGCACAATGGTTCAAAAGCATCAACAAAGCCAACGTGATTAGTAGAAACTGGGTTTGTTTCTATAAGTTACCATGCAAAATGAAAAGTGAAGAGATCAGTAGATCAAAGAAGATCAGAAAACAGAGAAAAATAACATATAGATGAGGACCAGAACATAGGTTTAAGTACATTAATGCAGGACTTCCTCCATATCCATCTATTGTCTCCCCCATTTTTCATTCCAAAACCAAAATGCCTTCTACAAGAAGTTCCAACTTCATTAGACCCTCCACGTACAAACAGTAAAACACCAGACTCCACAAACCGCACCTCCAATTCTTCCAGTCCAACCCCAACTTTTGGGGGAAGAACACTAGAAAAGGTGTTTGGTCATCAAAAGAGCAGAACACGGAGACTGAATTGAGACGTATTGCATATTTAAGTAGATACAAACTTACACGTAAGTAGTCATAACTTTATCTGACAGTACTCGCTGTTAAGTACCCGCTTCTTCTCCCTCCAATTGGAAGTTCCCAGAACCAGAAGCCATCTATGCAAGGACTTAATGACCAAGTTGGATTCATAACCACTAGCAATGACGCATCACCTTTCATGCCTCGTAAAGCATTCCGACCTCAATACGCTGTGGCAATGGCACCCCTAAGGCAGGCAGTGCAGACCTGCAATTACTGTGCAAGACTTCATAGAAGCCAAGCAGAATCTTATCGAACCAGCCACAATTATTGGTTATGTAAAACCTAGTCTTCCCTCGTATGTGTACAACACCGGCAAGCTTTGCCTCTTCTATATCAGCAACTTCTTGATGCACTTCCACTGGTGAGCCAGGCAATGAGAAACTTGAGCAGGTCTGTAAGTGCGCAATCAGTGCATTGGTAACTTGAGATCAAATCGTCTCCTTCATGATTAAGTGAATCTGCATATCCATACTGAATCACACATCCATAAACTCCATTGAGGCCCAGTTTATTAACAACAATTCTCTCATCCGGAGCGACTTTTGGAACCAATAAGTATCTAAGAGTAGTGAAAACAGTGACTTTGTGAAGTGATCTCATGTTCTTTATATAATGACCAAGAATGGGAGTAAGCCCGTCCTGAATATTGGTGTAAAAGAAGCATAATTCAGGAACCCTTTGTATTCCAGGCTCAGACAACAATATCTCAAGCCTGTTGAGGTTTATCTTATGTGTCAGCTCATACTCCATCTTTCTCTGCCTTCCATAGAACCAACCAAACATGATAAAGGCGAGAATAATAGATATGGCAAAAGGAATCCATCCACCTTCAGGAATTTTTGTGAAAACAGCGCTGACATAGACACCTTGCATCACAAAGAATACACAGAAATAAAGCGCAACCAGCACTATGGGAGTTCTCCAAATCATGATCATAACCAGGGTTAAGAGTATAGTGGTGATGGGCATGACTAGATTGACAACAACACCTGCAAGAGATGCTTAGTTGTTAGTAAGGTCTTTCATGATGATTATCAAATGTACCCAAAGAAAAACAATATTATTAATACTATGATCAACTTTTTCACAGAGTGCCATCACTTAGTTTCAATAAAGAGATCATGAATGCTTGATTGGGTTTACAGTGTAAAGAAAATTCATTCAGTACGCCACTGCACCTCACTTAAGTATATTTTACATTCAGCATCTTGCCTTCGAAACCTTTATAGAAAGATTAGCAGTATCAGGGCACTGCTTAAGTAGAAAGTACTAATTTATATATCCCACCAAAACCAGAAACTTTTATATTTAGTTTGACAGATTCTGCAAAAATTCCATAGTACCTTTGGTGATCTTAAATCTTGATAAAAGTATATTTCAAACAATTGAGGTGTTTAGTACAAAATAAATCTCAAATGCTAAAAGCAAAAAGTTGAAAAACAAAACTCCAAGCAGACCCTCACAATTTATCTTCATTATTCCGGTGGTCACACACACAGGTTTTGCCGGGAAAAGAAGATGACACTAATGCAGCGATGGCATGCTTAAATAGTTGCTGCATGATATAGAATTCAAGATATCATATACCCACCAAAAGCATTGCCAATATCTTTTCCATCTCCAAAAATAAAATGACGGCAACACAGAGGATCATGAGAATGTAATTAATTTCTGGAGAGTAAACTTCGCCTTCTTTGTTGGGGGAAGTATGGACCACCTTTACCCGAGGAAAATAATAAAGTACTACGGATTGCTGAATTGCTGAATTACAGAGAAGGTAGCTGATATTAACGACTGGCTTGCAACAATTGCTGCAAGTGTGGCAACAACAAACATTGGCCAGCATATAGATCCTGGAATGAACTTGCAAAACCCATCATCATGATCATTAGGATGACGAATTAAGTACGCAGTCTGGCCGGCATATGTTAGTACCAGTGATGGATAAATCGTACATAGAAATGCTATCTGTTGAGGAAAAGTGGCATTAGACCGATACGTTGGAAAGGAATCAGCACTAAGAGCTTGGGAGAGGAAGGTTCACCTGGATAGAAGCCCGATTGAAATGACCAAGATCAGCAAACAGAGCTTCTGAACCTGACATTATAAAAGAGAGTCACATGAATGTACCATGTTTCCTATTGTCAGAACAGCAGGTTTATTTTAATGCACATCTGCAACGCAAGCTTAGTTCATTATTAGGCATCAGTGAGTACTGATAGAATGTTTGAATCCACTATGGCCCAGTCCAATCAGTCGCTCGACTTTTTTGGGGTGTTGGGGGGGGGGGGGGGGGCGAGGTGGCGAGGAAGAGGAGAGGAGAGAGAGAGAGAGAGATTATTTGGACTCTAACTACTGGAACACAAACTAGAATAGGTGATTCAGATTGTGTTGCGACATAATTCATCCTTGTACATAAGATAGAACTCTGGTGAAATTTAAACGGTAAAGATTAAGGATACTCCATTTACTATTAAGTAATCCATCAGGGCAATGTATCAGTAAAACTCGTTTTGCCTATCAAAGTTTATAGCTCAAAGTAAATTGCAGGAACAAGCAAATGATTCAGAAATTATTCTGTAAATCTTGAAGCACATTTGTTTGTAATACATCTGATCAATGAACAGTTAAAATACAGCAGCAAAACCTGACAAAATCCTTAGAATTACAGAAATGCCCCCATATAACCTGACAACCTGGAAGTACCTGTAAAATCAGAGTCTAAATTTCCATAATGACTTCTATACTTACCCTCTACAACAGTTCAAATGATAAAAGGATTCATACTTCTATTCAAGTCACAAGAATGCAATCCTGTCAGTCTTGGAGCTCGTGTAATGTAAATAACAGTAAGCTCACCTGTAATACAAAGCACAGTTCCACCAAGTAATAGCCAACCTTCCCTGCCATTTCTCCAGAAGAAATGGACAATGTAGTGTGGTGACAAGGCCTTGAATATACTCGGATAATGCTTTATGATGCTGTAAATTCCTACAAGTGGGGTGGTCAACGTCCATGCTTCCATGATGGGAGAAAAGAGGAAACTCACTTTAGATGTACCAAACTTTTGCAGTAGGAACAGAACGATAAGAACTATCGCAGAGAGTGCTTCCACTAAAGCTGAAAAAAAGTGAATATGTGTAAACATACGAATGCCGGATCCTTTTTTCATTCACTTCAAACATAACACGGATCTGATGGGCTTAACAATTTCCAACCTTGAAAAAATAAAATAATATGGATAGTTGTAGATTCTTACATTTGCTAACGGAAGGAAAAGGTGCCCTCACTCCATTCATTGCCGATAACACTATCAACGAATATAATAAGTCAAAAACTCGAAACCCCAAGCAGAAATCTCAGCAATGGGGGAAAAATGGGATGGTGACTAACCTGAAATTGCAGGGGTAAGTATACCATCACCGATTAGCATACACATCCCCAACATAGCAATAAAAGTTAGTACCCTCCTCGCAACTATGCTCCGTTCAAAGAATTTTCCAAGCCTACTTTGCTTTTCAGTGCCCTCTGGCAAGCCATGCCGTGAAGCACCAGAGTTTAATTCTACATGTTTGGGATGGAGGATGACAACATTCACTTTCCTACATAGCAACGAGTACAATGCAAATGTCCCACCTGCAATAGCGGATGTCTTCCTCAATCAAAAACATAACAGATCATATTACGAGAGGGAAATCAATTTTAATTTCCAAAAAACCATTAGAAAGGTCCAAAGACCAAATTGAAGGAGGAGAACTGACATCATCAGACACCTCCAAGCTTGTTGTAGGTTAAGTTAATCTCTGGAGTATACTTGCTTCTAAAACATTAAAAAGCTTTGAAATGACATACTAGCAATGTTTCCCCAGTGTGGGACAACTTCATGAATTTGCAATCAAATAATTTCAACATGACAATAATAGACACTCTTAATTAAAAAGGATCTCCATTGTTTAATGTGCCACGAAGAGAAAGATCCAATATGTTCACAAACAAATAAATGCCTGACTCATGGAGTGGCTCTAAACTACTCAGCATTGTTAACGGCTTAAACCACAATGCTCTAGGAAATTGTAAAGTCCACTTATAATAAACATAACCATTTTGCAGGTAATAAGATTTCTAAATTGTTTTACTATTTTCAATTTCAAAAAACATTCCTTCAGGTGTCGCTTCTGCTAGCATTTTCTTGTTCACTCAGCTGGAGTTGTAACTCTCTCTTTGGCAGTGTACTTTTCAGCAAAAACTAGAGTAGAACCATGAAGGAGATGACTCAAAATACTTTACCTGTCTCTCTATAAAAAAAACAAAGAAGTACTACTGTACAAATCTAGCCCTTCGAGAAAGACAACTACTCCAAAATAGCTTTCGAGCCGTCACGTGTCACCAATTTTAAATTCTTGGGGCAACAACTGCGTGCAGAACTCCAAATACCACATTTTCAATTAGACTGGCTTTAGAATTGTAGAATAAAGGGCAACGGTGTGTGTAGAAGGAGCTACAGAGTGGAGTAGAGTATGTGGGAACCAGTAGAATTAGCAAAGCAACTGGAAGAAATGAATATAATACAATCCAAACTAAATCAAAAACTTTATTAGGGTCTCGCATTGACCTTCCCCCTGATCATCAGCTTTGAGAGCTACTCCCGCATACTTTACAACACCAATGAGGGTGAGCGTCCAAAACATGATACTGTAGATCCCTAAGTAGTCTTCTTCTGTTGGAGACTTTAGCGGCATTGACGGGTACACATATAGGGGAGATGTTACTAGGCCTCCAAACGCGACCCCAAGTGTCTTGTAGGCAAGTATCAGAGTAGCCGCTCTTCCCTTCCCCTGTTTCAAACACTATCTTTGCTCAGAACATCAGACTGATCATTAAATTGTTAAGGTATAATTCAAATGGCGCAATAACAAATTCCACAACATATAAAAGACGAAAAATGGGGAAGAAAAGCAGTAAACTAGGTTCAACCGCAGCAACTTTCATGGCCAAAGACATGGTTACATGCTTATTAGCTGTTACACGGCAAAAGAGTGTCATGATTGATGCACAAAAGATTGATATTTTCCGCACAAACAGTTGTTCCACATGATATCTGAGCTTGAAGTCCGAGTTCCAGGTTATACTGCTTATATTTCTTACGTTATTAGCATCTGCCCGGATTCTCTTTTCTCCACGGCAGCCCCACTCAGAATCCGAAAAGCTTGGAGCTTTCATATCCAAGAAAAAGCGTCCGTACAAACAGAGACAGTACAGTACCTTGTCCAGACGTTGACCACTCAGCGGGCTGCGAGGGTCGAGGGGGTGGTGGCGGCGACCGCCATTGCTAGGACCAGAATCGACCCCGATCTCCGACACGGCCACCACCACCTCGGGCGGCCCCACCGGCTGACTCGCGGGCATCGCCGCCCACGCCCTGCCCGCCCGGCTAGCAGCACTCGGTTTGTCCTCACTCGCTCCGTGAATGCGCGGGAGACAGGAGAGAGAGAGAGAGAGAGAGAGAGAGAGAGTTTGCTTTGTTTTTGAGCGGCGACTCCTGTGTTTGTTTTTTAAGCCCCTTCTTTTCGGCTCCTTATGAGATGGCGTCTGGTTTCGTGTCCTTATGACTTCGAAAACGTGCCTTAACGACACGGTCCACCATGACTGCTACGTAAATCCGAATCCACCTCGTAATATTTCCATGCAAATATGCCCGCATGTATCACCTGCGTTGAGCCAAGAAGTCCTAGGAATCGATCCTCGACACGAAATTTACAATCGAGCCTGCGAAGCGCGCCCGATTGATCTGAATGCAAGTCGCGAGTGTCACGATTATGATTGTCATTGAATTACGTTGTGGTGGGCGCTTGTGACGTGATCTTGCAATGTCCGAGTATAGATAGGAAAGTGATTTCCTCATAAATTGATCTCGAGATTTGAGCTTGTATCGTTGATTGGAGAGAGTATTTGTTTGGAGCTGCTTAAAAAAAGGGTAATCTTGTATATTTGCAAAAATTAGAATAATTGGAAAAGATTATAGTAAGTGCACAATATTAAATGTAAATCTATGTATTAATAGCTCTATTTGTGTCATAAAGATAACTTTCAAGATTCAGGATAAAAAAAAAAAAAGAAAAAAGAAAAGTGATGACAAGTCATATCAAACGGACACAAACTTAAATGTGAACCCTTTATGTTTTTACTTTTGACATGAAAACAAATGAAATACAAGACTTTCTAGGTAAAGCCTTTTCTTTTTTGCTTTTTGACCCTCCAAAAGCTCCTTTTAGTAAAAGCACAGGGCATTTAAAATCAAAGAAAGCTTCGCCTACTCGTTGCATATTTGCTTCCCGGGCGACTCGGAATATTCCACTTCTGCAAGAAGATTCAAGCATCCACGAGCCCATGATGATTAGGACATTGAAGGTCTTACAGTGAACTCAGCAAGAAGACCAGCCAAAACAGAGAAAAATCAAAAGGTTTACCAATAGACCAACTTCGTCGTGGGTGAGCCTTTGGTCCTTTATGGGCATCTATGCCTAGGCCACGAATCTTAATCGTTCAACAGATTTGGGTTTGGAAGGGTGAATAATTTTACTTGTTCAACCTAATAGTGAAAAACTTTTGAGGTGCGGTGCGCTTAAGGGGATTTATTTACCACTACGACAAAATTGGCCATACACGATATATGATTGAGGTCACTTATGATGACGGCAATAATAAGATCCATTTAGCGATCTTTGGGAGAATTAGGAAAAAAGTCATAGACTTATTACAGTTATATCAATTCAATTATAAACATTTTTCATTTGTCAATCGAATCTTTAATCTTTTGTATCGTGGTAATTTAATCCATCTGACCAATTGTGGCTAGCCGGCATTTGCATGAATGCTGATGATCTTACGTGACACAGCTGCTGCTGACATGCACAATTTTTTTAATATTTACCGAATTTTTTTATTATTCTTTTTTCTTCCTTTTCTTTTTCCTTCTTTCTTTTTTTTTTTTTCTTTTTCCTTCCTTCATCCACAATGGCTAGTGAGGGTCATCGAAACTCACTGGCCACTAGGGTTGCACATGACATCGTTTCTTGGCTAGGGAGGATTTTTTTTTTTTTTCAAAAATAGTTCTTTTCTATTTTTATTCCAATGAACAATTTATGAGTAAAAGAACCTGTTTAGTAATTATACAAAATTTCTACTATTGGAATAGAAAAAAGAATAGAAATGCGTTTGATAATGTAACAGTTTCTTTTTTTGTATTTATTCATTTTTTATTCTTGCTCACGGATCGGCGACCACACCGCCGGCCGCCGGTCAACGATCATCAACGGTCGATGGGCTGTGCGGCGGCGATCGGCAATGACGATCGGCGGTTAGTGGTTGTGCAGCGGCGGCGGCGAGGGCTAGGTGGCAATTGGTGGTGGCGGCGGCCCCAGGCGGTTGGAGGTGGCCACGGGCAAGAGAGAGGAATAAAAGAAAAATAAAAAAGAAAATTGGCTTATTTCTAGAAATTGTTCCTGGAAACAAGAATCAACTTTTTTTTGTTTCTCGTTTCTGCTCCAAATCTATTCACAAGCTAACTTTCTATTTTGGGGAATAAAAAAACAAGTTGGCATTACCAAACGGATTTCTATTCTTTTTTTGTTCCGAGGAATAAAAGAACAGAAATTCTGAAAAATAGAAATATTGTCATGCGTTGCCTAGGTGACGGTTGCCAAAGCTAGCTGGCTAGCCCAGATATGGGCAAGGCCATCGCTACCAATGGGACCAGGTTTGAAGAAGATTGAAGTGTTAAATCTAGACTCTTTATTTTAATATTATTTCGGACATGAAAACAGATAGAATTCAAGATTTTCTAGTTAAAGCCCTTCTTTCCTGCTCCCCGCGTGACATTTATAAGTCACATCAAACATGAGCTTCATAACAAAAACACCAACAAAGTTTCAACCCCCGCGGCCCAAAATGGTCCAACTACACATGATGTATGAGACGGGGACTGTTGCGGGAAGACTAGTCAAAAGATATCAAAAGGTTTATAAAAAGACCAACTTCATCCTGGGTTGGTCTACGGTTTCCAGGCACCATTCCTGCCGTCGCAATCTTTTGCCGTTGGATCTCAACCCGCTCGACAGATTTGGTTGTAATATTTTGCTTTCTGATCGGATAATTAAAATTATTAAAACAAGATGTGTATGAGAGATCACGGATCACTTCAACAAAACTGGCCATACTTGAGACGTGAATAGCATCATTTATGATGGCTGCTACTATAAGATACATCCAGTGATCTTTTGTTGAGCGCTTCTCGTGAAGTACTTTATTTAGGTCATTTGTTACATGATCTTTTTAGAGTTTCTAGACGAGAATTTTCAACTATCATCATAAATTTGTAAGACAACAGATGAGATTCTACGATTTTGGTAGAATGAGTGCTTTCCGATTAAGTTTGCTTGGATTTGCTTAATAAGAGTAATCTTATATTTTTTTCATAAATTCGAAAATGGAGAAGATTAAAACAAGTTTAAGAAATAACGGATATTATATATAAATCTACGCATCAATAGCTACATCGGCGTCAAATATAGGTCAAGTCACAAAACTGGGAGTTCTGAAATGGGGAAAAGATAAAAATAAAATAAAATAAAAGGTGCTCACAAGTCAATATCAGACGGACACAAACTTAAAGCTGGACTTTGTTAATGCTTTTCTTCCTTTGCGCTCAGGGATACTGGGAATCTTCTTGCGTAGCAAATATAATATACATCGGGCGACCTTTTAGGACTTGCCGACCTGGGATACTCAGGAGGTATGGATGATGGATGAGGCTGGCACCCCCAGCGGGAAGACTCGTCAAAATATATCAAAAGGTTTATCGACAGACCAACTTTGTTGTGGGTCAATTTAGGGTTTTGTAGACATCCGTGCTCTTGCAATCTGAGATAAGTTTTTTATGCTGCTTGTAGAATTACGTACGTAAATAATAACGTATTTAGTGATGTTCCATAGTGTTATAATGATTTATTTTGTTGATACCTTACCAAAAACTAAACCCGATCATTCGCCTGGCCGCCCAAGTCAGCCTGGTCCCACCCCGACTTTTTGGTCAGTATATAGTAAGGGCATTTATTGAGAATGGCCTAACCGAACCTGGTTCGAAGAATTGTTTCCAATTTTTAGGTCCTAGCTAGCTTACTGTATGATCATCCTCACTAACAGCCAAACATCGTACGATAAAAGCGGTTCACAATCCTATAATTGAACTTGGTAGTGGTATTATTTTATTAATATACTTAATAACCTGTAACTGGGGCAACTTTAAATTTCAAAACAAATTAATAACAACCACTAAATTTTAAAGGATTTGTGAATCCATGGTTTCGAGAAATTATTAGGTACGTTTCATTTGTCAATGTGACAAATAACAAGGGTCTCTAGAACTTGACACGTGTCGCGGTGGCCTAAATTCTCAGGTGAACTCTTCTCTCTCTTCTTTCCACTCTCTCTCTCCTCTCTGCACGCGCTTTCTACCTCCTGCACGTTCTCTCTCCTCTCTCTTCTCTGTCCCCATTTTTCTCTCTCTCCTCTCCTCTCTCTCTCTCTCTCTCTCTGCTCTCCTCTCTCCCCATTTTTCTCTCTCTTCTGCTCTCTCTCTCTCTCTCTCTCTCTCTCTCTCTCTTGCCTCCTTGCACGCTCTCTCTCTCCTCTCTCTTCTCTCATAGGTCGCAGGTAACACCCTACATAAAAGTACAAATTGATTATCCAATTACGAACATGCACTACTGCAGTTGCTATGGAGCTAATAGTTCCTTTTATGGAAGATTGCTATTGAAGTTTCAAATAATAAAGACGTTGTGCTCACTCCAGCATCTCTCTCTCTCTATTTGGTTAAAAAAAATCTCTTGCTTTTGTCCAAGAATATGTATATATTATATGTAAAATGAGCCTGATTATGTGAGCGAAAATCGGACAAAGTCAACCATTCTGGTAGGGTAAGATGTTTCATGCCGGTAACATGTGAAAAGCGTGATAACTACCAAACACATTAGCAATTAAATTTTGATCGGCAACTTGTTTAGTTGATAACACATTACTAAATTACCAACACTTTTACGAAAGTACCAACAATTATTAGATTGTCTTAAATTACTTATTTTAATAATTTACTAACATTATTTACATCATTTACCGATATGTTAATGTTCCCAACTTTTTATAGAAAATTACTTATTTGAGTCCACTTATCAACATTTATCCAATTGTTTCAAAATTAGTGATTGCCTCAATATTTTATTAAGATTTTTTGTAAAAGTCATTGGCGCTTCAAAATTACTAAATCTTATCCAAAACTACCAGTCTTAATTTGATCTGGGTGATATCGAGTTTTGTGAGTTAAGTTACCAACTAATTTTAACTTTACTAATTCTTATTTGAGTAAATTACAGACATCTATTTGGTAAGCAAGAGCATACGGACTACTAAATATATTAACTCTTCTAGGAAATTACCAACCCTTAATGTTCTCTGATTGCTTGCAATTACCAACCTTCCAATACTTTACAAAGTTATTTCTTAAAGTTAGCAAGATGTTAAATTTACTAGTTCTTACAGGAAATTTGTTTGAGCCATAATTAATCATCGTTTAATTATTTTCGTTTAATTATTTTCAAATTTCAACTATTCAATAATTTACCAACATTTATTTGCACAGCTTACCAACTATTCACGTGCCCTCGCTCTTTTACTAGTATTAAATTCTATCAATGTAACTTGAGCACAAGGTTAGAAACTATTCTTATACTCTTATCTAATGCTCAATTTGGCTTTTGAATTTTGATTGTGGCCAAATTGGTCCTTGTGCTCTTTCAGCGAAAACAATTTAATCCTTGAAATCAAGTTGGTCCGATTGGCATTTTGACACGACAACCCTAATCAGCCATGCATGTGACTCACATTTGCTGCTGTGGCTTTACGAGCCATTACCCACATCATTAAAACCTTAAAAAAGAAAAAAGAAAAGAAGAAGAAGAAATAAAACAAAAACTGAGGAGGAAAAAAAAAGGACAGAACGAACGTGAAATTCTTTTTTTCTTTTTTTTAAAAGGATCATATAGCACAATTTTCAGAGAAAGGCGGCAGGGCCGTCCCAGCTTGGCCGCTGAGCGCCCTTGCCTTAAGCCGGCGACGGCAATCATGGCATGCAGCCGGGTGGTGTGTCGATCGGCCCTTGCGGGGGTCAACCAGCTCTTGTCGCTGGGTCTTGTACACATACGTGCGTGCTCTGCGCCACCGATATATGCACACCATAGAATCTTTTCTCTAAAATCCTTTAAAATTTGGCACGCACAAAATTGGGAATGTTTATTGAGAGTTAAGAATTCTCATGTTTAGGTAGCTAATTAATACTCCGTTTATTTCACGAAATGTGAATGATTTGAAAAATTATTTCATTATCGAGAATAATTTATATCTAAATATTTTTGTGAACGATGAAGATTTTATAAGAAATATAAGTGATTATTTTTGGGAAAAATATTATTATAATAATTATTTTTTTGGTGAGACAAACGGACCCTAGGTGAGTACATAGGGAGTTAGATGCATGTTGGTTTTTCAACAAAGGGACTATAAGTTGATGAAAACTAAAATGAGGAAATCCTTGGCCAAAAAAGCAGAGAACGAATTTGCTATGGAGGAAGAACCGAGCAACGAAATTATCGTGGGAAACTATTTTTATTAAGGGGTGATAAAATGAGAAAACTGCTCCAGTGGTGCAGCTCCACCAAAATACATAATTAATTAATGGGCCTGGGCCAATTAAGCAGAGAATGACCCTTTTACATTAGCAAAGTGTCTTGGGCAAAATCCCTAGCTTTCGCAAACCTTTGCTTCAATTAGCATCCTCCTATCTTAGGCCGGGCTCAGCATTTGCTTCTCACGTGGGCCTGTTTCAAACGTTGCACCTCTTTAGGATCGAGATAGCCGTGGCCTACATGGTCCTGGCCTGCTTCTCTAGAGGAGAGAGCAGGACGGCCAGTGGGGAGCGATGTGGATGAGCACATTGACTTTGGCGCAGCACGCAGGCGGGACCTTAGCCCGGACGCATCTAGCTAACCCTGGGCAAGTGCTCGGGCTGGCGGCGGCCAACCGGATCTTAGTAGAAAAAGTACCAAAATAGTCCTAAACATTTTGTATTGGTACCAATTCAGTCCTAAACTTTTCAATTGGATTAATTTAGTCCTAAACCTTTTCACATTAGTACCAATTCAGTCAATCCGACTAATTTAAGCCGGAAATTGCTGATATGGCTGCTGGCGATCTTACGTGGCGCCACGTGGAAAATTTTTATGATTTTTTTATAATTTTTTCAGATTTTTTAAATTATATTTTTTAATTTTTTTTTCTTTTCTCTTTTCTTTTTATTTTTCTTTTCTCCTTACCCTTGGCCGGCCGACCACCGCCGGCCACAAGTTGGTCGAGGCGAGGGCCCTCGCCTCGCCGGCCACCGGCGAGGGCCGCTGTGCCCTCGCCGGCCATAGGCGAGGGCGTTGGCCCCCACCCAGATCCATGCGAGGGCCGAAACCCTCGCCGGTTGGCCGGGCGAGGGCCTCTGCGCCCTCGTTGGCCACAGGCGGGCGTGGCAGCCCTCGCTCGTGGAGGGCGAGGGCATGACGGCCCTCCCCAAATCCGAGCAAGGGCCCTCGTCGGGGGCGAGTCTTCGAGCGGCGAGCGACGGAGAGAGATCTTTGTGAGGAGAAGCGCGCGGCGAGAGATGGAGAGAGATGTTGCGAGGAGAAGCGCTAAGCGCGTACATGCCCTCGCTCGGATCTAGGCAAGGGCTGCCGTGCCCTTGCTCGTGGCGATGAGGGCGCAGAGGCCCTCGTCGGCCAATGGGCGAGGGTTTTGGCCCTCGCTTGGATCTAGGCGGGGTCGACGCCCTCGCCTGTGGCCGGCGAGGGCGCGACGGCCCTCGCTAGTGGCCAGCGAGGGCGTGGGGCCCCTCGCCCCAACTAGCCTGTGGCCGGCGATGGTCGGCCGGCCAGCCGGCGACCTCGCCGGCCAAGGGTAAGGAGAAAAGAAAAATAAAAAAGAAAAAGAAAAGAAAAAAATAATATAAAAAATCTGAAAAAATTATAAAAAATCATAAAAATTTTCCACGTGGCGCCACGTAAGACCGCCGACAGCCAAACCAGCAATTTCAGGCTTAAATTAGCCGGATGGACTGAATTTGTACAAATGTGAAAATGTTTAGGACTAAATTGATCCAATTAAAAAGTTTAAGACTGAATTGGTACAAATACAAAAGGTTTAGGACTATTTTGGTACTTTTCCCGATCTTAGTTGCTCTACAGATCTTGGCTTAGGGTGAAAATATTTAATTTGAAGTACTGGATTCGATTTCCATGTCCCGCAAAAAAGCAAAGTAAAAAAGAGAAGAGTTAGAATATGACTATAGAATAGTTAGAATATGATATATATATATATTTATATATATCTATCTATCTTAATTTGGATGATTGTGATATTTTATATTTTGACTCAATAACAAAAATTCATTAAAGCACGGTGCGCATGAGGTACCACAGATCACTACAACAAAATTGATCATTTGCGACACAGGACTAGTGTCAGTTCCAAGACTCCCATGATAATATGCATCTAATGATCTTTTGTTGGCACTTTGAAATGCCCCATAAAGTACTTAATTCAGGTTAGAAGCACATTATCTCTTGAGTTTCTACTTATGAACATTTTTGCCATCAATTTGGCAATTTATTTGTCACAAGTAAACTTCTTTATTTGATAAATGATTAGAGACGTTTATTGATAGCGTGGTGACATTTTATTTGTGCAAATAGTAAACATGGCATTTATAAATTTTCTTTCACACTTATTTAGCTCAAAACCTGTTTTGTTCCTCACTCAAGGGATTTTGAGGCATTTCGCCCGCAATAGTAAGATGAGCTCATCCGTCCAAAGGGGGTTAATCCGATCTTCATGATGGTGGAAGATTGCTATAGAAGCTTCAAGTAATTAATAAAGGAGTTGTCCTTAATTGTTCTCCTCAGTTCACCAGATGGACTGGAGTACAATCTTCTCTTTGCAGTTTTTTACGGAAACAATTTCTCTGCTTGAATTAATTGTGCCTATCTGTGTTGACCTTTCGAAAGCTGAGGATCGGCCACCACTGTATAATATTGTCTGCTTTGGATTCACGGCTTTAAAACACGTCATACAGATTAGAGGAACCTAAGTCTTATAAACTAGTCTCAGGACTCCCCCCTAAGCGATGTGGAACAGAAGACGCGCCCTTGCGCTTAGGCCGTCACATGGCAACTACTAGAACAAATTTCCACTCTCTACATTTCAATTTCACTTCTCTCAGTCTTGCATTCCCTGACCTCACGGTGATGATTGACAACATCTGTCATCTTAGCTTTGCTGGATAATCCATTAATAAGCTAGAAGGTGAAAATTGAAAAGCTTTTATTAGTCTTCAGCATATCGCTGGCAGTCCATTGGGGATCAAACAAGTTTATAAGGAAATATTTCGGGCATCCAAGAGAGAACTCCACTCGGCGAATCTCAGGGGTCCGACAGAGTTGTCCATTACATCTAATCACTCTGCAAATCATTTAATTGACATGTCGGGCTACACAAAGTCGGTCCACACAAAGTCGGTCCAGGGTTTCTGAGATGGCTTCGAAGGCAAATGTCCATTCCGTTGATATCAAACAGTGACATCTCAGCTGAAATTCCCGATTGGCTCCCTGTCAGTTCATCTAATGCCATATGGTTCATCTCTTCGGAAATATGTTCAGAGGCTGACTTACTGAATGAAAGATGCGGCCTTTACGAGCATTGCTGCTTCCTCTTGATAACTGCAACTGAGGCATTTTGAATTTTCTTTGCCATTTGCAGCTGTTGGGAATAATGGATTCCCGAAAACCGGATTCGACACTAAATCGAACCCCTAAAGTAATGCGGAAGACAAGCCCGGGAAAAATCACGTATCACCGATCCTAAAGCACACCACGGATTCGAGCATACCTTGTTAGCCACTGATTAGACACCGACGCCGATAAGAGGAAGAGAATCCGATGACGCATTGAAGGGAAGAAAAACGTGCCTTGTGCTTTTCTGTTTTCCTTTAGGGAGAGAGAGCGTTGGAAAGAGAGGGAGACGTACGTACGTTTTTTCCAAAAGGTGCGTTCTCCCTCTCTCTCATCCCTTTTATACGTCCCTCCATCCACGGGCCCTATTCCTGTGGGCCGGGCTTTTAGGCCTAACATGGGCGGACGGGCCTTAAGCCCATCACTAATAAAACCATCATCTCCCACTCATACATGGTGGGCCGAACATGATTCTCTTTACCTCTCTTTAACATTCATACCGGTGAATAATCCGTGCGACCAATATACTTTGAGAGCTCGTTGCTATACATCTGTTAGGAATATATAGCAGCTCATAATGGGCGTCACAATATGAGTAGATTTAGTATGCAGTACCCTAGATCGATCGATCACATTTATACCTATCTTGATCTCTTTTAAAAAATGATACATATATCGTATTCACAATTATAATTATCACAAAGACAGTCATAATTGGTCGACCAGTGAATACAAAACTACAATATGATTCCCCAAAATCGATCTTCCTCTTTTCTTCAAACTCTCAATTTCAGTTCAGCTTGCTTTTCTAGAAATGTCCCATTAGATCAAATCAACTCATGACCATTGGCAACATTCTAAGATAGCAAACACTAAATAGAAATCTCGAGAATAAGTAAAAGTCATGAGGGCACTAAAATTTAGGAACTCTTCTCCTCAAGAGTCTCACACGTCATAAAAGTTGAGATCAAACTTTTTGCCACTCTTATTGGTCGGCTCATACATACGTAGTATGAAATACGTATTACGGTATTAACTCCTTTCCCATGGAGCGTATGTCTACACCTTTCAATATCGTACATATGATAGTTTAGACATACCCAATGTCTAACTTGAGTTCACGTATCTACTCATTTACAAAATTCATCAGAACTCACATATGACATCTTAGACATATAAAGTAAAATATGTGAGGTATTTTACTTTTGGACATAGTAAATATTATGTCCTCATCTTAACACTCAGTTAAGGCGACATACGTATTTCTAAGCTTAAGCTCTCGACACCTAGATAATAAGCTTAAAAACAATCTCATCTCTATTTATCACACAGTACATAGAGGCGATTACCTGTGTGAGTAGGCTAATCTTTTATCTATCCGACATACTTTCTCAACTTAAAGTAATGCACTAAGCATTAAGATGCATAAAGATCAAACAAAGATTCATAGGCATTAATGATGAAAAACACAAATTCATCAAATGTGAACACTTAGGGAAATTACAATATTCAGTACATCAGCCTCTACGCAATCCTAGAGATTTCATATGGCCACAAAAACACATCTCTAGGTATTGGCTTTGTCATAGGATTTGCTACCATTCTATGCGTAGTATGTACTCTAAGTTCACATCTTTTCGTGCAATCATATCCTTGACAAAAGTTATACTTGGTATCTATAGGTTTGGTCTTGCCATGATATTTTGGATATTTGGTGTACACTTTTGCTGCTTGGTTATCACAGTTAACCAACAATGAATCTGCAGCACTTCTAATAACACCTAAATGATCCAAAAAATCTCTTAAGCCAAACATTTTCTTATATTGCTACTGATAATGCCACGAACTCAACTTCTATCGTGGACAAGGCTATACGCGTTTGTTTCTTACTGCTCCAACATATGGTGCAATTATTCGGTAAAAAAACAAATCCGGAGGTAGATTTTCTTTCATTTAAATCTCCTCCCCAATCAATATCAGAATAGCCTTAGAGTTGCAGATCATTTCCTTAATAGCTCAGCGTATAATCAGCAGTTCCTTTTAGATACCTTAGTATTCTTTTAATGGCTTTCCAATGTGCTTGACCTGGATTGGATTGGTATCTACTCACCATTCCAATTGCAAAACATATATCAGGTCTTGTACACATCACAGCGTACATAAAGCTTCCAACAGCACTAGCATAAGGAACATGTTTCATTTGTTCATTCTCTTGTGGAGTCCTTGGACACAGTCTGTGGCTCAATCCCTCGCCTTTAGTAATATGAGTATCTATGGGTTTAAAATCTTGAAATCTTAACTCCAAGAATGTATGCAACATCACTCATGTTTTTCATCTCAAAGTTGGAAGACAACCAACTCTTGACATTATTAACAAACTCCATATTACTTCCAGCAATTAGTACATCATCAAAATATAATGATATGATCACAAATTGATCCTTGGATCTTTTGATATATACACAATGATCCTCATCTATCATTGTAAAGTCATATGCCATTATGGCATTATGAAATCGTATATACAATTGTCTTGACGACTGCTTAAGGCCATATATCGACCTCAAAAGTCGACATACCTTTTCTTCTTGGCCTTTCACTATGAAACCAGCAGGTTGTTCCATATATATTCCTTCATTTAATTCTCCATTGAGGAAAGGAGTCTTTACATCCATTTGATGTAACTCAAGATCCACATTAACCACTATTGCCAGAATTATGCAAATCGAGGTAAATCTCACTACAGGAGAAAATGTTTCTTCATAATCAATTCATTCTTGTTGATTATACTCATTCGCCACAAGGCGAGCCTTATGCTTTTATATCGAGCCATCAGCTTTACGCTTTATTTTAATAACCCACTTGTTCCCAATAGCTCTGCGTCTTTTTGGAAGATCAACCAGTTCCCAGATTTGATTTGATTTCATTGACTCCATTTCCTCTTTCATTGCATAAATCCATTTTTCCTTACTAGGGCAATTCAGAGCCTCTTAATATTTCTTGGCTCATTCTCATCTTGTGGAGCAACCATAAAAGTTTCCCCTTCAATGTCAAAAATATCGACGGGGAAAACTTTGGCGACTTGTTCGCCATATGGTAGATTGTACACTTTGCACATTATTCCCTATTATGCTCCCACTTGGATTAGATAATGATGACGTCATCTCATCATGTGGTTGCAATTGAGAATGAGTTGAATCCAATTCATCACTTCTCATATTACTCCCATTTGGACGAACTCTACTAATATCATTATCTTAATCCAAGGTTTCAAATAGGGAGTGATCTTCTCCTATTTTGCCCTTCTTAGGAAATTCATCTACTAAGAATGTGACATCCTGTGATTCAAATTCAGTGAGATCACACTTTCCTGCTCACCTATGAACACATACTCTTTCGAGTATTCGGAGTATCTCATTAAAATACTCTACTTTCTTTAGGACCCAATTTCCCAAACTTGTGAGAGGACTCATGAATATAAGCAGCATAAAACCATGGCTTAAGAAAACTTAAGTCCGGTTTTTTACCTGTCCATAACTCATATGGAGTGGAAATAACTAATTTGAAAGGCACCCGGTTAAGTATATAGGCAGCAGTTAACAACGCATCACTCCAAAAGGTGATAGGTAAGTTAGCATGCGCCATCATGGACCTAACCATTTTCATTAGGGTTCTGTTTCTTCTCTTTGCAATATCATTTTATCGAGGAGTATATGGAATAGACAACTGTTTTTCTATTCCTTTTTCATCACATAATTTTCTGAACTCATCAGATAAATATTCTCGACCTCGATCGGATCTAAATACTTTTATTTTTTTGTCTAATTGATTTTCAACCAAGTTCATAAACCTTTTGAAACAACATAATGCTTCCGATTTATGAGAAATCAAATAGATATATCCGAATCGAATATAATCATCTATAAAAGTGATGAAGTAAACAGCCCCATGCTTTCTTCTCACAGTCATTAAACCAAAGACGTCAGAATGGATTAAATGTAGAGGAAATTCAGCTCTTTTATCTTTTCCAAATGGTTTCCTTGTCGTTTTCCCTACTAGGCAATGCTCATATATGGGCAAATCGACTTTTTCAATGTTGTCCAATAAGCCCTCTTTGGCTAGTCTATTCATACATTATTGGCCAATATGACCAAGTCTAGCATGCCACACATTCACATCATTATCATATGAAGTAGAAGTCGTGAAACAAGGGAACAACAAACATTGACATCACCACAGTCAACATTTAGAACAATTAAAACCATCCAGAAAGTGACCACAACTACAGTAGTTTGTATCCAAATACAAATCTACATCGCTATTATGGAAGTTCACACATAAACCAAGCTTAACCAACACTAAGACAGACACTAAATTTCGATGAATCTCTAGAACATATAGAATATCATGTAGGAACAAGGTGCGTCCACCACGCATGTTCAATTGGCAGGTGCCAATCCCTTTAACTTCATCTCTGGAGTTATATCCCACATAGATCCACTTAGTTCCAGTTGTTATCGTCGGAATTCCGAAGGATTCTCTATCCTTCGCTACATGGTCTGTCGATCCTGAATCTACAGTCCACTAAGGATTGGATTCAGCCAATAATGTAGAGCTTGACACATAAGCAAAGTTCTCAAATGTACAAGAGGTGTTTACCTTTTTCAGCTCACAACAGTTGCGAGCATAGTGATCCTTCTTGTCACAATTGTAACACCTCACCCTCGACATTTTCTTCACTTGAGGACGTTTTCTCCTCTTGTGTTGGTTTACTCTTAATTTCTTGCAATAAGGACTTGATCCTTTGCATTCCCACATATTGAACGAATCAATATGCTTGCGCTTAGAGCTCATAGCCCTTTCTAAGCTAGAACCAGCATTGCAAATGTTTATTCTCAGCTCAAATGCCGTTAAGCGGTCCTCTACTAACTCAAGGTGGCACACGGCATCCTCAAGATCTTCCATAATATGGTCAAGAGCTTCTAGTGCTTCTTGCTTTTCCAGCACATATTGAATCTTCATATTCAATATTTCACAATTGTTGCCGTTCATATCAGCAATTATGTTCTTAATTGCTTAAACTATCGATCTGAACACATCAGACATACATGCACGAAGAATTAATGCATATCATTTATGCATCCACTTTGCACAGACCCATCATATCAATAAATAATTTCAAGTAAGGTTTTAGAATCAAAAGGTCACTATGTTTCCAATCATCCTCCAAAAAATCCCAACTTAAAATTATTATTAATATAATTATTTTATACAAAATAAATTCTATGAAGTTACAAAAACTTCTATAAACTACCCACAGCAGTCAACATAACAGAAATCAAATAATATTTTACATTCAATAGAATAATAATGCTTTCACATAATACAACTATACATTACACTAAGCAATGTATACAGAGAAAAATATCAACATGGAAAGAGATATTTACACCCATAAAAGCATCTCAAACTAATCTAAGAAATAAATAGGGAATGTCCCTTTTAATCTATCAGTCAAAACGTCTGAGAAAACTAAAGGCACATTTGCCAACCATGGAAAAACTTTTGGAGAGCTTTTATGTCGCCACCAAGGCGCATTTACTCTATGCTATCTGGCGCTCAATCTAAGGGTTGAAGTTTTGGCCAACTCAATCTTATAGTGTTCTCTTACAAAAGCTTTCATTAGCCTCCTATAACCCGGGACCACGTTGACCTCCCATAGCCGATCTAACACTGCTTGCCATTCAGGTGGAAGAGTGTTAATCAAAGCCAGCACATTCTCAAAGTCCGGCATAAGATAACCATTCCAGATGATTTCCTGTATCATCTGATTGACCCTGACCATGTGTGATACTAAATCACTGTCATGCCACTGATAATCAGCTAACTCTTTCATTAGCCTTTTAAGTCTAGCTCTTCTTTCGTCCGTTTTCAGGATTGCAGGTATCTGTGCATAACGCATCATAGTTCCTGCAACAAATGCAGAACAAATAAATGGATCACTTATAATCCACAATAAACAAAATGGAAAATACATAATTTTTCATGATTTATGCAATAAATACAGAATAAAAAATGGATTACCTCTAACCCACACAGACATAATTGAAAAAGAAACAAATTTTTTTTCTCGGTCAACGGTCAACGGTCGTCGGTCAACGGTCAACGCAGGTCAACGGTCGCCGGTCAACGGTTAGGTCGTCGGTCGTCGGACCGGACGGACCGGTCGGCCGGTCGGGTCGGGTCGCACGAACCGACCGCACGTGCCGCGCGCGTGTGCGGGCTGACGTCACGCAGATGTCAGCCGGCACGTGCCGCACGCGTGCCAGGCATCCGTGGGTCGGGTCGGGTCGGGTCACGGACCGGGGACCGCCGGCCAAGCGTCGTCGGCGCGCGCGTCATCGATGACGTCATCCTAGCGGTTATCGACCGTTGGGTGACGTCATGCTAACGTCAGCACGCGTCGGTCCGTCGACCGGCGCGTGTCGTTTCGCCGGTCGGTGGCGTGCACGTGCCGGTTCGTTGACCGGCGCATGTGCCGCACGCGCTGGCCGAGCTAGCGCTTTGGGCGCGTCGCGCCCACGCGCAGCGCCTTCTGGCCGGCCGTGTTGGCGAGTGCGGCGTCGCCGGCGGCGCATGACCTGTCGACGGACTCGCCTCGACGAGCCCTTTTCACCCTATGTCTTCAGAAATTGATTTCGAGTCACAGAAACTTGAAAAAATGGACGAACAGTGCTCGGGTATCGGGATTTCTCGCCCCGATCCGTACGGCCGAAAATTTTCGCGAAAAATCAATCAAAAAACATCAAACGGGTCGGGAAAATGTGAACTAGGGCTCTGATACCAATGTTGGGAATAATGGATCCCCGAAAACCGGATTCGACACTAAATCGAACCCCTAAAGTAATGTGGAAGACAAGCTTGGGAAAAATCACGTATCATTGATCCTAAAGCACACCACGGATTCGAGCGTACCTTGTTAGCCACAGATTAGACACCGATGATGCCTTGAAGGGAAGAAAAACGTGCCTTGTGCTTTTCTATTTTCCTTTAGGGAGAGAGAGCGTTGGAAAGAGAGGGAGACGTACGTATGGTTTTTTTCAAAAGGTGCATTCTCCCTCTCTCTCATCCCTTTTATACGTCCCTCCATCCACGGGCCCTATTCCCGTGGGCCGGGCTTTTAGGCCCAACATGGGCGGACGGGCCTTAAGCCCATCACTAATAAAACCATAAGCAGCCATCACAACAAATTCTTGCCTAATCTTTCTAATTTGGCATTGGTTGATCTCAGATCACCGACACATGCGTCAACTAAACAATCTCCAGTTCTTAAGCTTTGCAGAGAACAATATTTCAGGAAGGATTCTTCACTGATTTAAACAACTTCTTGCCTAAATGGCGAAGAGGTCTCGATCATTGGTCAAGTGGGACGTACTATTTCTCCTACGCAGGACCATGTTTATATGCTAACAGAACCTACCAAATGTTCCTGCTGACGCTTTGACATTTCTTTTCCGTTGTTGATCTTTCAGTAGACAGATAAGACGGACAAATACATGAGAATTGACTATGCTCAGTGGCCTTCAAAATTTGTGCTCTCTCGAAGTTATTGGAGTGGAAGAATCCCTTCAAACATTGGGAACTTGAAATATTATGCATAGCACTCTAAATGAGCTTCCGGGATTCGTTACGGGGCCCATCACTCCTCCTGGATTGAAAATTCTCACCTATTCATCTGTGGCAGCAAGTTTCCAGGCCGGCCTCGCCTTCGGATTTCTGCTTGATCAGAAATCTCCCAAAAGTCTTCAAAATCAGCATCCGCATCAAGAAGGCTTGACCATCTATTTTTCCATCCATTTCTATAAATAGACCAAGAACTCGGCTGTTAACTCTAACTGTCTACCTGGTGCACTTCACAAAAGAAGTCAAGAAAGGAAAAAAAACTCGATACGTTCTAAATCAATACAATAAGCTCTCAGAAATGTGCAACCACCTACCCACAGAGGATTCTATTGGTTAATTCAAATGAGTTTAAGATCAGTAGTATTGATAATGTAGTTTACTTCTCCCCATAATGAAAAGCTTGGTAAATATGAACAGGCAATTTCAAGCGGGGTTACTTCTTCATTCCGCGTCCAATGTCTGGATGGTTGCAAACTTGAAAAATCTCGATTCGAGCAATAATTGTCTCCAAGGGACATTCCCGTGTCATCGTTGAACATTATCACTGTCTTAGATTCCTTGATGTCTATGGGATTCACTAGACGGCGAATTCTTGAAAAACTCGAGCTGTTTCTGCATTGTGCTAGTACTACGCTTGAGTCATATTAACTTCAGTGGGAAGATCTCAGACACCAAAGATGGAATGCTGTCTGTTGACTGCAAAGTAATCCGAAGGTTTGATGTTTCCAGCAGCAATTTCAGTCTTTTATTTATTTTGATGAAGCCCAGAAACCGAGTATATGCAGTTGACTAGTCATTGTGACCATTTTGCACGAGAACAAGAGTTCCCAAAAGCTCAAAGAAAACCACCAAAATCGCGATTCGCAGGAATGTAATTTTCTTACTATACTACATCAGATCCTTTGGGATTTATCATTCTGGAGAAAAATTACTTTATGAGGACATTCCTTTGCAACTATGCCACCTTGCTTATGTCTAGTATTTTAAGCCTAGCACCTAACAAGCCCCCATAGGCATTCCTCATTGTTTTAATAACTTCTCCAAATGTGGACCAATTAACTTTTGATCCTTATTAGGATTCTGGTGGGAGTTTTTTTTGTTATGGTTAATATAAAAGGAGCAACTCTAAAATTCACTCGACTTTAGAATTTGAACCTCTTCTTCAAATGCGGACCTTTCAAGCAATGCATTGGAAGGACATATATCGGAAGGGCCATCTAGGTTCACTTGACTTCATAATTTGAACCTCTTAGAAAAAGCTGACTGGAATAATTTCTTTAGTTATTAGCAACTTGAGGATTTCGAATCACTGGATCTATCCATTAACAAGTTATTGAGTGAAATCCCTCCTAACATATCCAACTTAGACTTTTTAAATTGTTTGGATCTTGCCTTTAACGATTGTCTGGTCTTGTTCAATTGAGCAATCACCTAAGCACTCTTGATGATTAATCTGCTTATTGCTGCAACGACGGACTTTGCATAAGTCCTCCTTTCAAAGTTTGGCCCAGAGACGAGAATGATGATATGGATAGACGAGATGGTCATAATTCAAGCGACAATGAGTCTGATGAAGGAGACTTCATAGTTGTTTGGTTTTATTCAGGACTGTGATCGGGGTTCATGGTGGGATTCTTGGGAATTTGTGGCATATTATATTTCAAGCAATCATGGAGAATCTCCTATTTTAGGGTAGTGGATAGGAGTATTTCCAATTCCAACTATGCAATTAAAAGATTATTTTATTTGGACACGTTATTTCCTATATATGTAAAAAAGTTATTATTTTATTTGGACACGTTATTTCCTATTAATGTAAAAAAGTGCAAAATGTTCAAATGAGTTTAAACTTCGTTAGGTTCGCGAATCAATTCAGTGAGATAAAATCAACACCGTCAATTGCTCTTCGATTCTCAAGTTCGATAGGAAATCTTCTGTCCCTACTTCCACCTTCTCAGACCAACCACTCGCATTTTCCACATCTTCCGAAATTGAGCCTATTGTAAGGGCACGCAGAAATGAAGAACCAAAGGTGCTGGCTTTGGAAAATGGAAATCAATAATATAATTTAATCTGTTCACTGCATGATAAATCAAAGTTTTAGCACCGTTTTGAAGTACTCCTTTCTAAGCGGCGAATCTTGAACTTGGAATTAATCACATGTGCATATACATTGGATACATTTTCCCATAAGAAGACTCTAGCTATTTATTTATGTTTTTTTTTTTTTGATCTAATATGATGCTTTCCTTCGTTCATAATAAACAAGGATTACAAGAAGACAATAGATAAGTTTCCGAACATAAAATTTCCGAGAGAGGTAATGGAGGAAAAGACATCCAATTTTGAGGGAGCATTTGAGTCCGGTGAGCCTTTGCGAGCCAGTCTGCAGCCTTGTTGATTTCCCCTGAACAATGGACCAGCTTCATCGAATTTAATTGGGCTAAAATTCCTTGAAAATTCTCTATTATAGTCTTCACATTCCATGGGTTTTTGGCCCAGCCCAATACACTGTTCACCACGGTCAAGCTATCAATTTCGCACTCCACTTTTTGACTTTGTACTTGCGTAGCTTCAACTCCTCCCACATGCAGCTCCTTTCTTCTCTTCAGAAACTCCAGCCTGTGCAGAACAGCTAGGGCTTTGGCTTGAACAGAGGATGGGTGCATTTGGGAAGGCCTTTGAAAAAAGCTTTTGAGAAAATGCAAACACCTTTAAGTTAAAGGGGTTTTTCAAAATGTAAACAGTGTTTGGTAAATTGTACTTTGAAAGTCCATTTTTAAGTCGCTTTGGAAAAAATAGTGTTTGGAAAGACTACACATTTACAAAGGACTTGGTGATTAATAAAAAAATAAAAAACTATCAAAAAAAAAAAGAGTTCGCCGACAAGGGGCAGGAGGCCGCTGGTGAGAGGCAGGCGGCCGCCGGCGAGACCCGGAGATGACCGGCGAGGGTCGCCTAGGGTCGGGTGACCTTTGGCGAGGGTCGCCTAGGGTTGGATGACCCTTAGCGGCCCTTCATCGGAGGTTGCGCGACCTCGCGATGATCGACGCGACCCAGATTTGGTCGCCGAAGGTCACGCAACCTCGCGGCAACCAAATCTGAGTCGCGCCGATCGGTATTACGACCTCGTGGCGACCAGATCGGGTCGTGCGACCTCACGGTGACTAGATCTGGGTCGCGCCGATCCGTCATGCGACCTTGCCGCGACTAGATCTGGTCATCAGAGGTCGTGTGACCTCGCGACAACCAAATCTGGGCTGCACCGGTTGTCGCGAGGTCGCGCGACCTTCGGCGACCCGGATCGGGTCGCGCTTGAGGTCGCGTGACCTCCAATGACCCAAATCTAGGTCGCGCCTGAGGTCACGCAACCTAGAGTTGGGTCACGGTGATGCGGCTCGCGGGCGGTCCCAGGACTCGCGAGCGGTCGCCGCGACTCACCGGGGTTGCGTGGCTGGCCGGTGATGGTCGCCGCGATCTTGTCGACCTTAGCCGAGTCCATCACCGGCCTCTCGAGCTCGTTCGCGCCGCTGGAGAAGAAGATGAATAGTACACATGTAAACAGTGATGAGGCATTCCGAGAATGCTGAAAGCCCAAGGCAGCCTAGGACTTGCCTTGGGCTTTCAGCCTTGCAAATGCCAACATTCCCCCAAAGCCCCTGGCAAAGTAGTTCCCAAACACCTCCATTTTGGCCCAAAGGCCTTTAGCCCCCTAAAGCCCCTTCTAAAGTAGTTTCCAAACGCACTCGATGAAGCTCGAACTTCTCGCATGAAGCCATCGACGACTAGTCCAGCGTGATCTCGTAGGATTCCAACTACTGATCCGGCGTATTCTCGTTGCACCCATGAGCAATCAACGTTTAATTTCATCTCCCCTCTTCCCGGTGGTGTCCATTTGCTTGGTAAGTTCATAGCTGTGGTTTTCTTTGCCCCCTGTTTTTGCTGCCCTTTGCTGAAGTTTAGTAGTTGTGCTTGCGCTAAATCAACGATGGAGTGTGGATCTAGTGGCTTAGCTCGAAATATGAAGTTGTTTCGATTTTTCCATACAACCTAGAGCACCATCCCAACCAGCTTGTTCTCGGTAAGTCATTGCTCCCTTTGAATCTCTCCGACAGCCACTTATCAAACCTGGAAATAGTATTGAGGTTGCATCTGAGATTGATTCATGGGTCTTCCCATATATGTTTCGTCCATTTGCAGAGCAAGAACAGGTGTTTGGTTGTCTCCGGATATTTATGTTGATTCATACAAGATCTGCAGGTGTTTTACATGGTATGAGCTCAATTTCCATATAAGATGGTTGCTAGAAGGGTGCTCGGATTGGCTATATGTACGGAGAAATCTTGTGTAGATTTTCACAACCAATCACACCATCATATCATAGCTTGAAAAAGAGTGAGAAGAGAAGGTCACCAATATGGCTTCCCATAGAGTTTGTTTATTCATAGGTATTCTTTGCCTGATTTCTCTTTGCTTTACATATAGGCTCCATTTGTTTAGCATAAAATGAACCATTTGAAAAACGTTTTCTAAAAAAATAATTTCTTTTATTGCTTGAAATGAATACTTAATAAAAAATGTTTTCATTATCGATAACAATTTATATCTAAACATATTCATTGATGATGACATTTTTATTTTTTCGTTCATTTTTCTAAGCAATACGAGTGATCATTTTTAGGATAATATTTTCCAAATTATTCATTTTCCTCGAAACAAATGCCACCCTAAGGTTAAGTTTCATAAGCATTCATCTAGTAATTCATTTTGTTTAAGGTGGACTACGACATTACCAATATATGACGAGATGGTTTCATATTTGATAAGATTGATAGCCAAACCTGTAATTCTCAGCAGGTTTCTTGAATTAAATATTCCACATTTTGTCTAATTAGTCACGGTAGCTATCAGTTTGTTATATGTAAGTATGATGATTGCTGGAATTTCCTGAATTCTTGTATCTCAGAAATGTCAGCTGCAAGGGATGTCAAGAAAGACACGACTCAGTAGACGGATAGAGGGTTGTGTGAGCAGCATCCTGACTGCAACTTTACCTGCATGAGCTTCTTTCGAGCAGATGAAGGAACCTGCAAGAAGGTCGTTGGTCGTTGCTTGTGTGTATATTATATTGCGGCGCCAAGTTAAATTGTTTCTTCTCATGGTTTAAATCGTTATGAATAA
This sequence comes from Eucalyptus leucophloia subsp. euroa, assembly GCA_017140325.1. Lineage (NCBI taxonomy): Eukaryota > Viridiplantae > Streptophyta > Magnoliopsida > Myrtales > Myrtaceae > Eucalyptus > Eucalyptus leucophloia. The sequence goes on along the minus strand of CM029474.1, from coordinate 38,408,002 downwards.
AAATTATACCTTCCATACAAATTGCCCTTCTTGTTTCAACTTTTCCTACAAAAAACTCATGTTTCTTAGTCTCGTGGATAGATGATGTTGTATAGGCTCGTGAAGCAGTGAAACTTCCCTATTTACTTTGATCATCACTATCGTTAGGGAGAATATTACATGTAAAAATCATATCATGTGTCCATAATACAGAGAGAAGTCGATCAAAGTGCGGATTTTAATAATGTAGCCTGTTCCCCCAACTATGACTCGGCCCGGGCCGGCTCAAACATGTCAATATTCAAATTGATATATACTGTGGAGAGGCCCGGACAATGCATTAAACCCGATCTTTTAGTCCGGTTCAAGATGAACCCATTAAATAACTCCTATTAATGACCAGGCCACTCACTAGCGTTTCAAGAAAAAGAAACACCGATTCAGCTAGAGTCGGTTCACGAATCAGACATCAACTCTTGTAGTTATCATACTTCCGGAGCATCCTTCAGTGTTCACGCGTGACTATATCATGACACATAGATGCACGTTTAATGAGGGTGCATCTTCATTGATTGTTTCTTACCAACATATGCTTACATTACCTACCATAGAACAGAAAACGAAGGCAAATAAACAGGAGGACGACGGAGGTAACACGGGAGACTTCAAACCTTGAAATCATGAAGCGTCCTGATGCCAAACCTATGACACTTCCGCAAGCGAGAAAACATTACTCACCAGGAGCGATTGGATCCTGAAATCAGTAGCTTCACATCAACCGACCTAATCAACTGTGCAAACAGAAATAAATAAAAAAAGAAGAAAAAAACACAACCAAGAAAAGGGTGGTTGTATAAGTAACAACGATTGTCTCACGTAATGATTGCAGCACCAGATTTTTTCCGTTGACAACCAGATTCGAAACGCATGTAATTGTAAGACAAAAAGTACCAAACTAATTGATTTCCTTGGAATTTCCTTGCAGTTTGCCAACGATGGCTTGTGTTGCAATCTGTGCTCTTCATTTCGAGAATGCATTCACTGGACACGGAAAGTGTTTTCGTTTGAGAATGGCTCAGATTCTTGAACCAGATAACCCATGTAAGCATTCCAGACGTGCTTGCCAGAACGATTTCAAGTGAAGGAACGAAAAAATAATCAGTTTGAATGCCGATGTCAATCCAAAGCATGCCTAATGGGCACTCGGTTATCCAATTAGGAACATCTCTCACACTCAGTCGGAAGATAATTTAATCGTCCTTCTATTTTATGTGTAATTTATAAGTATAAATGGAATCCTTGAAAAGCAACCGCCCTTGGGAATGTCCAACCAAACATGTTTTTTTTTTTTTTTTGGTCGAAAGAAAACATATATTAGATCAAACGGTAATACAAGCAGAAGCTAAAGCTTCCGAAGAGATGATATCCTGGAAAATAAAGGGAGGGAAAAGAAGCCAGTTGCGTATTGGGCCATGATCTCGGTGGGCTTTAGAAGCCTAGTCGGCTGCTAGGTTAGCTGTTCGGTGAACATGGTGGAGAGAGAGATTATGGCATCGAGAATACACTTCGCGTAGAATCGCAAAAAGATGGCGCTCCGTCCATGGCGGCTGCTGCTGCTGCTGAACGATTTCCACCAATGACAGACAGTCAGACTCAATCACGATGTGTTGAAGATGAAGTCCCTGTTGGATCAGATGTTGGATAGCCGATATGAGAGCATAGATTTCAGCTTGGAAGGCCGATTGGGTTGGAACAGTTCTGGTAATCACATCGGTAAGAACTCCTTTACAATCTCTGTAGATACATGCAATTGATCCATCCTCCGACCTTGGTCGAAAAGTCCCATCAACATTACATTTAAGGCATCCCTTGTCAGGTGGTTTCCATCTCCGATTTGAACTGACCAGGTTGTTGTTGATCTGCTGTACAGAGGGGTGTAAAAGCATGATGATTTGGCTGTGGGCTAAGGCGTTGTCCACGGCTTGGAGAGGATCTAGTTGGTGTTGCTGAAAAATTGCGTTGTTTCTTTGTCGCTAGATCTCCCACAGCAAACTGGCGATCACTTTGAAATCAGGGGACGCCTTCGGGAGGGTAGCTCGGGTGGCAACCTAGGCATCAAAACGTCGAACCGAGGTAGGTGAAATCGAGACCCTAACTTCTTCATGATTCCAGATGTTTTGGGTCCAAGGGTAGAAAAAGAAAAGATGTTCAATCATTTCTGGAATGTTGAGGTTACAAAGTGTACAGTAGGGGTTAGGGGAAATATGGCGTTGATAGAGATTATCTTTTGTAGCAATGACGTTTTTACAAGCTAACCATAGAAACACTCGAAGCTTAGGAACATTTCGCATATGCCAGATTTTCCTCCATAATTGAGTAGGGGTGTTATAAGAGGATGAAGCTACTTTAATTGGGGTATTTTGGGTCGAAGAGTAACAACTTTTCACTGTGTAGGTACCGGAAGAAGTAGTAGTCCACACTAATTGATCATGCAGGAGCAAAGGGTTGAGAGGTGTATTCAAAATAGCTTCACTGACCTGGGCATCAAAGAAAGTGGTAACAAGAGAGGTCTTCCATTTTGATCTTGGTAAGTCTATTAGATCGGCAACTACATCAGGTTCTCCCTCCTCTGCTACTCCTCCTATCTGACCAAGTGGTAGCTAGGTATCTTCTCTTATTCGAATATGTGATCCATCCCCAATGAGCCAATGAAGATTAGGAGTAATAGTATCTTGACCTTTTAACATACTTTGCCACCCCCATGAAGGTTGATAGCCTGATTGGGCATTTTGGAAAGAGGAATACCTAAAATATAATCCCTTAAAAAGCTGACTCCAAATAGCATTAGGTTGTTGTAAAAGACACCAAGCTTGCTTACCAAGCATTGCTTTATTGAAGTTAATCAAATCTTGAATCCCATCCCCCTTGATGCTTTTGACTGCTTCAATTCTGACCAGTTTTGCCAATGAATTTCAGATTGACTGTTGTTTTTGCTCCACCGGAAAGCTGAAACCTTCCTCTCTATTAATCTACAGAGCGACAAGGGAAGCTTAAAGATGGACATGGCATACTGAAGTAAGACCTGAATTACTAATTTCAGCAGGATCTCCTTGCCACTTTTTGATAAGAATTTTTGCTTCCAACCAGCTAATTTAGTATTGACTCTTGCCAGGATCCAGGAGAACATCTCACGTTTGGAACGACCCTAATCAGAGGGGATGCCCAAGTACTTACCATATTTACTGACCACCGGTATTCTCAGTTCATTTGCTAAGTTGGTTTGTAAGGAGATAGGGTAGTGTTTGCTAAAAAATAAACCTGATTTGTTCCGGTTAATGAGTTGGCCCGTAGCTAGGTAATATTGGTTTAGGATATTAGCAAGATTTTGGCATTCAGAAACCGTGGCTTTTAGGAAGAATACTGAGTCATCAGCAAAGAACAAATGGGATAACTTAGGACAGGCTCTATTGAATTGAATCCCCTGTAGGTGGCCCATATCCACAGCTTGGCTGATAGTAGTTGACAGAGCATTAGCAAGTAGAATGAAAATATATGGGGATAGGGGGTCACCTTGGCGAAGCCCTCTAGTAGGCTGAAAGTAAGGGATTTGTTCCCCATTAAAGCAAATACTAAAGGAAGCCGTAGTAATGCAAGCCATAACCATAGTAACCCAGCTGTCATGAAAGCCTAACTGCTGCAAATAGGCTTCCAAGAAATCCCATTCAACCCTATCGTAAGCCTTCTGCATATCTGTTTTCAAAATAAGATTGAATCTTTTCTTGCATGTTCTCACTTTAAACTGATGAAGCACTTCTTGCACCACCATGATATTGTCTTGTATCTGCCTGTCACCGACAAATGCCGCTTGTTCTTTTGATATCAAAGTAGGGAGCCAAGGCTTAAGTCCGTTGGCTAGAATTTTCGAAATAATCTTATAAGCGAAATTACAAAGACTGATGGGTCGGTACTGATCAATGCTTTTTGCATGGTGAATTTTAGGAACGAGGGCAATTATTGTTCTGTTTAGTCTAGGAGGCATACAACCTGTTGTGAAGAAATCTTGAACTGTTTTAATGATAGTTGTTTTGATGATATTCCAGTGTTGCTGATAGAAGAGGCCATTAAGGCCATCAGGTCCAGGAGCCTTAGAAGCACCCAGTTGGAAAGTAGCCTAGTAAATCTCCTCCTCTGTTACCCCACTCATCAATTGTTGATTCATTTCAGATGTTACCACAGCTGGACATTGCTCTAAAAATGGACGAAAATCCTGGTATCCCATAGATTGATATAATTGAGAAAAGAAGTCCGTTGTCATAACCTTGAGCTGTTCTGGCTCCTTGATCCAAGTCTAGTTAGCATCTTTAAGCATAGCAATTCTATTTCGTTGTCTCCTTTGCATAGTACAGGCGTGAAAGAAATTTGAATTTTTATCTCCCCTTTTCAACCAGTGAATCCTTGAGCGCATGGCCCAGAACTGCTCCTCTTGATTCCACAGTTTTTGAATTTCAATTCTAATAGCAATGGCTTGCTCCTTATCGCCAATCTGATAAAATTTCGTTGATAATTGTCTGCAGTTGTTGTTGCAATTGGGAGATTCGCTGATGGCCATTACTAAACCTTGCCTTACTCCAGCTAGCTAACTGATCAGCAACTGCCTGCAATTTAGAGACCAAAGAGGTATTCCTTCTCTCCCAAGCCTGTTTTATTACCTCTTGGCATTCTTGATCTTGACTCTAGAAAGCTTCATAATGAAAGGTCTTTGCTCGCTTGACAGATGGAGAACGAGTATGCAGCAGTATAGGACAGTGATCTGAACCTATAGGTGGTAGGGCAAACACTTCTGTAGAAGGGTATGATAGCATCCAATCCATTGAGCAAAAAACACGATCTAACTTCTCCTTCACCAGAGCATCCCCTGCTCGATTATTTGACCAGGTAAATTCACATCCTTTACTGTGTAGTTCAAGTAAAGCACAGTCATTGATTAAATTTCTAAAGGATGTCATTCGCGAGGTAATGGCTGGTCTTTTTCCCATTTTCTCATAGGGGGAAAGGAAATCATTGAAATCACCTACACACAGCCAAGGTAAATGATTTGCAGCAGATATTACCCTAATTGTATCCCAAAATGCCTGGCGTATCTGATAAGTTGAAGGGGCGTGCAGGCATGTTAAATGCATCGAAGCAGCTGTCAAAGGGTCAAGGACTATGAGATCTACAAAGTGATCATCCGACTGTACAATAGTAACATCAAATAGGTCAGTCTAGAACACAACATGTCCACTTGAGAAGCCAAGTGGATCTTTCAAAAAAGAGTGAGGGAAGCGAAATCTTCGTTGTAAGCTAGTCACAACTTTCTGTACATTCTTTGTTTCCATTAGAAAAACGATGTCGGGCTTTTCAGAGGCTAACAACGCCTTCAGTGCTTGAATTGTTAGGGGATTGCCCAACCCTTGACAATTCCAACTCAGGAGTTTCATTTGGAAAGCGGTGGTTGTTAAGGGCCAGCCGCCAAAGCCCAAGGAGCAGGATTGTCTCCCACAATCATAGGAGTGGCCATAAGGTGGGTTTCATCGAAGTCTGCAGAGTAATTAAGTCGAGTGTCATAAGGTGAGTATCTTTTGGTTTTCTTGCTTGATCCCCCAATTGGCATTGGTCGAGGGATTTTGGGTTTCTTCTGTTGGGGAATGTCCAATGAAGGTAGCTGAATGCTCTTCATCTTTGCCTTTGTAGGTACCAAATCTGAAGTTTTCGCTGTTGGGTTGATAGAGTTCAGATGTGTAGAAGTCCTTGGTGGTAGAACATGGGTTGCAACAAGGGCCTCTGATGCAGGAATAGGAGGGAGAGCTGGGATAATGGCCTGCATAGTTGGAGGGGTTTCAGGTACTGTCTCTTCCATCTATTCTATAGGTGCTGAAGGATGATAAAAAGCATCCCAATAAGGGCTAAACGTTTAACCTCCGCTCTCAGCCATGGGCCATAGGCCATCGTCTCGTGGCCTTCAAATTGTGCTTCATCATAAGGGTAATCTTGACATGATGCTGCATAATGACCAAGCTTTCCACAAGAATAACAGTAGTGGGAAAGTTGCTCATACCGAAAATCTAGCCATAGGGGTTTGCCTTCAATTCTTATAAGCTTGCCTGACCTTAAAGGTGCTTTCAGGTCTAATTCTATGTGGACTCTCCCAGATGTATCCGGTTTCACTTCCAGAACTCGACCCACCTGTTGCACGGCTCTTCGCAGAAGTGGTGGAGTAGTCCACTCCAAAGGTAAGCCTATCACATGCACCCATAAAGCGCACTTAGAAAAATCGTAATAGTGTAACGAAGTATTGGATTGCCATGGACGTAGATGGACCAAATGACCTGAGAATAACCAAGGGCTACCCTCTAATATACGCCCTTTTTCCATTTCAGATCGAAATTTAATGATATACAGCCCATTATCACTAGGAGAAATCTCAACTTGATCAACACGCCACGCTTTCTTCATCGCGACTTGAAAAGCAGATAAATTGACAGTAGGATTTGTGAAGATATTACCAACCAGTATAAGGCGACAGTCCTTCAGTTTTTCCGAGGCAGGGTATGTCATCCCAAACCTCCAACTCCTGTTCCGAACATAGACGTCCCAGATGATGACACAACGAAGCAATTCGCAAGGTATTTTCGCTTTAATCCATAGCCAAAATATTACAGGAATTCAGTAGTTTGGGTTAATTGACAAAAACAGAGTATTGAAATAAGCTTTCAGGTGTTGCATGTTGCGGATCGCATACATGCAACTCGGGAATTGCGGATTCAAGTAAAATTGAGAAGACCAGTAGCAAACAGAAGGGGTTGAGAAGAGGATGAGGATCGCGATGACTGTAAGGGATGAGAGAAACTTCGCATGCAAGGCAATTTGCGAAGGTTGGGATCAATTATGGTGGAATTTGAAGTAAACAAAGGAGGGTCAAACAGAATGTGAAGTGCAGAAAGATAATTGAGAAGACGGAAGACATTGGTGAAGACTCAAGCATGACGCAACTTGAAACAGGGTTGCTCACCCCAAGTTGTGTCCAACCAAACATGTTGACAGGGTCAAGATGTCACAATTTAGATATGACTTAGAAGAAAACACAGATTAGTTATGTCATTCTACTAATTTCGTAGCCTATATATATATCAAGATAGACAATGTGACATCCTGAACCCCGTCCTGATAATATGAAATGGTTGTTTCGTCGACACGCTTATGGTTAATTTACTTGGAACTGATCACTCACGAGTTAATTAATCTATTAGATGAGGCCGTTAAGGGATATAAACGCAATAGATTAGAGAATTCGATTGGAAATCGACCGCTATACCTATAATAATCGGCAAGGGTCAATATGACACCGTTATAATCAATTAGCGAACAGGTATAAGCCGATTTGATGATATTTCGTAGTCGAATTGTGAGTGGTTCCGCAGTGATTGCGCTATTCGCGTCGAACAGTGATAACCCAATTTTCTATCGATATTATACTGAGAACATATAATTGAAACCTCGTGATTTTTGTGACAACCGAGAGTTGTCTACAAGTCGGAGATGCATAAATGTGGATCGAAAATTATCGACCATGAGTAAAACGTGCTAAAATCCCTAAAAGCTTTATGTTGTACTAAAATTGTGTTCGGTCGATTTTAACCACGAAATTGAATTCATTTTCGGGAATCGGACATTCAAGCGTGTCACGATTCATTTTTAGGACGTCGTCTCATCTTTCGGCGAAATTTCGTCGAGTCCAGAATTTTGTGGAAAAATCGGTTTTCGGACAAAATGGAAAATAAGTGGAAATTCGGAATTAAAGGAAAAAGGGGGAAATTGCTGCCCAAAAGGATTTGTTTGTGGGAAATAAGAGGAAAATTGATCATTGGTGGAGCTAAGGACTTTTGTGCATGAAGACTTATGTGGCTTTGAAATGAGTGAATAGATATTTTGGCTAGGGCTCCTATTGGTTGATGCCTTGACTTCATAGTTCCCTATCTGCCTCTCTCTCTCTCTCTCTCTCTCTCTCTCTCTCTCTCTCTCTCTTTCTCTCTTCAATTCCCCCCATGCGTGAGCCCCTTTCTCAACCGCCCACCTTTCTTCTTCCTCTTCTTCTTCTTCTTCATTTCTTTTCACGCTCATTTCCCTCAATTTCCCTTTTGTTGCTTCACCTCATGCTTGCACTACCGCCTCACACCACACAGCAACACTCCTCCATCACCGCCTATACCATCAGCCACTTCCCTTTGCCAACCCTCCACTGTCCCCACCCTCTTAGTTCGCAAACCTCACCTCACGTCCAACACAGTCACCGCCTTAGTCCACTTTGTTGTTCAGCACAACACTGCCCACCTTCACCAGTCCGCCAACTCCTCCGGCCACCGGTTGAGCACCACCACACCGCCTTAGTTCCACCACCCACCGAACAACCTCACCACCACCGTTCCCCAGCAGCTCCGCCCAGCACCAGCTGCCTGTCCCACCTCCAGTTGCTGTTTGCTTAGCTTGTCGTTGCCACTGGTTGCCTGCATCATCACGGTCAACTGCCACCAGCCCACCCAGCTCCAGCTTAGCGCAGCCATGACCATCCACCTTAGCTCCCATAAACAGAACTGCCCAGCTCTCTTGGCTGAGCCTTATAGGGCCTTTTTCCACCGTCGTTAGGCCTCCGTTGGAGACACGATAGTCTCCGGTTCTCATCACCGTCGCGTTGCCATCGTTGTGAACCCACCATCATCTTAATCCGGTGAGTTAACTCCCTAATCCTTGATTATGTTGTTAATTGCACTTAGGGGGTTAGTTTAGCTTTAAGATGGATTAGTGTTAATCTAGTTGGTTAGATTAGTACTAATGAGGGTGGTTTAGCTTGGTCTAGTGGATTTCTCTCCAGATCGATTTATTGGACACTCGCTGTTTGCCATTTTTGTGGATTAAAATGTGCTACGATTTTGAGGTTGCTTCATTCTTAAAAAATATTTTAGACATCTTTAGCTATGACATATATTTTACTCAAGATTTTATGGTTATAAAAGAACAAGATTTCAGCTTCATTACTTGCAAAACAGAATATCGGTTGGTGCTGGAGCCAGTGACCTTTTGGTGTTTAATGGATTTTTATCAACTCTTAGGGTTCGATTTTCGAAAGAGTTTTTCACAAAAGTTGTTCATCACATCTTGTAGTTTAACATAGTCAAATTTCAGATCAAACAAATAAATTTTGGACTTTGAACTAAACTGATTTTGGAAAACATAGTTTATGGACACATACATAGTTTTTGTAACGGTTTGAGCAATTTAGTGCTCTCATTATAGAAAGATCTGGGTCAAGATTTCTCATGAAAAGTGTTTGTTTCAGTGCCCTTTATAACACATTCAAATTTGAGAAGTTTCCAAACTCGTTTGGTTATGTTTCTAGAATTAAACTAAGAGACACACGAGTGGACCCGATTTCTATTGGTTGGGGACGGTTGTGATTTTGTAGTTGTTCTTGGTATATTGCTTACTGGGAAATGAATATGTTGTGATTTGGTGGATGTTTGGAATACCGAGAACTCGTGCTTGATATTATGAGAATGGTTGTTCTATGATGATTGTTTATTATTATTGCAAGAGATGGCCTTTGGGCATTTAAATAGAAAGAAAATTTAGGTGTCGGGTTTGGATACCAAATCTCATTTGCTCAATAAAACGACAAGGTTTTAAACTAGGTGCATGCAAAATTTGACAGATTAATTTTGAGTGCGCAAGGACCTACAAATTTATTTTAGAAAGTTTTCAACAAAAGAAAATGGTGCAAGGTTTATCGTTTAAAAATGGATTTTGGTGTTTTGGGCTAATTGATGAAAGATAAGAAATTGGTTGATTGATGACGTGCTTGCATGGTCATTAAGTAGAACCCATCCTAATGCGTATGAATACAGGGATGATGCTCCTGTGTGGAATGCCGTCTAGGTGGAGGATGCTAGACGTTGCTGTTCGCGGATGGATTTCGAAATGAAACTCTTGTGTGGAATGTCGTCTAGGTGGAGGATGTTAGACGAGGCTGTGCCTGATAGGGCGGGGCGATGCCTGGTTATGCTAGATGATCATCAACTTTTGAGTTGGTCATGGCTGATGGGTCGTAATAATCGGAACATGCCTGAATGGTTGCGATAACTGCGCCTGATTATTGGACAAAATTGCTGGCGTGGTATGGGACGTATCATAACGGTTTGGTCTTATAATCGAGACCCATGTGATTGAAATGATGTGTTCTGGTTATTAAACTGCGCTTGCTGTATTGATAATAGCCTATGTGATGCACTAACGTGCAGGTACGTGCCGATGCAAGGTGAGTTTTGTATGGTGTGTGCTTAGGACCGCTTTTGAGGCAAATTTGCATCCTAATCGGGATTTAGGGTTTTGACTCGCTGAGATTTTTATCTCACCTCGTCGTGGGTTAACCTTTTTTTGGGCCATAGCGTGGAGATCTACCGAGTGCGGATGTGGTGGGCGCGAGATGCGATACCTTTTGGTTGGCCCTGTCGTTAGTAGAGTTTAGGTTAACTTTAGTCCCTGAAGGTTTTTGAAAAGGGTCGATAGGAAGTTGACGTGTAAAGGCTTGTAAGTATTAAACTTCCTAGGGTTAATAGTTGATAAATGAATATGTTGCTTTCGGCAACTTTTGTTGTGCTTGACTATCCCAATTGTTTGTTTATTGGCTGGGGTTTATTTAATTCGCTTCCACATGTGCTTAATCGAAAGAAAAAGAAAAAAGAATGGGTCGGTGACACGTCCTAAGACATCGTATTTTTAATCGACCACCGAGAGATGTGCGCATGCTGAGGCACCCCATGAAATGGCCCCTGAACCGTTAGGGTCGCCATAGCTCACTTACCTTTCACTTGACTTGGTAATATTCACTATGATACCATAGAGTTGTAGTGGGTCCACATGTCTTGGGGGTTTATATCATTTAGATCGGTCCCAGCACGGTTCATATAGCGGAAGCATATTCGATATCTCCCTAACCCATGCTCAAACTAAATAATACAATGCGATGCACATCAACTACACATTTCATATATATATATATATATAAGTTAGAGCCGAACCACTTTTATTTACATAATTTGATCAGACATCAAGAGTCGGCACATCAAAAGGCCAAGGCTTTACTAAGCTTGGCTATAACCAAAAGTACCCGACCCCACAGCAGTCATGTACATCGATCCATCATCCAGTGTTGGCTATCCAAAAAGTGTCATCCGCTACCCATCACATGCACAATCACACCTAGCCCGATCCATTGGCTGGCAGCGGCAGCAGCATCCCTATCATGGTCCGTCGCGACGAACATGCACAGACAGGAACTCCTGTACCACGGGGCCATCAGGTAGACCCACATCATACATGACTAAGACTCGAACATGGACGAATACCAGTCCACGAACACCAACACAGGTGTGCTCTGAACACTCAAACCTTGACGTCGGTCGGTATGCCATAAAAAGTACCACGTGTGACAGGTAATAGAGGCATCTCTTAATCTGAAATGTTAGTCCCCAAAAGGGTTGAGTACAACCACTCAGCAGTAAAAGATTCATCAAGCTATATCAAGCATTACTATTAATATCCAGATTCAAGTATGGTAGACAAAAACAAGAAATTAGAGAATAGGTATGTATCAGAATCATGAAATCCTTCAATGTGATGACAACATATCCAAGATAGACTAATCTCAATCATAGGGCCAAACTGAAATATCATGTTCCGTTCCATGCCATACACTCAGTCTTATATCCAGACCCCACACATTTATAGTAGAATCATTCATTTTATCATTCAAAAGGGTTTTATCCCCGGAGGACCAATGTTTGCATCTCTCCGGCATTCGCATCCCTCCAGGCATCACGAAAGCCTCCGGCATTTAGCTACTTAAGGTCACCGGGTATTGGGAGCAAATCATGCCTCCAAGCATCTCGTATCCCATCTAGCATCACGAGGAACCTCGAGGGCCTCCCATGAAAATGGTTACCCTGGCCATTCGGAATTACGTGCCGACTAGCATGCTACTAGGCATCTCGAAGCTCCCGGGGAAAAACCTCCGGCATTCAGCCATTTAAGGCCACTAGGCATTCACAAGGCATTGACTCACTCGATCCTTTGGGTATCCTGACTCCCGGGGCATCGTTGACCCGAGGGTCCAACGGCAACAATTTAACATTTTAAATTTACAAGATTCCTTTCAAATGCCAAGAACAATCCATTTCATGCATTCACTATCCAAGATCGATATTGCACAAATATCCACAACCAGTACCATCATATCACATAACCATTACACAACATATTCACTTTTAGGACATTTTTGTGAAAATTCGAAAATAGAGCAACTCGATTTTACCATGCACAGTTCTGGTAAATATTTTGAAATAAATACTAAATGAGCTCGGAAAATTGTGAAATTTTACCATGTTATCAATGAGACCTTAAGATTTTTTTTTTTTTTGTGAAGAACACCATGTCAAATTCCTTACGTATCAAGAGTAAAAATTCCGGTATTCCTTATTGACGTTCTGTAAAATTTCCAGATTTAACATTTCCATATAAAAATAATTTCATCGACCAAATATTTTCCATTTATGCTAAAGTTTTGATATGTTACTCTTACAGATGTGCTCTCCAACTTTCATTAAGGATTCAAAGTCAAATTTTGGCTAGAAAATTTCAGAAAAATCGAGAAATCACCGGAGGTCATGCTGCTCTTGTGAAAACAGTTTACTAGCCTAAAGAAAACTATTCCTACACTTTGAGTCTCGGTATCCAACGTCCACAGTCAAGATTTACAAGCATATTACACCACAATACAGCCTTTTTACTTCCCAAAATCCACATAGCTAAATCCTTGAGTTCTCATTTCAATTCAAAAGCGAAATCCACCAAAACTTGCTCTATTTTTGCTCCATTACCTCAGCCAGCTTCATCTCCTTCATAAAAAATCGACATGCGGCTCTAAATTCCACATTTTCTCACATCTACCAACTCCTCACTAGATAAAACAACAAGCAAAACATAGATTGAAGAACTTCTACTTGCCTCAAGTTCAAAGCAACCGCAACAAGCAAATCGGCAACTTAGGGCTCTGGGCATGGCTCGATCGATGGCGGAACTAGGCAGCATCAACGCCAGCAGCTAGGACACGGCAGAAGACAGTCTTCCTCTTCCCCCTCGCGGCCCACTCGCCCCTCTCTCTCGCTCGAACTCTCCTCCTCTCTATCTCGCTCGCTTGCTCGCTCGGTCTCGCTCTCTCTATTTCTCGCCGGTTCCTAGATCAATCCGCCCCCCTCTTCCTTTTGATTGCTTAATGGCTAGCAATCATTAGATTTTGCATGCAAGAGACACTTGGCTCCAAGAGGAAGACAAGTGTCTTCAACAAGAAGACAAGTGGAGGAGGTGGCGTGGCCTCCATCCGGTTCTCCTCTATGGGCCCGACGGTTTGGGCCTCTTGGCTTGCTTTGGACTCAAAAATTTTGGGCCAAGTTGTCCCATGTCCAATTTAAATAGCCCATAGAAAAAATATCAATAATAAGCCCATAATTACTACACCACTTTAGGGCATTTGATTTTTATATAGGAATCAATATTATATTCCCATAGCAAATTTCACATAGGGGTTTGGTCAAAGAGATAAAATATCATGGCCGATGATGTAATTGTCCACATGGCCATTCAAAGACAATTTCCTTCCCTTAAAAATTTAATATTTTGAGTTGTCGGAATTCTTGGATGCCACACATGCCCAGGGTTTGGGGCATGACATCCCCGCTCGAAGTGGTATCAGAGCTGGTCAGTATCTGGAGTGATAAGGTGCGATGGGTCTTGGGATAGTTAGCTAGGAAAGACATTTTCCTTACATTAATGCTTGTGATCGATTGATTATTTTGTGCAGGTCACTCAGACTTCTAATTCAGTGTTAGAATTGGAAAGAAGGCTTTTGTAAAGATTCTGAAAGATGAGCGATCTCGATCAGAGGACCCCTCGGAAGAGGGCAGTTTTGGCTGGTACTCGGAGTAGGACGCCGACTAGGATCGGTACCCAAGGTAGAGCGTTGGCTTAGGCTAGCATGAGGGAAAGAGTACCACCGCAGGCTGGTACTGGGGTCAGAGCACCAGGCGATCCTAGATTGGAATGGGATTGTTCAGGCGCTAGAGACTTTGGGGAATATGATTGGTTAGCAGGCTCAGAACCAAGCTATTGCTACCACCACCGCACTGCTGTCGCCAATGCCATTGCCGCTGTTGCCGCCACACCTGCTGAAGTCCCACCAAGAAATGGGAATGGTGGGTGGCTCATGCATAAATTGGTGGAGCAGTTCCTGAAATTGAAACTACCGAGGTTTACCAAAGTAGGCGATCCTGAGGCTGCAACCCTCTAGATCCGAGAGCTAGAGAAAGTCTTCACACTGTTGAGGTGCTCTGAGAAAGAGAAGATAGTTCAAGCTGTCTACCAGTTGCAAGGCAACGCAAGCACTTGGTGGGAAGTAACCAAAGGGAGAATGTTTCCCGAGGGTACGATTCCGGAGTGGAATGCCTTCATTGAAGTCTTTTACGGGAAGTACTTTTTAGATTGCACTAGAGAGCAAAAAATGGCCAAGTTCCAGCTTCTTCGTTGGAATTAGATGTCAGTGGACCAGTACGAGGCGAAGTTTGTAGAGTTGTCCAAGTATGCACCGAGGTTGATTGAAGACCCAATGGATAGAGCAAGGAGATTCCGAGATGGTTTGAGGCCAGAGATCAACGATCCACTGGTGTTGCTAAATTTTAAGAATTATAACGATCTAAATGAGAGTGCCTAGCTGATCGAGAGAAGCTTGAATGAGCGAGATACCGCATCTGGGTCGCGGTTCGTGTCCAACAGAGATGGTAATTGGTTCGAGAAGAGGCCAATGACAGGAGGAAGGTATTCCATTCCGCCCAATTGAAAGAGTGGGATCGAAAAGCCGGCCCCTAACCCAAATGGCACATGCCAAATTTGTAGAAGGAAATATGGACCAATCTCGTGTCCTGCTAGGATGAGAGCTTGTTATGGTGTGGCCAGTACGGCCACTAGATCAAGGACTAGCTCGTAGGCCTATGGGAGCACAGGTGCCATCGTCCTAGATAGGACAGCCAAGAGGTTTTCGTGGATAGGACAAAGGGATTTCAAGATGGTCTAAGACTAAACATCTGAAGCTAGTCGGTGCCTCTAAACCTGAAGTTAAGCAAGCCTAGGCTAGAGCACTACTAGGATGGATGACCTCCTGGGATAGTGCCTACCTATGCGCCAAAGGTGTAGCACCCCGAACCCTTCAAAAGTCGCCACAAGCACCAATGTTACATCTTATTACTCTTTTGATAGTACTTAGAAGAAGCGCCGTTATTCACAGGCATTTTTTTTTTTTAAACAAAATGGTCCCAGCGCGACTCATTAGCGGAAGCAAATTAAAACATCACCATCTCTTCCCCTACCAACCATGATACAAATACACACCACTAATCATCATGATTTTATAGACAAGCCACGACACTTTATTTACATATATTTTCAAGATGGGACTTCTTTGGGTCGGTACATCAAAAAGGAAAAGCTAGGACTCAGCCATGTCCAGCCTAAAACCCCAAAAAGAACCCTCGACCCTCTACATCTCACGTGCACAACTCCCATCATAAGTGTCGGCTAACTATCCCAAAAGATCCAGCTCCTACTCGTCATGCACGGGCCTCACACCCAATCCGGTGCGTCAGGCGGTGGAGGTGGCAGCATCCCTCTCATTACTCCATCACGACGAACGTGGACGGAGACGAACTCCTGGACAATCGGGCCCTTAGCCAGGCCTATGTCGTACATGACAAAATAGCGCACACGTATGTATGTCAGTCCAGGCACAGAAGGACAGTTGAACTCCTCGCACTCAACCTCGACATCAGATGGTAAACTGTAAAATGCGCCCTGCACAACGGCAGGAAGCGGCATGCTGTTAATCTGAAATGTTGGTCCCCAAAAGGGGTGAGTACAATCACTCAGCAGGTAAAGAAATCCAACAATCACTCAATGCATCATGCAAATTATACATGCATTGCAGGCGTTACTTACCTTGAAGCCATGCGCATACTATCATGCATCATTATCATAATCATATACATGTCATCATCATCATGACATCATCACATTACACATGTCATCATTATCATGACATCATCACCTTATCATCATCATCATCATCGTGCATATCATCATGCCATATCATATATCATCATCATCATCATCATCATCATCATCATCATCATCATCATGCATATCATCATGCCGTATCATATATCATCATCATCATCGTGCATATCATCATGCCATATCATATATCATCATCATTTCACATCACATATCATCATCATCATCATCATCATGCATATCATCATGCAATGGGTGATCATCATTATTTCACATCACATATTATCATCATCATCATGCATATCATCATGCCATAGGTTAATTTCCACTTTTAACTTTCAATTTGATCACCACATCACCCATTTCTCAGATCATCTATTTCATCATCCCCTTGGGCAAAGACCTCCGAGGCTTTCGGCATTCAGCCATTCTAGGCCACCGGGCATCCGGCCCCCCACATTCCGGGCATCTCGCATCCTAACTGGCATCACGAGGCATTCCCCTCGGGCAGAAACCTCCTATAAGGCTTCTGGCATTTACACTCCCTGACCGGGCATCCTGCACCCCAATTCTGGCATCGCGAGGTATTCCCCTCCGGCAGAAACCTTCGACAGGGCTTCCGGCACCCCCACGTTCCGGGCATCCTGAATCTCCCAGGGCCATCTGGCAATGCATCTCTATACATTCCGGGCATCATCCTCCACCACAACCACCTCCTCACTTATCATTATCCATGTTTACCGATTTCAGTCTTAATTTAGCATGGCATATGGCGTGACATCCAACAAGTCATACTTGGCATGGAATTCACACATGCATCTCAATTCAATATCATGCATACATCAAGACCTCACCATACATGAACATGGTATAATTATTTATGAAATAAAATTAAAGGAATTTATGGCCAATAAAAAAATCCATTTTTCATGCCCCTTTTTTCATTTATTTAAATTCCAGCTTTTTGTTATTTTCAAAAATATTAAATTTAATATCTATAAATTCCCAAAAATTATAAAAATTAAGGCAAGTTATAAACTAGCCAATAAGATAATTATTTCATGCAAAATACATGGCCAAATAGAATTTCACAAAATTTCACAATTCTCACAAAATGGCATGTCATTTTCGGGTAAAATCAGAATGCACAGTTTCTGAAGAAATTCGATTAAAATATCCATACTTCTTCCAAAAGTTACGAAATTTTACCTAGTTACAGCTAAGACATTTTCGTACATCTTTCATGAAGAACTCCAAGCTAGATTCTTTTTAGATTATTTTCTACAGTCTCACGAAACTTCTGGATCCATTACCGTATCGTCCAGTACATGCTTCTCCGAAATACTGAGTTTTCACCTGCCTATTCTCTTTAGTTTCCTCTGAAATTTGGATATGTTATACATAAAAGATGACCTCTACAAGTTTCATGAAGAGATCTAAGTCAAATAACCAGATTATAGTCGTCATTTAGGTCCATGAAGTCTCGGGTGTCCCAAAATACATCTCCAGAATTACTGTCTTCAAGATTTAGTAGATTTACTAGGCTATACTTGTTCATTTCACTTCAAATTTGAGTATGTTATAGTTTAAGATGTCCCCTACAACTTTCATGAAGAAATCGAAGAGAGATTCTTAACACAAACCAACATGAAACCACACATCCAACAAGAGGTCAGTAAAATCTTTCCAGATCTGAGGTCTCCGTAGGATGAAAGTTTAACCCCTCAAGTATCCATCATTGTCCACGAAATTTGATTATGTTGTAGTTTGAGATGTTAGCTATAACTTTCATGAAGAAATCGAAGCCAAAATCGGACTCCAAACATGCATGCAAGCTCACACAACATTCTGACTCAAACTGTTAAGCGAAAACAGTCATACCACCCAAGAACAATCCATCCATACTTCGGTTTTCCTCACCAAATCACCCAAACTCGACACTATATCAACCATACATGCAACAAACACACATGCAAGAGCAGCTAGAGGACTCCCACTAGCCTCTAGACCGGACGGACGGCGGTACACGGCGGCGAGCACGGCGGTTGGACGGCGACGACTCCTCCTCGGCTCCTCCTCCCTCTCGGCCACTCTCCCTCTCTCTCGCACGATCTCCCTGTCTCTCTCACTCTCTTGGGCGAATGAACCCGGCCACTCTCTCTCCTCTCTCCTTCCCTTTTATTCCCCTAATCCTCATCACTGATAATCATTGCTTGCCTTCAAATTAGCCAATCCATGGCATCCTCCTTTGTGCCACTTGTCCTATTGCATGCATAATGGGCTTTGAATTTGGGCTTGGGCTTGGGCCTCCTTTGTGGCCAGTCGACCACTCCTTCTTGGGCCTCCATGGGCCCGTTAGCTTGGCCCACTAAAGCTTAGGCCAATGGGCGTAAGGCCCAACCTAAAAATTGACTTTTTCCCTTTTTTTTTTGAATTTCTTCTATAAATATTTTTAAATTTTAATTTTCAACATGGCCAATGTCTTGTGACATTTGTTTATTGAAATTTAATTTATAAAGTGCATGCCAAGCATAGATTATTACCATTAATCTATCAAATTTAAATTCTCACAAGCACATGCACAAATCATCTAATCTTAAAAAGACTAATGGCTAAAGCATAAGCCATAGGAAATTTTATTACCCAATTAGAGACTTTAACACAATTTATGGCTTGACTTTGAATTTTGGGATGGCACAAAAGGATAAAACCGTGAGGCTTAGTATGAGATAGATCAAAGCGGACAATATCTTTATGAGTTAGTCCCTATAGAAATGGGACCCCTTCAGTAGATGTGTAGCTCGGGGATGAACCAGGCAAAGGCTGGTAGGCCTATAATGACACAGTCCGATGAGGGCGGGGAGTGGTCGCCGAGGCTAGAGGGTGTGAGCAAAGAGCAGCTCCTGGCAAGCTTCTAGGATGGCGAAGGGGACATGAATGAATCGAACTATGCACCGAATAGGAAGGGTAGTGTTTCTGGGATAATTTATTAGAGTGGCGTAGCGAAAGTATCTTCAAGCTTGTAGGACTTCGATTTATTGAAATTAGGTCGGAGAAAGGAGGACCACTGACTAGAGTTATACTTAACTATTTTGCCTATGTATGACTTTGAAGTCATGATTAAAAAGGATTGGTTTAAGAAGCAACGAGTTGTATTGAATTGTTGATTGGCTCAAGGAACATCTTCCTGTAATGGATTGTTGTTATATAATAATCTAGTTTAACCCATTAGTGGATGGAAGTTTTGAGTTTGTTGGAAATCAAGGAGGACCCTTGATTACTTTAATTTCGTCACTTAAGGCAACTCGGTTACTAGATATGGGTTGTGAAGGTTATTTGACAACCTTAGTTGAAATGTTAGTGAGGAGTCAGGAATGGAGGACATCGCCGTATGAAAAGACTTTGCATTGGATAGGTATGCTGAATTGTACGTTCGACAGATAGTTCGTCTTCATAGAGTACCAGTGACGATCACGTCAGATCGAGATCCGAAGTTTACGGCAGTTTTTTAGAAAAGTTTACAAACTGCCTTAGAAACGAAGCTGCAATATAGTATTGCCTATCATCCATAGACGGATGGCCAGTCTGAGAGGATGATTCAAATCCTCGAGGATATGCTGTGAGCTTGCGTATTGGACTTTAAAAGAAGTTGTGAGGATCAGCTTCATTTAGTTGAGTTCGCCTACAACAATAGTTATTAGCAGAGTATCCAGATGGCACTGTTTGAAGCGTTGTATGGCAGAACCTGCAGAACTCTTATTTGTTGGGACGAAGTTGGAGAGCGTAGGATTACTGGCATTGAGTTGGTTCAGCAGTCAGTTGACGCTGTTAAAGTTATTCGAGAAAGATTCAAGACCGCTTAAAGTCGTCAAAAGAGTTATGCAGATAAGTGGCGTAGACCACTGCAGTTTCAAGTAGGTGAACGCGTATTTTTCAAGGTGTCACCGATGAGGGGTACTTTGCGCTTGGCAAGAAAGGGAAGTTAAGCCCAAGGTACATCGGTCCCTTTGAGATATTGGAGCGCATTGGGATTTTGGCGTATCGTCTTGCATTGCTGCTGAGATTTGTTTAAGTGCATGACGTCTTCCATGTGTTGATGTTGAGGAAGTATGAACTTAACCCAACCCACGTACTGAATTCCGAGGAATTAGACGTGGACGAGAGAGTGTCATACGTGGAGAGACCAGTTCGGATAGTGGATCAAAAAGAGCAAGTGTTGCCCAGTAAGACGATTCCCTTGGTTAAAGTGGTCTAGCAACACCATGGAACGGAAGAAGCCACGTGGGAAAGCGAATGATCGATGAGACGTCAATACCCCATCTTTTTTTGTGGAAGGATTGTAATGGTTTAAATTTCAAGGACAAAATTTTTATAAGAGGGGAAGAGTTGTGACATCTTGTGGCACCCTCCGAACGGCCCCCGATCTGTCAGTGTCACCACAGTTCGCTTACCTTTCTCTTTCATGACCTGAAGGTCCATTAATCCTGGGGGCTTATATCTTTTAGGTCGGTCCCTGCGCAATTTATATGGTGAAAGCACATCCATCAACTCCCCTTTCACAAATTAAAACGATGCACACCAACTAAACACATTTATAGGTAATAAGCTGAACACTTTTATGCACATAAAACTAGATGGACATCTTTAGCCGGTACACCAAAATGCCGTAGTCTTCTATACTCAACTATACTTCAAAAGATGACTGACATCTTTTCCAACGGTCGTATACTTACAGTCCATCGATTAGTGTCGGCGTCCAAAAGTTCCTTCCTCTGTTGTCCTCCTCCTCGTGGTCATATTCAATCACTCGGTCCATCTACTGGTGGCGGTGGTAGCATAGGTATCTTGACTTAGTCTAAAATGTTAGTCCCCAAACGGGGTGAGTACAACCACTCAGCAGCAAAAGATTCAACAAGCTATATCGAGCATAACAATCAGCCACTAATTTCATACAAGATGGACAAGGTAGTAAGTCAAGGGATAATGGATATCAATATCATGGAATTCTTCAATACTAAAGCAATTGCAATTCTATAAGAATCATATGCCACATAATCAGATCACAATCATGAAACCCTTCAATGTGATGACAACATATTCAGACCCTACACATTTATAGCCGAATCATTCATTTTATTTTTCAAAAGGTTTCATCCCCGGAGAACCAATGTTTGCGTCTCTCCGGCATTCGCACCCCTCAGGCATCACGAAAACCTCCAGCATTCAGCCATTTAAGGCCACCGGGCATCTAGAGCAAATCACGCCTCTAGGCATCTCGTAACCCACCTAGCATCATGAGGAACCTCCAGGGCCTCCCATGAAAATGGTTATCCTGGCCATCCGGAATTACGTATCGACTATCATACCACCGGGCATCCCGAAACTCCCGGTGAATAACCTCTGGCATTCAGCTATTTAAGGCCACCGGGCATTCACAAGGCATCGACTCACTCGATCCTTTGGGCATCCCGACTCCCGGGGCATCATTAATTTGAGGGTTCAATGGGTAACAAATCACATTTTAATTTCACAAATGCATCATCATATGTCAAACAAGATATCTCATGAACCCTTTTATCAAACAAATTGCGTTTTAATTCACAAATGCATCATCATATGTCAAACAAGATATCTCACAAACTTTTTATCAATCACAATATCCCACCATCAGCATCATCAAATCACAAACCTCCCACCATCAGCATCACTAAGGCACATGGCAATTCGAGAACTATACTTCATATAGGACAATTCTATAGAAATCTCGAAACAGTAACTTAATTTATACAATTGCGCAGTTTTAGTAACAATTCCGAATTAATTACTAAACGGGCTCAGAAAATTACGAAATTTTGACACATTATCAACAAGACCTAGAGGAAAAAATCTCAAGAAGAACACTAAGTCAGATTCCATAGGCATCGAGGGTAAAAATTCGATTTTCTTCCTACCCAACATTCTGTAAAATTCCAGATTTCATATTTTTGTAGGAAAATTATTTCGAGGGTCATACTTTGTTCTTTTTCTCTGAATTTTGGATATGTTATTCATGAAGATGTTCTATAAAACTTTCATCGAGGGTTCGAAATCAAATTGTGGTCAGATAATTACAGAAAATTTAAAATGTCGCCTGAGGTCACACTGATTTTCACAAAAACAGTTCACAAGTTCACAGAACTCCTACATATTAGATTTTGACCTCCCGTCATTATACTCTTTGTCCATACACACAATACACCTTACCACAGCATGATTATCACTAAGATTCCTCATGGTAAGAATCTCAAATTCATTTGGTTTCACTTGCTAGTTCAAAAATCCAGCACTCACACTTCATGAAATTCGAGTTCCAGCACATGCACCTCATTCACAACCAGTTTTCTTGATCTAACACCCTCCTACATATCAAAAACTCCACATGCAGCCCAAGTACTCCATTCTCCTCACCTATTTCACTTCTTTTCTAGGAAAAACAGCTTGCAACAACATAGATTGAAGAACAATTGCTTGCCTTAAACTCTCTCACTCGGTGGTTGTCCGAAAATGGAGGTTCGGAGGTTGCAGCTTGGCCGGTCGGTGACGGGAACCGGCGGTGAGGCGGTGACAGCTTGAGCACGGCAGAAGGTGGTCCCTTCTTCCTCTTCACTGTTCACCCACCTGTTGCTCACTCGTGAATTTCCTTGCTCGATCTCTCTCTCTCTCGGTTCTGCTCGGTCACTCTCTTTAGCTCACTTACACGAGCAGATTAGCTGCTGGTTTTGCTAAAAACCAGCCAACGAAGAGGGGGATTTTCGGTGGATGCATGCATGGAGGACAGGTGGAGGAAGCGTGTCTCCAGCTGGGTTTTCTTGGCCTTCGCTGGTTGCTCCACACGAAGCAACGTGGCCTCCTCTGGCCTTGCTTCTCTGGTCACTGGTTTTGTTGAAAACCAGTCAACAAATGAAGATGTTCCAGCGGCAGAAGGAGGTGAGGACAGGTGGAAGAAACGTGACAATTTTCTTTGGCCACTTGGAGACACGATCAATAGCAGCTGTCTCAATTTTCTTCTCTGTTGGCCACCGAGAATGAAGTCACGTGGCTACAAGGGTCAAATATATTTCCTTCGGTTGACCGTCACATGAACGTGTCTTCGTTAGTGGGCTCCTATAGTCGACTGAATCGGGCTGGGTGGCAGCTTGTGTGGGAATACCATGCACGCCTCATGCATGGGCTGATTGGAAATTTCAATGAAATTCTCGTAGCTCTTCATTCCAACATGAACGTGGGCTGTGATTTGACGCAAGATATGTGCTTGCTGGTCATCACAATAGGAATCGTGGCAGTAGATTTTTGGGATTGAATATATAGTGGTCTAAAGGATTGAACGGCTAAGGGGCGTATACATAAAAATATCTTGTCGGCACAATACTCGGAATAAACCTCAGTTTCACTAGTAATGGTACATAGGAACAAAGCTATAACTTATTCGACTATCAAACCATTTCTAATTCGTGACTCATCGGTCCATTGCATATTTGAGGGTCGTCGAAATTTCCAGATGCCACACATCTTGAAATTTGACCATGTCTCGATAATATGAAATGGTTGTTTCATTGACATGCTTATGGTTAATTTACTCGGAATTGATCACTCATGAGTTAACTAATCTATTAGGTGAGGCAGTTAAGGGATATAAACGCAACAGACTAGAGAATTTAATTGGAAATCGACTGCTCGACCATAATAATCGGCAAGGGTCAATACGACACTGTTATAATCGATTAGTGAATGGGTATAAGCCGATTCGATGGAATTGCATAGTCGAATTGCGGGTGGTTTTGCACGATTGCAGTATTCACGTTGAACGGCGATAACCCAATTTTCTATCGATATTATGCTCGGAACATGTAATTGAAACCTTGCGATTTTTGTGACAACCAAGAGTCGTTTACGAGTTAGAGATGCACAAACGTGGATAAAAAATTATCAACCACGAGTCAAACGCACTAAAATCCCTAAAAGCTACCCCATAGGTTACGTCGTACTAAAATCGCGTTCGGTCGATTTTAACCACGAAATTGAATTCATTTTTGGGAATCAGATGTTCGAGTGTGTCATGATTCACTTTTAGGACGTTGTCTCATCTTTCGGCGAAATTTCAACGAGTCCGAAATTTTGTGGAAAAATCGATTTTTGGATAAAATGGGAAAATAAGTGGAAATTCGGAATTAGAGGAAAAATGGGGAAATGACTACCCAAAAGGATTTGTTTGTGGGAAATAAGAGGAAAATTGGCCATTGGTGGAGCTAAGGACTTTTGTGCATGAAGACTTTTGTGGCTTTGCAATGAGTGAATAGATATTTGGCAAGGACTCCTATTGGTTGATGCCTTGACTTCATAGTTCCCTCTCTCTCCTTCTCTCTCTCTCTCTCTCCAATTCCCCCCATGCGTGAGCCCCTTCCTCAGCCACCCACCTTTCTTCTTCTTCTTCATTTCTTTTCACGCTCATTTCCCTTCATTTCCCTTTTGCTACTTCACCTCGTGCCTGCCACTATCGCCTCACACCACACAACAACACTCCTCCATCACCGCTTATATCATTAACCACTTCCCTTTGCCAACCCTCCACTGTCCACCACCCTCTTAGTTCGCAAACCTCACCTCACTCCAACATAGTCACTGCCTCAGTCCACTTCGCTGTTCAGCCCAACACCGCCCACTTTCACTAGTCCGCCAACTCCTTCGGCCACCAGCCGACCACCACCACACAGCCATAGTTCCGCCACCCACCAAACAACCTCACCACCATCGTTCCTTAGTAGCTCCGCCTAGCACCAGCTGCCCGTCCCACCTCTAGCTGCTATCTGCTCAGCTTGTCGTTGCCATCGGCCGCCCATATCATCATGGCCAGCTGGCACCAGCCCGCCTAGCTCCAGCTCAGCCCAGTAGCGACCAGCCACCTCACGCCACCACCTCAGCTCCCTCAAACAGAACCACCCATCTCTCTTGGTTGAGCCTTGTATGGCCTTTTTCCATTGCCGTTAGGCCTCTGTTGGAGACACAGTAGTCTCAAGTTCTCACCGCCATCGCATTGCCGTCACCGTGAACTTGCCGCCGTCTTAATCCGGTGGGTTAACTCCCTAATCCTTGATTAGGTTGTTAATTGCACTTAGAGAGTCAGTTTAGCCTTAAGATAGATTAGTGTTAATCAACTTTGGTTAGTTTACCCTTAAGATGGATTAGTGCTAATCTAATTTGGTTAGATTAGCCTTATGATGAATTAGTGTTAATCTAGTTGATTAGATTAGTACTAATGAGGTTGGTTTAGCTTGGTCTAGTGGATTTCTCTTTGGATCAGTTTACTGGACACTCGCCGTTTGCCATTTTCGTGGATTAAAATGTATTACAATTTTGAGGTTGCTTCTTTCTTGAAAAATGTTTTAGACATCTTCAACTATGACATATATTTTACTCAATATTTTATGGATTTAAAAGAACATGATTTCAGCTTCGTTACTTACAAAATAGAATCTCGGTTGGTGCTGGAGCCAGTGACCTTTTAGTGTTTAATGGATTTTTATCAACTCTTAGGTTCGATTTTCAAAAGAGTTTCTTCACAAATGTTTATCACATCTTTTAGTTTAACATAGTAATATTTCAGATCAAACGGATAAGTCTTGGACTTCAAAATAAACTAATTTTGGAAAACATAATTTCTGGACACAGACATAGTTTTTGTAATAGTTTGGGAGATTTATTGCTCTCATTCTAGAAAGATCTGGGTCAAGTTGTCTCATGAAAAGTGTTCGTTTAAGTGTCCTTTATAACATATTCAAATTTGAGAATTTTCTAAATTTGTTTGGTTATGATTCTGGAATTAAACTTGGAGACGTGCGAGTGGACTCGGTTTTTGCTGGTTAGGGACGATTGTGATTTTATAGTTGTTCTTGGTATCTTGCTTGCTGGGAAATGAATATGTTGTGATTTAGTGGATGTTTGGCATTCTGAGAACTCATGCTTGATATTATGAGAATGGTTGTTCTATGATGATTGTTTATTATTATTGCAAGAGATGGCCTTTGGGCATTTAAATAGAAAGAAAATTTAGGTGTTGGGTTTGGACACCAAATCTCATTTGCTCAATAAAACGACGAGGTTTTAAACTAGGTGCGTGCAAAATTTGATGGATTAATTTTGAGTATGCAAGCACCTACGAATTTATTTTGGAAAGTTTTGAACAAAAGAAAATGGCGCAAAGTTTATTGTTTAAAAAGGGATTTTGGTGTTTTGGGCTAATTGACGAAAGATAAGAAATGGGTTGATTGATGACGTGCTTGCATGGTCACTAAGTGGAACCCGTCCTAATACGTATGAATACACGGGACGATGCTCCTGTCTAGAATGCCGTCTAGGTGGAGGATGCTAGATGTTGCCTTTCGCGAATGGATTTTAGAATGAAGCTCTTGTGTGGAATGCCGTCTAAGTAGAGGATGCTAGACGATGCCGTGCCTGACGGGGCGGGATGATGCCTGGTTATGCCTGATGACCGCCGACTTTTGAGTTGGCTGTGGCCGATAGGTCATAATAATTGGAACACGCCTGAATGATTGTGATAGCTGCGCTTGATTATGGGACAAAATTATGTGACATAGTATGTGACGTGTCATAACGGTTTGGCCTTATAATCGGGACCCATGTGATTGAAATGACGTGTTCCGGTTATTAAACTGCGCTTGTTGCATTGATAATAGCCTATGTAATGAGCTAACGTGTAGGTACGCACCAAAGTGAGGTGATTTTTGTATGGTGTGTACTTAGGACCACCTTCGAGGCGAATTTGCGTCCTAATCAGGGTTTAGGGTTTTGACTCGCTGAGATTTTTATCTCACCCCGTCGTGGGCTAACCTTTTTCAGGGCCGTAGCGTGGAGATCTATTGAGTGTGGATGTGGCGGGCACGAGATGCGACACCTTTTGGCTAGCCTTGCCGTTAGTAGAGTTTAGATTAACCCTAGTCCCTAAAGGTTTTTGAAAATGGTCGACAGGAATTGGCCGTGGAAAGGCTTATAAGTATTAACTTCCTAGGGTTAATAGTTTAAATGAATATGTTGTTTTCGGCAACTTTTGTTGTGCTTGACTATCCCGATTGTTTGTTTATTGGCCGGGGTTTATTTAATTTGCTTCCGCATATGCTTAATTGAAAGAAAAAAAAAAAAGAAGAAGAATGGGTCGGCGATGCATCCTGGGACGTCGCATTTTTAATTGACCACCGAGGGATGTGCGCGTGCCCGGGGTTCGGGGCGTGACAGACCATGTCATGTTTAGAGAGAAAAACAAGTTAAAAGGCTTTGTGTGATGCTTACATATATAACACTCAAGGGAAAGAAGTTCCACCATAAAAACTCATATATAACCATCGCTGCTGTTCTTGTACTCAAATAAGAGGTTCGAATGATCAAAAGCAGTTAGTTTTACGAATCCATAATCATGGTCTTTGAACAAGCTCCGTTTTGTTTGGAGAGTAGTGAATGGCGAAA
This sequence comes from Eucalyptus leucophloia subsp. euroa, assembly GCA_017140325.1. Classification (NCBI taxonomy): domain Eukaryota; kingdom Viridiplantae; phylum Streptophyta; class Magnoliopsida; order Myrtales; family Myrtaceae; genus Eucalyptus; species Eucalyptus leucophloia. Next base: position 38,380,303 of record CM029474.1, on the reverse strand, counting down.
GTTTTCCTCCTCCACCACCAGCCACGACGTGCATCGTTCCATTCAGAGCTCCTTCGTAGTAATTTTCTCTTTGTTTGTGCAGATATTCTGCAGCGAAAAACCCAAATGGAGGATCAGATATCGAGCTGAAATCTTTTATATCAGGAGAAGCAATTCTCAAGATCTGACCAACAAATGCACGTGCTTGGGTTGAAGATCATTCAAGAATTGAAATAGAAAAAGAAAAACCCATCTTCCTCGAATTCCCTCAGTAATCCTCAAATAAGAAAAATCAGTTGGGATTCTTAGTCTTAGCTACCTGAACTAAACTAGTCTACCTACAGATATTGCTCATCTTTTAGAACAAGCACTGCACAACTTGACAACTTACACTTCAACAATGTATACCAAATTGTGACTTCTTTTAGACTATCCAACAGTGACATTAGTAACAAAATTAATAGCTTTTCTTGCTGTGAAAATCAGGTTTTCCACAGCTTTTGATAACAAAGAAAAAGTTTATATTAATCTTATATAAATGAAATGGCATACCGGTTTTTTTGGAGCAGATGGTCATGACATCCGAATTCTAAGTTGATGACAGGAGAGCAACATCCGAATTTTAAGTTGATGATAGGAGAGCAATCATAGATAAGATGCAAGTCCATCACAGAAAAAGTCAAAGGTATACCTGGTAAATAGGACACGTCCTTTCATAATTATGGACATGGCCATTTATGGCAATGTCAACCTCGTACTTCTGCCAAAGTTTTTGAAGGCTTTCCCTGCCCATTGGTTCTTCAAATGATCCTTCCCTAGCATAAAACTTATCAGAAGAATAACCCAATACCCGATGTGCAAGGAAAATCAGCCATGGTTGTTTTTGCTGAACAACAGAAGCTAGACAGTGCTCGATGAATTTGTATTGATTGGTTCCCCCTCTCTAGTCTTGTTGTGTATCAGCAATGCAGAATCTGAACATGCCAAAATCAGCGGAGTACCTAGATCAAGCAAAAACCAACATTCAGGAGAGCCTGACATTTTGTTAGACAAGGTTAAAAGCTGCATTTGTGAATCAGGATATGCTATTTCTCATCCTTACCAAACCTTAGCACTGTTCTCTGCAGGGACATAAAACATCATTTCAGCCAATACATCGCATTCACCACCTGAGTCTAAATTTCCATAAAAGGATCCATTTCCAGGCCAAAATCTCGTTCATGATTACCACTGAAAAACAAAATGAATAAGTCTCGCTAGAAAACGCTGGATGACTCCAGAGTCCAGATTTTAATATCGACAGATAAATTAAACCTAAACATAATTGCTTAGGTCAAAAGCCATTAACGATCATGGAACCGCAATTTCAACCTTAGCCAAAACTCTGTGTCAAGAGGAGGATGGGAAAAATGGGAAAAACCAAGACAAACCTTGCAATCATGTAAGGAACACTCGAGGCAATTGGCTCAACCTCGGCTGTAAACTGCTCCCATTGTGAAAGATATCCAATCGCATAGGATATATCTCCAATGTGGTTAACTATATCAATGTTGTCCAAGTCCTTAGAAAGCTGATAGGTAGTATTAAGAGAGCCACGCTGGAAATTGAAGTACTCATTCGAGCCATCTGCCTCATCCTGCAATGTGAAATTGGAGTCTATCATCATGATAACAATGACATAATTAAGCACAAGGTGCTCCTCAAGTACTTTAGCATTGAAGATCAGGTTAGCCCAATTATCAAGGTTCTATCAATAGATTATGATATGACTTAGAAGCAGAAGAGTTTGATGCTTATAACAGATCTAAGCGCTTAATAATAAGCAATTACGGAAGGTTTCTTTAATCGGTGGAGGTTGTTTTCAGTGAACAAAGCAACATCACGTAATTGATAGATATTCAGAAAATGATGTTTCCCAATTATTTTCCTTCACCAAAGTGCAATTTCTTACATCCGTCGTAAGCGATCTGACTTATATGGTGTCTTCCATTGCTCGAAGGCAATACCAAAAAATGCCACAAACGGGGATCGGATGTCGATAATATACATTGCTGTTTCAAGAGAAATCAAACCTTTCCCATGTCCCCAAAAAATGACAACATGTTGCAAGAAGTTACTAAAGCTGTTTTGCTTCCTGAGTAACTTCTTGCTCTGCTGAGGATCGATTCGTACTTTGAAGAGATTTTTTTTTTTTTTGGTAAAAGATAAGTATTATAGATAGACTTGTGAACTGGGAAGCTATACATAGTACAACAGAGAAGAGCTGGCACCAAAAAACTTGCACTCAGAGGGTCAGAGAAATACCAATCGAGTGGAAGGGTGCCAACCCAAGCTGCAGAGAAAGATACGAGAAATGGGAAAACAAGCAGCTAAAAGAAGGCTAACGAACAATGTAGCCAGGGCAGAAAGCAAGACAAGAACAAACAAAAAGGGAGGGCAGAAATACAACCAAACAAAACCAGGTTACAACCAAACCGAAGCAGCAGCTGAGTGAATTGGAACTAGCAACATCAGCGATTGAAAGTTCAAGGGAAAAACGAGGTAGAGAACCTCCCAAGCAAGGGGAAAGAGGGGGTGACCCACGAGCATCTTCAATGCAAGGAAAAACACGAATGGGGCACAAAAATGAACAACCATATTGTCACGCTCCGATCGTCGGGTACGCACACATCTTTCTACTTGGTCGATTTTAAAATGTGATATCCCAGGACTATGTATCGTCAACCCTTTCGTTTATTAAGCACATGTGGAAGCAGTTATAAATCTCAAGACAATAAAACAATAGGATAGAAAAGTAGGCCATATCTTTCATATTGAAATCCACAATCAAACCTTTATACATGACATAAACCGGAGTACTTCACAACTATTCGCAACTTTTTACTCTACTCTATTCACTTCAAAATAGAGCTCATAAAAGAAGATGAAATCTCAGTACATCCAGGTCATACTTAAGATCCCTCTCGGGATTATCTTCTTCTTCCAAAATTCTTCTCCTCAGTTTTCACCCCAGATTCCTCCTTCTCAGATTCCTCATTTTCAGCTCCTCATTGGCGTCCTGAAATGTTTTCCCCAAACCGGGATGAGACTACGTCTCAGTGAGTTCTATCCCACTAAGACTCAATTAGGGAACCAATACACTACTCGGTTGCCTAAGCACAGCACGAGTCAGAGGACTTACCTTGTCTCAACCTGCAATTCAAGGTTATATACAGACACTTCGTAAATCACAACGAACAATTAATCAAATCACAACAATCGGATTAAATCATTGATCAATCGAACTAATCGATTACATGTCAATCGGACCATTCCTAGGTCATTTACTCCATCCCATAAAACCTCCAATAACACATTTAGTCACAGAGCTCCATTAATTCTCTCAGGCGTTGCTTTCGCCAAGGTGACATAAGTAACAGACAGTCTACGTGCGTTCTTTAAGGCGCCGTTTTCGCATAGTGATATTCCTCATCACCGAACCACGCCCGTCATGATTCATAGGCAGTCTACGTGCGTTCTTTAAGGCGCCGTTTTCGCACAGTAATATCCTTAATCACCGAACCACGCCTACCACAAGTCATAGACAGTCTACGTGAGTTCTTTAAGGCGCCGTTTTCGCACAATGATATCCTTCATCACCGAACCACTCCTGTCTAGATTTCGTACTTGATCGGTATCAGCCAATAGAATTCTCAGATCACTCTCACAATTCTTTCCACCTTATGACTCAACAAAGCATTCAAAATGCTAAATAGCTATACTCGGCCAACTACCAATCAATAATTCAATTTCAATCAATTTAGGGTAAATCCCTAAAATATCACAATTTATTTAATTCCATGCAACATAGAGCTCAATTAAATAAACGGACTGCGCCCCAACAATCAGCACGAGATTTCGGTCGTCGGCCATCTCAATCTTAATTTTTGAAAAATAAATAAATAAATAATTAATTTCAAAAATTAAATAATAATATTAAAAATTCAATTTAGCACAAAATAAAGCCCGATTAAATAATCGGACTTCACCACGGTCATTAGCATGATATTCCGGTCACTGGCCATCCCAGTTGAATTTTCGAAAAATAAATAATTAATTAATTAATTCCGAAAATTAATATTTAAATGCCAAAAATTCAACTTAGGCCCATATCATCAAATTGAAGCCCAATTAGGGTTGGGAAAAATCCTGGGCTACCCTCAATAAAAAGTAGACCATGTCTACTTGCTAAATGCACACTCAAATTGTCTAATTCGCATCACAATTGACTAATAAATACTAATCCATACTAATCTAACCACCTAAAACTAATTAATTAAAACTAAACAACCCTTAAGTGTAATTAGTCCGCTAAGCAAGGATTAGTGAGATTACTCACTTGATTAGCGATCCACTCGGATCAATGCGATGAGGACACGCTAGGGTTTGATCCTTTCCAAAGCGGTGATGGCAATGGGGCACCTTGGGCCCGAAACTTGGCTCGCAAAGTCTCACAGGCTGCTGGTTTTTCCCCTGGTTTGTTGGCTGATTTGTGCGGCTTCAATGGACTGCTGTTGCGAGGCTTCGAAGGAGGAAAAAAAAAACAAGACCAGAAGCCGATCGTCCAAGTTACAGGCGGCCCAATCCAGGAAAAATAAAAGAAGAAGGGGCAAAGATCGCGGGGGTGGGTGTTCCTTGAGACAAAGCGAAGAAAAAGAAAGCAGAGGGAGAGATGAACCGAGGAAAAATAAAAGAGAAGGCAGCTGACGAGGGGATGTCGACCGTGGGAAGAGGATAAGGGAAAAGTTAAATCATAAGTCAAAGGAAGCAAGGAGGAGAAAGGAGACACGGTAGTGGGGACGTCAGCGTGGAGTGTTCCGCACGAGAGAGAGAGAGAGAGAGAGAGAGAGAGAGAGAGAGAGAGAGTTGCGGATGAGTGGGGGGTGTCGGCCAAGTTGGGTGAGGGGGAAAGAAAAAAGGAAATTAAAGAGAAATAAAATAAATTATCCTAAAAATCAATAATTCTTGTCCCATATGCTTCAACTTAGACCAATTTGATCCCTGAAAATTCCCAGACTAAGGTACTTGATCCCCACTTGCTTTCTTGCACAAAATTTCCCTCGACAAAGAATCTCGGCAACAATAACGGCCATTTTCTTCAATCCCAAATTTTAATTCATTTTTCTTCGAAATCCGATTTTCTGAACAAATAAATTCAGTTAAGGTACCAATTGAATTCATAAAAAGTCCAAACAAATTCACCAATTCACTCACACCAGATGCCAACAATCCCTTCAAAATGGCCAATCCGAATTTCTGTTAAATTTTCGAATCATCCGTAACATTTTTCGAAAAAATCCCGGACTCTCTAAAAAAAATCTTTTGAGACTAAGTCGATGTTCTTAGAATTTATTGTGATATGACAGAATCTTCAATTTCTGAAATCGAACTTAAATCGATGGTTAATTTCCATTTGGCGCGTTTTTAGCGTAACCTAGGCTACTGGGTGGTTTTCAGAACTTTTTAAGACAAATGACCCGTGGTTGATTTTCTTCGAACCACTATGAACCCACTCGACTCATTGGCGACTCTCGATTATCGTGAAAATCCCGATGATCTAAATACGGACATAGTGTCCCAAAACAATAGGAAAATCAGTCTAGTGCCGGTCCACTAGAATTTTTTAATTTAGTGGTGTTACCCACGATTAGCCACACATCTCAGTCGAACCAGTTTATTTCTAATTTCGAATCGATTTTATATTGTGCCGTATTGACCTCTAAAGATAAGCACGGTCGAGAAGCCGATTCCTGATTGAATTCTCAAGTCTATTTGCCTTAAAATTCCTAATAATTTCCTCAGATAGTGTAGTTATCTCGAGAGTGATCGGCTCTGAGAATAACCCTATAGACACATAAATGAAATGCCCGATTTATTTAGTAGAAGACAGGGTTGAAAAATTTGGATGTCACACATATGATCACTTTAGTAGTAGGCCAAAACACTTTCTCAAAGATAGAAAGGTGGATACCCCAACTAAGTTGAAGACATTTGTTGCGGGGGTTATCCAGGACCTTTGAGAATGTAAGGGCCTTGTCTTTAACAATTTTGATTAGATGGACTTTCAAAGTTGGGAGGAAAAGCTATTGGTTGCGGAAGATGATATTGTTTCTCTCATTCTAGACAAGATAACATAAGGCACCAAAGGCAAACCGAGCCATCGATTGGTGGAACCTTGGATCAGATAAGTGCTTAATAGCCCACAAAAGGTTCTCTTTCCAAGCTTGGTTTCTCCAAGGAAGATTAAACTTCACTGCCCAAAAGGCCGCAAGGCCATGAGTAATAGAGCAGCAAAAAAAAAGGTGATCGATTGAATCCGATCTAATCGAACAAAATGCACAAGACACATCCGGGACTCTTTCATGGGAGAGTAACCTCACTTGAGTTGGAAGACAATTGCGAGTAATTAGCCACAAGTGAGTTTGATGTCGAGGAGGGAGAGAGGGACTCCAAATAAACCTGAACCAATGACTCAAGGGCTCCTCGACCTCAGGAGATTCCAAGCAGAAGCTGAAGAGTAGATACCAGAGGGGTGGCCTAGCCAAACCAGTCAGTCATTTTCCCCGTTAAGGTTCGGAGGGGCTCCTCCCAGGTCGCAATAACATTTGCAAACGTGGACGGGGTGGTCAGGGTTGCCAAACTAGTTCTGATTGATGCAAGTCAAGGAATACCGGAGCAATAGATATCATGATTAGAGAAGATCTTATAGAGAGGGCCACGAGGATGCCAAGAGTTGAACCAAAAGGAGGCTGAAGAGCCATTGCCAATATTCCACCTAAATTGAAGTTGGATCAAGTCGCGGAGACCAAGTAATTTCTTCCAAGCCCACGAACAAAACGTTGGCTTAGGCACAATCCAAAAATTCTTACGCTTTAAGAAGTTTGAATGGATCCATTTACACCATAGGGACTCTTTATCAGTAAAGAGAATCAATAAGTGCTTGACCATGGTCACTAAGTTACTTACTTGAATGGATTGAATCCCCAACCCACCTTCCTCCTTAGGTAGGCAAGCATCATCCCAAGCCACCTTGGCCCCACCCGAACCCAGGGTAGGTCCTTTCCAAAGGAATTGTCGAAAGATTTGTTCAATTCGCTTAATAACTGAAGAAGGCAATATAAAGACACTTGACCAATACACCTGGATAGAGTGGAGGATCGATTTTATCAATTACAACCTGCCTGCCATGGACAAGAATTGGTTGGTCCAAGATTGGACTCTCGAGGTGATAGCGTTCACCAACGCAGCACAATCTACTTTCCCAAGTCTAGTAGATATAATAGGCACACCAAGGTACTTAAAAGGAAGAGATCCTAATTGGAAGCCTGAGGCACTTACTAGGGCATCTGTAAGAGAAGCAGGTCCTCTCGAGATAAATATATCACTTTTGCGAAGATTGGGTAGAAGGCCTGACCAATCGGCAAAGAGATGGATCCCATCCATTAAGAGTCACACCGAGGTCAAGCTGGCCTTCGAGAATAATAGGAAATCATCAGCAAAGAAGAGATGGGAGAGCTTAGTAGCTTTGTATCTCCAAAAGTAATCAAAGCCTAGCTTATTGGATTGACGATTAAGGATACCAGTGAATACTTCCATAACCAGAGTGAAGATGTAAGGAGACATCGGGTCACCTTGACGAATTCCCCTTCCACTCAAGAAAAAACCATGAAGCTCGCCATTTAGGGAGATGGAGAACATGGGCGATTGGATACAAGCCAAGATATGGTCAATAAACACACCAGGGAAGCCAAAAGCTTTAAGGGTTAGTTCAATGAAATTCCAATCCACCGAGTCATAGGCTTTACAAAAATCAACCTTAACGATGCATTTAGGCTGGTACGGTTCATGATGGAAATCATAGAATAATTCCTAAGCTAGCAGGATATTATCGCTAATCCTTTTGCCTTTAACAAAAGCATTTTAGGGAGGGCTGATGATGGAAGGAAGAACCAAAGCTAACCTATTAGCAAGAATCTTGGTGATGCATTTATATATAGTGTTGCAGTAGGCTATGGGGTGAAAGTCATTGACTGTCGAGGCATTCGGGATCTTAGGAACTAAGGTGATGATAGTGGCATTAATCTCTTGAAGGAGGTGGCCCGAATTGAAGAAATCCCAAACCACCAAAATCACCGAAGGACCAACTATGTCCCACGACCGCTTAAAGAAATCTGTATTGAATCCATCTGAGCCAGGGGCTTTACCATTTGCAAGGGAGAACATGGTTTCCCGAATCTCCTCATCTGTAATAGGTCGAGAGAGGCTAAGAAATTGAACATCATTGATAGTATGATTCAAATGAGCACGAATATCCTCAGTCGAAGGCTTCACAGCAGGGGGAAGCTGCCAGTAGGTTACGAAAATGGGAGATAAAGAGCTGCTGAACTTCGGAAGGGTCGGTAATCTGGAGATCTCCATCAACAATTGATAATATTCTATTCTGGCCGAGTGATGGAAAGACTTCGTGTTTTAGTCACCTTCTTTAAGCTAGCGCACTCTAGACTTTTGTTTGAAGAAGGACTATTTTTGGATGTGAAGATCCGAGAAAGCCTGCAGGCATTCCTTCTCTATATTGGCTAAAGACTGGTTGAGCGAGTCTAATTGAATTGCATTTTGGGCAATCAACAACAGACTTCTATCTTCCTCTGTACGAGTTGAGATATCCAAGTAGGCTGTCCTGTTTAGGACTTTAAGTTTGTACTTAAGAGCACGCAATTTGCAACAGAGCATATACATGGGCGAGCCAACGAAGGAAGAATCCCATACCTATGTTACCAACTCAAAGAAGGTCGGATGGGCCATCCAAAAGTTGAAAAACTTAAAAGGCTTACGATTGTTTGGAGTAGGAAGGATCCTAACAACCATCGGGGAATGGTCTGACACACCTGGCGCCAAGAAGGAGGCCTTAGAATAAGAGAATGTGGAATTCCAAGCCAAATTAACGACAACTCTATCGATCTTCCTTTGTTTATGATTAGGTCCAAGGAGGCTACCCAAGTAAAGCGATTACCAACAAACCTGAGATCATCCAAGCCAGCTTGAATGAGACAATTGCCAAAATCTTTAAAGGCTAAAATCTAGTAGTTTGATCTATCCGCCCTATCAAAGGCATATTGGATAGCATTGGAGTCTCCCGTAATGATCCGAGGCTCATTCAAGTACATAAGGCTGTAGTGATTGAACTTAGCCCACAACTGTCTTCTCAAAACAAAGGAGTGTTCTGCATAAATCACCGATAAATAGAAAGAAGTGTCATTAGTAATATAACTCAAGCGGCCATGAATGGCCTGAAAGGAGCAGTCAAACATAACAAAAAGGGCATAGGCAAGGTTCCAACCCACCCAAACTCTATCTCTAGCCGAATGCACATAATTGGAGCACCAATTCCAACTAGGAAGCAAGGCAACGGAGACAGCATGAAAAACACTAGGCGAGATCTTTGTCTCCAAGATACCAATACAACAAATGTTATTGGTTCTCACAAAATTCCTAATTTCGGCCTATTTAAGGGGGGTGCCGAGGCCCCTAATATTCTAAACACCAAAAAACATGGGACCTAAAAAGGTGAGGAAGTTACCTTTTCTTATCACCTCGCTTTTTCGCGAAGGGTGGCATCGGTTTAGGACTCAAAGGGAAACTCACTTCAGTTGATGCAGATTGAAGATTTCCTTTTTGCCTCACAAGGGCTGCAAGGGTCAGTTCAGGGGGAAGTTGGGGAGGGTCAGGCTTTGTAGGGATGGACGAAGCAACCTCATCGGGAGAATCTGATTCACTTCCACTAGAATTGATCTCATCTGGGACTTCATCATTCGAGGAGGAGGCGGGATCCACCACGGCATCACTTGGTGCTCTAATAATATCCGCTTGGGACGGCTCAAAGGATGAACCAAGGATGATTTCAAAGGAGGGGGGTATCATCATTCATTATCTTTAGAGGAGTAATTACCTTAGGAATAGGCTCGACCAGAACCGCATCTTGAGGTTGCTTGCCACGAGAGGGAGAGACAATATTATGAACCAGTGGGTCCTCACGAATGGTAGGATTTTTAAAGCTTCTTTTACCCCGAACTTCATGCCATTCATTAGTAAGCCGTGGAACAGGCCTTCTAGCGGCTGTATTGCCAGCTTTAGGAGAGACCGAGACAGCAGGATCAACACATCGATGGCCAAAACAAACATAAGATGGGCAAAGGGAAGGAACCCATTCATAATAAACAGTCACAGAGCGGGGCTCATCGTTTAAAGTGAATTCAATCACTTTAGGGAGAGTGCTCGATGCATCAATCTTCACACATATACGGACAAAAGCCACGACAGTCATTTCTTCAGTTCGACTATCCACATAGAGAGGCTTACCTAGAGCACTAGCAAGAGCACTAATACCTGAGGTTGATCAAAGAGAGATCGGAACATTCCTGAGTTGGATCCAAATAGGGACTGAACTGTGGCTGGCCTTCTTAAGTTCCATCGTTGAATACCATTGCTAGAAGACCAAGGGAATCTTGGAAACCATAATCGGTCCTCCTTCAAGAACCTTCCGCCTATAAGCACGATCCGGTATATGGAAGAAGTAATAACCAAGATCAGTAGGTATTACTTCAACTAGATGGTGACCCCAAACAAAGCTAAGAGCATCCTTTGTCATATCAAAGGGGAGTCTCTTCCCAATATAATGGCCAATAAGGCATTCCTCCCATTTTGGGTGAGTAGCTTGCATAATCTCCTTAGAGATTTGCACAACAAATTTATTATTAATAACAGCCGGTGGAATATAGGATAAGCTGTATCCTTTAGTAGTTGACCGAGTAACCGTTGCCAAGAACCCGGGGGGGTTGAGGAGCTTTATAGAAGGGCCTTGTTGAGTAACAAAAGCCTTACCAGAAGTAGAAGTCGATCCTTGGTGAACAGCAGGGTGCTGAGCTTGAGGATGACGATAAGAAGGCACGGGAGTACCATTGGTGGCTACACCTTTATTCTTTCCATTTGGAGCCATGGAGGTGGAGGGGATCGCACCACCAAGTTGAAAGAAAGGAAGCCCACCAAGCTAAAATTGAGCTTTCCTTGCTCTGCTTCGACCTCTGCTTTGCGATTGGCCTCTCTAGCCATGAGCATCCCTCAATGCAGAAGATTGACAACCAGGAGGGATGCGAGAAGAAGGGGGAGGAGTAGAGGCTTCCTTCGTACCCTTAGGAAGAGGCTTACCTAGGATTCCATCTGGGATCGAGGAGGATGATGCCATTACAACAGGTGCAAACTAGAACCCGAAAACCTAATCACACAGCTCACGAAATCTGAAAGAGGAGGCCATACCAGGCGAAATCCTTCGGTGGAGATGTAGATCAGGTCTGGCTGGGGTTCTTCTCCAAAAACGAGCACCAACGGTTGGTTGAGTTGGCTGGAGCCAACAACAGCCACTTCCGATGTACTGTAGCGTGCGAAACCAGCTAGAGAGCAAAGAGATGAATAGTACCTGAGAAAGAAGAGATTCATCTCCAGTAAGATCAAAGTGAGTCTATTTGTCCTTTGCAGATCAAGGCACTTGGCTGGCTATGCAGGAGGACTTTTGTTGTAAAGAGACCGAGACAAACTTGGAAGATTTTGAAGACATGATGGCTAAAGGGTTTAGAAAGGTGATTGAGATTTTGTAGAGAGAGGATGATTGAAAGAAAGAGAGAAATTTCTTCTGTGACTATTTGCACAGTAAAGATGATCATGATGGAAGAGAGAGAAGATTAGGGTTTATAAAGAGAATGAATCGAGGCAAATGAACAGGTGTGAAGAAAAATAACTACCATTTTTGAAATTTCTGAAAATAACTGAAAATTTTGGAAAGTTTTGATTTAAATTCCGAAAATTAGGAAATGATGAAAAGATAGATAACAATTTCCAAAAACCATAAAAGTCAAATAAAAATTTGAATATATATAAAATATTCAAATTTGTTTTAAAAGGAAGGAAACTTACGTGTCAAAATTTGAATTACAACTACCTGGGTTTGAATATGCTTCCAAAATGATGTCTCTTTCAAAAGATTGTGCTTTTAAGTTTGACTTGCATAAACTTTAACCAAATGGGTAAGTAATATGCAGTTTTTCACGAATAAATTCAAACGTACCTTTCTCCAAGGGCTTGGTGAAAATATCTGCTAGTAGATTCTTTGAATCAACAAATTGAATACTAATTTCACCATTTTATACATGATCTCTTATGAAATGATATTGAATTTCAATGTGCTTTACTTTTGAATGGATAATGGGATTTTTGATGAGATTGATCTCGCTTGTGTTGTCGCATCTGATTTCAGTATAGCATTCTTCTTCTCTAAAATCTCTTAGTTGTTGTCAAATCCATAGAATGTGAGAGCAATAACTGCCAATAGCAACATAGTTTGCTTCTGCGGTTGAGAGAGCCACATTGTTCTGTTTCTTTGAGAATCAGGAGACCAACATCTCTCTCGGAAGTTGACATGTCTCAGAAGTACTTTTTCTATTAACTCTACAACTAGTTAGGTCAATGTTTGAGTATCCAAGTAAAGTAAAGTCTCATCATTTCGGATACCATAGACCTACCTTTGGATTAATGGCAATATATTTAATAATGCGTTTAACAACACTAAGATATGATTCTCTAGGATCAGTTTAGAACTTAGGACACATGCACATAATAAATAAAATATCAAGACGTGAAGTAGTAAGAGAGAAGAGAACTAATCATGCTTTTGACGGTCTTTTGGTCCACTTTCTTGCCATCTTTGTCCTTATTAAGTTTGGAAGAACTTGACATAAAAGTTTTAGTCTTCTTATAATTCTCCATTCCAAACTTCTGGATAACATCTTTGGCATATTTCTCTTGATACATGGAGGTTCATTCTTTGAATTGTCTAACTTATAAACCTAGAAAGAATGTCAATTCTCACATTATGCTCATCTCGAATTCGTGCTGCATAAACTTACAAAATTTCTTACATAGAAGTTCATTAAAAGAACCAAAGATTATGTCATCTACATATATTTGAACAAGTAAGAGGTCTTTACCTTCTTTCTTGATAAATAAAGTGGTGTCAACCATACATTTTTTGAAGTCATTACTCACCAGAAATTTACTCAGTCTCTCATACCAAGCACAAGGTGCTTGCTTTAGACCATATAAGGCTTTCTTTAGTTTGTAGACAAAGTCGGCTTATTTGAATCTTCAAATCCTAGTGGTTGTTTCACATAAACTTTTTATTGGATGAATCCATTGAGGAAGACATTTTTGACATCCATCTAGAATAACTAAGAGTTATGAAAATATGCATAAGCTGTCACACCCCAATCTTCAAGCACGTGTCCATCCCTCGATAGTTGATAAATTTGCAACGTCCTAGGACACATTGCCGACCCATTCATTTTAATACGCATGTAGAAGTGAAACAAATCCCCTGACAACCAATAACTTGGGATAGGAAGAAGCAGGAAACCAATCACAAGGTTTATATAGAACACTAGTCTGTCTACAAAAGACCAGCTCAACAAAAAGGGAATTGTCCTATGACCAATTAGTCAAACACGTTTGCCGATCCTTCGATCTCCATCCCCAGACTCTAGGGCTTCGAGTCCTCCACGATCGCCATCTAAGGACCTGAAAATATTGAGCCAATGACGGGGTGAGACAATGTCTCAGCAAGTTCATTCCTTAAACTCCGACTAGGAAGGAAATATGCATAGAGGCCTAGCCACACGAATTAGAGGACTTACCTCGCCTCAGTTCCTTCCTGCATGTCAGTACAATTCACATTCAATCATTGCTCGCACAAGCATGAACTACCGACCCACATCGGTTAATCAATAATTCAATTCAATCCACTAATCAATACAATCAATCCACTTAATCATTGCTCACATAAGCATGAACTACCGACATACATCGGTCTATCAATTCAATCAATCATTGCTCACACAAGCTGAGATACACTATTGCTCACATAAGTTGACTTCTATCGATGCTCACACAAGTTGACATTGATCATTACAAGCATTGCTTGCACAAGTTGACTTTTATCTATGCTCACACAAGTTGACTTATATCGATGCTCACACAAGCTGACTGATCATTGCTCTGACAAGTTGACTTATATGTTTGCTCACACAAGCTGACTTATCTCAATGTTCTCACAAGCTAACTTTTCATTGGGCTCACACGAGTTGTCATACAATAGGGCTCACACGAGCTATTTATTCAATACTACTCACACAAGCTACTATGGTACTTAAAAACCACATTTAGTGTCAAAACCTGACACCTGGTATTTTCGAGTTAAATACCAAAATTGCACCAACATCACTCAATTTCACAAAATAGCATTCAATTACAGAAATTAAACACACCACTGTGATCAGCTCGAAATTCTATCAAGCGGCTCTCACGGTAAAATTCTCGAAAAATATTAATTAAATAAATTCCGAAAATTAATTTAATTTAAATAAATAAATAATTAAATGAAATAATTAATTAAAAGTATAATCATGCTTACACTAAACTAATTGCATAATTAGATTAATTAAACCATCCACTAAGTTAATTATTCATCTAATCTAATTAACATTTAAATAAGCTAATCTAACCACCTAAACATGTTTAGCCTAATCCAAACATCTCTTAAGCATAATTAACTCCATAAGTATAGTTTAGTGAGTAAACTCACTGGTTTAGCATTACGGTGAGTCCACGGCGACGGCGACACAGAGGCAGGCGATAATCCTCCTAACGATGACACCAACGGAGGCTAGGAAGGGCTCGGATTTGGGCCACGAAGTTGCAAAGCCTTGCTGGTTTCTTGGCTTCTGTTCTTAGCTAAACCTCAGAGAACCAAAGGCTGAACAACGAGGAAGCGAGCTGATAAGAGCTTCGGTGAGCGAGTGGTCGGCAACTGGCAGCACCTGGGGGTCAAAGGGGACTTGCTAGTGGTTGGAATGGGTGGAGGAAAGGTTGGAATGAGAGAAAAAATGCAAAAAATGTGAAATAGTGCACTCGAGCAGGCAGACTGACGGACAGGCGGGCGGCGACTTCCGGTCGACAAGTGGTTGGCCGGCGGCTTTGTTCCATGAATGGCGAGGTGCTCTCGTACAGTTTGGACCTCCTAGACATGGTGGTGGGTGGCACGGAGGTTGATTCTCACGAGAAGACAACTTTTAACTCAAGTTGTTAGAGAAAGGTCAGCTGGAGCAGAATTTGGGAAAAGAGAAGACAGAGGGGGAAAAGAGGTCGACGGTGGCTCCGATGGCCTAGGCGGTGTGCGACGGGCAAGGGGAGGGCATTGCTGGCTTTCCTCTGGTTTCTCTAAGTTCTCTAATGGCACAACAATGGAGAAATGAGGGGGAAAGAGGAAGAAGAAGTCTGCTGAAGCAACGGTTCCCTTAAGGCTTCTCTAGCCTTCAACACTTGTCCATTGCACTTAAGTAGCTGCCCCATCACTTGCTCAGCCATCCACAACCACTTTCTCTCTCCCAAAGCTTCCTCAATACACTACCTAAGTGGTCCAAATGTTCCCCCCCATGGCATACGAATTTGTGGAATTTGTTCATCAATTTCATTCAATTCCCTTTCAATTCTTTTCCAATTGGACTCAATTTGATTTCCATAAATCCAACCAAGGTGCCATTATCCCAATCAACATTTTTACTCACCATTTAGTCCAACTTGAATCCCAAAAACGTGACCAAAAGCGGCCCTACGAACTTCCCTATCCAAAATAACCTTACTTTGGATTTTTCGCCGAAAACCTCGGTTTGTAGAAAAATCTTCGGAGGAGTCGATGTTTCTAAAATGATTTGTGACATGACAAAACTTTCAATTTCTGAAATCGGGTTCGATTTCTTTGTTAATTTCAATCTGGTGCGATTTTAGTGCATCCTAATTTACTGGCTAGCTTTTAGGAACTTTTAACACTTTTGATCCGTGGTCGTTTATTTTTTAGCCACAATGTACATCTTCGACACATTGGTGACTCTTGATTATCGTGGAAATCTCAATGTTTCAAATGTGGACATAAGGTACCAAAATGATAGAAGAATCAATCTAGTGCTGCTTGACAAGAATTGTGCAATTAGATGAAATCACTCATATGTAATCACATGGCTCTGTCAAATCAACCTATCTCTAGTTTCTAATCAATTTTTAACTGTGCTATAATGATTCTTGCAAATTAGCATGGTTGAGAAGTCGATTCATATTTGAATTCTCAAGTCTATTGCATTTAGATTCCTTAACGGCTTTACCTGATAGGCTAGTTATCTCTTGAGTGGCCAACTTAGAGAAAAAAATATAGGCGCGTTAATGAAAAGTCCAACTCATTCAATTGAAAACAGAATTGAAAAATCAAGATGTCACATAAGCAAGCAACAACCTCATGGGTTCTAACTTGGCTATCATTGCATAGGTCTCATCATAGTCTATTCTTTCTTCTTATATGTAACCTTTTGCCATGAGCCTTGCCTTGTTTTTGATCACTTTTCCCTTTTCATCCATTTTATTTATGAACGCCTGCTTAGTTCTGATCACAAACTTTCCTTTTGGTTTGGAAACCAACTCCCAAACATCATTGATCTTGAATTGCCTAAGTTCCTCCTGCATTGCTTCTATCCAACTTTCATCAGATAAGGCTTCTTCTACTCCCTTTAGTTCTACTTTAGAGATAAGTGCTAAAGCATTCGAATCTTCTTTGTCCTTGGATCTGGTACGGATTCCTTCTTCTATGTTGCTAATGATTAGATCTTTAGGATAGCTTGATTTATGCTTCTAATTCTTATTGAATCTGTCCATTTCTTCAAGGGTCTTGAGTTTCCGTCTTTGTTGATTTCTTCTCTTCAATTTGTTCTTGTTCAATAAAAGCCTGGTTTTGTTTAGGTAACTCAAATTTTTTAAGTCTGAGACCAACTTAGATTCTTCAAGTTGAGTCTAATCTCATTAATTCTGATAGACTTCTTGAAATCTGACGTTCATTGATCTCCAATAGTATGTGTTTTCTTGTTGGAGACACTATAAACATTGATTGTTGTAGAATATCCAAGAATTATCCCTTATTCTAACTTTTCTTCAAATTTACATAGACGGTCATTTGTATTTTTAAAGATTAAACACTTGTAGCAAAAAATATGAATGTAAGAAATATTTGGCCTTTTGCCTTTATAAACTTCATAGGTAGATTTTTCTAGGATGGACCTTAGAAATACTTTGTAAATTATGTAACAAGTAATAGAGACTGCTTCTGCCCAAAAGTGAAAAGAGACTCTACTTTCAATTAAAAGAGTTCTAGCCATTTCCTATAAAATTTGATTTTTCCTCTCTATAACTCCATTATGTTTTGGAGTGTAGGGAGAAGAAAAAACGTGTTGAATGTCATTTTCATCACAAAAATTTGTAAAATCTTAATTTTCAAATTCTCCCCCATTATTTGTTTTGATGTTGGAAATAATATAACTTTTCTCATTTTGAACATTTTTAGTAAACATTGAAAAACAAGAGAAGACTTCTACTTTATTTGCTAATGAGAAAACTCATGTAAATCTTGAGTAATCATCTATAATCACCAAATAATATTTCTTACTTCCAATGCTTTGGGTTCTAGTAGGTCTAAAAAGAGCCATGTGAAGGAGCTGTAAGACATGGTTAGTGAAAACATGGTTTATGGATTTGAATGAACTTCTAACCTGTTTTTCCAAAGTGCATGGAGTACACAGCTCAAACTTATGGTAAACCATTTTAGGAAGACCACGGATTAGCTTCTTGGAAGATAGTTTGATAATTTGCTTCATGCTGACGTGTCCTAGCTTGTGGTGCCAAAGATTTGCTTCATCTTGAATCGAGATAAGACATTGAGAGCTTTCCAGATTTATGACCAAAAGGTATATGTTACCATGCCTTCGTCAAGTGAAAGTTTAAGAGAAGTTTTGACTGACTCCAAAACATTCTCTTGGAAGTTGATTCTAAACCCCCTGTGTTGCACGGTTAATTGATACTCAGAGGGTTGTAATTAAGACCGTTCACTAGGGAAACTATCACGCCCCAATCCTCCGAGCGTGTGCCCATCCCTCGGTGGTTGATTAAATAGTGACGTCCCAAGACCCGCCGCCGACCCATTCATTTTTAATACGCATGCGGAAGCGAATAATTAATTCCCATACAACACAAAGATGGGATAGAAAAGCAGTGCCACAAAATTTTCAAACCACAACACACTTATATACACATCAAACTATATCATATATAGTATTAGTCGATATATACAGGGTCAACAAAAACGGGGGGTATATTGTTACAGATCCTCTAAGCATTCGAGTCTTCAATTGAATACTCTAGGGACCCTGGATCCGACAGACTTGGGTCCACAATTAAACCCCCTGGAGGGTTGGCTGTGCCTTTTCCAAAAGCAATCTCCAACACCAACATAGAGACCTCGGATTTCGGTATAGGACCTTCTCTCTGTCCATTCCGCTCACGGCGATATCACAATCTGTATTGATGGGGTACCTTATGGGGTAGACCCGCATCAATCCAGACAATGGACCTCACGAGTTCATAGACCCATCCCCTTGGTTTCCCATGAAGTGGAATATAAGATGCTTGATGACCTTTTTCGGCTGGCTAAAATACTTGGGAGGAGTTGCCATCTAAGGACCTGAAAAATGTTATCCCACAACGGGGTAAGACGACGTCCAACAAGTTCACCCCCTAAACTCCGACTAGGAAGGAAATACGCCCTAAGGGTTGCCTAAGCACAATCACAAGTCAGAGGACTTACCTTTACCTCAGTTCCTTCCTGCAAGTCAGTACAATTTATAAAATCATCCAACCATTTCAATTTAGATCAAACATCGATCAGTCGACTCCTTCGACTCCATGCCATCGATACCATCCACACAATTTGATCAAATCAAACCTTGCTAACCCTACGCTGACAACAGATGGTATAGCTCATTGAGCTGATCAAGTATATTGCTCACTCTAAGCTGATATATCAAAGCCCTTAGGCTAATATAGTATAATGCTAATGCTCACCAAAGTTGTGCAATCCCTAATGCTCACTAAAGCTGTGCGATACTTAGGGTATACTGCTCACTCTAAACTGATATATTAAGCCCTTAGCTTTATATAGTATACCATTCTAGCCAACCAACACTTTCACCAGTTTTATCATGCTTGATAAAAATAAACGTGTGTGGGTACACGGTCAGCTTTAGTCAAAATACCACTTTTTCCCTTTTTAAAAATCCCACCATTTAATATAGTCTACTAGAATATTTTTGGCATTATAAACCGATGCCCAGTATTTTCTAATTAAATACCGAAATTATTAAATTTTGGGATAAATACCCAAAAATTACAATTCACACTCAATTTGCACAAACCAGCACTCATTTAAATAAACCAGTTATACCATTGCAATCAGCATGAAATTTTGGTCATCGGCTATCCCGGTCTAATTTTCGGAAAATAATAATTAATTAAATAATTACAAAAATTAATGAAATAAATACCAAAATGCAAACTTAGGCCGGAAAAGCCTAATTAAATATCGAAATAGGCCTATAAAATTTTCGAACCTATCTACATAAATAATCCAATCTATTTACGTGCTAATTACACTATTCTAATCACCTAACATGCGATATCAAACGATTAAATTGCTGATCCGTTCTAACTAACCACTTAATCCAAGCTTAACCTAAACTAATAAACCTTTAAGCATAATTAACTCCATAAGTAGATTTTAGTGAATAAACTCATTGCTTTTGAATTCTGATGAGTTCACGATGACAAGGCGGAGTTGAGCGATAAACTTCGAACGGCGACACCAACCAAGGCCGGGAAGGGCTTGGAAACGGGCTTCAAAGCCCATAGCCTCTTGCTGGGTTTTCGTTTTTGTGGCTGGGTTGAACAAGTTGGACCAACGGCTGAAACGGCAATGCTGATGGACCGAAGGCTAGGCAGGCGGTTAGATGGCTGGCAGGGGATTCTAGTGGCTAGACGGGGATGATGGCGACCAGGGCGATGGCAGAAGGGCTCAAACACAAGCTGGAGGTCACGGAACATCGAGCTAGAGTTGCGGCTGCAGGGGACGATTGCGCGGCTTGCGGGCGGTGGGGAGCTCCGGTAGGCGTCAACAGGCAAAGGGAGGCAGCTGGTTCAGTTTTCTACAATATTCAGAGCTCTAAGGTGACTAAAATGGAGAAAGTAAGGACAGAGAGGAAGAGGACGGGCAGCTGGCTTTGGAGGGGGCCACCTTGGCCTCATTTCTGTCTTCTTGTCCCCTTGACCATGCCCCACTACAGCTGGCTAGCTCTTTAGCCACTTACAGCCCTCAAGACTTCTACCACAAGCTATTGAAGTGGCCCAAAAGGTCATGGACCAAGGGGCTACGAATTTTGGACTTAAATTTCCCAATTTCATTTCAATTCTCTCTTGAATTGATTTAATTCGGCTCTAAAAAATTCCACTATCATGTCCTCGATCAAATTAACATTTTTCCTCACCAATAGAACCAACTAGCATCCTAAAAACGTGATCAAAGATGGTCCCCTAAATTTTCCAGACAAAAACAGCCTTTGAAATTTCGCCAAAAATCTCGATTTGCAGAAAAATCTTCAAAGGATGAGTCGACATTCCTAAAATGACTTGTGACATGACAAATTTTCAATTTCTAAAATTGGATTGAAATTCGCGATTAATTTCAATCTGGCGCGATTTTAGTGTAACCTAGTCTACTCAGTTACTTTTAGAAATTTTTAGTGCAATTGACCATGGTTGATTTATTTCAAGCGACAACGTACCTCTTCGACACATTGGTGACCCTCGGTTGTTGTGAAAATCTCGAGATTTCAAATACAGACACAGGGTACCAAAACGACAGAAAAATCAGTCTAGTACCGATCAACGAGAATTTTGCAATTTGGTGGAATCATCCATGTTTAGCCACACATCTCAGTTGAAATGACTTATCTCTAATCTCTAATCGATTTTTAATTGTGCCGTAATGATCTCTGCAGATGAGCACGGTTGAATAATTGATTTCTGGTTGAATTTTCAAGTTTATTGCATAAAAATCCATCAATGACTTCCCCATATAGTTTAGTTATCTCGTAAGTGATCTGCTCAGGAAATAACATTATAGGCGTGTCGATGAAAGGCTCGATTTATTTAATTGAAAACAAGACTGAAATTCCAAGATGTCACAACTCTTCCCCTCATATAAATATTTCGTCCTCGAAAGTTAAATCATTACAATCTTTAAATAAAAAGGTGGGGGTACAATCGTCTCATCGACTCTTCACTCTCCCAGGTTGCTCATTCAGTGTCACGATGTTGCTAGACCACTTTGACCAACGAGATTGTCTTGGTACGCAGAATCTGTTCTTTCTGATGGACAATCTGAAGTGGGCTTTCCATGTACGATACTCTGTCATCCACGTCCAACTCCTCAAAATTAAGCATATGGGTCGGGTCAGACTCATACTTCCTCAACATCGATGCGTGAAAGACGTTGTGCACTTGTGCCAGTCTTGGCGGTAATGCAAGACGATACGCTAGGATCTTGATTCTCTCTAGAATCTCAAAGAGACCTACGTACCTTGGGCTCAGTTTTCCCTCCTTGCAAAAGCACAAAGTACCCATCATTGGCGACACCTTCAGAAAAATGTGATCACAAACTTGGAATTCCAATTGGCTTCAACGCTTATTTGTGTAGCTTTTCTGGTGGCTCTGAGTTATCTTTAATTTGCCTTTGATGACTGCAATTGCATCCATTGACTACTAAACCAACTCTAGGCCTGTGTATCTTTCTTTTGCCGACTTCATCACAATACACTGGTGTTCTGCACGCTCTACCATACAACTCTTCGAAAGGAACTATTTGAATGCTCTGCCGGTAGTTATTGTTGTAGGCAAACTTAACAAGATGAAGCTGTTCTTCCCATTCCTTTGAAATCCAACACATAAGCTTGCCGCATGTCTTTGATGATTTGAATCGTCCTCTCAGACTAGCCATCTATCTGAGGATGATATGTCGTACTGCACTGTAGCTTCGTTCCTAAGGCAGCTTGGAAACTCTTCCAGAAAGCAATTGTAAATCTCGGGTCTTAGTCTGAAGTTTTTGTCATTGGCACTTCATGCAGATGAACTATTTGACACACGTACAACTCTGCATGCCTATTCAAATCAAGGTCTTTTCGTACTATGATGAAGTGAGCCGACTTTGTCAGTTTGTCGACCACTATCCAAACGGAATCATTACCTCTATGACTCCTCAGTAAGCCTGTCACAAAGTCCATCATGATATGCTCCCATTCCACTCTAGGATCTTGAGAGGTTGCAGAAGTTCTCCTGCCTTACAATGTTGTGCCTTCACCTGCTGACACGTCAGACACTTGGCGACATGCTTGGCGATGTTCGCCTTCATATAGAACTACCAATAATGTTGACATAGATTCTGATACGTTTTTGTATTGCCAAGGTGAATGCTATAACTGCTATGATGAGCTTTTGGTAAGATCTCCTCTTTAAGCTTTGCATCGTTAGGTACACAATTTTTCTTGGAATCTTAGTGTTCCATCTTTACAAATATGAAAATCAACCTTCCTTTTATTGGTATCCTCTTGTAGAATCTTCTGAACATATGGGTCTGTCGGCTGAAGTGCCTTAATCCTAATATGCACATCCGGCTCAATCTTGAGGGTGGCCATGAGATGTGAAAGATGGCCTACCTCAAATTTGAACATCGAATCTCAAGTCCTTTTGAGTAAAACCCATTCCTTAACCATCATCTGAGCGATTGAAGACTTCTGACTCAAAGCGTTGGCGACCTTATTCGCCTTTCCAAGGTAATATAGGATATCACAATCGTAGTCCTTCAGAAGTTTCATCCATTAACGCTGTCTCATATTCAACCCTTTATGAGAGAATAGATACTTGAGATTTTGATGGTCGGTGAAGATTTGAAATCTTTCTCTACACAAATAATGTCTCCAAATCTTCAGGGCGAAAATTATTGCCATGAGTTCTAAGTCATGTATCGAGTAGTTCTATTCATGAGGTCTCAACTGACGGAAGGTGTATGCAACAACCCTGCCATGTTGCATCAGCACGTAACCCAGTCCTCTAAACGATGCATCACTATATATCTCGTATCCTCTAGGACTAGATGGAATGGTTAGCACAAGTGCGGTAGTCAGCTTTTGCTTAAGCTCTTAGAAACTACACTCACACTTGTCTGTCCACACAAATTTATCTTCCTTCTTCAATAGGCGAGTCAACGGTGATGCTAAGGCTGAAAACCCTTCCACAAATCTTTTGTAATAACCTGCCAAATCCAAAAAGCTTTTGATCTCTGTCATGGTTGTTGGTCTTGGCTAGTTGATCATTGCTTCAATCTTGGTCGGGTCTATTGAGATTTTTTCGCCTGAAATCACGTAACTTAGGAATGTTACACGAGTCAACCAAAAGTCTCATTTGCTAAACTTAGCGTTCAACTTGTGAATCGTCAGAGTCTACAGTACCATTCTCAGATGACTCTGCACTTCTCGAATATACTAGAATATTGTTGATGAACACGATCACTAACTGATCCAAATATTCTTTAAACACTCGGTTTATCAAATCAATAAAAGCAGCTAGGGTGTTCATCAAACTGAATAGCATTACAGTAAATTTGTAATGGCCGTATCGAGTACAAAATGCTGATTTCGGTATATCCGCCTTTCTGATCCTCAATTGATGGTACCCTGTCCTCAAGTCAATCTTTGAAAATATTGACGCTCCTTGTAACTAATCAAACAAGTTATCGATCCTCGGCAGTGGATACTTGTTCTTGATTGTCACCTGATTGAATTGACGATAGTCGATGCACAAGCATAATGAACCATCTTTCTTCTTCATGAACATAATTAGTGCTCCCCAAGGTGATGCATTGGGACATATGAATCTCTTATCCAACAACTTTTGCATCTGCACCTTCAGCTTTTTCAACTCAGATAACGACATACAGTAAGGAGCCTTAGAAATTGGCTATGTTCTGGGTGCTAACTCAATCACAAACCCGATCTCTCTCTCTCTGACGGTAGGCATGGCAATTCTTTTGAGAATACATCTAGAAATTCTTTTACCACTGAGATATCTTTGATCTTCAGCTCCTCAACTCTCGTATCCACGACAGTTGCTAGGTAACCTTAACAACTCCCGTCTAACAAACATGTTGCCTCAAGCGACAAGATCAATGTAATCGAGGATCCTCCTCGATTCCCAACAAACTCGAAACTTTAACTCTCTAACGGGCTAAACTAAATTGCTTTACGATAACAGTCCATCTTAGCTCGTTACTTGGTGAGCCAGTCCATGTCAATTATCAAATCGAAATCATACATGGCTAGGACTAATAAGTCTATCCTCCCTTCTTGCTCACCAATCGCTAACTTGCAACCATAACAACCTAATGCAAACAACACCTTATCCTTTAATGGTGTAGATATGCTAATTACTGACTTCAGCAACTTAGGACTTAATCTTATCAGCTTAACATATTGCTCAGCAATAAAAGAATGAGTCGCGCTTGGGTCGAATAAAGCATAAGCAGCATGGTCATTCAGCAAAACCGTACCTGTAATGACATCAGGCACATCCTCTACTTGACCTCTTGTGATGGCATTCACTGTCCCTTGAGTTGGGGGTCTGATCTGTCCACCCTGCGGTGCGTTCTGTGGTGTGAATCATCTAATTTGACCCATCGGTGGCGGTGGCGGTAACTGCTGTTGTCCTCTTGGTCTTTTAGTACAATCTGTGGCTATGTGACCCTGCTGACCACATTTGAAACAAGCACCCATCCTTTGGGGGCACAGGGTTGGACCATGTCGCCTTCCATAAAAGCGACACACATAGTTCTAACTTGGTCCTGACTTGCCAACTCCACCCTTCCTATTGGACGGGACGTGAAATCTTCCCCTGGCCATGGGCTTCTTCCCATACCGATTCCCATCTTAGTTAGATCCAAACCACGACCTAGATGCAATGGCTCTTTCGTTTTGGTCTCCCTCTATTAGTTGGCTCATTCATAAAGGTCGTTATAGTTCTTCAGATTCAATGGCACCATCGAGCTTCTCACTTTCGGTCTGAGCCCATCTCTAAACCTTCTAGCTTGATTTACCAGATTCTTGACCAGTTCGGGGGTGTACTGCGATAGTTCAGCGAACTTCGCTTCATATTGATCTACAATCATTGAACCTTGGCAAAGGTGCTGGAATTCTACCATCTTCAATTCTCTGGTACTGTCAGAGAAATACTTGTTGTTGAACACTTCGACGAAGGTGTTCCACTCCGGGACTACACCTTTAGGGAATACTGTTCCTTGGGTGGCTCTCCACCAAGTACTCACAATTCCCTGCAGTTGATAGGTTACAAGGACTACCTTCTTCATCTCGGTGCATATTAGCAGTGCAAAGGCCTTGTCCAAGCCTTGGATCCATAGAGCTGCAGCTTTCGAGTCTCTTGCCCCAATGAAGTTTAGTGGGTTCAGCTTCAAAAACTGTTCCACTAGCTTATGCATCGGTCTCCCAGCGACTACGTTCCTTAGTGGAACCTCAGCAGGTGCGGCAATAGGTGCAATAGCAGTAGTGGCAACATCTGCGGCGGCATTAGCGGCGACATTGGTAGCTTAAATCTGAGCCTACTGATTCATCATATTTCCTAGCATCTCTAGCACTTGCATGATTCCAGCGAACCTTGGATCATCAGGAGCTACTACCCCTAGCACCAACAAAAGGCGGTGCTACTCCACTCGCGCTAGCTTGAGCTGGCACTCGACCATGACCTCCTCGGGTATCAACCTTCGTTGGCATCCTACCCCAAGTAACAGGCCCTATGGTCCTCTTCCTAGGAGTCCTTTGCTCCTGATCACTCATAACACAAGTTTTCTATTGAAATCTGCATTCCAATTCCACACCAAATTAGAAGCTAAGCAATCCCAAACAAACAATGTACCAAACAACTAACACAGACATGCACTAGTGTGAAATAAAGGCCATTTCTACTAACTATCCCATAAATCATTGTACCTTATCACTCCAACCACTAACTTTGCTCTGATACCACAAAATGGAGATGTCATGTCCTGATCCTCCGAGCGTGTGCCCATCCCTCGATGGTCGATTAAATAACGACGTTCCAGGACACGTCGCCAACCCATTCATTTTTAATAGGCATTCATAAGCGAATAATTAATCCCGGGTCAACACAAAGATGGGATAGAAAAGCAGGGCTACAAAATTTTCAAACCACAACACACTTATATACACATATCAAACTATGTCATGTACAAATTAACCGATATATACAAGGTCTACAAAAAGGGGGGGGTATAGTGCTACAGATCTTCTAAGCATTCGAGTCTTCAATTGAATACTTCAAGGATCTTGGATTCGACAGACTCGGGTCCACCACCGAACCATCGAAGGGTCAACTGTGCCTTTTCCAAAAGCAACCTCTAGCACCGACATAGGGACCTCAAATTCTGATATAGGACCTTCTCTCTGTCCATTCCGCTCACGGCGATACCACAATTTGTATTGATGGGGTACCTTATGGGGTAGACCCCCATCAATCCAGACAATGGACCTCACTTGTTCATAGACCCATCCTGATGCAAGCCTAGGAGAGGCTTTCTCAAACACTAGGGTCGGGAGAGTGACTCGCACACGGAAACAGGACAAACAGGAATTTCAGCACTGTGCGAGCTCAGGAGAACAGTCGTATCTTTGTCGATACAGATCGGATCGACCTGATTCCAAAGCCAAATGAACAAAGACTTCTGGATCTACAATTTCTTTGTTTTGGGTTTTCTGAAATAAGCATTGTAGGATAGTCGAAATTGGGTTGGAAGTAACGAACAGAACAGAAAAAGACAGAGACTCCGTTGGTTGCTCTTCTAGGCCTCCAAGGAAGTTGAGGGGGCACCAATTCTTCTAGATCGATGACTGCAACTCTTCAAGGATGCAGATTTTGAAAAGCTCCGACTCTTCAAGGACAGAGTGAAAACTCTTCTAGGTTTTCAAGGATATGAACTCTACAAGGTTCACGATACTTGCTTCAAAGCAAAGTTTTTCATTTATCAAAAGTCATACGCCTTGTACAAGGGATTGGATGGCTTATATCATCAAAGAAATAAAAACAGAGTGTTGAAACTAGGAGAAATAAAGGCAAAGTGTTGAAACTAGGAGAAATAAAAATAGAGCATTGAAAATAGGGGAAATAGTAAAGAGCATGGAAACTATAAGCTAGTAAAAGCGTCACGCGAGCTCCCAAGGCGTCTTTCAAGCTTCCGGAATGGACTCAAGATATCGTTATGGCTTCTCGGTTTCGTCGAGCTTGAATGCGGGCCGATCTTCTTGGTCAAGAGAGTTGGTCTTCAATGCAGGCTGCATCATCCTCCCCATCTTTAAAAGAATTCGTCCTCGAATTCTCGCCATCATCATCAGAAGAATCGCCCACATAAGGTGTTAAATGTCGAACGTTGAAGACTTCATGAATCTTCATATGAGAAGGAAGATTTAATCTATACGCATTAGGATTAATGTGCTCAAGAACTTCGAGAGGTCCAAGCTTTCGATCACTAAGCTTGTTATAAGTTCCGACAGGATGCCGTTCCGGTGGCAGATAAGCCCAAACAAAATCTCTAGGTTCAAAGATAACTTCACGCCACCGCTTGTCGATGTCTGTTTTATAGGATTCAGTTTTGCTCTCTAGTCTTTGGTGCACATCTTCATGAATTGTCTTCATTTAAGAAACAATATCGTCGACTTTGCTGCTCAACTTCTTAGCAAAAGGAGTTGGTGCAAGATCAAGAGCAGTGTTTGGTTGTCGACCATATACAATCATAAATGGACTATATCCAGTGCTACGGTTCTCAGCACAATTATATGCAAATTCTACAAGTGACAACCGCGTCTCCCAAGAACGGGGATTATTATCGATCAAAGTCCTTAATAGATTTTCCAATGTTTGATTGACGACCTTAGTTTGTCCATCCGTTTGGGGATGAAACATAGTACTATATTGCAGTTTAGTACCGACATTCTTCCACAGTTGTCGCCAAAAATGACTAAGAAATTTTGTATCCCGATCCGAAGTAATGGTCTTCGGAATGCCATGCAACTTATAGACTTCTTTGAAAAATAAGTCAACAATACGCGAAGCATCCATAGTTTTTCAACATGGAATAAAATGTGCCATTTTGGAAAATCGATCGACATCAACAAAGATCGAATCCATACCTTTGTTTATGCGTGGTAGTCCAAGGACAAAGTCCATAGAGATATCTTCCCATGGGGCATGTGGAATCGGCAAGGGCAAATAAAGGCCAGCATTTGTAGCTTGTCCCTTTCCAATTTGGCAACGTCGACACCTTATCACATGTCGATGTACATCACGTTTCAAATGAGGCCAAAAGTATTTGGCTGAGACAAGTTGTACAGTTTTGTCACGCCCAAAATGTCCTTCATGGTGAACTTCATCAATCACCCGCTGCCGAAGAGAACAGTGGTTTCCTTTGAAACGAAAACCATCACATACAGTAAAATCAGCTAGCTTCTTTTCATGTGCATCAGGAATGATCTTGGAAAAGTAGGGGTCTTCTTGATATAACTCCTGAAAATAATCAAATCCAAGAACAATAGAATGCATTGTAGAGAGCAAACTCTTCTTTCGACTAAGGGCATCAACAACTTGATTCTGAGCTCCAGCCTTATGCTTAATAATGAAAGTGAACTCCTGGATGTATTTAGCCCATTTTGCACGCCTAGAGTTAAGCTTTTGCTGTCCGGAAATATATTTCAGAGCTTCATGATCAGTATATAAAATAAACTCTCGATGAATAAGATATGGCCGCCAATACTCAAGCGTGCGAAATAGTACGTGGAATTCTAGATCATAGGTGCTGTAACGAAGTTTGGCACCATTCAATTTTTCACTAAAGAAGGCGATGGGTCGACCTCCTTGACTTAGGACTCCTCCTATGCCAGTACCGGATGCATCACAATGCACTTAAAAAACAAGATCAAAATTAGGCAATGCAAGTACCGGGGCTATGCTCAATTTTTCTTTGAGCTGTTCAAAACTTTTCTGAGCTGCATTCGTCCATTCGAAAACTCCCTTCTTCATGCAAGAAGTGAGTGGGGCCGCAATGGTGCTAAAATGCATAATAAATCGTCGATAGAACGAAGCGAGGCCATGAAAACTTCGCACTTCATGCACATTTGTTGGAGTTGGCCAATCTCGAATCACCTTGATCTTAGAATCATCCACCGAAATGCCATTCTTCAAAATATGAAACCCCAAGGAAAGGATTTGTGGTAACCATACAATAGCACTTGTCGAGAGCCGCATACAATTATTCCTGCCTCAACACACATAATACTTCTTGAAGATGCTGCAAGTGTTCATCAGTAGACTTGCTAAAAATCAAGATATCATCAAAATAAACAACAACAAACCTTCCCAGAAAAGGCTTCAACACTTGAGTCATAAACCTCATGAATGTCGATGGTGCATTCGACAATCCGAATGGCATGACTAGCCATTCATATAGCCCATCTTTCGTTTTGAATGCTGTCTTCCATTCATCTCCGGGTTTGATTCTAATTTGATGATATCCACTCTTCAAATCCAACTTTGAGAATATATTTGCACTAGAAAGTTGATCTAAGAGATCATCAAGACGAGGAATAGGAAATCGATACTTGATGGTGATCTTGTTGATTGCTCTATTGTCGACACACATCCTCAAAGTACCATTTTTCTTAGGCACTAAAAGAGCTGGAATGGCACACGAACTGAGGCTCTCCCTTATAAAACCCTTATTCAATAGCTCCATAACTTGTCGATGCAATTCCTCATGTTCGGTCGGACTCATCCGGTAATGAGCGAGATTCGGAAAAGAGGCTCCAGGCAACAAGTCAATTTGATGCTGAATATCTCTCATAGGAGGGAGACCATTGGGTAAGTCCATTGGGAAGACATCCTTGAACTCTTCCAAAAGAGGTTGAACTTGATGAGGTACGACAGAGGCAACTTCATTCTTCTCACCGTTTTATTGATCAAAATATACAAGATACGAACTCCTTTCGAAGCATCCTTCATATCCTTCATTGTAAGCAACGTAGGAGAGAAGGACTTCTCAACTACAAGAGTTTTCAAAGGTTCCCTACTAGGTGCCAACGTAATTTTCTTGCCTCTAAATTCAAAAGAATATGTATTTCGATAACCGTCATGTGTAGTCCTCCTATCGAATTGCCATGATCGGCCAAGAATAATGTGACTAGCATCCATCGGCAGAACATCACACCATATCTTGTCATTATAAATAGAACCAATGGACAAATTAACAAGGCATCGTTTCTAAACAGTTACCTTAGCGCCTTTCTTCAACCACAACATTTTATAAGGCGTAGGGTGCGTTTTTAATTCCAACTTCAGCTTGTTTGCTGCTACTTCAGAAATTATATTCTCACAACAACCAGAGTCAATAATTAATTGACATACCTTTCCCATGATTGTGCAAGCAGAATGGAAAATATTGGTACGTAGCCACCTATCTCTAGTGTCTTCTCGAGGAGTAAGAAAAATTTTCCTCACCATAAGAAGTTCGCCAGTGTCAGCATGCACTATTTGTTCATCATCCACAGCTTCTTCATCATTGTTAGACTCCTCTTCAAGTGGATCCTCAGCATTCTCGTCAGAATCATTATCCATCAAGAAGGCTTTACCGGTTGGTCGATTCTTATTGATTCGACAATTGCTAACACGATGACCCAACTCCCCACAAGAATAGCAATGTATTTCGGATGTAACAGGTTGCTTCGAAACATGGGGCTGAGTAGAAGACTTACTAGCAGATTGCGTTGTAGCCTTAGCAACTTTAGTAGTGCTAATGGTGCTCTTAGTGGCTCGACTCGCCATGGTAGTTGATTGCTGTCTCCGAGAATGAGAGCACTCCATTTTGAGTGCTCTTGGTGTGCATCTCCTAAGTCCCAAATGTCGAGGACTTCCAAGGTGTCTTAAATGTAAAATTGAAGACCGTTCAAGTATTTGTTCACAAGCACCTCCTCCGGATCTTGGATATTGTTACGAATCACCAACTCATTGAATTCATTGGTGTATTGGTCCACCGTTCACGTACCTTGTTTTAGATTTTGGTACTGTTGGTAGAGCTCTCTCTTATATCCTTTAGGAAGAAAATATTTTTGAATCTTGTCCTCCATCTTTCTCCACAAAGTGATTGGTGCTTTGCCAACGGCTTGGCGAGTTTGTTTTTCACGTCTCCACCAAGCAATTGCCTTGCCTCGGAATCGCATAGCAATGATCCCAACGCGACGATTCTCCAGAACATTTCGATGCTCAAACAGCTCATTCATAAGTGTTAGCCAATCAACAATTTCATCAGGAGACTTATTACCTGTAAATTCTGGAACATCTTTCTTGACTTCCTTTTCCCAATCTAGCTCACGAATATGTTGTAAACGATGTGGAACATGCCTCCAACTGTGAATAGATTGAACACTCTCCAAAGAGGAAGAGTCACCATGGGAATCTTCAGTCCTGGAACGGGGTGGAGAATTATTTGCTTCAGCCCTCAAACGCTGAACTTCTTGTGTCAATTCATCAATTTGTTGTTGCATATTCTCAGCGAGTGTGTGCAATTCATTGAGGGGAACGGTTCTGCCGCCACGACGTCTAGCTTGTCTTGGAGGCATTGTCCTCTCCTCCAAAGCTCTGATACCAAATGATGCAAGCCTAGGGGAGGCTTTCTCAAACAATAGGATCGGGAGAGTGACTCGCACACGGAAACAGGACAAACAGGAATTTCAGCACTGCGCGAGCTCAGGAGAACAGTCGTATCTTTGTCGATACAGATCGGATCGACCTGATTCCAAAGCCAAATGAACAAAGACTTCTGGATCTACAATTTCTCTGTTTTGGGTTTTCTGAAATAAGCACTATAGGATAGTCGAAATTGGGTTGGAAGTAACGAACAGAACAGGAAAAGACAGAGACTCCATTGGTTGCTCTTCTAGGCCTCCAAGGAAGTTGAGGGGGCACCAATTCTGACTGCAACTCTTCAAGGATGCCGATTTCGAAAAGCTCCGACTCTTCAAGGACGGAGTGAAAACTCTTCTAGGTTTTCAAGGATATGAACTCTACAAGGTTCACGATACTTGCTTCAAAGCAAAATTTTTCATTTATCAAAAGTCGTCTACCTTGTACAAGGGATTGGATGGCTTATATCATCAAAAAAATAAAAATAGAGCGTTGAAACTAGGAGAAATAAAGACAAAGTGTTGAAACTAGGAGAAATAAAAATAGAGCATTGAAAATAGGGGAAATAGTAAAGAGCATGGAAACTATAAGCTAGTAAAAGCGTCACGCGAGCTCCCAAGGCGTCTTTCAAGCTTCCGGAATGGACTCAAGATATCGTTATGGCTTCTCGGTTTCGTCGAGCTTGAATGCGAGTTGATCTTCTTGGTCGAGAGAGTTGGTCTTCAATGCAGGCTGCATCACATCCCCTTGGGTTCCCATGAAGCGGAATATAAGATACCTACTCAATGACCTTCTTCGGCTGGCCAAAATGCTCGGGAGGAGCTACCTTCTAAGGACCTAAAAATGTTTTCCCACAACGGGGTGAGACGACTTCTTAGCAAGTTCACCTCCTAAACTCCGACTAGGAAGGAAATATGCCCCAACGGCTGCCTAAGCATAATCACAAGTTAGAGGACTTACCTTTGCCTCAGTTCTCTCCTACAAGTCAGTATAATTTATAAAATCATCCAACCATTTCAATTCAGATCAAACATCGATCAGTTGACTCCTTTGACTCCATGGCATCGATACCATCCACACAATTCGATCAAATCGAACCTTACTCACCCTAAGCTGACAACGGATGGTATAGCTCATCAAAGCTGATCAAGTATACTGCTCATTCTAAGTTGATATATCAAAGCTTTCAGGCTGATATAGTATACTACTAATGCTCATCAAAGTTGTGCAATACTTAATGCTCAAAAAAGATGTGCGATACCTAAGGTATACTACTCACTCTAAGCTGATATATCAAACCCTCAGGCTGATATAGTATACCATTCTAATCAACCAACACTTTCACCACTTTTATCATACCTGATAAAAATAATCGTGTGTGGGTACACGATCGGCTTTAGCCAAAATACCATTTTTTCCCTTTTTGAAAATCCCACCAATTAATATAGTCCACCAGAATATTTTTGGCGTTATAAACCGACGCTTAGTATTTTCTAATTAAATATCAAAATTATTAATATTTGGGATAAATACCCCAAAATTACAATTCACACTCAATTTGCACAAATCAACACTCAATTAAATAAACCAATCATACCATTGCAATCGGCACGAAATTCCGATCATTGACTATTCCGGTCATTGCCAAAATCAAAAGAAACAACTTCTTTACTCACCACTTGACACTCGCCTCGCTCGCTTTGGGTCACTCGTGCCGCTTGCTACTCGATGCTCGCTTGGCTTGTTGCTTTCCGCTCGACATTCGATGCTCATTTTGTTTGATGCTCACTCAACGTGACCCTCACTGCTTGCCTTTCTTAGCTGACCTCGCTCATCATCAAACCCATTGGGTCTAGTATGGTCTTCGGTTACCCTTTTAAGGAGTACAAAAAATGAAATAAAAAATTATTGGTTGATCTTAGTTGACCCTGAAACCGAACCAAACCCATTAGGTCAGTTTGGTCTTCAATCATTTTTTTAAGGAGTACAAAAAATGAAATACAAAATTATCTATTAGTCCTAGGTTGACCTTGGAATCAAACCGAATTCATTGGGTCAGTCCGATCCTCGGTCCCAAACTCAATAGGGTCAGTCCTCGGTCCTAAAAATTGAGGACCAGTACTATGCGGGTTGGTCCTAGGGTTAAAGGGCAGATTGGCCCAACTAGGACCATGCTCACCCCTAAAGGAAACAACGTGAAACACGATTGTTGGAAATAATATCATACAAATTAGCTTTTATTTAGCTAAAATATATTGAAGTCTAAAGGTAAGTCTTGCTAATCAATTCTTATGCCGCTCCTAACTATTTCATTAATCAATGATTTGCATGCATGGTCATCACATTGATATCTCTGGTCTTTTACTCAAGTCTATCATACACATATCGTACTTCTTCCATTATGAAGTTCATGGCTCACTTACATATTTTGATTGGAAGCTAGGCATTTTTTAGTTTTCACCATTGGTTACTAGTTGATTCACTCGAATGGAATGAGATAAGAATCTCTTGAGATCTTTTTCTCAAATATTCAAAATAATAAAAAATTAATTAAGGAAAATTAATGACAAACACCCATTTAATCAAACCAAAATGAAATGCAAGTGCAGAGTCACATAATTTGAGAAAGAAAATTACACATCTCTAACAACAATTACACACAAATTACACCAAAAGTGTCGTCATTGTCTGCTTGTTCATGTTGAGTGGATTCCTCGGGCAATCACACTTTACCACAGCCACTCCTAACATTTTCATAGATAAGTTGGAACTTTTTATTGGAGAAAACTTCCTTATTTGTTTTGAAGCTGACAAAACGTTTCCATCAGTCTAGTCTGAAGATTTGCAGACTCTTCCGTTAAAGTCTGAAGATCACCAGACCACCAGACTCAAGATTCAAAGTCTACTCTCATTGACAGTTTCTAGACTAACGAAGAAGACTTATCCAGAATCGAGTATTTCTTTAAGGATTTGATTTGAGCGGCTAAAGAAGTTCTCATGGCTGGAGATAGCATTTCAAGATCTATTATTCGTTTTGAAATCAATACAAGTAAATTGGATCCGTTGATTGGCGAAGTATACTTGGAAAGTTCTACTTATGGAACCCTAGATCATGATTATATGGGCGAGCATGATTGGTAGGCTATCATCACATTTTTTAAGTAACTCGAGATCTCCCTAATTGATTCCGTCGAACGGGTAGATTGGAAGAACTCCTTTGGAAGGTGCCAACGGATATGAAGGCATGGAGGAGTATATAAGAAAGATGCTCTAGTTATTCGAGTGTGTGCACGATAGATAAATTCTAAATTCTGAGACTTCTTGATCTTTGTTGATTCAATTATTGAGTGAAAATTTGTACTCAAAAGAGAGTCTAGACATTTGTGAGACCTTGAGGAAGTATAGTAAGTCTCTACACTGTGGAATCAAGAACGTGATACTGTAACGACTCTTTTGATTCATAGTGAAATCTAGCCGGTGGGCTGTCAGTGTGGGAGAGTGGACGTAGGCTTGGATTAAGCCGAACCACTATAAACCTTGTGTTCTTATTCTTTTCCCTAAACTCTTTTATTTTGCTCGCAACTCTATTTAATTATTAGAGTCTGATAATTTTACAAAGTCAATTTTCTTCCAAACTCAAGTTAAAAGTAAAGTTTTATACTATGTTTTGCAAAAGTTGTTTGTGCACCTATTCACCCCCTCTAGATGCTCGTACTAGTACTATCAACTGGTATTAGAGCCTGTATACTCATTTAAATTGAAGTGTTTTTACTTCAGAATTAAAGATCCATGGCTAGTATGTTGGCTTCAGGTTTGGTTGAAGGGCACAACAATACTAAACCACCTTATTTTGATGGAAATGAATACAGTATATGAAAAAACAAAATGAAAGCTTTCCTAAGATCGAAAGATCCTCTGGAATGGGATGTGGTAGACAAATGAATCATTCATAAAGTTACAATAGTCTCAGAAAGGGGAAAAGAAGTTGCAGAGGCTAGCAAGATGACTCAAGAAGAGATAACCAAGAGACAAGCTCTTGATGCAAAAGCAATTTACTCCTTATATTGTGCATTATCTCCAACTGAATATAACAGAAAATCTTCTTGTAAAACAGTTAAAGAAGTCTAGGATAGGCTGTACATTACGTATGAAGGGACTAATCGAGTGAAAGAAACCGGAATCAATATTCTGCTCGGTCAATATAAAGCCTTTAAGATGAAGCTAGGAGAATCTATCACTGACATGGTTAGTCATTTTACAGAAATTGTGAATGGTCTTGAGTATCAAGGTCAACCAATCTCAGGACCCATGAAGGTTAACAAATTGTTGAGTGGACTTTCCAAAGTTTGGAATCACGTAAAGACATCAATAAGGGAGACACAAAGGATCATACCACTCTCTGTTGATGAATTGGTTAGCACTTTTCAATCATATGAAGTGTAGCAAATCAATAAAGATGAAGATCCCAAAGGTAAAAAATCTATTGTTTTCAAATCTAATGATGATTATGATATTATAGATTCTGAAGACGATATGGACAATGAAGAGCTTGCTCTCATGATAAGAAGGTTTAGAAAACTGAACAAAAATGGAAGAAGATTCAATTGGAAGAAACAAAGCTCTCAAAAGTTTCAAAATAAATTAGATGAGGACGATGAATCCAATAAAGATGTGATTTGTTTTGAATACAAGAAGAATGGACACATCAGACCCAACTGTCCCTTGCTAAAGAAAAAGAAAGGAAAAGCTAAGAAATACATAAAGGCACTCAGAGCAGAGACTTGGAGTGATATCAAATGCGAAGAGAGTGATGATGATTATGCTAATATTTGTTTAATGGCAAAATCAGAATCAGATTTAGACTCTGAGACAGATACAAGTTTAGATTCAGACAGTGAAATCGAGGTAAGTAATTTAAAAATTCCTACTAAAGTCTTTAAATATATTGATGAATTGTATCTTAGTCTCAAAACCTCTCTTAAGAGAATTTCCAAACTAAAAAGGGAAAATTCTACACCGAAGCAACAGAAGAATGTTTGAAAGAAAAGTTCAAAAATCTAGATAAAAGTTTTATTATTTTGAAAGAAAATGCAGACTCTCTTTTAAAAGAAAATACACTTTTGAAAAATGATATTTCAAGTATTTCAAAAAGGTTTTCTATAGGATCTAAGAAATTGGAAAAGATTCTTTCAGCACAAAGACCTTACTTTAACAAATCAGGCTTGGGAATGACTTCTGAAACCATTCGTCTAATTGATTTTCCAAAAATAAAGGAAAGAATCAAAGAAAGACCTACAAAGGCCTTCTATAGAAATCATTTTCAAAAAGTCTTTGTAAAACCTGTTGGCCGTAGTGCTTTTAAATGTTCTAAGTGCAGCAGCTCAGAACACTTTGAGAAAGAATGGCCCATGGTTTGGAAACCTGTTAAGAAGGATTGGGCAAAGACCATATATTGCACTAACTTCTTTGGATCTAGGAAAATGTGGGTACCAAAGAAAGCTTGAGTTTCTTTTTTAAATGCAGGTCACTATCAAGAAAAATGTCAAATGGTACTTGGATAGTGGATGCTCAAGACATATGACATGAGATTCAAGTTGTTTCATAAAGCTTATGCAAGTTAATGGTGGAAAAAGTTTCCTTTGGTGGAAATAGCAAAGGAAGAATTGTTGGATGCGGAAAAGTAAAGATTGGAAATCTCACAATCAACAACATCTCCTTAGTAGAAGGACTCAATTACAACTTGCTGAGTATCAATCAACTGTGCGACACAGTGTTCAAAATCAATTTTCAAGATGGAATATGTTCGGGAATCGATAAAGACTTCTCTCAGACTTTCACTAGGCGAAGACATGGGAACATCTATCTCTTGGACATCAAACTAGAAAAATCTCAATGTCTAATTTCAATTCGAGAGGAAGCTAATCTCTGGCATCGAAAACTTGGCCATATCGACATGAAGCAAATTGTCAAGATCTCTTCAAAGAAGTTTGTTCGTGGGCTACCCAACCTGACATACCAAAAATCTGAATTATGCACACCATGTGTGTTGGGAAAACAGGTTAAAAGTTCTTTTAAACTAATAAATCAAGTTTCCACTAATCGTGTGCTGCAACTCCTGCATATGAATCTTTTTGGACCAACTAGAACTCAAAGCATTGGTAAGAAATATTGCCTAGTAATAGTGGATGATTATTCATGATTTACTTGGGTATACTTTCTTGCAAGTAAGTCTAATACCTTCTCTTATTTTTTAAAGTTTGCTAAGAAAATACAGAATGAGAAAGGGTATGCTATTTCAAGTATACGGACAGATCATGGAGGTGAGTTTGAAAATCAAGACTTTGCTAAATTCTGTGATGAATCTAGTTTTCAACATATGTTCTCCTCTCCATACACTCCATTATAGAATGGAGTTGTGGAAAGAAAGAATAGATCGTTGCAAGAAATGGCTAAAACACTTTTAATTGAAAGCAATATTTCTTCTCGTTTTTGGGCTGAAGTAGTCTCTACAACATGTTATATCATTAACAGAGTTTTCTTAAGGCCGATTTTAGAAAAAACTCCTTATGAGTTGTTCAAAGGAAAGAAGCCTATTGTTTCCTATTTTCATGTGTTTGGTTGCAAATGTTTTATATTGAAAAATGCAAATGATCGAATTGGTAAGTTTGAAGAAAAATCAGACGAATGAATCTTCCTTGGATATTCAACCACCAGCAAAGCTTACAGAGTATACAATAAGAAGACTCAATCTGTGGAAGAATCGATGAATGTCAAATTTTAAGACCTTATACAAAATCAATTGATCTAGACTCAACTTGAAGAATCTGAACTTGCTTCAGACTCTACAAAGTCTAATTCCCTTGAAGCAACTTAGACTACAGAAGGTCAACAACGAATGAATTTTGAAGAATCAAATGAAGAAAAAGATCAGCAGACTGTCAAACCAACCAGCAACTGGAAGCACAAGTCTAGTCATCACAAAGAACTCATTATTGGTGACATTGATGAAGGGATTCGTACAAGATCCAAAAGGTATGAAGAGTCTAGCGTTGTGACTCTTATTTCTGAAATAGAACCCAAAAGCATAGAAGAAGCTTTAACTAACGAAAGCTGGATTGAAGCTATGCAAGAAAAACTCAAGCAGTTCAGTGTTAACGATGTTTAGGAATTAACTCATAAACCAAAAGCTAAATCTGTTATAGGAGCTAAATAGGTTTTCAGGAACAAGATGGACAAGAAAGGAAAAGTTATAAGGAACAAAGCAAGACTCGTGGCCAAAGGATATACGCAAGAAGAAGTGATAGACTATGATGAGACTTACGCACCAGTAGAAGGTTAGAAGTAATTAGATTATTACTTGCTTTTGCTTGTTATAAGAATTTCAAGTTATTCCAAATGGACGTCAAAAGTGCATTCCTGAATGGATTTATCCAAGAGGAAGTCTATGTGGAACAACCTCCCGGTTTTGAAGACCCAAGGAAACTAGACGCTGTATTCAGACTGAAAAAGACGCTATGGTTTAAAGCAAGCACTTCGAGCTTGGTACGATAGGTTAAGTAAGTTTTTAATCCAAAATGGCTTTGTTAAAAATAAAGTAGACACTGCTCTGTTTATTAAAAGAGAAAGTAAAAACTTTCTACTTGTTCAAATCTATGTTGATGATATTATTTTAGAATCACCTAATGAAAATCTGTGCAAGAAATTCTCTAAGTCTATGCAGGATGAATTCAAGATGGGCATGATGGGTGAACTATCCTTCTTTCTCGAACTGCAAGTGAAACAATTGAAGGAATGAATTTTCATTCACCAAGAAAAATATGCTAAAGAACTCGTTAAAAAATTCGGTTTGGAAAATTGCAAAAAGACTGATATACCAATGTCAAGTTCTTCGAAGCTGGACAAAGATGAAGGAGGAAAGAAAGTTGACCAGAAGCTATACAGGAGTATCATCGGTTCACTTCTTTATCTTATTGCCTTTAGACTTAACATTTTGTTTATCGCTTGCATTTGTGTCAGATTTCAGTCAGATCCCAAAGAATCTCATCTAAGTGCTGCAAAATGCATCATCAAATACGTTGCAACAACCTCTAAGTTAGGTCTATGGTATCCTAAAGAAGGAGATCTTACTCTTTTTCGATACTCAGACGCAGATCTAGCAGAATGCAGAGTTGATAGAAAGAGCACTTCGGGCACTTGTCAATTGCTTGGAAACAGAACAATATCTTGATTCTCAAGGAAGCAACGTATTGTAACTCTCTTAACAACAGAAGTAGAGTATGTGGCTCTTGGAAGTTGTTGTTCTCAAATCATTTGGATAAAATAACAGTTAAGAGACTTTGGAATCGAAGACTCATGCACTGAGATTATATGTGACAACACAAGCGTGATTAATCTCACCAAGAATCCAATTCTTCACTCAAGAGCAAAGCATATAGAGATTCGACATTACTTTATTAGATACCATATTCAAAATGGAGAAGTCTTGATTCAATTCATTGACTCAAAGAATCAGTTGGCGGACATTTTTACAAAGCCATTGGAGAAAAGTCAATTTGAGTCTATTCGATCCAGACTTAATATCTTAAAGTCTGAAGAAGCTCAGACTCGGGGATAAAAGTCTAAAGATGCTTAGACTCAGGAGATCAAGGATCATGACTGTAAGTTATTTCAGTTTTAGAAATTTATCTTTTAGATAAAAACTCTAAAAGGTACGATTGTCTATTAATCTACAATTGATTGATGTTATCTTCCCAAGTTTTTGTAATTATAGCAATCATTCCTTTTCGAAAAAGAAGTTATCTTTTCGACAGTTATCTATTTTCAAAAATGCAGTTACTTTTGAAAAGGCATTTTTTATTTTTCCATTTGTGACGATTCGTATACCCCGTTTCGATTGCTTTATATACTGTTTGTCTTCTTCTTTTTTACTCACAAACCCTAGAAGCACAAAACATCACCTTCTTACTTTTTCTCTCTAATTTAGTCCTTAAAGTTTTCACCTTTCTCGCGAATCGAGTTCAGAAACTCTCAAAGATTGTAAGAATGTTTTTCCAAAGAAAGTCTTCAAGGATTGCAAGCAGGGGACCATAGCATATGCATGAGGGTCCTACGTACTTTGACCTCACCGAGGAAGAAGAAGCTCCAAGACAACAGCAGAGTCTACAACATTCTCAATCGTGCCATTCTCCTTAGGCTAGACCACAAAATGTTCAGCAACATCGAGCGGAGGAAGAAATTATTGAGGATGCCGAACTTGTAAGAACTCAAAAGCTGGCTTTTAACTTCAAACTCTACTCTGCCTTAAAGGATGGAGGTTCTCCAATGACGTTTATTGATGAACTTTTTAAAGAAAAAAGGTATCGAAATGAAACCCACTTTTTACAAACGATGGAACGTTTGGGGATTGTTCCTGCTGGCTTAGTAGAAAGGGCTTTTGTGAATTTCCCAAGTGATCCATGTGTTGGAGGATTTAGTCAACCTGATGGAAATAATGATGAAAAGATGTTCACTCATTTTAAGCCTAAAATAGATGTTGCTACGAATATTCAAGGAAAAAGAGCAGATCTATTTCGTTATGATGAACATAAGTGAACTTACTCTAAGTTGCTGAAGCGAGGGCTGATGAACCCAAGGAGTGTGGATTTTGATTTTCTCGATTCTCTGAATGTGAAGTTGCGGGAGAAATTTACTTTACTTCAACTTGAACGATTTTGCTCTAAAACTACTATAGCCCATCCAGAACTTACTGCATATTTCTATTCCAATCTAAGCTTTTTGGATGCGAATAATTTTTTTTTCAGTATTAGAAACCAGGATTATGTGGTTGATATGGACACTCTAGCTGATGTGATTGGAGTAGGGAGAGGGATGTTCCAATCAATTAGTGTGTCTATTGGTCGTGCGATCGTGGAGCTTGTTCGAGATGGAATGGCAAAAGGCCGAATTTCATATTTGAGGATGAGTGCCTCAAATGTCTTTCTTCACAAGATTGTGATTAACTGTCTTAGACCCAAATCCACATTAAAGATTGATGTCTCCAACTTAGAAGCGAAGCTGATGTATACTATCAATGCCGGAAAAAAGTTCTCTTTGCCGCACACTATCATGTTTCACATGTATAGATTAATGGTAAAGGACAATGGTCAACTTCCTTATTCAGCACTTGTTACTCAGCTATTCAGGCACTTTAACATTCAGCCTCCCAAAATTCTGTGTGTTCGAACCTGTGATCAAATGGCGGTGGGACTGAAAATGGTTTCAAAGATGCATCTGAAGGAGCTAAACAAGGCTTTAGAAAGATTTAAGGAGAAGACTCCTGTCAAGACTCGTCAAGACCTTTGTGGCTGCAAAACGGAAAGGCAAGGAGCCCATGACAGCTCCATCTAAAAGAAGAAGAGCACTCATCTTGCAGGATGAAGAAGATGAGGATGACGTTGCCATTTCCACTCTTTCCTTAAGGAAGTTACAGCATTTTGTTCCAGAGACAGAGGATAGAGAGGACCAAGAGGAAACAGAGTAGAGGAGTGAAGCGAGGGAATCATTGGGGAAAGAAGCAGAGGAAGGAAGAATTGCAGAAGAAGAGCAAAGAGGAGAACAAGGTCATGTTGTCACTGAAGAAGAAGTAGAGCATGAAGAGTACTTCTCTCCACCTGAAGGCATTAAAACAAGAGGAGCTACTAAGAAAAGAGGTACTTCTTCACTTGTTTTTACTAGTGATGTCAGTCGTTCTCCTGCTGATCCAAAAGATGTATATGCCTCTCAATTTCCTGAAGAAGGTCATGAGGTTTCATCTTCGAGTCTAGGTGCTCATGTTGAAATGCCATCATTTGCCAATACTCCACAAATTGATCATGCTGAAGCAAGCACTCAAATTGACATCTCAGCAGACTTTAGAAGATTGCTTGATGTTCTTATGGAGATGCGAGGTCAGATTTATGCCTTGGGATGTGAATTTCAGAATATGCAGAATGCTAATCAAACCTCTTCAGTTTCTTTGCACAATCAAGTTCAGGTCCTTAATCTTTAAGTTCAAGCAACTACCAAAGGTGAGGAAATAGCGCAACTGAAGGAGGATTGGAAAAAGCTGGAGGAGACTATCCAATCGATGGGAGATTTCCAGCTTGTTCGCGTTCCAAAACAATCTTAATCCAATTTCTTTCGTCTCTATCTTTTTAATGCTAACCAAAAGGGGGAGAAGTTGGTGCAGATTTGATTTGATTTTTAGATTTGACTTTGATTTTTGTCTGGTTGTGACTGGTTTGGATGCTTTGGATTGTGTTTTGATTGTTTAAATGCTTGCTGTATCTTAAGCATTGTTGGTATTCATGACAAAGATAGTTGCTTTTATAGGACTAACTTATTTTTGTGGATGCAGATTCGATATTATCTTTATCCTAACTCATTTATCTTTTATGAGATATCCTTGTTTGCTTGAATATTGTTTTGCAGGTTAAAACTATCCAAATTTGCAGGAAAGTTTTGTCACCATAAAAAATGGGGAGATTGTTGGAGAAAACTTCCTTATTTATTTTGAAGCTGACAAAATGTTTTCATCAGTTTAGTCTGAAGATTTGCAGACTCTTCCATCAAAGTCTAAAGATCGCCAGATCGCCAAACTCAAGATTCAAAGTCTGCCCTCATTAACAGTTTCTAGACTGATGAAGAAGACTTATCCAGAATCGAGTATTTCCTTAAGGATTTG
Source organism: Eucalyptus leucophloia subsp. euroa (assembly GCA_017140325.1). Lineage (NCBI taxonomy): Eukaryota > Viridiplantae > Streptophyta > Magnoliopsida > Myrtales > Myrtaceae > Eucalyptus > Eucalyptus leucophloia. Next base: position 38,336,754 of record CM029474.1, on the reverse strand, counting down.
ATTTGAGTGTTAAAGAAGTTCTCACGGCTGGAGATAGAATCTCAAGATCTATTATTTATTTTGAAATCAATATGAGTAAATTGGATCCGTTGATTGGCTAAGTATACTTGGAAGGTTATACTTATGGAAACCTAGATTCTGATTGTATGGGTGAGCAGGATTGGTGGGTTATCATCACATTCCTTAAGTAACTCGAGATCTCCCTAATTGATTCTGTCCAACGGGTAGATTAGAAGAACTTCTTTGGAAGGTGCGAACGGATACGAAGGCATGGAGGAGTATATAAGGAATATGCTCTAGTTATTCGAGTGTGTGCACGATAGAGAAATTCCAAAGTTTGAAGCTCCATGTTCTTTGCTGATTCAATTATTGAGTGAAAATTTGTATTCAAAAGAGAGTCTAGACATTTGTGAGGCATTGAGGAAGTGTAGCAGAGTTTCTACATTATGGAATCAAGGACGTGATATTGTAAAGACTCTTTTGATTCATAGTGAAATCCAGCCGGTGGGCTGTCGGTGCGGGAGAGTGGATGTAGGCTTGGATTATGCCGAATCACTATAAACATTGTGTTATTATTCTCTTCCTTGAACTCTTTTATTTTGCTCGCAACTCTATTTAATTGTTAGAGTCTGATTTTCTCTACAAAGTCTATTTTCATCTAGACTCAAGTTAAAAGTAAAGTTTTATACTATATTTTGCAAAAGTTGTTTGTGCACTGTTCACCCTCCTTTAGGTGCTCGTACTAGCACTATCACTTTTGTCTTCAAAGATCCATTGGCTAGTACTAAATTTGGACTCCAATGATACCATAGACATTGATGGGGTATGTAAATCAAGAGTCATGCTGGAATTAATCGAAAAATTGGTGACTCTTTCCTTCCATCATTTGAGTACCTTGATGTTGTCTTCACCAACTCTATCAATGTATTTGTAGATCTTTACCAAGACCTTGAAAGTACTAGTATAAATACCTAGAGGAGGGTAAATAAGTGTGAAAACAGATTTTGCAAAATGCAATAAAAATACTTTACTTTTAAACCGAGTCTGATGAACAACAGACTTTGAAGAAGAATTCAAACTTTAACAACTATTTCGAAACACATAAAAGTAGCATAGAAAATAAAGTAAAGGAGTTTAAGGAAGAGAAATTGAACACAAGATTTATAGTGGTTCGGCTTAGATTAAGCCTACGTCCACTCTCCCATGCTGATAGTCTTATGGCTGGTTTTTACTATGAATCGAAAACGAGTGTTACAACCTTATAGCATTGAATTCTCAGTGAAGGTATTCTACTACTCTCACAAATTCACTCTTTAGAGTTTATCTCTTTTTTGAATACAAGTTTGAACACTGAATGAGGAAGAATAAGTGATTTGGGAAGCTTTGGACTTTGTAATTCTCCTTTCATGCACTACTCCAATGACTTGAAAAACCTCATTAAATACTCTTCCATGCATTTTCTATGACATCCTGAATTTCAGGTTCTGCTTTCGACTGATTGAGTTGGGTTTTTTATCGACGTGCTTATAGTCATTTTTTCTGAGTTGATCACTCATGGGATAACTAGTTTATTGGGTGAAGCCATTAAGGAATCTAAACACAATAAACTTGATAATTTGACCAGGAATCAACTGCTCGATTGTGCTAATCTACAAGGGTCATTATGACACAGACCGATTAGAGACTAGAGATAGGTCGACTCGACAAAGGTATGTGATTAAGTGTGGGTGATTCCATCTAATTGCACAATTCTTATCGATTGGCACTAGACCGATTTTTCTGTTGTTTTGGTATCCTATGTCCATATCTAAAACCTAGAGATTTCCATGACAATCAAGAGTCACTAATGTGTCGAAGATGTACGTGTGGCTCAAAAATAATTGACCAAAGGTCAATTGTACGAAAAATTTCTAAAAGCTACCCGATAGATTAGGATGCGCTAAAATTGCGTCAGATTGAAATTAACGGCATAATTGAACCCGAATTTAGAAATTGAGAGTTCTGTCATGTCACAAGTTCATTTTAGGAGCGTCGACTCATCCTTCCGAAAATTTTTTCTACAAACCGAGATTTTCAGCGAAAAATCAAGAATTGGCGGAATCGGATCGGGAAAGTTCGAGGGACCGTTTGAGTTTACCCATGACCGTTAAGTTGGTTCAATTGATGAGGAAAAATCATGGTTTAAGTGGGGACACCATGGCTGGATTGTTTGGACTTCAATTGAATGGAATTGAAGAGGAATTGAATGGAATTGAAGGAATTTGAGGGATAAATGCACAAAATTCGTATGACATTAGGGGGAAGCAACCTTTGGACCACTTGGCAAGCTTGTTGGGAAAGCTTGGGAGTGGATAAGGCTACTGTGGATGGCTGAGAAGTGGTGGGGCAACCACTTGAGTGAGAAAGCTAAGTGTTGAGGCCTATGAAGGCTAAAGGGGTCCCCTTTCTCTTCAACAACTTCTCTCTCCTTCCCTTGGCTACTTTCTGCATTGTTGAGGTGTTGAGGAAGCTTAGAGAATTAGAGAAAACCACAGCTCCTTCCCCTCCACCGTCGCAAGCCCGTTGGAGCCACCATCGGAACTTTTTCCCCCTCTATTATCTCTTCTTCTAGTTTCTGCTCCAGCTGACCTTTTTTGAAAACTCAAGTTAAAAGTTATCTTCGCGTGAGAATTAGCCTTCGCGCCACCCACCATCGTCTTCAGTACATCCAAATCGTACGGGAGCACCTCATTTTTTGCCGGAAGGAATCACTAACCGACCCGCACGCTAGCAAGAAGAAACTGCCCGCCGGATCGCTTGGAAGCCACCCGTCTGTACTGTTTCGCCTGTTTCGCGACTTTCATCCGTTTTCTCCCCATTTCGACCCTACCTCTACTAGCAAGTCCCCCTTAACCCCCGGGTGCTGCCGGTCGACGGCCATCCCCTCATTGGAGCTCCGGCCAAGCCCATTCAGCCTCGTTCCTCCTCCAGTAGTTCGGTTTCCAAGAGTTGTAGAGGGAGTCCGAGTTTGTGGCTACTATTTTAGCCTTGGGATCACCTTAGCTCGCTATGGTTGAGGTCCTAGTGCGTTTACCTCCGCCGTAGCCCCACTTGGTCCGCCGTTGCTTGTAGCCACCCGCTTCCCTCACCGTTTTCATGCCAAACGCGTCGCCCGGTTCATTTGCTCGAGTCAAGAACAAAAACCGAAGAAAGCAAGGAGTTTAGGACTTCGTGGCCTGTTTCCGAGCCTTTCTCAGCCTCGCTTGGTGTCACTGCTAGGAGGATTGTCGGCCGCCTTCGCATCGTCGTCATTGTGGATTCGCCGGAATGCTAAATCAATGAGTTTACTCACTAATCTCCGCTTAAGGAGTTAATGATCTTAGGGGGTGATTAGATTAGCCTAATGATGGTTAGGTGGTTAGATTAGCTTAGTTAATTGTTAATTAGATTAGATGAATGATTAGTTTAACGGATGGATTAATTAGTCTAATTATGCAATTAGATTAAGGTAAGCATGGTTAGACTTTTAATTAATTATTTTATATAATTAATTAATTATTTAAATTAAATATTATTAAATATTATTATTTATTATTTAAGTAAAATTAATTTTCGGAATTTATTTAATTATTAATTAATTAATATTTTCCATAAATTTTGCTAGGAGAGCCGCTCAATAGAATTTCGAGCTGATTCGTTGTGGTATCTTTAGAATACGCAATTGACAGATAGATTGATCAATTGAATGATGTTTTGTGCAATCGCGTGGTAGTTGCAAATTGGTTAGAATATGCGATTGATGATTGGGTTGTGAAAATTTTGTGTTGATTGTGAATTGTGAGCTTTTGGTTACAACACCTAGCTAAGCTAGAGAACCACCTAACTTGGAATAGGTTGTGCCCATCAGGCCATAATTAACCGCCGAAATATGGCTGTGCCCATCGGGCCGTGATTAACCATCGAAATATGGCTGTGCCAATCGGGCTGTGATTTACCACTGAGCATTTAGTAGGTTGTGCCGTGATTAACGTGGGTACACCAGAAGACCGCCTAACCTGGACTAGGTCGTGCCTGTGTGTGGCCGTGATAAATAAGTGGAATGAGAAATTGATTGAGATTTAGTGGGATGCGTTCCAATTGTTGAGTGATGTTATTGCACGTATATGAGATATGAATTGTGCTAACGTGCAGGAAGGACTGAGGCAATGTAAGTCCTCTGTGTGGTGTGTGGCTAGGCCACCCTTGGGTGTATTTCCTTCCTAATAGTGGTTTAGGGGGTGAACTCACTGAGACCTATGATGCACGGACACGTCCCACATGCCTCCATGTCGTGTTCGATACGTGTCGGAGCGTGTCGGACACGTCGACACGCTTGGACACGCTCGGACACACGTTGACCGCGTGTCGGATTTGTCGACACGTGGTCAACTTTTGTCGACACGCTTTGACACGCGTGTCCAGAAGAGAATGGAGGGCGGAGGCGAGGGTGAGGGAGTAGAGATGAGGCCACGAGCAAGGGCAAGCCCGTGACGGCGAGAGACAGCCAGAGAAAGAGGGTGAGGGCCTTGAGGAGAAACTTTAGGAGGGAGGCATGCGTGGGGGAGGGCAGCGTCGTTGAGTGGGGTGGCGGCGGCAGTGGCAGCAGCAAGGGGGAGGAGGAGGAGGAGGAGGAGTTCGTGGCGGTGTGCAGCCTCTCGGCGCACAGGGACCGCACGTTCTGCCTTCTTTTCCGATTCCTTTTCACTAAAACTTTTTCTGGGTTACTCCCTTTTCTGCTCCTTCAGCGAATGCTGGTGCTTTTCTTGATCGAGTCTTTGATGCTTTCGGAGATAGGAGTGATGTGGCGAGGAGGAGGAGGTGAGGAGGAGGAGAAGAAGGCGTGGTGCTGCTAGGGTTTTGAACTTTTGAGAAGGAAAAAAAAAAAAAAGGACACGAGGAGGAGGAGGAGAAGGCACCGTGCCTCACTGCTAGGGTTTTGAAAAGAATAAAAAATGACTTGGTGTGTTGGAGGGAGGGAAAGTGACAGGAGGGAGGGGGAAGTGATGGGCTGTCAAGTGGTGGGGAGGGAAAAAAAAGTGAAAAAAATTTGGGGGAAAGAGATGAGGGGAGTTTGGGCGCGGGGGGTGGTTTTGAAAAATAAAAGTAAATTTGGGGGAGGGGGGGAATTTCGAAAAATAAATGTAAATTTGGGATAATGAAAAAAAAAGTGTAAGATTTATTAATATTATTAGTATAAATTCATTGCAAACTCTTTATTTATTTATTTGTAAATTTGAAAAAAATTAATTAAAATTAAAAATATTTATTTAATAATTAACGTGTTGGAACGTGTCGAAATTCTCTACTTTTTGAAAAATGACGTGTCGCATGTCGTGTCGTGTCACGTGTCGTGTCGCCGTGTCTGTGCTACATAGACTGAGACAATGTCTCACCCCGTCGTGGGCTTATCTTTTCAAGTCCTTAGGTGGTGGTTGTGGAGGACCCGAAGCCTCGGAGCCTGTGGAGGTGGAGTATGAAGGATCGGCGTGTGTGTCCAACTAGTATGTCGTAGGACAGCTTCTTTTTGAGAGCCAACATTTTGTAGACTTTTGACTAGACTCGTTTTATAACTAAACCCCGTTGTTTATAAAAGTTGGCTTTTGTGAAATGTTGACCTGTTTTCCTATCCCATGCTATTTGTTATCAGGGGTTTATTGTTTCGCTTCCGCATGTGTATTAATAATGAATGGGTCGGCGACGTGACCTGGGAACGTCGCATTTATATCAACCGCAGAGGGATGTGCACGCGCTCAAGGATTATGGCGTGACATTTTCGACTGTTGGCACTTTCCAGAGGAATTCATCCAATAAACCCATTGAACAGAATCAATCAAGGAGATCTCGAGCCATTTGAAGATTGAGATGAAAGTCCGATGATCCTGGTCGCCAATACAATCAGAATCTTGATTTCTATAAGTAGATTCCTTCCAAATAAACTTACCTTCTAAAAATGATTTTTTTGTTCCATGATTGATTCCAATAAAGATAACCAAAATGGTAAGTGAGATATCCAACTAGAAAGCCATATATATATATATATATATATATATATATAGATATATATATCTTGTTCGTACTGAAGCCTTGAAGGAAGATAAATAATCCTGAGTCTGATTAAATCTTCGTTCTTCACTTGCATTTAGTCTGGGTCTTCGTCAGAGTGGGGTAGACTTTTGGTATAGGAAAGACTTTGAGAGAATTCCACAAAAGTCTGTTATACTTTAGAATGAAAAGTTCTATTAGCTTCAAAATCTAATAGGAGTTTTCTCCAATAGACCTAACAAAAACCTATGGGGTGCTCTTATTCCTACAAAGCAATGACCATATAGGTTTCTAGACACTACTCAATGAGGGTGTCATCTCCATTTGTGGGGAAAAACTTGTTGCATGGAATTGATTGGTGTGTGTGCATTATACTTATTCCGATGGTTACTCATCGCCATTGCCAACATTTGTTCCACTAGACATCCTCACCTATTCCCAAATCCTCATGATATTGAACAAGAAGAGTTTTGAGTCCCTCCAACTTGAATCTTATATCCAAAAATGTCCAAAAAAAAGGCACAATATATTTCTAATATTTGAGGAATTTCACCTTCATGAAAACTATTGTTGTGACGCCAGCAATTACTTGCATTATGCATATTTTCTTGCCTTGATTTGGGTCAAGTGGAGAATTTTGGACAAAATTGCACTTGCTCCAACTGCTGGTCAGCAAACATTTGGCTTGCCAATAAGCTCAGGCACTTATTTGAGACTAAGTTGATTACGTCATGCCCTTATTTAAGAGAATGTCCATTTAGATTCTCTTGACAAAATGGCTCAATTCACAAGCCCTCATCTGAAATGTTCACTTTTAATTACGTCCATATGTGTTTTGTAAGCAAAGGTACGAGTTTTATTTACTAACATAGGCTTGGAGCACATATGCAAAAAAAAAAAAAAATCAGTGAAGTTGGAATCATTTCCTTCCACAAAGAACTGAATAAATGAGCCAACAAAAAAAGATGGTTTTTACATCATCATTGAAATAGACAGGATTAGCGGAAAAAAATAAAAATACATCATTTATGGTTTTCATAAAGTAATATCTACGTATGACTATTATCATGAAAATTACACTGTTATTAATAGATGTGATGAAGCTATAGATTATGGTTTGAACTTTATTATTCAAATGGTGTACATTATTAGGACTAATGAAGAAGGAAGGAATGCTTGTGTGCTTGTTATAGTAAAATTGATTTTAAATCATTGCTTTGACATAGCAAAATGTCGGAGGCATATCCACTTCCAAGAGCATTCTTTCTAGGGTTTATACCAAGGAAACAGCGTAAAACACATTCGTTATAAAAAAAATATCCAATGCATTAGCTGAGTTTACAAAATATGTTGAAGTCTAAAAGTAAGTCTCCTCGGTCAATTCTTATGATGCTCCTAACGACTTAATTAAATAATGATTTCCTTGAGCATTACGTTAACATCTCCAGCTTTTATTAAAGTCAATTCTATGACACATATCACACTTGGGAAAATGTCACAAATGGTCCCTATACTATTACCTAATGTGCAATTTGGTCCCTGAACTTTCGATCGGCTCAATTTGGTCCTTAAACTATTGATAAATATCCGATTTGGTCCCTAAACTTTCAATCGGTTCAATTTGGTCCCTGAACTATTTGATAAATGTCTGATTTGGTCCCTGAACTTTCGATCGGCTCAATTTAGTCCCTAAATTATTGATAAATATTTGATTTAATCCTTAGTTACTGTTTTTCCTTTTTTTATTTTTTATTTTTATTTTAAAATAATTTTTTAATTTTTAATTTTTAATTTTTAATTTTAATTTTTTTTTTTGCTTATTCTCTCTTCCCTCCGCCGGAGCCGGCGGAGGGAAGCCGGCTCCGGCGAGGGTCGCCCTCGCCGGCGTCGAGCGAGGGGCTCCCTCGCAGATCCGGCAAGGAGCCCCTCGCCGGCGTCGTGCGAGGGCTCCTCGCCCAACGCCGAGCGCGAGGGAGCCCTCGTCGGCGTCGGGCTAGGAGCACCCCGGTGTCGGGCGAGGGCTCCCTCGCCCGACGCCGGCGAGGGGCTCCTCGCCCGACTCGGAGGGGTTCCCTCGCCGGATCTGCGAGGGAGCCTCTCGCTCGACGCCGGCGAGGGCCGCCCTCGCAGATCCGGCGAGGAAGCCCCTCGCCCGACGCGCGAGGGTGCTCCTCCCCGATGCAGACGAGGGGCTCCCTCGTAGCCGGCGTCGGCGAGGAGCCCCCCTCGCGGCTGGCGTCGGGCGAGGGGCTCGCTTGCTAGATCTGCGAGGGAGCCCTCACCCGACGCCGGAGGGGCTCCTCGCCGGATCTGCGAGGAAGCCCTCGCTCGACGCCGGCGAGGGCTGCCCTCGCCGCATCCGGCGAGGGCGACCCTCGCCGGAGCTTCCCTCCACGGAGCGGGAAGAGAGAATAAGAAAAAAAATTTAAAAATTTTTAAAATTTAAAAATTTAAAATTAAAAAATGAAAATAAAATTAAAAATAAAAAATAAAAAATAAAAAAGGAAAAACAGTAACTAAGGCCTAAATCGAATATTTATCAATAATTTAGGGACCAAATTGAGCCGATCAAAAGTTCAGGGACCAAATTAGACATTTATCAAATAGTTCAAGGACCAAATTGAGCCGATTGAAAGTTCAGGGACCAAATCGGATATTTATCAATAGTTTAAGGACCAAATTGAGCCGATCGAAAGTTCAGGGACCAAATTGCACATTAGGTAATAGTATAGGGACCATTTGTGACATTTTCCCATCACACTTCCATCGTGATGTTCACTGCTATCTTTCATTGAAAATACAACAATGCATGTACATCGTACAACTAATAATTTTCTTGTAAATTTAAAATTCAAGGTGAATATGATTTGGTTTAGGTCCATGATCGAAAACCTCGTACGGCTAATTTTAGGAATATGAACATTTTCATTCAGAACTATCGTAGTGATGGCGATCCTAAATTTTGCTTAAGCTTTTATGCATCCGGTTAAAGACTTGCGCTTCCAATATCATCAATGAAAAGAGAGAATTAGGGGAGATAGAAATCAATACACCAGTAGGGCTGGGCACTATGTCATGCGGGGCACAAGCCAAGTTCCTTACAAGAAATTTTAAAATTTTCTTAATGACCATTGAAGGAAATTAATGAAATCACTCATCCAATTAAACTAAATTAAAATCCAAGTACAATTTCACATATTTTGAAAAATAAAATTACATATATCTTGTGATCATGGCCCTCATTATGATTCTGATGATATGCTGTCATTCATCTAGACCTACAAAAATCAATAAGCTTTGCAACAATCATTTTTAAATTCTTCGTGGAGAAGCTGGACCTATTGTCTTTCAAGATCCATTGGCTGGTACTAAACATGGACTCCAATAGTACCGTAGACACTGTTGAGGTCAGTAAGTCACAAGCCATGGTGAAGCTAGTGGCTCTCGTCTTTTTCGACCAAAAGCAGATAGTTTGTTCCCAAGTAAGTTACCCATTGGCAAAAGAACACCTAGAGTGCTAAAACTTAGCATATGGGATACTTAAGTATCAAAAGTTTCGAAAGCGATATTTAAGTACTACTTTTTTTTTTTTTTTGAAAAAATAGAACACTTGACTGTCAAGTTCAGCAAAGGTGACCGAAAATCTTACGTAGTAATTTTTTGATGATATAATCTGCCTACATGGCACGCCAGAGAGTTGAGTCAACAACATAAAACCAAAACGACGTTGTTTTGTCTTCTTCTTCTTCTTTTTTTTTTTTTTTTTATTTTGATATAACTATTTATTAAATTAAAATATTTATATTTAAAAGGAGGAGGAGGAGGATGCAGAAGGCGAGGACTTAGCCCTTGCCCCCGCCTCCCTACTGTCGCTAGGAAGAGCCAACGATGGTGCCCAGCGACCCTAGGTGATTGGCGGTGAGGGCCCACAAGCCCTCACCCCAAATATGGGCAAGGGCTTGCAGCAAGGGGTGGCCCTTGCCCTGGTTAGGTGAGAGCAGACAATCTTCGTCGGATCCGGGGAGAGTCGCAACTCTCACCCCATATCGGAGCAAGGGCTGGCGGGCCCTCACCGCTGGTCAACGAAGGTTATTGACCCTTGGCTAGGGCCCGATGACCAGGCTGACCTATCACCCATCATCGCTAGCCATTGTTGGCAACGGTGGAGAGGCAACGACAAGGGCTTAGCCTTCGCCACCTATAGTCTTTATCTTTTTTTTTTTTTTAAATTTAGTTTTAAATCTAATTTAAATAATATTTATATTAATTTTTTATCCATGTCAACAAAAATGACGTCATTCTTGCACTTATCTAGCCACGTTAGCATGCAAAATGATGTTGTTTTGCATTTGTCTTGCCAGAAAACTGTCATGTTAACATTTTGGCCAGATTTTCTCATTGTTGGCACTTCACTGATCCATTTTGCTCCGACTTTGGTACTTAAGTATCACTTTCCTAACTTTTGGCATTTAAGTGTTTCTTGTGCCAAATTTTGGCACTTCAAGGGTCTAGGTGTCGTCACCCACCATTTGATAGATGAAGAATAAGACCTCATAAAGGGCTATGGATGTTCCTCTTCTTATGAAGCAAAAACCATACAAGTTTTTAGAAGAGCACCATCTTCGTCCATGGGGTAAAACTTGTCATATCGAATCGATTTGGCCTGTGCAGCAGGCATGTTCCGGAGTTGACTCATCACCATCACCATCACCATCAAAATCCATCCACTTGAACCTCCTTACCTTGTCATACATTTTCGTGATAGTTAACAACGAGAACTTCGAGCCCTTTCAATTTGAACGTCAAGGTCAAAACAATGGATGGAGAGAGAGAGAGAGAGAGGGAGGGAGGGAGGGAAGGAGGGAGGGAATGTCTTTCAATATTAGAGGAACTTCGCCTTCATAGTGCTAATTGCGGAGCATATGTGCTCTTTGCTATGTGGTCAATGGACAAGCAATTACCCTTCTAATTACTCTATTTGAATGGCACGTACCTCAACTCATCTCTGTTATATGTGAAGCAACTTCACAGTGAGATTTCAATATTACAATTTTGCACGATAACTTCACAACAACAATGCTTGCTATATGTATTGTCATTAGTAATTTACATTATCGACAAAACCTTGAATTGAAAATACCAAAGTAATTTACTTGCAATCCATGTAGTCTTTCACATTCAAAATTTGAATTTAATTAACATTGTGCATTTGATAATAATGTGAATTTATATTCTAAAGTTACTAAAATCCGTAAATCTAGTACCTTCTTTACATGATTCAAGTTTTGTTCTTTTTTCACGCACATGGTGTGCGCTATTTTGTTATTAGTATAGAGATTGACCTTGTAGAGCAATATATGAGGTCCCTTGTAAGGAAAGGTTTTTTTTGACAAGCTCCACAAATCATGTGATACATGCGAAAATCAAGTTATCATCACTGATTAGGATATGCCGTAGATGGCATTAGTCCTGGCATGACTATAGGATTCCTTTACCAACTGGCATGTACAAAAAATGATATGCGCAATTGTCAGATCAATTGTTGAAATATCGTCCACATCGCTTGACATGGGTCATGTATGCTATTTATATTGATGTAACGTAATAGCTAGTGCTATGTCCTTTGCATATGTGTGTCCACCCTCATTAGTCAAATTCCACATGTTGCTCCTAATCTGGCTTGCAAGTGAGAGGATGTGTTGAAATATTATCTTACTTCACTTGACAATTGGCCCTATAGACTCTTATTGGACTTTCCATCTCAACTTACAATTTGGTTGCAAATAGAAATTTTCTACATTGGCAAATAAAATAAGCTGTAATTAGATTGTTGAAAGGTTTAAAGTACAAATTAATAAATGACATAAAGACTTTGAAGTTCCACTGTACTTGATGGTTTGATTCGACGGGTCCTGGGGGCATTGACTTGGAAGTATTAAATCGTACTTTAGGATATGCAAAAGATATGAGTGCCTTTTCCTTGTGAATCAAACCAAGAGATCCATTTGGCCCAAACCTAGCACTTATGTATTCATCGAAACCCTGCTTGGGAAATTGCAAAGAACTATGCCATTCTACACTAGCTTTTGGGAGATTTATTGAAAATGTCTTAAATTTATTGTACGGATGCCAATTCAATCCTAAACCTTTTAATTTGATCAACTTAGTTTTAAACATTTTGATAATTCACCAATATAGTCCTACGGCCAATTTTGGCTAACAATTACTGTCGTGCACACTGGCTATCTTCTATGGCACAACCAACACTAACGTGAACAATTTTTACAATTACTTTGAATTTTGATTTTTTTTTCCATTTTTCTTTTTCTTATTTCCCTTCGCCGGTGCACAGCCTCAATAGTGGCTGGTAGAGGTTGTTGGCCCTCACCCAATGGCCAATGAAGGCTGCCGGCCATCGTTGAAAGTCTTCTCCAAGGCATGTCCCCAAAACCAACATTGAAAATTGTTGAAAGTTTTTATACACATGTGGTCTCTCTCCATGCTTTCATGTTAACTCTCTAATATGATATCACAGTCACCTTCGGCTTGATTTTATTCCATGTATGTGTCCACCTCATGCAATCCAATTCCACGAGTTTATGCACTCTTTATAACTTAAGTTTTGGGTTGGACATTCTAAAAATTAATGAACAGCTTAAAATCGTTGATGTCTCTGACAATTATTGGCGAGAAGTTGAACTCTTGAAAAACTTGAGGCACTAGCAAGTATTGAGCTTGAGTTGGAACGAAGTTAGAAAATGATAATCTCATATAGTCTATGGTTACTCATATAGTCGTCACATTCAAAATATAAAAGTAATTTACGTGCAATCCATATATAGTCTTCACATTCAAAATTTGAATTTAATTAACATTGTGCATTTGATAATAATGTGAATTTATATTCTAAAGTTACTTAAATCCGTAAATATGGTGTGCGCTCTTTTGTTATTGTTGACACCTAAATTTTTGCCCAAAAATATTTCGTTTCGGCATATAGATTATCTAGGTGTTTAATATAGTGTTTTAAATGGAAGATGTTTTTACTTAAAAAAAATTGAAAATATAAAAAAAGATTAAAAAAAAAAGTTGGGGCCAATGATCTAAATGTGACTAGCCAAGCCTAGGAGGTCAGATTGGAATTCAAATGGCAAGTTGGGGCCAAAATGCAATTTCCAAAAGTTGAGGGACCAATTCGCAAATTTTGCAAAATTTGCGCCCAAACCCATAAATCATCATCTTGGTCACCAATTAAGTTGAAATTAAATTTGGGCCAACTCGAATCAATCAAATCGAGCCAAAAAGACTAAATTTGCCTTGAATTGGGTATTTTCGGATAAGAAAATGGCTAAGTTTGAGGGACTTTCTTGCAAAATTGGGTGGGCACAATTGCAAAATCTGGTTGAGATCTTAAACTACTATACATTTACTTGCTAATTGATAAAAACCGCAGCCAAATTGATGGATTAAAGCACTCAAACTAGTTACCAAAACCCAGCCCATAATTAGGTCTTAATTCGGAGCTACTAAGTAGGCATATTGGTGGCCCCACCATATCTCACTCAGCCGTCCATTTAGCTCGATATTTGCACGTGATGGAAGACCATATATAGTAGTGCAAGTGGACGGAAATTGGCCAGGGATAAGCCGCTGACAGCACGGGAAAGTTGCAGTAAAGTCCGCACACTCAATAGCTGCAGAAGTTAAAAAATTGGCTAAGTTAGAAGAGTAGGTGAAGTAGCCCTGTTGACAAGCTTGGTAGGTGGACAAAAGGCTGACCAAAAATCCCTTAATTCGGGGGATAAGATCACTGAAGCAAGGTCTTTCAAGGCATGAGAGAGAGGAGACGAGAGGGAGAGGGGAGAGCTCGGAGTCGTTCTCCAAAGAAGCCCTCAGAAGCAACTCCAAAAAAAGCAAACCCAGAAATTCCAGATCAACCTCCAGAGAGAAAAGGGAAATTTTTGCAAACTTGCAGCCAAAATTAGCCAAAATCTTAAACTAGAGAGTGAAACTTCACTCAAAGATCTTTCCATCCATAGGTCGCACGTCCAAAATGGAGATCGGAAAGGCCTCTTAAAGCCCCCCGAAAAACACCCTCCAGGCGGGCCAGGGAACACTGAAAATTTTTCTAGGTGTTGAGCCCAGTTGGTCATGAGTGGGGAAAAGGCAGTGTTTTTGAGAAAGTTGAGAAACAAATGAGGAAAATATTGACTTCTACCCCAAACTAGAATACATATAGTTTGTCTTGGTGTCAATTTTTCCAACAAAAGATGTCTTGAATTCTAATTTTAGAGGTCAACGAAAACCTTCGTTGTCAGTTCTTCTTTTCTGCAGATCTCATTTCCAGTTGAAGAAGCCAACTTCCACGTGCTTCCAGAGGACAATTTCTCGGTCTCCTTGGCCAAGAACCACTTGAAAAGGAAACTAGGAAGTAAGGTAAGCATCTTAGATGTACGTATTTTCGAGTTTGAGCATATTTTGCTCATGAAAATCAAGAGGGGAAACCAGCCCGGAAGACTCATTTCTGAGGTTGAAATTTTTCAAGTGTTTGAAATCTCTTCAAGAGTGTTGCATGTGTGCTTCTTGGAGAGGTCGTTTTGATGTTGTTCGGTGGGTCATTCTCTGTGATGTTTATTACATTTGAAAGCTCATGTTACCTACTTTCACTCGGATCAAGTAGCATTTCCTTTAGATCTCGTATGCGATGAGTGTTGGGGCTTGAATATGGACATGCAACCTGCTTGCTTGACTTTGGTTCAAACCCAGATTTCAAAGTCAGCTCAACCCACATATTTGAGGCCGATTTTAGCTTGGTTCTTGTGTGTTGTAGGCTATGATTTCTATCTAATATTGCTCATTGCATGTGGTAGTATAATCTTGATGCTTTAGTTCCACATAAGATTGTTCATGGGTGAAGATTGAAGGCCACAAACATGGCCCGAGGAAGCTGATTTGAGATGATTTGATGCATGCTAAGTGTTCAACAAAATGCGCAAACCAAGTTTCGATATTGAAACGGTCGATTTGAGCTTGATTATTGTGATATTCATGTGCTGTGGTACTCCATGTTAGCATAGATCGGCTTAAAGAATTTATTATTTTTTTAAAAAAAATAATTAAAAAAAAGAGAAAAAATATGAAATTTTCAAAAATATCAAAAAATGTTAGATAGTATCAAATTAGGATAGAAATGACATATATGAAATTTTCCTAATTTTAAAAGGTCATTTTCCTAATTTAATGTTATTTTTGGTATTTTATAACCATTTTTGTAAATAATCTATTTTGCGTAGATTAAAACTATTTAAAGTAATTTCATGCACATAGAGCAATTTCATGCATAGTTGAATTCTCATTTTGCTCATGGGGGTCCTATCCCGGGGCGTGATAACAAGGCCATGTAATATTATTTGCCCGACTTGTATCGGGTTTACCTTTTCCGCATTTATTTTCAAGTCATTTCAATTTCTTGGATGTTTACTTACGCGCCGCTTTTCATTAATTTGAGTGTAAATTTCTCTTCTAAATTATGTTAGGATTAGTCTAGACATTAAAAAAAAAAAAAAAACTACAAAAAACATTTGCATGGACACTTAGTGGTTTCATAAAGATTGTAATTGGTAATCAAGAATGTGTGGCCATTTAGATAAATAACTTTCCAAGTTAGTGGTACCGCAAGGGCGTTAATAGAAACATTGGCGTAAACAAGTCCCCGTTCCTAGAAATATCTGGTTGAGTAGGAATCGAGACACCACTCCCGTGTCTCGATTGGTTTCTAGCCGACCCCAATGGGCTAGTGGCGACTCTTAGAATTACATAGATTGTTAAGAACTAAAATTCAAAATCCAATGTCGCGCGAGGTATGGGCTTGGGAGAGCTCGGCCTAATTTAGGGCCATTGGTCCGCCTCTTTAGGCAAATACCCCTAAACCTTCTTCTTTTTCCCCGGACGAAAAAAAGAGGTCGTGACAGTTATTAGTATAGAGATTGATCTCATAGAGCAATTTATGAGGTCCCTTGTTTGAAAAGGGCTTGTTTTGACATGCTCCACAAATCGTGTGATGCATGTGAAAATCAAGTTATCATCACTGATTAAGATATGCCGCAGATGACGTTAGTCCTAGCATGACTATTGGATTGCTTTACCGACCGGCATGTACAAAAATGATATGCACTATCGTAAGAACAATTGTTGAAATATCGTCCACATCGCTTGACAATGGGTTGTGTATGCTCCTTATATTCATGTAACCTAATAGCTAGTGCTATCTCCTTTGCATATTTTTGACACCTAAATTTTGGCAACCCGATTATTTATTTATTGCGTTAAAAATTAGGGATTAATTTTTAATCCCTAAACAAAAATATTAATTGCATAGCATATAATTTTAGATGCATTTATTTTTCTTATTATTGCATTCGCATTGGATCGGCGATGGTGAATTGACTTGAACGAATGGTTCCGAGCTTAATAGACGTAAGGATATTCGATTCTTCAATGTGATATATCTTTGTTTAAAATAAGAAATAAAGCAAGAGAGAATAAATATCTTCGTCAAATATTTGGAATGAAATAGAACAAGATAAAAGATCTAAAATGAGTATGGCAAGAAAAGATGTTGCATGTGGAGCATATATTTGAGCAATATATCTTCAGGCGTTCGCAAGCACAAGCAAACTAGATTTTCACGCAAGAAGAGGAAAGCGAATCGGTGAACGTGGGGATATATTTGAGACCATCTTTGGGCATTGATGGGCACAAGCAGAAAGGAAAGAAACTAAACATAATATTTTTTTAATATTCTTACAAGGAAAAGAGATTGACCCTCTTTTCTGGAGACCCCTACCCATCCCTCCCTATAAAAGATCCATTACAGACGAGAAAGAGGGGGCGAGAGAAT